>OX101785.1:28528986-29218986 GCA_944452715.1 Ophion slaviceki | reverse complement strand
TCAGGAAAACCAAAAAAGGTCGGGGTCACGGGCTAGGTGAAATGGCGTGGAATGTCCCATATATGTAAAATATATACTATTTATAGAAAGTACTATATATATATATATATATATATATATATATATATATATATAACACATATATATGAATACATACCTTTTCTATCCTTTGTATACTTGTAAAAAAAATTAACAACAGTCGTATAAGAGTACGCGCGTACTCCTACACACCCAAGCACTGCGTACTCTTATACCACCTGCACATTTTAAAGAAACATGATTGTTACTGCCATTTATTGATGAGATGCGAAATTACTTTCATTTTCAACAATAACCTTAGTAAACCCGCGTACGAAATGAATAGTTGTTTTTGAAGAAAGTAAATTGTGTATCGTGCTTGTGATGCTTTGAAAAAGTCAAAAATAAATAATAAATTGCAACCATGACTTCAAACTTAAGTTATAGCTTCTCCGTTTTATTTCACTTTGGATTTTTTTTTTGTCAGATACTCTTACCCTGTGAGGCGGTCAAAACACAAGAGAAGTTAGGTTCAATTAGCAAAGCGTTTCGTCATTAGCTTAACTGCGTACTCTTATCGCCTGCGTACTCCTATATCAGCTTACCCTACAATGCTAAACAAAAAAATTAATTTAAATAGGATCTGTTTAAATAAAATAGGTTTTTTCCTTGTCTCACAGCCTACTACGATCATATTTGTTTCAAAGATATTTATATATGTTAATAAAGACGTGATTCAAATGAATCTTTATTCGCTTACAATGTACATTGTAAAGCTGAGTGTACTATATGCATGAAAAATTTCATAAATCGAAAATAAAATAAATCACTTAAGGGGAGGTATACACATAAGAGCCGGAAAAATTTCGGATTGAGGTTTTAATTATCTAAAACTATATACATTCAAAAATATGTTTAATTTTCTTCATTTAAAAATATCAAAAATATACAAGGATTTTGTACCGGTGCGATGGTCTAGTGGTTAGCGTGCTCGCCACTAAACCAGCAGACCGGGAGGTCGCGGGTTCGAATCCCAGTCGCGTACATTTCGTCGTGAAATGTTTTTCTTCGGCATTTCGCGGCGAAATAAGACTAGTTCCACGACTGGGGGGCGAACTCGATGACCGGCTGTATTGGTATAGGTTTTCCGCAGTTTCCCTATACCCATGACAGAAATGTCATGATGAATATGATACAGAGGGGGAAGTCGGCTGCGGCCGCAAGAGGGGGGAACAGGGGAAAGATGGAGAAGAAAAGGAGTAAACAGTGGAGGAAAGAATGGTCATAATGATGGGAAAGAATAGGTAACAAACGCGACAAGCGTGTACCTAAGGAAAAAACCAATAAAAAAAATAAAAAAAAATACAAGGATTTTGTATGATCCTTGGAGCGTCGTAGAAAAATCTGCGTATACGGTACCCACTGGCATTTCTTCAAAAATCATCTGAAAAAAAAAACCTCAAAAAGATTATTGAATTAGATACTATAATCTAGTACTTTTCATAGCCGATTTTGAAAATATTGATTTATGACAAAATGGCGGACGTTTGAACATAAATAGTGATTTTTGGGCCAAAAGTTAGTTATTATTTTGCCTATAAAACAAAAACTCAGTAACGGACAAAAAATCTTATGACAAGTACTAGATAATGGTGTATAGAATAACCACAAAAAAACCTCAAGGCAATCGGTTCATTGGTTTTCGAGAAATTTTGGGTACCGATTTGACAAACGTGGTTTTGAAAAAAATGCATTTGAAAATTTGGGAATGAATAAATCATCAAATTTGTCAACTCACATGGAACCATCGATACTAGCCCATAGTGTAGGTCTTCTACGGTCGACGGAATGTTCATAGCTTCTAAATCCTCGACCTCGACCATCTAAGTGTATATCTCTCCTTAATTGAGAGCTTTACCGCAACGATTTTCCATCGTAATTCGTCATTTCTTGGCCTTTAGAAATGATTTTTTTCGAAGAAAATATTTGCCCTATATGCGGATCGAACCTAGTACCTATCTACTCATAGCTGCGCACGCTGCTCCTATGCTATCGAGTGCTTATAACATTTTGGTCGCTGAAATGGCATAAGAGACCAAATGAATACTCGTAACTATTTGTTGTACTACATAAACTATATCAATTCGTTAATATCATTGTTATAATTAGAGAGTTTTATCGAATAACATGCTATAAATTTTTCAAACATAACCTACACATTATATATATAAAATTCCTCTCTCTCCACCTTCTCTACCCCCACGCCCCTTTGATATGAGTGTTGCAATAAAGATAGACCATTAGTTCAATCAAATAGAAAAATGGTTGACTCTACGAAAATTCCATTTAATTTAAATTTAAAAAAATTAACTAGATCCATTGAGTGAATTTAACTAAATTGTTTTTCGAACAGATGAAACCGAATCACGGATTTATTAGGATCAAATAAAATATTTAGTTAATAGACGATATTAAATAGATTGATTTGAATAAATAAACATATTTGAAATAAATAATTCTAATAATGGAATGCAATAGGAAAAATTTGGTTCTATGAAAAATCTAGTTAATTCTTCGTAAAATAATAATTAGTCTACTATAATTTTGCAATTATCCAAAGTAATTGAAAGTTTTGGAATTATCTGAAGTGTCGGAATACTTTCGACTGGTTGTGTATATTCGAATATATTAACGCAACCACATATTTCAAGCATAATATATATAGTATTGTATAATATACACCGCCACTTAAAAGTTTGGATACACCAGTCGATATTTCTTGCTGCACTAAAAGTTACATAGCATCGTGAAAAAAAATATGACCAAATTTACCAAACAGCGTTTTCAAGGGAACAAATTCCGCTTTATTTTACTTTTTTGAAGTATTTTTTTATGATCTTTTCTCGACCCGGTATGCACTGTTGTACGTGACTGTTTTTCGGTTTTTTTTCGACCATCGAGAATTGGGCGCATGACTTAGCAAAAAAATGTGTCATGTTTATCCGTGATAAACTTGAACGGGGCAGCAGGAGCTCCATTTTCGTTTTTAAAAAGGTTCGTACAATTTTTTTCACAAAGTTATTTCATTTTTTGCTAAAAAAGACTAATTCTAGATAATGCAATGTAACTCAAGAACTAGAGGGTTTAAGAAAAAATGTCAAGGATGTAAAAAGTAACGTAAGTTTATACTGGATATCCTGGCATTTTTGAAGAATTTTCCTTTGAGATTTGTTCTCACAGAGAAATTCGTGACGCCCATTAATCCGATAGAATTGGAGTAAGACTATGTACGAGCATTCCTTTATGAATCGCCTATAAAGTAATAATAAATCGATATTGAGCAAATTTGATTGTTTTCGCATATTAATATTGCACTAATAATTTGATAAGGTGACGATGTATTTTTATTAATTATGTGGTATTTTGTTCATCATCTAATATTGCATATTTACCTGTACCGTTCGTCGGCCGATAATCAGGGAAAACGTATTATTTTCGTCATCGAACGGGTTACCGATCAGGCCACATTGGAGTGATGATGGAGGAGATATCAAATTTGGGCCGAAAGCAGGTTGGGTGGGGTCGAGGGAACGGTTTGAGATCAAAAGCAGGTTAAGGAGGCCTGTGTTCTTCACGTTTCACTGAAACTGGGCCTCGAAAGAAGGTTTGGGAGGTCTAACAGAGGCTACACTGGGCCAAGAGAAGGTCTCTTTATGGCACTGAACTCGACAAATGGGGTTTGGTAGGTTCAACGGAGGCTGGCGGCTTACACAAGAAATGGGTCCTGCGAGGGTTCAGAGGAGGCTAAAAATTTTGACTCGGGAAATTCCCGGATAAAGCGAAAACAAATAGCTCTCACATGAGATGACTCGGTTGAAGTGAAATTTTGTTACGAATCGACAAATGAAATATTACTCTATGCCAATTTTCCAAACTTTATGCTCATTTCCATATGGATGAAGGATCAATGTTTGATTCATTTCTAGGACACGGTTTCATTTTCGACTTTGCCGATGGGTAAATGAAAAATTCGTTTACTTTGTGCAACTGTAAGAGAATAGGAACTTTCTCATATTGTATACTTATAACAAAAAAATGTGATCTAAACATTGTGATCATACCCAGCCAATGAAAAGTTGAACAAATTATTATGATCCCAAAACCTGGCAAACCTCCAAATGTTGTTAACTCCTATCGACCGATAAGCCTGCTGCCCACAATATCAAAGTTATTTGAAAAGTTACTCCCCAAAAGAATGAGAGATCCTGTCAATGAACGAGGTATCATCCCGGAGCATCAATTTGGATTTAGATCCAAGTATTCAACGATAGAACAGGTCAGTCGGGTCTTCAATGTAATATCCAACTCACTGGAACAAAAGATATGCTGCTCAGCGGCCTTCTTGGTATTCAACGAGCTTTAGATAAAGTGTGGCATTGCCGGCCTACAAGATCAAAATTCTCTTACTTCAGTAGTACTTACTATTAAAATTGTAGTTAACGCGATCCTCTAGTTTTTCGGCTGTTTTTTTACGGCTTTTTCAATAATTTTTTACGGGCAAAGCATCGAAATAATCAATGTCATTGTCTTTGCATAATCTTTAATAACATTTAAATAAGCTTTACAAATTTTTTGAAGTCAAAATATATAATAGAATAACAGTTATAGTGGCCGACAGGAAGACATCAAGTAAAAGAGCTGCTTGACGGTGACCAAGATTGCGGCTGTTCTGCTTATCTGAAATCAAACAACCAAACGGCATTTTAATCTTCATATTTAAGAATAGCGATTGAACTAGAGTGAATTCTAAATTACAAAAATTGACTTTTTTATACACTTTTGAAAATTACATTCTATTTTTTACTCATTTTTTCTTAAGTTTTTCGCTCGTACAAAAAAAACTATCGAAGCAATCATGATAATCCTCGTTCAATCGCTGGCTTATAACATATTAAAGATGCTGTATAAATTTGAACAAGATCGGTGCAGTAGTTTCTGAAATATCGTGGTCACCGTTTCGAAAAATGGTGTTTCGAGAAAAACGTGTTTAAAAGTATACCTGCTCCGTATACCTGCTCCGTTCCAGGGCCGTAACTTGTGAACCACTTCGAATATCGAAAAATCCTTTGGCACACATTTTCTACACATGTTGTAGATGTGATTTATGAAAAAAAAAATCGATTTTTTCGACCCGAGAAACTAGAGGACCGCCTTAAGGTAGAACGAGCGCGCGCTCTTGATTTCTGTCGATTTTGTTCAAATTTCAACCAGACATTGTTCATATCATTATGCATGTTTGAGTGAAAATTCAGAAGAGTCGACTATTTAGATTGGCAGATATTGGGTTTTCGAATTGCAACTTTTAACACTGCAGGGTCCGCATTGGCCGAAAGTCAGGTCTCATAATTCGACGTAACATTGTATTGTGTTTATAAATTTAAGAAAAAAATATGTCTAGATAACAAACTAGTTATAGGGAAAGAGTGATTGATTTGGAAGAGTTTGGATTGCTTTTACTATTCAGTTTTGCTAAAAACGTTCAGTAAAGACAGAATAATTATCCGTAAAAAAAATTTGTCCCTTATAATAAGAAGACAAAACCGGTGCTGCGTCGGTCTAATGGTTAGCGTGCTGGCCAGCGGATCAGGAGGTCGCGGGTTCAAATCCCAGTCGCGTACTTTCGTCGGGAAATGTTTTTCTTCGACATTTTCTCGGCAAAAGGTGACTAATTCCATGATTGGGAGGCAAACTTGGGACCGACTGCATCGGTAAAGGTTTTCCGCAGTTTCCCTATGTCCATGACTGGTGAATACATGAAATATGCATGGTGAATACGATACAAAGGAGGAAGTCGGCTGCGGCCGCAAGTGGGGGGGGGGGATGAGAGCAGTGTACATATGGCACTGGACATATAGGCGCAGTGAACATATAGGCAGTGGAGCCTTGTCAGAAGCCGAAAAGGCTGTGCAAGTAAAACTTGGAAAAAAAACAATAAGAAGACATATGGCTATACCGCAGAACAGTATTGTTCAAGATTTCGAGAAAAAAAAATTATCGCATTCCTGAAGTTAACAACTTTTATCATAAAAAATATTTGCGTTATTAATATAACTATTTTATATTGTTTATATTATCTTTATTAACAAATAAAAGTGTTGGTTAATTCATAACTAGTTAAAAAATTTGTTCGATTAAAAATTACTTCCAAATAAAAATTTGTGTTGCAGTATTGTTTTAAATATGCTGCGCAAACTCACGTCATTGGATAGGTGGAACGATGCGGCAATTTTAAAACCCATTATCTCCCAATCTAAACAGTCGACTGTTCTGAACTTTCACTCAAACATGCATAATGATATGAACAATGTCTGGTTAAAATTTGGACAAAATCTATAGAAATCAAGATTGCGCGCTCGTACTACCTTAATGCGGGATATACATTTAGACAGAAAAAAAAATTAATACTGAGAGATTTTCTAAACTAAGAAATAATTATTCTACAATTATCAAACTTTAGGTATACTTTAATAGTATATTTAAGTATACAAAACAATTTTTTGAAGCAATCCATCATCAAAATGGCGGTGCTGTAGCAGAGTGTTACAGCAAGGTCGCCGCGGGAGTTGCGAATCGGCGTGCAGTCTAGCTTCCCGTAGACTTTGATTTGCAAAAAAGTTCAAACATTTTTTTAGTTAGAAGATGTATAGTTTCTATGTGACGGTAATTAAAATGAAGAAAATGCACATTTAAGAAAATGGCACGCATTTACAACAAAAAATGTGTACAATGTGGATTTTTTCCAATTTATGTAAAATGTGATTTTTTTTCCAATTTTTCAAAAACATTTCTCGTCAAGTAGAAGGTACTAATATTATCAATATTTCTACCAAGTTTCAACTCAATCGGCTTAATAGTTTTTGAGTAATCCTGCATACCAAAGTCGATAATGCAGTTTTGAGAAAAACGCGTTTCAAGTTTACGCCCGCTCCGAATCCGAGTGGTAAGGCACAGTGTTGACGGGCTGTAACGTTTGAAATTTTTCGAATTTCGCTTTGAAACTTTGGGAAAATATTTTACATATATAGTTCTATCGTTTAAAGAGAAAAAAAAGAAATCTTTTTTTTATCGTTGTAAGTGTATGTCCCGCCTTAAGAATATTCCCAGATAGACAGTCATGATCTTCACGCCGTGCATACAATTGATGAAGCAAATTTTACAGCATATTGACTACATGTAATGATGCAAAGCCGCGAACTCATTTAGTATCGTGAATGTACAAAGCATTTTTATCTCAATATGTCGTTTGCAAATGCATCGTACGTGTGGAGCACGTTGAACTCATATCGATGTGCTTAAGTGTCCACAATTAATAACTGCAAATTTTACTTCATATGGAAGTCATCCAATGACTGGTGTTGATGAATTCACTGGGTTAGCACTGGTAGTAGACATGCCATGCAAGCAATATGACGGCGATATGCATGTTTGCCAGTGATACATTCGATGGGCGCAACATGACTGCGATATGCGTGTTTCTCAGTGATACATCCTGTGACGGCGATATGCGTGTTTCTCAGTGATACATCCTATGACGGTGATATGCATGTTTCTAAGTGATACATTCGTTGAGCGCAATATGAAGGCGATATGTATATTTTGTCAGTGTTACATCCCACGAGCATAATATGATGGCGATATGCATGTTTCTCAGTAATACATTCCATGACGGCAATATGCATGTTTTCAGTGATACATTCGATGAGCGCAATGTGACAGCGGTATGCATATTTCTCAGTGATACATTCGATGAGCGCAATGTGACGGCGATATGTATATTTGTCAGTGATACATCCCATGAGCGCAAAATGACGGCATTATTCATACAAATCCAGAATAATACAAATAGGCAGACACAAAGAAAGTTTGCATAAGTGTTAAAATGGCTAGGTAGGTAGCGCGCTCAGCTCTCGAATTAGAAGACGTAGGTTCAAACCGTAGGTAGGTACAAAATTTAACTAGGCAGGATACGTTTTAATCAATTTATCATATAGGCAGGAACATAAATAAAGCATATTGGGATATAAAAATCCTACCAGATTTTTTTAATCAACATTTTTGGATTTTTTTAATTTTTTACGTTATGACACTCATATGAGCTCCATATGAGCACAGCATAGTTACGTCACGCCATGCCGCTAATATGAGCTCCGTATGAGCACAGCATAGTTACGTCACGCCATGCCGCTAATATGAGCTCCGAATGAGCACTACAATTTCTGCACGCCGTGACACTCATATGAGCCCCATATGCACTCACTTATTGTTAGATATTCGTGAGCCGAATTTGCTAGTCTGATGAATTCACTGCATGCATATTCGCGTGAGAACAACTTTGCTTCATTTGGATGTATTATTGTGAATCGTCACGTGATGCAAATATGACTTCAACGCAAGCACTCATAAGGGATACACAGCTGTGAGACTTTCTGTGCCGCAGTGATGATGTACATATGACGCCAATATGAGGTACATATGTCTATCTGGGTGCATGCATATTCGCGTGAGAACAACTTTGCTTCATTTGGATGTATTATTGTGAATCGTCATGTGATGCAAATATGACTTCAACGGGAGCACTCATAAAGGATACACAGCTGTGAGACTTTCTATGCCGCAGTGATGATGTACATATGATGCCAATATGAGGTACATCCGTCTATCTGGGTTGCTAGTCTGATGAATTCACTGCATGCATATTCGCGTGAGAACAACTTTATTGCTTCATTTGGATGTGTTATTGTGAATCATCATGTGATGTCTATATGACTTCAAGGGGAGCACTCATAAGGGATACACAGCTGTGAGGCTTTCTATGCCGCAGAGAAGATGTACATATGATCGCAATGAGGCACATTGGTCTATCTGGGTTGTTAAAACTTTGCGCGTTTTTCTCAATACTGTTTTTTCCCCCAACTACTGGAGTGTTACTCAAAAGCTATTCAACCGATTTCGATTAAATTTGTCACACATCTTCCTTGTACCATCAGTTTGTCGGTGAACTTAAATAATATTCTCATTCCAAAAATGAAACGTACTTTTGCCCTTAAATATAGCAAAAATTTTATGAAGAATCAAAAAGTGACTTTATCATGCTGACATTTCGTGAATTTTGCATATATTTCCAAAACCCTGCTTCACCGACAGCGTATGAGAGTTACGTGTGAGAATCATTTTGATTTTTTTGTTTCAGTCAATTACAGCGCGAGGGGAATTCCAGCAGAGCGGAAACTTTTTGAGCGATTTCCTCTGAACATCGATCTACACGACTGGCAATTTGCAAAAAATATCTATATATATTTTTGCATATGTCACGTACGACGTTATTCTTTGATTTCTTTTTGACCAGAGCGCACATAATTATACACGTGCGAGAAGCAATAGAGCCTGCTATTTTTATTTTTCACCGCAACCAAAGATATACGCGTTCGAGATACCTATCACAATCTTATTGCTTCTCACAATCCATAGACGCGTGCATCACTAGACCATAGCGAAGATATACTCTTTACTTGTTTATCAACTGTGCACAATACCTAATACACGTATTTTCGTGTCACGAGCCGCTCTGCTATTTTTCCCGCTCTGCATGAGAGTAGTAATAAAAGTATTCCGACCGGAGCGCCGAGCCCTATGATAGGGATCGGCAAGGCGACTGGTAGAGATCCAAAATATCCAACTTTGATTGCTTCTCAGAAGAGGTCGAACTCTCGGATATTAGACGAAAAATAGTCACCTTCTCTGTGCCCAAATTAAGGAAAGGTTCTGCCTTGTTCAGCCAAAAAATGTTTGATTTTTCACCAATTTTTTATGCGAAAAGTATAAGGAGTACAACTTTGCAGTGACCGTTTTTTCAAAAGTTTAAGGCTTTATTATAAAAAAGTGGCTACATATTTTTTAATCAAAGTACTGCCCGTCGGTAGCTACGACCTCGGCCCATCTTTCAGGTAGCATTCGAATCCCGCGTCGATAAAAGTCTTGGTCCTTGGAGGCAATCCAGGAATCGACCCAATTTTTGACTTCTTCGTAAGTACCGAAGTGCTGGTCAGCCAAATCGTGTGCCATTGACCGGAACAAGTGATAGTCGGAAGGGGCAATGTCTGGAGAGTACGGCGGGTGGGATAAAACCTCCCATTTCAGCGTTTCCAAGTACTTTTTCACGACATTTGCAACATGGGGTCGGGCATTGTCATGCTGCAGTATCACCTTGTCATGTCTTTCGTTGAATTGTGGCCGTTTCTCTTTGAGTGCCTTACTCAAGCGCATCAACTGACGTCGGTAGAGTTCCCCTGTGATGGTTTCGGATGGTTTGAGCAGCTCATAGTACACAACGCCCAGCTGTCAGCCCGTCTTCAAAAACTTTCTGCCTTCCGCCACCATGCTTGTTCTCGACCTCAAAATCTCCACTTTTGAAGCGTTGAAACCACCGCCGACACGTTTTCTCACTAATAGAATCCTCCCCGTAAGCATCTACAAGCAAACGGTGGGCCTCAGCCGCAGATTTCTTGATGTTGAAGAAGTAAATCATAACCTCCCGCAAATGCTGAGAATTCGGTTCGTAGGTTGCCATGTTTGAGTGCCTATAACTTTATAATGCATACACGTATCCGTTACTTTTTTAAATTGTTTACATTGGCAGAGCCTCTAGTTTAAAATGCCACTTTTTTTATTGAGCTAGGGCCACTACTTCGGCAGCAGTAGCTCTCTAAGTAAAACGGTCACTGCAAAGTTGTACTCCTAATATTAAATAGAGAATGTTGTCATTTGGTATGTTGACTAAGCGGTCTTTATTGAACATCAAAATATTTTTTAAAGTTTGACAAAACCTGGTGGTGGGAGTGGGAGGAGCCACGTATGTCGGTGCGCGGACGATGACATTCTTCGCTTGCGGAAGTCCTAAGTCCCGGACAGGTGATCTGAAGCAAAAAATCAAACGTATTTTTACTTTGTACAATATTATGTATAAGTTGACCTGGAAACAAGAAGAAAAATAAAAAAATAGTGAGCAAAAAACTGCGAAAATTTTTGGGAAAAAAAACTTCCTACGATCGCGCATTATTTTTTTATTTCTCAATTTTTCTCCTTGATTCTAGGTCAACTTATACACAATATTGTACAAAGTAAAAATATGTTGGATTTTGTTTGCTTCAGATCACCTGTCCGGGACTTAGGACTTCCGCAAGCAAAGAATGTCCTCCCACTCCCACCACCATGTTCTGCAAACTTTAAAAAATATTTTGATGTTCAATAAAGACCGCTTAGTCAGCATACCAAATATCAACATTCTATATTTAATACTTTTCGCATAAAAAATTGGTGAAAAATCGAACATTTCCGGCCCATCAAGGCAGAACCTTCCCTTAAGGGATAACACCACTGTAGAATTTTCAAAAAAAATGTTTTTCCCAAATTTGCTCAAGATATGCTTTGATCTATTTAGATTAACGGGAAGAAAGTTTGGTACTTGTAAAACAAAGGTATGCAGGCCCGTATGGGTCTGCGGTGGCAGTGGCTGGCCCGTGTGCAAGACGTCGACCGTTTTTTTCGGAATACAATTTTTCAAAACGGCACGCAGCATAACTCCAACAATTTTCATTCTTTTTATTCCAAATTTTGAACACATCTTTAAAATAACACTTGGAAGAGAACCACATACGGGATTTTTGATAAGTTAATTTAAACATTTTTTTTACAAATGATTGCCTTTTTGCGAAAAAAGACACCTTCTGTTTGATTGCTCGCCAATTTTACAAAAATCAATATTTTTATAATCCCATACGTCGTTCTCTGCTTTTAACGATATAGATAACGGAGAATATTTGTTTTTTGTTCCAGGTCAAAAATTGCAACAGTTCTGCTGCGTGCCGCGGTGCGCCTTGAATTTTTGAAAATTAAGCGATTTTCCGCGGTTTTTTTTAATGGAAGGACAAGTGAGAGGATAATAATATTCAAGGATGTTATTAGTCATATCTTCAAGTGAACAAAAAAAATATACAAAATGGTGACGCTGGAGCTATTCTCGCAGGGTATGTTGAATTTGAGACGCTCTGCGGCACGCAGTATAACTGACGCAAATATGAATTTGGATTTTTTTTAACTCTATTAATTTACATGAGTATAACTAGAGAAATACGTAGGGGATTTTGAAAATATTGAATTTTGTGTAATTGGCAAGCATTTAAAGTAAAAACTCGACAGAAAAAAGGACAATCATTTGTTAATAAATAATGTTATAATAAACTCATGGAAAATGCCGTACGTATTTCCCTTCGGATTGTTATTTTAAAGGTGTGCTTAAAATTTGAAGTGAATAGAATGAAAATTGATGGAGTTACGCTGCGTGCCGTTTTGAAAAATTGTGTTCCGAGAAAAACGGTCGTCGTCTCGCACACGGGCCAGCCACTGCCACCGTAGACCCACACGGGCCTGCGCGCCTTTTTTTACAGGTACCAAACCTTTTTGGTACCTGTAAAACTTATTCTGTAAACCTGTAAAAACTTATTCTAGATGGTTCAAAGCATCTCTTAAGCCAATTAAAAAAATATTAATTTCTTGAAAATTTTACAGTGGTGGTACCCCTTAATATATTTGAAGAAAATGTAACAACGCAGAAATTTGTGCAGCCTAACTACAGGGTGTAGTTATGTTGCACAATGACACTCCCGCGTATATGTTGAACATGCATAATGCAAATGAACATATTTTTCGATCACGGATGTGACTAGCAGGTACTGCCAAAGCGACCTTTTAAGTAAATCGTCGTAAATAATAGTCGTAGTTATATGATCATTACTCAAACGAAATAATACATTGCATGTCAATTTTTATATATTTCATGCGTAGAGATACCATCTTGCATAGTTCAATGACGACAAAAAGAAGTAAGTACAGTTCTACATCGTTGTCTTTATATTGAATTTGACGACATTTTTCACAACATTCAAATCTTCTCACTTGCGAAATCCTTTTTCTTCATCGTCTCCCATATGCTTAATAGTTAATAGCTAAAAGTTTTTTTTAAGGACATGTATGCATGTATTTTTAAGGTTTTGTATGCATATACAAAAGACGAGCATGAAAAATGACATCAAATTTTTCATCTACGCTATTCAGCAATATAGGCGGTCCGAGATCGAGGCTATCCATTTCCTAGTAAGCCTCAAGGTTATCCGTAATCTTCACGATTATAATAATAATATAAATAGTAAATAATACGAGAATTATTTAAATAAAAAAAGGAACGGTTCGTTAAAAAAAAATTATGGGACTAAAAAGTATAAAATAATTTCTCCTAGCCCCATACAGATTTATAACCCAAAACAGATTCCCAACCGCATACAGATTGTCCTGAAAAATTATGAATGTGAATTTTTAATAGCTATGAAAATACTCATAAGATTTAAAACGAAAAACGTGGGGCGCATGTAATAAATAATTGATGCATGAATAGTTCACCTAAGTCACTAACAATTTTATTAGACCGCAAATGATATGAACTGTTGTGTGAATTTTCTCAACGACAGCTACTCCCTACACTCCTTACTATTATCTATGCATGCGCCCCACGTTTTCCGTTTTCAATTTTACAAGTATTTTCATAGGGATTAAAAATTCACAATCACAATTTTTCAGGACAATCTCTAAGCGGTTAGGAATCTGTATCGCGTTATAAATCTGTATGCAGTTAGGAAAAATTATTTTATACTTTTTAGTCCGTTTTAAAAACGTGGTTTAAATTTTTTTAATTTAAATATATTTATTTTCTGCCTTTTATGGTAGTCTTGTGTGTGTGAAATTTTGGTTCTCCTTCTCTAGGCGTCACTTGCGTTGGGGGGCTGTCTCCTTGACCATCGTAGAAATCATCACTGATGCACATTCACTATTAATATTATTATTATAACTATTACTATTATTATTTTTTAAAGTCTCTTTTACTAAAATAATTTTTTTATTGATTTTTTTCTAATGTTTTTTCTGTTTTTCTCTCTCTGTACAAGTCTTGCTTGTCTGTTTGCTTGTCTATCATCCAGATCTGAGCTATGTTCAAAGTTTCAAGTATCTAGCTCATACGGAAGTTAGTTCAAAATCGATTGCAATATTCGTGCCGAACAGACAAACAGACAACAAGCAAAGCGAATTAATAAAAACGTAGAAAAATATCGTTTATGCAATCAAAATGTCGAAACGTCAAATGCCATTTTTAGACGTTCATAAAAATAATTGAAAAAGTCAATGTTCACAATCATTGAAATGTGACGGAAAAATTCGTCTTTTGTAGATCGATATTTTATTAAGTTATTCGTGAATTATACCTAGAAAATCCACTCCAACATTCATATTGTACATGATTTCATTGATTTAAAAAATAATGGAGGGCGTTGGCGCATTATTTCCTGTAAGGCGTCGGATAATCGGTGAGCAAACTGCCGGTCGATATAATGGCACCGGGACCACCAAGGATGCCCCCTTTATTGGCAAACCATCCGTTGCCACCCAAAAATCCAGCTGGCTCGAATCTGTCGGTGTAAAATCCCGAATCGTTGAGACCAACGAGATGCAAAAGTCCGTTTGTCGTAGCGAATTGCTTCGAGGTCGTCGCGTTATTCAACGGAACAACGAAACCAAAGTTTCCAAGACTCTGCTTCAAAACGTTAAGTCGATCTTGAAGAAACGTCTGGGGCGTGAATTTCCATCTATGCAATAGTGGCAATAACAAGTTTAAAATGTTATCGGATTGTTGAGGTTTGGCTGAACTATTTTCTTCGGTCGTTGCGTCATCATTTTCGATCTTCCGATCGATCGAGACCTCATTCTGTTCGATGGACGATTCAGCCCGACGAAACACTTTCTTTCGAGTGTCGGAACTGTCATTGTTTTCCTTGACACTGATTCGATAATCAATCTCATTCGACACCTCGTTATTATTCGTCTCTTCAATTGGTTTCGAGTCGATCACTGCAGTCTGGTGCAAAAAATGAGGAGGCACTCGTTGAAGAAATTTTATTGTAAGAACGACAAAAGGGGAAATATAATCCTCGCGGAAAAAATATTAAACAGCTTTTGGGAAATGCCAGGATACTTTCTCATCAAAGAAAATCGTCTTTGGTGACAATGAATATCTATTCATGAACACAATTTTGTGCATTTGTCCTTTTAATATGGAAAAAGACTGGTCCCAAATTCTGAATAGTTGAATAGTTTCATATAGGGAATACTTATAGGAGCAATCTATAATAAAATAATATAATAAAATGATAGTTCATCCCTGGAGTCATATTAGCAGTATTTTTCAAGGTAAATTTGCGGTGCAATAAAAACATCTTAGCCTCGAATGTACATCGTAAAGAAAGAAAGCGCAAGGGATAAAATGTTGCTGTACAAGATCGAGATGATCTCTGGAATCCATTGAAAATTACTGTCATGCCCGAGAAAAGCCAATAAATGATCGTGATATTTTTAACATATTATTTTACCATCTGGTTGCTGATAAAGACGGGCAAGTTTATAATTTTATTTGCGTCTCAATTTTAAGGGCAGGTTACCTTTCATGGCGACGAAAAATTTGATTTTTTCACATAATTTGCATCCTTGAAGTGTTTAGAATACGTGGGTTTGTTTATTTGGGCTGTGAAAAACAAACATTAAATACCATTTCTTGTAACGTAAAACTTTGAATGCGATTTTCTGGAAACAGCATTATTCAGCGCGCGGGGCGCTCCACACCTTCTACGGATGGACCGATTCACATGAATCTCTGCGTAATTGAACGGAAATTCAATTTGCGGAGCCATTAGGAAGCGATTTTTGTCAAAAATTGATGTAGAAATATTTTTTCGTCAGGTAAAGCAAAAAAGGAGCCGGGTTGGAATTCCGAACTTTGAATGCTCCGACAGTTTAAAGTTCCGAATTTTAATATTACGAAATTCAAGATGGGGTCGGTTTGAAATTCCAAATTTTGAATGATCAGAACGCTCAAAACTTCGAAAGAATACTGCCTCGAAAGGTCAAACTCCGAAAGAATTTTTCACGAAAAATCAAAACTCCAAAAATCTGAATACCGTCAAAATAATTCGGCTATGGAAGTTCCTAAAGTTTCAAAATTTTCAATTGGTCGACAAATTGTTTCAAGATTTTATTTCATTAAGAAGTGACTTTGCGTCAATTTTGAAATTTGTCTAGACAATGTTATACGTTCTACATCATTTACAATCGTGATTTCTATAGATTTTGTTCAAATTTTAACCAGACATTGTTCATATCATTATGCATGTTTGAGTGAAATTTCAGAACAATCTACTATTTAGATTGGGAGATAATGGGTTTTAAAATTGCAACTTTGAACCCTGCAGGTCCTGCATTGAAATTTAGACAGAATTATTTTCCGTAAAAAATGTTTGTCCCCTATAATAAGAAGACATATGGCAACACCGCATCGTTCCACGTATCCAATGACGTGAGTTTGCGCGGCATATTTGAAATAGTACTGCAAGACAAATTTTTATTTGGAAGTAATTTTTAATCGAACAAAGTTTTCAATTAGTTATGAATGAACCATTACTTTTATTTGTTAATGAAGATAACATAAACAATATAAAATATGAATATTTGTAATGTAAATATGTTTGATGACAACATTTTTAACTTTAGGAACATGATAATTATTTTTTTCTCGAAATATTGAACAATACTGTTCTGCGGTATTGCCATATGTCTTTTTATTATAGGGGACAAATCTTTCTTACGGAAAATTATTCTGTCTAAATTTCAATGCAGACCCGGCAGTGTTAAAAGTTGCAATTTTAAAACCCATTATCTCCCAATCTAAATAGTCGGCTGTTCTGAAATTTCACTCAAACATGCATAATGATATGAACAATGTCTGGTTAAAATTTGAACAAATTCTATAGAAATCAAGATTCCGCGCTCGTACTACCTTAAACTCCTAATTTTAATGTTCCGAAATCACAAGGTTCGTCAAAATCATGCCAGCGAAAGTCTACACAGTTGAGTGTAAATGATGCAGAACATATAACATTGTCTAGACGAAGTTCAAAATTGACATAAAATCCCTTCTCAATAAAAAAAAATTCTTGAAATAATTCGTCGATTTATTGGAAATTTTGAAACTTTTAAAACTTCCAAAGCCGAATTATTTTGACGGTGTTCAGATTTTCGGAGTGTTGGTCTTTCATGTAAAATTCTTTCGGAGTTTTGATCTTGCGGGGTAATATTCTTTCGGAGTTTTTGAGCGTTCTGATCATTCAAAGTTCGGAATTTCAACCCGGCCCCGTTCAGATTTTCGGAGTTTTGGTCTTCCGAGTAAATTTTTTTCCAAGTTTTGATCTTTCAGAGTTTTGAACGTTCTGATTATTCAAAGTTCGGAATTTCAACCCGGCCCGCAAAAAATTGGGTTTTTCTTCAAGCGGCTGCTATTTTGTTATCCGGAAGTTTTTCAGAAAATAAAAAAGACCCCTCAAATTTAGTTTAGTTTAATCATTTTTAACCCGTTCTTGTTCCAAATGAACTGGCAACGCTGTGGAGCGCCCCGCGCAGACCAAACACGTCGTGGCTTTATTTGACGGGAGCTCGAGCCGCCATTTTGGATTTTTTCAAACAAATTAAATTCGTATTTACTCTCCATTGATGGAAGAATAAAATACGTTGAAACCCATTTCCAAAAGTATTAATTATATGTATAAAAAAATTCCCGTAGTTCGTGCATTTTTCAGCTTTTCGACGGTAAATAAGCGAGAAATTACTTACGACGAATAATGAAGCAAGAGCAATGTAGAATATCATCTTCACGTATACGCAATTTCCCACGAATAACACTTGCGAAAAATGTCTACAACACCTCGAAGGAGTTTTCCAGCAATTTCGCTTGGATAAAATATGAACTTCGCCAGAGTTTCCTACAAAATGAATAGTGCGCGCTCGCAACGAGGGGATATATATACATATATGAGAATATCTGATAATTCGTTTCGCAATTTTTTCTGAGCATATTTTCATTATAGAAAGTGTCGAGTGATAAGGATGCACTGTATTATGCGGGTGCCCGCATTCGGTCAGATCACTCTCACTTACAGCAATAATGTAAACGCGTAATTATTCAATCGATTCTAACGCACGTTACTAAACTCAAAATACTCCATTACCGATAAGAACAAGTCATAAGAAAAAAAATTGGTGTGAAAACAATTCAAGCATTACTGAAAAACCGAATTGTAAACGTGTTCGCGTCGTCCGGTTGTAAAACTCGAGAAAAAAAATAAAACTAGATAATCATCATATCGAAAACCGGTCGCGGTATAATTCACGCCGTGTGGACACGAACCTTCGAGAAGAGACTTGCAAACAAAAAAATCTCGAGACCGCCTCGCCTTGAAATTCGAGTCGAGAAAAATACGGCATGGAATTTTCACGCTCTCGGCTGCAAAGTGGATCGGGTCCTCGACGAAGAATGAAAATCTCTTCGTATTCGATCGTAATCGAATATTATTTATCTTCCTTCGCGTCGTTTCGTAGGTACAACATTTTTCAAGATTTCAGATTTCCCTTTCAATAGAGGTGTAAAGCCGAAAAAAGGGTAAAGTAAAAAGCATATGAAGAGGGTTGATGAACGCATCGGATATAGGTACGAATGAGTTCTTGCATGTTTCCAATGTGCTCCCTAGCAGCATACGTATACCAGCAAAGTATATATACCCGATACAATACACAGCCGTGAAACAGCAGTTGTGTTGCCACGAAGACGAACCTGGATGAAAACCGTTACAAACTTCTCGCAGCAGCAACAGCAGCAAAAGTCTCGCAGGGCAGTCTTGATTCACTTGTCGTTCGGCAAGTTTGTCCTTCTTCGACTATTCCCATATACACAACGAATGTCCGGTTAACCTCTTCGTCAACGTAATTATCGTAACGTTATTATAATTGGATATTGTCGAAGGGATCACAATTCATTATGAAGTTTTTCTATTTCGGTGTACTCGTGTTTTTCTGTGCTCAGCAGGTAAGATTTTGCCACACGTTCAATATCTATCGGAACATTCATTGTACAGTGAACTTTTGTAATCGTTATTTCATCGACGATAATTCAAGACTTTTTCAAGGCATAATTCAACGCGATGCTTCGTCCACCGTTTTATATTCCGGAAAAATAGTCGATCGAGATATTGAATAATTCGTGAGATTAATTAATTACTTCACATTGCCATTTAAAATATAATCAATAATTTAAGTATTCGTTCGTAAATTGGAAACAATTGCAAGTCTCGTCCAAGCTTGTAAATATCACCGTTCGAAATAAAAATCGCTCGCTCTTTATTTACGAGTGATTAGTAGGGACCGAACGATCTGCTGTCCACCTGTATAGCTAATGTAATTGACAAATAACGGTAGGACCATCGTGCGTCATAGTGCTCAAGTGCGAAGAAACACGCAGTCTAACTGTACCGGAAGAACGTTAACCTCTCGTAGCGTGGTGTTAATGAACACCCGAAGCTTTCGAGAGATTGCTTTTGCCTCGAATATTATTTTCAATGCGAGAATCATTTTTTTCAGGAGCAATCGAGTGCGGCGGTTTTTAGAAAAGCGCCCGCGTACGCGAAGCCAGTTTTCTCAAATGGTTATCTACCGGCTGCGATGCAGGTTCGCCATTTTCCGTTCCTTTCCGTCGTGCAATGACTCGAAGCCGGAGAAGAGGCTGCGAATGGAATGTCGTAAATAAAAAATGACGATTCGCAGGTGATATTCCACGCTGTTGGCCAATTGAAAGGCTTGGAAAGCGAGGAAAGTGCGGTTAGTACAACGCCATCGACGACAACGATGAAGACCGAGGTAGCCGCAACAAGTCCTCACCCACCGGGACAACATCAACCGATTTTTCAAAGCCCTACTTCTTCGGCGATGAATGACGAGGCTTTGGCCGATAATGCAGTACCGGAAGTGCCAACGACCTCGCCACCCTCCGTAATATCGTTTGACCAAGTTTCAGCAGCGTCGCCATTGCCAGTAGTCGCGTCTGTTTCAACGACGACATCGGCAACGCCGTCCGCCGACACCTCAACGGCGCCCGCGATAATCGTCGTTGACGCGGACCGGGCTTCCGGAGTAACGGAGGCATTGGCCGGAAGTGCGGCCAATGCTGGCTTGATCGGTGTACGAGGTACCGAAGAGGCTACGGATCCCAACGAGGCCGAGACACCCGAAGGAATTTACGCGACACCGGAAACCAATCACGAGACTCAGGAAGCCGCGCAAGAGGTCCAGGAAACCGTACACGAAGTAGCCGAATCGAATCACGAAGTGGCGGAAAATACGAACGATCGGACCACCTCCCACTCTCACGAGACCAACGAATTCGATGCAAAAACGACGACCGTTTTGCCGAATGAAGAAGACGATTCAGGGGAAAATTCCTCCGAAGAGTCCGACGAGGAGAAAAATTCTTCCGAGGAAACGGAGGAAGGGAGAAATGGCTCCGAAAGCTCGGAAGAATCCAATCAGGATGAGCGCGATAGTGCCGAAGAAGAGGACGACGAGATCAGGTCTGTATATATTGTGAGAGATTTTTCTGAGGTCTCCAGATTTTTCAGGCTTTTTTCGGCAGAGAATTCGATCCATGTTTTCTCGGATCAATCTTAATTAGACCAGAGACCTTAAGGGGCCAGTCCACTTTGGAGCCACGAAAAAAAGGCTATTTTCGTGATTTTTTTGAGAATTTTATAAAAGATATGAATATAAAAGTTGTTGGGCTTGATAAATAAAGTCTTGAAATACATTTTTTTAATTTTAATTCATTTTTATTCATTTTTTAGTATAAAAACTATAGTTTAACGTAACGCCTCAAAAATAGGTGGGCTAGGTAGCTCCATCACAACTCGGCAACGGCTTGTCTAAACCAAAAAAATCAAAGTCCATTAGTATATAAAGTTTTAAAGGATATAAAGTTTTATAAAAAAAAATGGCAGATGAAAAACGAAAAAAGTAAAAAAACGCGTTTTTTTGCAGTTTTTGGCAAAAAAAAAGTAAAAATCAAAATTCTAAAACCATCGAGGGTCATCTTGTTGCGAATCATGTTTACAATATGTGGTTCAAATTTCAAGAGAATCGGTTTATTAGTTTTAGAGATACGATGGAGCTAGATTTTGAAAACGTTGTTTCGAGAAAAACGCGTTTGAAGTTTATAGTATGAAAAACTCTTACCTAAACTCAATCGGCAATTCCTGCACCGTACAAAATCCCTTCTGATTGCTCATCATCGTCGATTTCTTCAAGTCTTGCTTGCTTTCGATTTTTTGAAATTTTCAGAGTGGACCTTAAAATGACATTTATTGGCCGTTTCCGAAAAATGTACTTTACTACAAATAAATTCAATTACGAAACGAGGTTAGTCGCACAGTTAAAATCTCCTATTTAAATTATTCAACAAACAATTTTATTATACATTTTTACTAGCGGGTTGCGTACCTCCGACCGAACCGAAAATCGGCCATTAATGGCAATTCTTTGGAAGCGTCAAACTGTCAAAGATCCGAAAAATGCTTTAGGGAGAGTTTCTCGAAAAACAATTGCCCAAATTTCTCGATAACAATTTCCCGGAAGAACAATTCCCCGAATAAACAATTTCCCGAACGAACGTTTCGCAAACAAATCCAAACAAACCGAATTTTAATTCAATAATTAATTTAATAATTTCATAATTTTATAATAGTTTAATTATTCCGTTATTATTAAATTAGTATCTTAACTAGCATGTATACTTTTCTGATTGAAAATATAATTTAACGTTTTATGAAGTTTTATTCAGTGAGTCAAACTAAAAAAAATCGAAAGATTTTCAACGCAAAATGATCCAGCGAAGTAAATCTTACGATTGACCAACGTAAAAATGCGTTCCACGAAGAATTTGCCTTGATTAATTATGCAATATTAACCCTTGCTTGACACACTGGGTCATTTCGACCCGGACGAAATGTGAAATAAGCGTCTCACTTGCCCAAATTTTGGAGTTTCGAATATTTTTTTACAATTCAATCTTATATTTTCCCAATTTTAATTATGCAGACACATAAAGAAATGTTTAAAGTGTATCCCGGATTTTTTTAAGGCGTTACCCCCACTTGTAGCGCAAAAAAAGGCCTTTTTCATGAATTTTTTTAAAGAAAACTACAAAACTTTTTTAATCGATCAATATACCATCTTAAAGAACACATCTTGAAGAACTTTCAGTAATTTTTTTTATTGAAAAATATTACATTGTTTAGTGGCAAATGGCCGTCAATGAAATAATGTTTTTATATACACGGTTTGCGGTGACCAACATTGCGGCGAAGTGGATCATCTGAAAAAAAATGCGGATGGATTCAGTCAAATATAAGTATAAACTAGTCTTTAATCGAAGGATTTTAAAAAATATTCATTTTTCACAAAATGGCGGACAGTCAAAGTTTATGGTTCGATTTTAACGAAAAAAAAAAATCGAACGATTAAAGACTACATTTTTATGTATTAAATAAGCCTGCAAAATTTCAAGAAGATCGGTTCATTAGTGTTCGAGTAATCTTGGTCACCGACTTCAGAAATGCCATTTTGAGAAAAACGCGTTTAAAGTTGCAATTTCAGTTTACACGAAGAAAATATTTTTTTTTGTAAACTTACATAGAGTCATCTATTCCGGGCCCATACAAAAGTATGGGCCCGGATACTTATACTTCAAAAAAACGCAATAAAAAAAATCGATTTTTTCAAAATCGCAAGTGGAGGTAACCCCTTAAAGAAAAGCCGACCGAAGGGTTGTTAAGGGCAGGTGGATGAAGTACTATCCGGGTCAAATTGATCCAATGTGTCAAAGTCATGGCGCCACATATAAATGTGTCAAGGAAGGGTTAATGCAAATATTAATTATTCAAAATTGAAGTTATTCGATTTATTTATAATTTGATCGTTCACACTGAAAAAAATTGTACATTCGTGATATTATATTCGAGAAATTGTCCATTCGGCAAAAAATTCTTTTGGGAAATTGTATTAGAGAAATTGTCATTCGTGCAATTGTTTACGAAGAATTTTCCGCAAACGCCGAAAAATATCCATCATGGGTTGTTTATTAGTATTTTGAGTACATCAAATATGTTTATTTATTTTTCAAAACCGATAATTTATTTATGCTTATGTACATTGTTCGAGCCTTTGTAAAAAATGCACGTTACTATGATCTGCATGGAAATTGCCCCATGAGTTGATGGATCGGAACAATCCAAGGAAATTCTTGTGACGTAATTTTATAGTGTATCGAGCCACATTTATTAATTTCTTTGGCATGATTTTTTTTTGTTAACGCATAAAAGTATAGAAAATCATAATCACCAATAAAAAACAATAGATTTTTTTAAAGCTGGAGACATCTAACCCCTCAATAGTTTCTGTCCTGTAACAAATACTTTCGAGAGTCTTCAAGTCTTTAAAAGTCTCGTTCAATATTCATGCGGGTATTTTTAGCAATAGAGAGAAAACCTATTAACCCCGGGTCCCATGAACAATTCTTTGCCTTATTTTTTTTTTATATATAAGTTAATTTATTGTTCTAATCAGATTATATACACATAGTTCGAGATAATTGCCCCTAGGGTCTCTATACACTTATGGGATAAAAGTTGTTTGTTTATATTCATTAATTTCGATTTTTATTTTGTCTTCCGACTGCGATTTTACCTTATTCTATAACACCTAACTACATTCCAAATTCTACAAATTTAATTCCATTTTAATAATAAATAAAATTGCTGGAAGTTAAGAGAAAAAAACCCAACATTCCAAGTTCGTCGGGAGTTAAAATCTACCGTAGTAATATGGGCGAGGGTGGAATATTATTTGGAATATTAGTAAATACATTTTTTCTAATGCTCGCGTCAATAAAATTGTCTCCCGTTGACGAGTTGGCGCGTAATCCATCCAAGTGTTGGTCCAGGTCAACAGCCATAGGAAATCACCGACGACGCGCACCTAACTCGTGACCACTAATGTCGATCAATAAATGTTATTCTACTTACCGGGAGATATACACCTAGGAGCCGGAAAAAAAGTCATATTTGTGATTTTTTTCAAGGAAAACTATTTTAAATTTCGGATTGGGGTTTTAATTATCTAAAAGTATATACATTCGAAAATATGTTTAATTTTCTTTATTTAAAAATATCAAAAATATACAAGGATATAGTATGATCCTTGGAGCGTCGTAACAAAATCTGCGTATACGGTACCCACTGGCGTTTCTTCAAAAAACATTTGAAAAAAAATCCAAAAAGATTATTAAATTAGATACTATAATCTAGTACTTGTCATAGCCGATTTTGAAAATATCGATTTATGACAAAATGGCGGACGTTTGAACATAAATAGTGATTTTTGGGCCAAAAATTAGTTATTATTTTGCCTATGAAACAAAAACTAAGTAACGGAAAAAAAATCCTATGACAAGTACTAGATAATGGTGTATAGAGTAACCGCAAAAAACCTCAAGGCAATCGGTTCATTTGTTTTCGAGAAATTTTGGGTACCGATTTGAAAAGCCTGTCGGCTCGGCGCCGCAAAACACGTTTCACTTTCTAGGCTGTAACTGGCTTATTTATCGAAATATTAACTTGCCGTTTTCACCAGATATTCTGAAGATCTCAAACTTCAAGAAAATGCAAAAAAATCGATTTTTTCGACCATCCAGGTGTATATCTCCCCTTAAGGCGTTAGGCCACAGTAACGGGTATGAAATATGTGCGAATTTAAAATTTTTTTCGTATGAAAAAGTGATTCATTCATAAAATTAATTACACATCTATTTAGTATGAATATCAAGCTGTTAGAAAATGTATATTTTTTTTCGATGTACAAAATAGCCGAGTACTCGAAACTTTCCAAAACAGCTTTTTTCAAATTGGCGTGACAAATAACTTCAACAATTTTCACTCTATTTACTTCAAATTTAAAAGTTATGTTCCTAATTGCATTTCGCAGAGAAGTACGTACGGAATTTCTGATTAATCGAAAACTTTTCATTTTATGAGTAGTTATAACGAAATTTTTCACTGAAAATTAATTTCTTAAGTTCAAATGACCACAACTTTTGAATAAAACAATGTTTTTTAAATTCCGTACATACTTCTCTAGGTATTCTAATGTAGATTGACGAGAATTTTTGTTTTTTGTTCTAAGTCAAAAATTGTGGATGCTAAATGTCACGCCGCGGAGCGCCCAAAAAAAAAGATAACAAAAGAAAATATTAGTAATCGGCCATTTTGTACATCGAAAAAAAAATTCTAACAGCTTGATATTCATACTAAATAGATGTGTAATTAATTTTATGAGTGAATTATTTTTTCATACGAAAAAAAATTGTTAAATTCTCACATGATTTTGTACCCGTCACCGTAGCCTAAGGCCTTAATCTCCAAATCTAGTAAACAATTTATCAACGAGAAATATTTGATTGACAGATTTACCTTGATCGGAGAAAAAGTGTCCCAGGTGCCGAGGCCAAGCCTGTCGAACTATCTGAGAAAAACGGTAAAATCTCCAATGAGAAGTACGACGCAGGACCTCGCGGCTCTCTACGACGCATTGAGTAAAGATGCGAGGAAACAAGGCTTGGCCAAATATTCCGGATTTTCGGATGAGGTTCTCAAGACTCTCGAATTCTCAGCCGAAGGTGGCATCGCTTCGCAGATGCGTGTCCTTCTCGAAAAGACCATTCGACGGAAGGAACTCACGAGAGACGATGCCAAGTCGAAGGTGTCGTCAACGCTTAAAAACTTGGACGATCCCAACAGTCTTCTCAACAGGGATCTCAGACCTTTGATACCATTGCGTTACGTCCCTTGATTTCGCATTATTTTTGCACATTCCCATATGTTTACAACGACTTATCTACCAGAACTTTCCTCAATGATTTTTCACTGCGGATATTGACATTGAACTCGTTCAATTTTAAGCTGGAGACTGCATCCTCTATACCAACGGAGCAAGTTTATACAGATTTTCATTAATAAAATTTGATTTTATCAACAAATAACCGGGTATTATTTACCACTGTTCCTTTGTGGAAAGAAAATCTGCTAGGAACGATTTCCATTAAGGTAAGAAATGTGGACTTCGTTTTTACGTTTTTGTCTTTAACCTACTGGCAATTCCGAACAGATACAGATATATATATATATGCGAACAAGAAGAGTTTTTCTGGGCCGAAATTAGTCTGGAAATTTTCGGATTTTTTTAGTATTTCCTGAAAATTGAACTTATGGGAGATAAGGGGGATCTACATTTACAACGATCTGAAAATCGATTTCTTTTTTTCTCCAAACACTCAAAGTATATGTCTAGAATATTTCCTCGAAGTTTCAAAGCGAAATTCGAAAAACTTCAAACGTTACAGTCCGGCAGATGGGCAAAAGTAATTAAATTATCAACTAAAAATTACAATTACTACTGTAATTGTTAATTTAATTACTTAAGTAATTAGGTACCACAAGTACCTAGTGCAATTTAATTTAAATTTTATGTAAACTTGAAAAGCGTTTTTCTCAAAACTGAATTTCCGGCATTGACGTGCAGGATTACTGAAAAACTATTAAGCCGGCTGAGTTGTGACTTGGTAGAAATATTGATAATATTGCTACCTTCTACTTGACGAGAATTGTTTTCGAAAAATTAGAATAAAAACGACTTTTTTAATCCAAATTTTACAGAAATGTTTCGTGCAATGTTGATTTTTTTTGTAAATGCGTTTTGTATTCTTAGATATACTATTAAAGTATACCTGTAGTTTGATAAATGTAGAATAATTAATTCTTAGTTTTTAAAAATCCCTCAAGTTTGGTAAATGTTTCCCCGTGTAAATGTATATCCCGCCTTAAGGCAGTATTCTAGACTAGCAATTTGGAAAAATCGATTTTTTTAGCATGTCCTTAAAGTGTAGACTTAAAAAAAAAGATGTCCACAAAAGGAAATTTCGAAATTACTAATATTTACAAGACCAGGATAGGATCGACCGTTCGGAGCCACGAACTTCAGAAACCTCTGAGGGAGCTAAAACTGCTTGCAGGGAAGCAGCCTGTTACATGGATAGATGCGGTTGTCTGAAATTGTACTCAAAACTTTGAACCCGTTTTTCTCGAAATTACTCCAACCGGGTTGACATAAAATTTCGAGTTCTATTCAGCCGAGCGACTGCAAAATTCATACGGAAATTTTTATATGGATTCTCTATTGTCCCTATCCCGAGCATTGCGAAATTATTATTATCACTGTTTAAAAGAAAAATTAAAAGCTTTGAAAAAAATACAGCGCAAAATTAACTTTTTTTTCAGACTGTCGCCATTATTTTTTTGTCTCTTTTTGCTGCCTGCCATAATGACATCCTTATTTGTGGAAAAAATTGGTTTGATTTCTGATTCAGATGAATGGGAGCTTTGAAATTATGTCTACCGCCTCAAACGTGTTTTTTATCGCGGCCATATTTAGAGGCCCATACTTTATTCAATTTTTATTTTTTTTTTGCTCAAATTTTTTTATAAGTCCTTGAAACATCAATAAAAATACTAAAAAATGTATAACGAAAATATTTTCTGTTTTTTTTTTATCCAGTCCGATAAAACGCTCGAAGTGTAGTCCTCTAGACTAGGATACCCTGTTACATTCTGGAACGAACGGAACAAAATTCGAATAACTTTTTCATGAATCGAGAAATCTGTTTGCTACTACGTAGAGCAAGCTCTGTGTAAATAGACATTTTTTAACCCTTTAAAATATCTTATTTATTATTTTACAAACTTTTTTTTGTGGATTTAGATACATCTCTAGTAAAGATCTTTAAAAAATGTTTATCATTTTCATCCAAACCTGTGAAAAAATGGTCAATTCAGCCAAGATAATTTCCACTGCGATCCAACGATGCAAGCTTTAAACGTCATAATATTTTCGAAATGTGCCAAAGTGTCATAAATCGACAGTGAAAAACAGGACGACAGGTGTTGTATAATATTCAAAATACCCGTTTTTCTCGAAGCTTTAGAATTCGTACTTATTTTCAATAAAAGCTCGTTGAGACCTTATGCAAAAAAATGCTAAAGTATTTATGTCGTATCTTTGAACAATCTCGTGTCTCCTCTTTGTTCACGATCCGTAATGCAAATATGAATGCCACAAGACGAAAAGGCACAAGACAAATGAATTTTATATACACTGGTGCTGAGTTTTGAAATCAAGTAATATTTACGTGAGCCGACTTTACAATTAATTGAGTAACACATCAAACTCACGTTCCGAGACACTCATCGCTTGCACAGTACTTTGCCAGCTATAAAGGGGTCGGTGGAACAGTTTAGTCATCAGTCGAACGAACTGAAATACATGAAACGCCACACAATAAACGGCCGCACTCCGTTCTTATGTAATTTTTTCGTTGTTATTAAATTTTTCAACTTTTCTCTCGAATCCATCAATTCAAATACTCATAGACGATAAAGCGAAAACAACAAAAATGAAGTTTTTACATCTCGGAGTTTGTTTCACGCTGTGCGTAAGTTCGGATCATTTTTACTATTTATTTATTTATTTTCAAGGTGAGTGCAGTGACGAATTGTCGGTAAAAAAACAGCCAGTAAAGAAGAAACGTTATTAAGGGGTTACGTGGATTTCGAAGGCAAAAAAGCATATTTTCTCTATTAAAAAAAAATATAATATATAAATTATTTTATTCAAAATGTTAAGCATATAAAAGAGCAACATTTCAACATTTTTTTTAAATTTCATTCATAAATTTGGTAAATTCAGCCGGCCGGACCCGGTTTTTGGAGACCCCTAAAAAAAGTGTCCTCGTGGTGGTCAGGACAGCTCATAATAGTTTTATCTAAAATTAAAATACCAATTTTTCTGTAAGTAGATTAGTATAGCTCGTGATTGAAGGAAGGATTTTTTAAAAAATTGGAATTTAAGTTTTTGCCAGAGTTGTATGCAAAATAATTCAATTTTTAGTACAATTTACACTACGTACAGCCTTGTAAAATTAGTTGTAATCCAAAAAAAACCTTCGTTCAATCACTAGTCAATGCTATTTTGAAGAAGTGTGGAAAATTTCAATAAGATCGGTCCATTAGTTTTTGAGAAATCGTGTCCACCGACATTAAAAATAGTGTTTTGAGAAAAATGCGATTACCTGCGTCGCTTCCAGCCGGTCTTTCCGAACGGGGTGAATTCCCAAAGGCTTTTACTCCGATTGACTTAAAACTTTGGAAGAATATTCTAGACATATTGTACTAGAATACAAAATTGAAAAAAAAATGGATTGTTTGAAATTTGAAAAACCCACGTAACCCCTTAAGAAAACGTGTGTATTATCTTGAAATTAGGGAAAAGACTATTCGTGAATTTTGAACCTGTTAGAAACGTTTTTCTTCCGAAAAATCACTGTAACTTCGAAAATAGTTGAATTACGATTTGGAGTGAGCAGGCTATTTTGAAATGATTTTTACTAATTTGGGAATGACTCACTTCTTATTAAGCGTTAACCTTGGATAACTCTTCGTTTACAAATTGAATATGCCTAGGTGTACCCTGACAGCCCTAGTTACGATCATAAAAATTAAAGACGATCAATTAAAGTATTTCATTATTGAAGGTCCCTAGACTTTAATTGAAAAAAAAAACATTTATCTTAACTGAATCAGGCTTTTATTTAAATACTTTTTTAAAGTATCATTCTTTACTTGTCTAAATAACATTTTCTCTCGACTGGTGTATAGGGCCAAGAGCACTAATTAACTAAAGAACATTTTACTTTCAATAGTTAACATTAAAAAAATGGTAGTCATTAAAGATAAGTTGCGAACGGGAAATTAAGGGGTAACACCACTCTAGCGGCCTAAAAGAAGGCCTAACTTTGACGATTTTTTTTTGGGACTATAATAAAAGGAATGGGAATTCTGTTTAGAGGGATTATTCAGCATGTATTTAAGTATAGAATCTTTTTTGTCATTATTTTTGTACAAAATATCGGGGGGAGAGCCAATCTTCGAAATGATCTTTTTAAAAAAACACCTCCAGTAGCGGACTTATTTCTCGTGAACTATAATATCTGGAACAAAACACGAACAATTTTTAAAATATATGTACATATAGATTACAGAAGTTACAAAAGTATCGAGGGATTTTTTATTTAATCAAATATTGTAAAAATGATGCACTTTTCACACAAAAAAATCGATTTTTTGTTAAAAAATTAAGCAGTTAATTGTTTATAAAAAAAAGTGTACATTGAATCGAAAAACCCCTACGGCATTCTATAAAGGAAGTAATTGTGAAGCTACTGTCAAAATTTCAAACTGTTCCATGCAACCGTGATGAAGTAATGTGTTTGCTAAGATTGAAAAAAGTGATTTCGAGAAAAACGCGTTTTTATTATGTTAAAGCATTATCTAAAAGCGTACACCACTGTAAATGTCTAAAATTAAATGATTTTTCGCAATTTTTTGTCGGGCGGAAGGACACGTAAAAGGATAATAATATTCAAGGATGTTATTAGTCATATCTTCAAGTGAACAAAAAAAAATATCAAAAAATTTACCAAATGGTGACGCTGGAGCCATTCGCGCGAGGCGTGATGAATTTGAGACGCTCTGCGGCACGCAGTATAACTGACGCAAATTTGAATTTGGAAAAAAAAATAAAAATTACTATTAATTTACATGAGTATAGCTAGAGAAATACGTAGGGGATTTAAAAGAATTTTTGTGTAATTGGCAAGCATTTAAAGTGAAAACTCAATTTTCGACAGAAAAAAAGGACAATCATTTGTTAATAACTAATGTTATAATTTACTCATGGAAAACCCCGTACGTATTTCTCTTCGTAATGTTATTTTTAAAATTTGTTCAAAATTTGTAGTGAAACGAATGAAAATTGATAAAGTTATGCTGCGTGTCATTTTGAAAAATTGTGTTCCGAGAAAAATGATCGACGTCTCGCACACGGGCCAGCCACTGCCACCGCAGTGGCAGTGGCCTGCGGACCTGCGGACCTTTGTTTTACAGGTACCAAACTTTTTTCCCCCTCGTTCTAGATAGTTCAAAGCATCTCTTAAGCCAATTTAAAGAAAAATTGATTTTTTCAAAATTCTAGTGGCGTTACCCCTTAAGCAATGAGAAAAAAAGTCATTTTTTCCAAATCCTAGCGTGGTGTCACCCCTTAAAAGAAAACGAGTCAGGACGTGCGTCATCTTAATATCTATGAACATCTGAAGGAGCATTCCTAATAATTGATTGCCAGCGATCTCTTTTTGTCACACATTGCTTAGCGCAAGCTCGACATTTCTCGAGGGACGCGAATAAAAAACGTACGCTATAGAATTTCAATAAACCGATGCGAAAATATTGGAACGTATAATTTCATTCGCGTCAATTATAATATAAAAAATGTCTACCGTCATAAAGTTCTTTTTCTTCGGCTACCGACTGTCTTACGTTCCGTTTCATAAAATCCGACCACCGATGGTGCTCGAATTTTAACACCGCCAAAGTAAAAAAAAAGCCTCGTCTCTTTATGTGCATTCAGGGGTCTTCTCACTTTAGACGCTAAAAATAAGGCTATTTTAATGAATTTTTTTTAATACGTTTATATTATAGATATTGATATAAAAGTTCTTACACTTAATAAATACACTTTCGAAATACATACAATTTTTTTAAATGTGTTTATGTAACCCACACAATCTTTAAACGCGTTTTTCTCAAAACGTTTTTCGACGGGTTGTTGATAACATCTTCGAAACTACTGAATCGATCCTTATGAAATTTCAACCACAGACTCTTTACAACTATAGCTATAGCGCATATCAAGGATTTTTTAAATTTTGATGTTTACTATTTTTTTGCCAAAAACAGTGGAAAAAACACGTTCTTTTTTGTTTTCAAAAAATATCTGCCATTTTGTTATTTTCGCATAAATAAAAAATCGTATCATATGTCGTAAAATTTTTTTAGCAATTTTTGTTAACTACCACTTTTGTCTATAAATAGTTACTTAAATAAATAATTTATTTATTAAGTGTAAGAACTTTAATATCAATATCTTCAATATAAACCTATCAAAAAGATTCATGAAAATATCCTTTTTAGCGTCTAAAGTGAGAAGTCCCGTTAATATTAACTGAAGCACGTGTCACCACCGACAACCTTGTCCGAGTTTCTCGCAATAAAATTTACTTCTTCGAATCCTCGACGCCGGCAGATGTGTCTAGAGGCGAAGGAAGTTCGTCAAATAAGCAGACTAATACCACTCGAGGATTGGATCGATTTTAAGAATCGTACCCGGGACGTCAAGCCGCTCGACAAATTAATCGGCAAATTGCGTGCAACGTACGACTTTGTGTTTCACAAGCCGGACAACGTGACCAACGTGGGAAAAATTCTCGACCAAACGAGTGCGAATTCGACGGAAAACGTGACAAAAATAATATCGAACGTTTCGTTCATCGAGAGAAGGAAATCGACTGGCGTCGACGCTGCGAGAGAAACACCGGGGAAAAAGGAGCACGAGGGTAAGGCCAATGAAGGTGAGGTCGAGGAATCGACGAGAAAAAACATTGCTGACGATTGGTTGGCCGAAGGATTCGGAGAGCATCAGGACAAGTACGAAGGGCTCGAAAATTTCGATGACACTTTGATCCTGGAACGTCTGGAAATTCTTGACGACGACGACGACGACGATTCTTTCGGAGAGACCGACGATTCGGAAAAAAAGAATTTGTCACCCCACTCGAGATTCGCGCTTCCTTACGCTATAGCGCAGGCGCTTTTGCGGTGGATCATCTCCCTCTATCTCTCGACGTCCAATCACTTCGCGAGTATCGACACGGGCACCAGGGAGAGTGCCTAACAATCGACAATAAATCTCTCGACACTTTCATCTCCTTTTTTCTTTTTTTTTTGCTATTTTTATTTTATTGAAAAATATCTGGGTGTGAAAAATACAGTGTCATTTGTCTCACTATCCCTATGTCATTAATCATTTTGGCAATCTTCGTGCACTCTCGCGTTGTACACTGATCGACCCGACATCGCACGAGAAAAGGTCAATTATCAATCGCTCCGCTTACTATCTCACTCGAACTAGGATTTTAGCGTACACGTAAACAAAAATAACGTACTTAAATCGAGGGTTCAGGCGCCCAGAAAAAGACTCTTACAGTGAGCAACGTTTGCCTCCGCCCTTTTTTTCGTCCCGTGGAAACAATTTGTACAAAATATAAATAACGTTTATTACTTGAGTAGAGAGTAAACGGTGTCTTGAGGTCGAAGTTTGCGTCATTGGAACGAAATGGTATTGAAGTTTGCAACGTTAAGGGGAGGTACCTGAGTAAACGGCGAGAAAAACAGGTAAACTTCGGGAATTTTGATCTCAAAAACTAATGTTTCGATTGGATCCGGGTTTTTTTTTATTGGAAAATATGTACGTTGAGGTATGTTTGGGGATTTTTAAAAATAAGTTCGTTGACTGGAAGCGAATCAAAGGCGATTCTCTCGAAACATAGTTTTCACAGTCGGTGCCAGATGTATCTCGAAAACGGCTTGTCCGATTTTGTCCAAATTTGGGTACAATATTGTTCGATAGTTTTTCTCGTTCACCACATAGGATTTTTTTGAAATTTTCATTTTTGACGGAATTGCGACCATTTTAACTTGACATTCGTTTTTCGTTCGCAATTTCCGACGATTTTGGATTGCATACACATTGCATAAAAAAGCAATGGTTCAATCAAATGAAAAACCCCTACGTGGCGAACGAGAAAATCGCTTCCAGTCAACGAATTTATTTTAAAAAATTCCTAAACATACCTCAGTGTACATATTTTCCAATAAAAACCAACCGGATCCAATCGAAACATCAGTTTTTGAGATAAAAATTCCCGAAGTTTACCTGCTTTTCTCGCCGTTTACTCAGGTCCCTCCCCTTAAGATAGTATGAATTTTTATTATTTTATACATCATATTTTTCGGCAGATCTCTAATGAATGTACTTAAAAAAATGGGAGTAACGCTTTTAGCCCAAGTCAGCCAACTAGTGGGCAATACGAGAAAATCAATTTCCATTGCATTTCATCGATGCGAACGTCGATATCGCGAAACGCAATATATTTTTTAATCGCCCAAATCCTTGTCCGGCACTCAGGCGTTTTTTTTCGGGACTCTTTTTCAAGATCTACAACCTAAGTGTAAAAAAACGATTTTTCCCAATAATAATGATAAAGGATTTTTTAAAGTTGTTATATTCCAAAGATGCAAACCGCAACGTCATTATTTTTGCAAATAAATGGTTCCCTCGGTTATCGATTATTTCTCTTCCGTTTAAATATGCATTGGAGGCTTGTACGATTGGTGAGTTGTCATTAAATCGTCGGTCGTGCAGATCGTAGGAAGCGATTTCGTGTGGAAGCGGACTTAAAGTAATATACCGGAATAGGCCGCAAGAACTTAGTAGTCTTTGGTAAGAGCGAGGCTTTTCCCTTCTTTCGCATTTTTTTTAATTTATTTATTTTCTTCTCATAGAAAAATCCCCGCAATCGACTTTCGATTCTTTGAGCTACCGATTCGAAACTTTGCATTCGACTATTTTTTCCTCCCATCCTCGATCCACGGTTCTTCGATCAAGGTTCGCCTGTTCGATGAACGTGGTTTAAAATAAATACACTTTTCATCCGCGGCCGCGAAATAAAGTGTTACGCCTTCCGTGAAGTATATCTGCGAAAAGTGTTCCAGATGCCCAGCGACCGAAGTCCCTCAATCAATATCGATTACAATTACTGTAAAACTAATCCAAGGTTTAAAATACATAAATCAGGGGCAAATGAAATGTGGTGAATTTTGGCTCTCGTGGTAAAAAATATACGGTTCAATATCTCTTTTTTTTTCAACTATTCTCGCAAGTTCCCGAGCATTTAGTCCAAGAAAAATATGTCCGTGTGCATTTTCTTTTCTCTCGATCGCACATTGAAAATTCACATTCGCCCGTACTTTTTTCGTGGACATACTCTGTTCGGCACAATCGCAGATATGTCAATTTAAAAAGTGGAGGCACCGTAGCTCTTGGATTCCGTTTACTGCGATAATTTATTTAAAAATTTAAAAAACTTGCTTTTCCGCGGCAGTTGTGGTTTCCCTTTCTACAAAATTATGGGGGCGGTTTTTCCCGACGTGTAATAAATGAAAACGCGCCTTGCCATCGCAGCAGCTGCGATGAAGATTTTCAAACGTTCCTCACGGTCCTCTGCTTAACATTCTTGTTGAGTTTACAAAAGAAAAACTTTTTTTTCCCCGAAAATGAGTGACGTGAATTTTCTCGCAGTATGCTCGTTACCGAAAGCATCACACCCTTGCCCGTTGCGATCAATGTCGAGGGAGTCGATAACCGGCCAGTTATCGCCTCGTTTCGTGATCGTGGCACGGTAAGTAAAACAAAAATTATCCTAAAAAAAATCTCACTATCAAAATTGCGGCATAATCAGCGGTTTCAATAATTAAGTTCTCTTTCGTCGCATACACATCTCGTCGTGGTAAGTACGTGGAAAAGAAAAACCAGTAGAAAAAAAAAAATAACGACACTCGTTCAGTACTTCGCGTCACGACTCTTGCGACGTTTCAATCCGGCTCGATTGTCACTCGAAGAATTCGTTCGATTGTAAAAAAAAGAAATTAACTATAAAACTTGCAATCCGTAGACTAGATTCATTCCGAGCGGACTTATTCTTATAAATTACCTTAGCATAAGATTATCTATGTTAACGATATCCTTTACGGTTTTCTTTTCTTTTTTTCTTCGCGCAATGATAATGAAAGAATGAGAAAAATCACGAGAGGCAGCAAAGTCATTTTTGTTGTTGTTGCACAAATGGAAATGGATCGTCGAGCCTGATTAAGGAATTAATCGAGGTAACTCGTAATTCGAAGGTTGAGAAACAAAACGTGATCGAAACGAGACACTGCTCGAAATGCTCTTTGAGTTCGCCAATTTTTGGTATTTGATCCATTCACTTTTTTATCCGCTGCCGGTTCCTTCTTTTATTTGAAAAACGGACATTTATGCTAATGTTATTTTTCAAAAGAAAAAGCGCTTTTTCTACGGATGGTAACGACAAATTAGGAACAATGGGGGTGGAATAACGACAGAGTCGAAAAATTTTGAGAACACGTAAATTACTTGGGCAAAGAATATCAAGAGGATAATCAAAAGGTTATACAGTCGAACCTCGATATAACGAATCTCTGGGGAAGTTCGTTATATCGAGTTTTCGTTATATCGAAGTCATGTTAATTGAAAAATTATTTAGAAACATATATTGGTACTATAAATATAGGGATATTTTTTAAAGAAAGGTTTAAATTGGGGCAATTTCTACAGGCAATTAGCAATTAGAGCATAATGTATATTATTATGTCGTTGTATCAAGGTTTTGGGTGTCTATCGGAAGGGAATGGACAAATCTTCGTTATGTCGAGGTTCGACTGTACTTAAATATATATTTGTTATGATAATCCTGCGACTGTCCATAGGTCAGATCTTGTACTATATACTAGAATTTCAGTTTAGTAAAAGACCCACGGTTTTTCGAGATTTTGGACTTTATGTTATATTTTGAAAGTTTTGTTTAAAAAAGCTTTTGGTTTTTCGCATTTTTGGAAAAAAGCTTTTGGTTTTTCGCATTTTTTAAAAAAGCTTTTGGTTTTTCGCATTTTTGGAAAAAGCTTTTGGGTTATTCGCATTTTTGAAAAAAGTTTTCGGTTTTTCGCATTTTTGAAAAAAATTTTCGGTTCTTCGCATTTTTGAAAAAAGCTTTTGGTATTTCGCATTTTTTAAAAAAAGCTTTTGGATTTTCGCATGCCATTTCTACAAATGATATGAATCGACAATAACTAAGCAACTTTTTAAAGTAATTTACATCATATGCGTAGTACATATTTTTACACCGCAAGCTATCAAAGTCAGATGTTCGAATTAGTTTGTATGAAAATTCTGCATAACATCTTTTTTCATAGTTTCCTTAACATTTAAGGTTGAAAAGATTGAGAGTTTAAAAAAAGAAATAACATAAAGCCCAAAATCTCGAAAAACCGTGGGTCTTTTACTAAATTGAAATTCCAGCATATAATAGGACATGATTTGACTTATCGACAGTTGCAGGATTATCCATTCACAACGGGACACTGCATATATTCTATTAGGATCTCCATTTAAAGCATTTCCAACAGCTGCTCATTTTCGAAGTGGTTTTATTTGAGTTTGTTTCCGGATGCTTGAGGTCCCTAAATACTAATAATATCGAACCTTGCATTATTGGAATGCAAAGAAAATTATTTTTTGCCCCGGCCGTTTTAGCCTGTGACGGTCACTCAAACGTTTTTTTTTTTTTCGGAACCTCCGTCTAAGGTCCGCGCAACAAGTCTGTAGAAAAAGACGTTTTTAAATCATAAAAAGAATTTCGAAAAAATCATTTTCGTTGACTTCCAACGTTGCTAACTTCAGCACCATATAAAAAAACGAACGGGATCGGCAATTTGAGAGTTTAGTAATTCACGATTGGAGACGATGAAATTTTTAGCTGACAATATGAGGATTGCTGCTCGTCCGGTAATGATCGGCGGCGATGGTGGTAACCTTAATCGTGTTAGGTCGTCACAGCCAATGTTATACAGTCGATTTGAACGACGCGACGGAAACGAGACAAAAGGATCGTCGTTATATACCGTAACGTCTCTCTCTTCGTAAGGCAATCCCTATCGATTATTGTAACCTTCTCTCCTTATGTCTTTCTTCTTTTCAATTATCGAACGAAATACTCTATAGAATCGTGTGTGCTCGCGCGTTTTACCTCACTACGACGAAGCTTCCAACGCTCGAATGCCACGAGATTTATTTTCTCTTTTTTGCTTTAAATCTCATTGCCAATTTGGCTCTGTTCGTTGAAAAAAAAAATGGAGAAATGTATCAACGATTTTGAGTAATGACGAAAAAAAAATTGATAAATATTCTCGCGTCCGAGCGATGCGAACTTCATTGTCATCGATTTGTATGCTAGCATACGTTCAAATTCACTACGCCTTAATACGATGAACCGAGGTCGGTCGCGGAACCGTAGAGAGAGAAAAAAAAAGAAAAACATATTCGTTACGTATCCGCGAGGCGTGCATCGGTAACCGCCATACTGCGAGACTCACCGCGTGCCACGAAAGATAGTTCAATAAAACTACTTTGCGATCGAACGCGTGCAAATAAAAAAAAAACGACTTGATCGTAGCGTTGTAAAAATCGTTCGACTTTTTATACACGAAATTTGTTGCGACCCACTAACGCAACGAGGAGTTGCGACATTTTTTTTTGCTTTCCCTCGGTCGCCGTTATCCGCTGAACTAAAATGCAAGATTGAGGGGATCGAGACATCTCAAAATCATGAAAGAAAAACTGTTGCGCGATCGGCAATCGCAATTGCTATTATTGCACCTGTGAAATCTAGGAACTTTCTTCAATACGAAAAAGAGCATTTTCTGGATAGGGATATTTTTCGCAACCCTTTTAAATACGTATCCACCGTTGCTTAATTCGTTACGGCGATTGAAATTATTTATTTACTTGCATTAAAAAGAGTGATATTTTTTTATTCTACGTTCCAATCAAAGCGCATAATTCAATAACAAGAATTTTTCAACATCGGATTTGATAAATTCATTGATTGATTGAAAATCTGGCGAGCTGGCCACAAATTCGAATGTTATTATTACAGTTATTTCGGGTAAGGAAATGCATTCGCCTCTTTCGTTTCAATAATTTTACAATTATTCTAGCTTTTCACAGCGTTATCGGGGAAAAAATGTCTCAAACACCTACGGTTTTTCCATGAAGCGTGACTGTACATTCCGAAGGGGTAAGACTAAACCAGAAGATCGGCAAAAAAAACAAATTTTCGAAGCTTTACATCATTCATTCTTCCAAACTCAATTCTCCCCAGAAATATTTACGTATTTCTCGATTTTATGAAAACTCCTTTCTTTATAAACAATTCTTGACGATTTTGTTCTTCAAATGCGTGTCATTTCTATAAGAAACATTTCGAAAATCTGGATATTCCTCTAAATATCATTATGCAAATGTATGGTTTTTTTTTTAATCGCGGTACTTATACCGCGAGCCCTGAAGCCGTTCGCGCAGAAAAAACCTACAAGGCTCCAGTGGCCCTTCAGTTTCACGTACTCCAATATGGAGCCATGAAGAAATGTACAATAAGGTCTTTTGAATGGATTTTCGAACCACTTATTTTAAAGCACGGACAATTCCTTCAAATTATACCCCTTTTTTGAGCTTCTGAAATAGTTTTTACCTCTCAGCCCCTTGTCACCAAACGATCCGCGCTTATCACGCCGGGTCGAATTGACTCGGCGAATTTTTGAATCGTCGTGGAATGGGAAAACCGTCGGTTAGTTCGTTTTGAAAAAACCATAAATGTACATTCTATATTTTTAAGTATAAGAATTATGTGCAAAATCAAATGACCGCATGTTCGAAAAAATCGCGAAAGGGCCAATTAGAAGTGTAAAAAATATTTTTAAAAAATCACCGTGTTACCAGTTGACCACTGGGTCAATTTGACACTGCCTGGCAACGAAGGGTTAAGGATCACGCATTTACAACGATCAAAAAATCGATTTCTTTTTTTTCAAACGATAGAACTATATATGTAGAATATTTTCCCAAAGTTCAATTCGAAAAACTTCAAACGTTACAGCCCGTCAACGCTGTGCGGCGGAGGGGCAGACAGAGATGGGCAAAAAGTAATTAAATTAACAACTGACAATTACAAATACTACTGTAATTGATAGTATAATTACTTTGTAACAGATTACTTAAGTAATTAGTTACCACAAGTACCTAGTGCTATTTAATTCAAATTCTATGTAAACATCAAACGCGTTTTTCTCAAAATTGCATTATCGAAATTGGCGTGCAGGATTGCTCAAAAATTATTGAGCCGGTTGAGTTGAAACTTGGAAGAAATATTAATATTGCTACCTTCTACTTGACGAGAATTGTTTGTGAAAACTTAGAAGAAAAACTACCTTTGTTAATCCAAATTTTGCGTTAAACGTTGATTTTTTGTTGTTGTAAATACGTGCCATTCTCTTAAATTTGTATTTTCTCCATGTTAACTGCTGTCAAATAGGAACTATACATGTTCCAACTGAAAAAGTTTTTGATTTTTTTGCAAATGAAAGTCTACGGGAAGCTAGACTGCACGCCGATTCGAAACTTTTGCGACAACCCCGTCACACTTTGCCACAGCTCCGCCATTCTGATAAATGAATGTAAAAAAATTGTTTTGTATACTTAAATATACTATCAAAGTATTCCAACAGTTTGATAAATATGGAATAATTATTTCTCAGTTTAAAAAATCTCTCAAAATTGCGCAATTGTTTCCCGTCTAAATGTATATCCCGCCTTAAGACGATGTACAGTCACCAGTCCATTTCAGACTAATCTGGGTTCAAGGGAAACGTTCATTCCTGCGAGGCAATGCATCGCCTTTGCCGCGAATATTAAGGATGTATGGCAGCTACTGCAGAGTCGTTACAGAACTGATTATGCAATTTGCAAAAATCGCATTTAAAGACTAAATAAAATAATTGTAGTATTCATTGAAGCTAAAAAGGAGATTTACCACAGCTCAAAGTAAAACATGCGGTACAGAAAGAAGAATTTTCAATTTTTAACTGCAAATTTAGTTGCTGATTTGATGTACGTTTTCCCTGACGTTGTCGTGGTTACGACATACGAGTTAAAGAAATACGAAAACGGTCCCATTTAACTCGCAATATCTCGCAAAATATATGGGCACATGTCGATTTTTTTTTTAACGTATCATGCATATTACAGCGATACCGCACAAAAGTTTTTTTTACAAAAGAGTACTCCGGAAATACCTTTTTTGCCAATGTAAAGGGAATTTTGGACGTACAGTCCGATGTTCCCCGTGTTAAATGACCCAACTTTGAATTCATTTATCTCAGCATTCACGTGGGCAAATTTTGTTTTTTTTTAATCTCAAAAAGTTCTCGATATTTTCCTTTACAATATCAGTGAGTTTCAATTCGAACAGTAGTAAATAACTTAGTTGCCATACATCCTTAAGTATCTGCAAGGTATCTGCAATTCGTTCGAAAATGTTCAGCCATAGTCTCTCGCGCTTGTGTTCAACATTGTACATCGTGTACTTTGCTTCAAGGCAAGAAGAAAGCCGCCAAGGCGATGAAAAACCCACGGCCCATTTTCCTCTGAGAAGATTAACATTCCGGGAAAAAGAAGTGCCTCACTTTCTTCTCCTTCTAATGGAGCTCGAAACAGGACTTGTCTTTTTTCCGAAATATCACTCGTCTCGGAGAAAACCGAGAAACGGATTTTCAGCTATCTCCCTCGCGCTCACGTCACTTGTCAAAACTTCAACGATTCCTTAATGAGCTTTACACGTCACGGCCCGGGTTTCTACCGGATACGAAATATCCACAATCGTGCTTTGAGTTTCCTGATTTCAAGTATGCACTTACAATCACAGTTTCTTTTTCATGATTTTCACCAGATTCAACCTCCCCAACACGGTAAAGAAAGAAAGAACAAAAAGTCCGGAAAAATGTCGGTCGTTGGATCCATGGGGGAAAGATTCTAATTCGAGCATACTCCCCCATGAAGCCCGGACGATAATTGCTACTTTCCAATATTACGGAATCGATTGATCTATAAATTCGCTGACGATCTCGCGAGGATGGATTCACGACTGTAGCTGCGAGGGCATGAGGTACCTGACGTTTTGCGGCAATATTTCGTTCATGTTAACGGCTTGCTGTTGCAACATGCCGACGCCGCTAGCACCGCCGCCCCCCTCCCTCAACGCGTGTTCCTTGAACGCCGAGAAGGTTTGCATGAAGTTCTGATCTTTCTGAAGATGATGGATATGCTGAAGAAAGCTGAGCTCCTGTTTGGCGGGATGAGTGTTGCTCGCTTCGTCGTTGCTCGACAACATCGAGTTGTTCGTTTCCGCGAGGTCCTTCGTGACGTTGTCCATTGTCGGTGGGCTCGTCGTTGTCGTTGGGGATTCCTTCTTGATCGTTTTCGTTCTTTTTACGCCGAGATGTGTTTGGGCGTGCTTGTTGAGATGATCCTTGCGCGAGAAGGCTTTGGCGCAAACGTTGCAGGTGAAGTTTTTGTCGCCCGAGTGTATGACGTAGTGTCGCGTGAGATGCTCGTTACGTTTGAAGGCTTTCTGGCATACGGGACACTTGAAGGGTCTCTCGTCCGAGTGGCCGCGCATGTGTTGGTCGAGGTGTTCCTTGCGCTTGAGCATGGCGCCGCACTCTTTGCACTGGTACTTGCGCTCTTGCACGTGGCCCTGTATGTGCTGCTCGATGTCGGCTCGGTCGGAGAACGCGAGACTGCACTCGGGACAGCAATAGAGCATCGAGCCGTCGAGGCCGAGGGCTATCTTGATCTCGCCCGTTTTCGCCCGAAACTTCATCTTTCTAGTCTCGCCTTTGGTGGAGATCTCGGTGTTGCTCGGCGTCGTCGTTGTCGTCGTTGCCGTCGTTGTCGTTCCGGTCGACGTCGTTCGAAGTTCCGTCTTCTCTTGGTGCGTCTGCGTCTGCGAATCCGCGTGCGTGTGGACTCCCCCGCGCCCTAGTTCCACCGACTCGTTGCTCTCTATGTGGACGTTCAGGTCGCTCGGATTTATCTCCATCATCATGCTTTCGGAATTTACGTACTGACCACCGTTCCCGTTCTGGCCGATCTGCCCGTTGCGGAACGTCGCGACGCTCGGAATGTTCAGTATGTTGTTACTCGACTGCTCGTTCTTGTCGCTCTCCTCGCTTTTCTCACGATACTTCGAGGGATCCGATTGAAGCTTCATCAACTGCTGAAGCGTCAGGGGCAACGTCGTCGCTTGCAACTTCTGCAGATACTCCGCCATCGCGGCGCTCTGCTGCTGAAGCTGCGTGTGCGAAGGCTGGAAAACGAATCACATTCGATTGTATTCGTGCGGTCACTTGTTTCGGTTCACAGGTGTAACAATGGTGAATAAAATCAGCTATGAAATTCGTTTCGTAACGTATTCGAAGCGAACTCCGGCGGAATGGGAACCCTGTCCGAGCGCTCAGATAGTGATTCTTGGGTTTAATGTATCCCTGGTGCTACTCGCCCGAAAAAAATTGAGGAATAACACCACTGGAAACGTGTAAATTCAAGCGATTTTTCGCCATTTTTTTTTGTGGAAGGACAAGTAAGAGGATAATATTCAAGAATGTTATTAGTCATATGTTTAAGTGAACGAAAAAAAATGATACAAAATGGTGACGCCGGAGCCATTCTCGCGGGGCATGTTGGATTTGAGACGCTCTGCGGCACGCGGTATAACTGGCGGAAATGTGAATTGGAAAAAAAATGTTTAATTCTATTGATTTACATGAGTATAGCTAGGGAAATACGTGAGGGACTTTGAAAATATTAATTTTTGTGTAATTGGCAAGCATTTGAAGCAAAAACTCAATTTTCGACAGAAAAAAGGCTCTATCATTTGTTAACAAATAATGTTATGATGTGCTCAAAATTTGAAGTGAATAGAATGAAAAATGTTGGAGTTAGGCCGCGTGCCGTTTTGAAAAATTGTGTTTCGAGAAAAACGGTTGATGTCTCGCACTTGGCCCAGCCACTGCCTGTGTGCCGTTTTTTACTGTGGAAAAAAATTACAACGACCTGAGAACTGAAGACCTACTATGGAAATGCCTCGGAAAGTGCACGCAGAATTCAAATAAGAGGTTCAATTCCGTTGTGTGATCACGTTGAAGTTTGCATCGTTGGATCGCTACGAAAATGATTGTCTCTTAATTTCCCATATTTTCTTTGTCCGATTCGACTTACGAAAATCACGCAAACATTTTTTAGGATTCTTATTTAGCCATCTACAAGAAATTTCCAGAATATTTCTTGGATAACGATGAAAGAAATTGAAAAGAATTTTCGTTGCATGCCAACGATGCAAACTTCAACACCATGTTTTTGAAATTTTGAAACCACGTTTTTGAAATCGGCAGAACGCATCATTCGGGCAATTTTTATCCGATCGACTTGATATTTAAACTGTAGCTTTTCAGATCGATTCTCTAAAGAAGTACACGCGATTTCTACGATTCATCAATTCTCATTTTTATCACCAAATTTGGGCCGATTTTTTAGCGCAACAAAAAAGACTATATAAAATTATGCCATTTTGCCAAGCATGTTTTTTTAATCGTCATTTGTTCTTCCCCATGTGAACTAATGTAATTGACGGATTTCTTATCGTTCTGGGTGTTGATCCCCAAAAGTTCTGCATCCTCCTGCAGAGCGCCAAAAAAAAACACGCACTCCGTGTAACAACTGAGCCGCCATTTTGTATTTTTTTTCTTGTATGCGTCAACACATGTAGAATAAACTCGTTAAACCTCATTTCGATTGCGTTATTAGTATATAAAAAAAAATCCCAGAAAATTCTTATTTGTCAGTGAGCCGCATATATGTAACCCCTTAAAACACAAGTGATTTTGTAATCCTTGATACCGTAAATGATTCCCTTTTGCAATATCCTCCAAACTCGGGTGAAAACCTGCTTCAAATTTTTGAAAATGCGTGTAATGTGTAATTTTGCCATTACACAGTTTTTCCACAAAGTTTCAGCGTTCGCTTCGATATTGATGAATGCTTACTGTACAATCTGGATATATCAATGTTCGACTGCGAGAAAGGATGGTAGACCTACCATGTTGGACCCCGAATTTGCGCTGGAGTTTGAATTCTGTCCCACATTGGGAGTCTCTTGCTTAATGGTAGGCAGATCGGTTTGCGACGCAGCAGGCAAATACATATTGGGCACAATCCTCAGAGGCAGGCTGTTCGGCTGTACTCCAACGATCATCGGGTTGTTTTGGCCATTGTAGTTGGGAATGTTGATAGTCTGCTTTTCGCAAAGTTGCATCAACGTATTAGGATCGGGCCAACCAACTATGCTACCAGGATATTTGTTTTGTTGACTCACCTAGCGAAAGGAAAACGAAAATTAGAATACCGTGTGAGAAGTCTATTTTGTAAAAAGTAAGGACACCATAGAGTCAGCGGTTGCACAAACGGAGATGGCGAACGATGAGTAAATTTGAGGTAATAATATCTACCTAAACATCGGATTGCTGTCTACCGTCTTCATATTCATGACATTGAAGTTTGCGTCGTTGGAATGCAACGATTTTTTCGTTCTTTTCGCATTTCTTTATTCTTACGCTTATCCAAAGTCTTCTTTTTGCAATTTGAGGGCGTAAACCTCCAATAAGAATACGCAAAAGTGTTTGAAATTTTCAGAGGCAAACAAAAATCGAATTATTTAAAGAAGTTATTTTCGTTGCGTTCCAACTACGCAAACTTCAACATCGTTTATATTCTACAGACAATGCACACAAGCATCGTGTAGGTTTGAACGCTTTGAGTTACTGGCAATTTAGACTAAATTGATTAATCCAAAGTTGGGAGAGTTAGCACTGTTTTTTATGATTGTAGCGCCATCAACGCTCGCCCGTACAGTTTTATTTGTATTTCACGATTAAATGAAGCAGGAGCAAAAAGTCTTCCAGAGATTTTGTGGATTAAATATTGGGATAAAAATGGTTACCAAATATTTCGAAAAGATTTCTGTAAATAAATGTAGGAATCAATTCACGAGCCCTCTGAACGAGTCTCTCCGAATCGACATAATGACACTATGAATTCGGGATCACCAATTAGCCATACCGAATCGTGTGAGACGATGTTGAAGTTTGCTCAAACGTTTTTTTTTGCCCATTTAGACTCCAAAAACCACTTAAACGTTTTTGCGGATTGTTATTAGAGATCTACGATCGTAATTTTCATTAGAAAGCCTTTGGATAATGAGAAAAATAAGTGAACAAAAAATGGAAAAAGAAATCATTGCATCTAACGACGCAAACTTCATTAACGCGTGAGACCGTGACACCGAAAACACAGTAAAATCCATGACTCTCGAAATCATTCACGAGTTTCTAGTCAATCGTGGAGTTACAGAGATCGATTTGCTATATTTAAGTACATTGTAGAGGCGATGTTCACGAAATGAATTTCTCTACCAGTCAATCAATGGTACAGTCCGACCTCCGAATAAGAAACCAAAAGCCCCCAAGGAGAAGAGTTTTTCTTACATATCGCATACCCCTACCAGGCGCGCGCTCCGCGCTCACTACCTCTATCTGTCTCTCTCACTCTTTTCCGCATGCGATCCTCTCAACAAGAAACTCGCTCGAACGAGTTACAACTTAGTATTCACATCGCCCATGCAAAAACGTTTTCGACTGCGCGTTGACCTTTATTTTGCGAATTTTTGTTTCACGTTAATATACATACTATTGAATATTATTGTGTACTACTGTATCTGAATTACTATTAACTGTTATGAAATGCCCGAAACTGTAATGAAGCGTAAGAGATCAGACTGTAGTATACAAGTCGAAGAAAATATTACAGAATCTGCGCCACACGGTGATAATTTAAACAAAGAGCTTTATGTCCATATTGTTTTATCCCATTTATATAAAAGAAGAAGTCAATGTCTCTGAGGATTCATCTTCAATGACAGAGTTCGACTCTCTCGAAAATATTTCACCGTCAGTTGAGTGCATTGCGGATCAAAATAATACGCAACAAGACGAAAACGCTTTTCTTTATGTCTCGGAAACTTTTGCTGTTTTATATAAAAATCTTTAAACACCCTTATCTTCGTTTTTATTTAATATGAAATCTTGTCAACACATATATGTATCTTTTTAATGAATACAAAAAATTTCTAATAATCTTGTAGATTTTTTTGTTACACTCACACACGCACACACACATACTCACGCCCGCATGCAAACACCAATTTACACTACAACGTTCACTCTATTTTGCCCGAATAATCTCTTCCAGGCTGGTTTCTTAACTAGAGGTTCCGCGCACAAAATTCTCGAGCTCAGAGTTCGAGTCGGAGTGGGGGAAGCGCTCGAGTGAGAAACTGGGGAAAGTTTCTTATTGCCGGGTTTCTTATTCGGAGGTCGGACTGTAGATAAAATTCCGATCTAGATACTTAACAGATTGCAAAGTGTAGAATCGAGTGATTTTATGCACATGTATAAGTATACCTTATTGTGGTACATTCTTTTCTGTATCGAAATAGAGGTGGTTAAGCATCATTTAACTAACTTCTGTGCATATACTACCTCAATGTAGTTCTCACATTCTATGTGACAGGTTTTTTCTCGATCGACATATGAATATGCAAGAACAATGATGACTAAATGGCATAGTCTCTTGCACTGAGCCTATGCTCGCTGCAAGTAGCTGCCGCGTATAAGTACCCCGACAATATTCCACTACCAATAAATAAAAAATGAGTAACTTCCATGGAGCCGTTCCATGTAGAAAAAAAAGACTACTGGTTATTCCATAGAAATTGTCGGTGAGCTTGCGATGAAGACCATTATTTTTATTTTCGTTTCAATATTTGAATGTATCAGCCAAACAGCAATGGCAAGACATAACCCGGATGAATATGTTGAATTGTACCAATGAGAATTTGTAAGCACCGTTACTTTTGGGTAGGGACCCAAGCTAAGACGAGCCAAAAGTTCATTAATGCAGCAAAAACTTAATTATAACGCACATTTTAGTTAAAAAATGTACCAAATATAGGTTTCGACGGTAACTTTCGTGTGTTTGAAATTTATGACTAATACCCTTGTAAATAAATATCAGTTGAGTCAATTCGTTCATCAATAGTTTCTTTCCAACAAAAGTTAAAAAACGCATTGACAACTGCATTATAACACATGTTTCAGTGAAAAAATCATGCCGAATATACATTTCAACTGGAACTTTAGCAGGTTTGAAATTAATGACAAATACCCGTTTAAATAGTCTCTGTTGAGTACATTCGGTTTTTAACAGTATGAAAAATAGGAAAAAAATGTCAATCCCCTGATACCTCAAGGTCGAAATACTCGGCTCGATGCTCTTGAAAAAAAAAAACATTTACTGACGATGCGTGAAAAGAATGTTGACGACCAAGTGAATATGTTGCATACAATCTGTGAAAACACACGATAAGTGATTTGAACTTGTTTTCATGCTTAAGAGCATCTTGCAGTTTGCCTCGAAGGGTTACAGGACAGTAGGTTTTTTTGTTATGGCGAACCGGCTGTTCATCCTTTTCGAAAAACGAGTTCAGTTCGCTGGAGTAAAATGTAAAAAAAAAGAGTAATCAATTATACTTCACTGCGAAAAAAAACTCGTACTCAGCGTAATTAAGAGAAAAATGCATATTTTTCTAATTTTTTTCTACTTGATATATCTTACCGGAATCGTTTGTTTCCCGTGGGTCATTGAGCTCGCGGCAGTCGTATAAATAATGTTCTGCGTTTGGTGCATACCACTGGTCAATTCGCCACTAGATTTCGTGGTTAACTCGGCGAATTGCGGCAAACCACCGTGTATGTTATTCGCTTCTGAGAAATTCATCGTAGCTTATTGCGCAAAAAATCGTTTATATTATGTATATGGAAACAAGAAAAAGGAAAAATGCTGAGGGAATAACCTAGAAGGGCATTGAGCCTCGAAGTAAAAGCCTAATAAGCCCGAGGGTCCCCACTGTTAACCCGGGGAACGAAATAACACACGCACACTCGCGGTCTCGTTATAAATTGTAAATCACATTATTTTTCGCGAAATTTCGTCTCGCTGCGCTTGGTCGTCGTACAAAAAACGTACGTCGTTGCATCGCCCCGCTCGATCTGATACTACTTTTATTCAATTATAAATACAAAGTTACACACTCTTGGACTACAAACGAGAGTATACAGAAGTAGCGTTGCATACGCTACAAACAAGCAACGGATTCTCCCGCACGCTTTACAATATGGCGTCTGTGGAAAATACACTACACAACTCGTGTTGTTTACTACTGATAGTGTACTACGTGCGACAACTGCGCATCCCATTCATCGAAGCGCTTTTCGTAGTCTTCGCCGCGGTGCGGCCATTCGCGGTACTAACATATTTTCGCGGGAATTCTGGCGTGGGCTCTATTCGTTTAAGTGATGATTATTCAATGGCAACACACATACGATTGTTTTATGATCGCAAGAGAGATAAAGTAAACGAAAAGGACAGTACAATTAAAGCGAGTATACTTAGTCCGTATAGTAAAAATAAAATCGTTGATGATAGCCGCCCATTCTATCGGATGATCTATCATTCCAACGCTCTCTTGTCAATGATATCGCAAATCTCTTGAAAAATCATAAACTGAGCGATGAAACACTTTTGGGCGGGGTGTCAACTCTGCACCGTGCAATTCGCCTCTGTGTCAAGTCGCCACTTCAACTCGCCGTCTGTTCAACTTGCCAAAGCGGGCAACTCTACACAGACCCAAGTGGACACCGTAGCAGCCCGCCGTTTCCCCGATGCTCGCGTAACCCCACTCTTCAGATTCGGGCCGGGCATTTTTTGCTACCGTTTCAACTCGCACCGTGTCTCAACTCGCCACGCGCTGCGTGCTCAACTTCCATTTCCTAGCGGCTGTACTTTTTCCGAATCATCCATACCCGGGAACGAGAAATATACAAGCAAAATGTTTTCACATGTACCGATTACCCGCTCTGTCAGTTCTCTAGTTTATCGACTGATTTTGAATGGAAATTTCACGAGCGGCATTTTTCTATAGCTTTATTCTTTAATAATGCCACGAACATATATGTAGTCTCCTAAAATTTTAATTCTTCCATAATTCGCGGAAAAAAGCGTCATTTTTGAGTACTTGAGAATAACGATAAGCAATACTAAGAGAACTGAAAACTCATATAATAATCGTGTGAAAGAAAAACTGGTGGCCTCGTACAGTTGGACAGATTTTCGTTGCCGTTGAATATAGAATTATGATCTTCAAGAGGATGTTTAATTTTGTTCTGAATTTCATTTCTTGTGGCTCTTGATTTATTCTTAAAAATCATTGTGCAAAGTCTACATTTTATAATCAACTTTTTAATCATCAAAAATATCGATGAAAAAATCATATGCATTTACAAGAAATTAATATCATAAAACGATTCCTTTCATTACAGATTTAAACGTCCACATTATTATTATCCATGTTGTTCAAATACTTAATGCCTCAGAACAGTGCATGTCGGATATATTTATTTTTCATTAATGTGTGACATATCGTCTACTATATATGAAAAAATTGAATCATCGTATAACATGAATACGCTGTGTTGAAAAGCGCAGAATCATTAAGGGTGGGGGGTAAGGATAATTTGCTATAAAAAAGCATATTTTTGATATTGTTTGTTGACGACACTGTTTATATATATTTATTTATATAATTAGTATAAAATAAAAGGACATTTGAAGAATATTCTGTGAAATTTTCGTTAACAATTGTGCAGAAATAAGCCAGTGACAGCAAATATTCTCAGACGCCACAAAAAAAAGTTACATTGCGGTGAACTGCATAACTCACCACTGGATCATCCGAAAAAAAATCCAAGAAGATTGTATTAGTTAATAAGTTTCTTGAGGTAACGCTGTCGCGTTTTTATTTTTATTTTTTTTTATTTTCAATTTTTAGTCACACCTAGAAGACAAAATAGCGATTTTTCATTTAAAAAATTGGAACCTATATTATTGCAAAATGAATTAAAATGATGAAAAAAAAACTCGTCAGCGTTACCTCAAGAAACTTATTAACTAATACAATCTTCTTGAAGTTTTTTTCTCGGATGATCCAATGATGAGTTATGCAGTTCACTGCAATTTTTTGGAGGTGTCTGCAAAGATGTGCTCTCAATGGCTCATTTCTGCATAATTGTTAATGACAATTTTACAGAATATTCTTCAAATGTCCTTTTATTATATACTTCTTACACAAATAAATAGATATCAGCTGTGTCGTAAAAAAAAATTATCCTAAATATGCTTTTTTCGTAGCGAAATAGCCTTACCCCCCCCCCCCCTTGCCCTTAACAGGTCTGGCCACCCTGGCCACTCGAAAAATGGGCATTATTTTTTAAAAGTCATAAGCTCAACAGTATAAAACAATATATGTTAATTTTTTAACCTAAGGTAAGAGACAGCTTTGAAAATGCCTCAAATAAATTTTATTGTAAAGTATTATAGGACGAATATTATTGTAAGATGAATTTCCGTTCCAGGCAAACAACGAAAAAGCAGCTTCGTTGACAGAATCATGAAGAAAAAAGTTTATTTTTCATGTTGCCAAGTAACGAAGTAACTTGGCTCGGATCAGTACAGTAAATACTGAAGCGAAGGAACGGATTTATAAATAAAAGGATCATTGTCGAATTTTTGTCAATACTTGTGGTTTTATTTATTTAACTCTTTAAAAGAATGCACAGCCGTCTCGGATTTTTTTATGCTACGATTCACATCCTACATTAATAACTGTTCAATAGCCGGGTAAGTAGGGAAAAATTGCCCTCGCATTTTTTCCAGCGAAATTTGGAGTGTATTCTGAGGTGTAAAAAAAAACGAATTTTCTGAAAATGTCATCCCCGTCAGCGCAATGGTTTTAGAAAAATGAATTTTTTTTTAAATATAAAAAAATTCCGGAAACGGTTCAGTGGATCGATTTGATTTTTTTTGGTGCTTGTTGGAATCAAACGTGTTACGAAATAAAATTATAGAACATCTTGCGAAAGATTAAGGTTTAAAAAAATGTTCCTTCTTTTATTTTATTTTTACTATAATCCACTTGGGGTACAATAACGAAATTTTTTTCATATAATTTTTGAGCACCTTATTAGATTATATAATTTTTTCAAAATGATCGGTTTGGTACGTCACAGTGAAAAAAAAGAAACACACTTTATTGATATATTTCCGTTATATGTCTATATAACTAAAATATATCAATAAAGTGTGTTTCTTTTTTGTTCACTGTGGCGTACCAAACCGATCATTTAGTCACATATCAGACTTTATTGACATATTTTAGTTATATATCTATATAACTAAAATATATCAATAGTTTCTTTTTTCACTGCGGCGTACCAAACCGATCGTTTTAAAAAAAATTATATAATCTAATAAGGTGCCCAAAGATTATATGAAAAAAACTTCATTATTGTACCCCAAGTGGATTATAGTAAAAAATAATAAAACAAGGAACATTATTTTTTTTTTCAAATCTTAATCTTTCGCAAAATGTTCTCTAATTGTATTTCGTAACACGTTTGATTGGAACAACTACCAAAAAAAATCAAATCGATCCACTTAACCGTTTCCGGAATTTTTTATAATTAAAAAAAAAATCATTCTTCTAAAACCATTGCGTTGACGGGGATGAAAGGCCATAGCCGGGTAAGTAGGGAAAAATTGCCCTCGCATTTTTTCCAGCGAAATTTGGAGTATCTTCTGAGGTATAAAAAAAAAACAAATTTTCTGAAAATGTCATCCCTGTCAACGCAATGGTTTTAGAAAAATGATTTTTGTTTGAATATAAAAAAATTCCGGAAACGATTCAGCGGATCGATTCGATTTTTTTTTTGGTATTTGTTCCAATCAAACGTGTTACGAAATAAAATTATAGCACATCTTGCGAAAGATTAAGATTTGAAAAAAAAATAATGTTCCTTGATTTATTATTTTTTACTATAATCCACTTGGGGTACAATAACGAAATTTTTTTCATATAATCTTTGGGCACCTTGTGAGATTATATAATTTTTTCAAAATGATCGGTTTGGTACGCCACAGTGAAAAAAAAAGAAACACTATTGATATATTTTCGTTATATATCTATATAACTAAAATATATCAATAAAGTGTGTTTCTTTTTTTTTTCACTGTGGCGTACCAAACCGATGATTTTGAAAAAATTATATAATCTGATAAGGTGCCCAAAGATTATATGAAAAATATTTAGTGATTGCACCCGAAGTGCATTATAGTAAAAAATAATAAAACAAGAAACATTACTTTTTTTCAAATCTTAATCTTTCGCAAGATATTCTATAATTTTATTTCGTAACACGTTTGATTGGAACATGTACCAAAAAAAAAAGCAAATCAATCCACTGAACCGTTTCCGGAATTTTTTATAATTAATTATTGAAAAATAAATATATCCGACATGCACTGTTCTGAGACATTAAGTATTTGAACAACATGGATAATAATAATGTGGACGTTTAAATCTGTAATGAAAGGAATCGTTTTATGATATTAATTTCTTGTAAATGCATATGATTTTTTCATCGATATTTTTGATGATTAAAAAGTTGATTATAAAATGTAGACTTTGCACAATGATTTTTAAGAATAAATCAAGAGCCACAAGAAATGAAATTCAGAACAAAATTAAACATCCTCTTGAAGATCATAATCCTATATTCAACGGCAACGAAAATCTGTCCAACTGTACGAGGCCACCAGTTTTTCTTTCACACGATTATTATATGAGTTTTCAGTTCTCTTAGTATTGCTTATCGTTATTCTCAAGTACTCAAAAATGACGCTTTTTTCCGCGAATTATGGGAGAATTAAAATTTTAGGAGACTACATATATGTTCGTGGCATTATTAAAGAATAAAGCTATAGAAAAATGCCGCTCGTGAAATTTCCATTAAAAATCAGTCGATAAACTAGAGAACTGACAGAGCGAGTAGTCGGTACATGTGAAAACATTTTGCTTGTATATTTCTCGTTCCCGGGTATGGGTGATTCGGAAAAAGTACAGCCGCTAGGAAATGGAAGTTGAGCACGCAGCGCGTGGCGAGTTGAGACACGGTGCGATTTGAAACGGTAGCAAAAAATGCCCGGCCCGAATCTGAAGAGTGGGGTTACGCGAGCGTCGGGGAAACGGCGGGCTGCTACGGTGTCCACTTGGGTCTGTGTAGAGTTGCCCGCTTTGGCAAGTTGAACAGACGGCGAGTTGAAGTGGCGACTTGACACAGAGGCGACTTGCATGGTGCAGAGTTGACACCCCGCCACACTTTTGAGTCCATGTTTAATTTTTTCACACCGGCACACCTTTTTTGCGTCACGAAAGATCTTTTCATTGTGATTGTCCAGAATTTAAGTGTACACGTCGGCAAGAGGGGGGGGGGGCATTCCCGATAGCCAAAGTGCATCTCATTCACACATCTTCTCGGGCATGGAGACTCAAGACAAGAAACCAAACTCCAATAGGGAGAGCCACGGTCTTATATGGAGGTCTTGAAACGACCCTACATTTCGGTGGTGGGGGAAGATAGGAAAGTTCCAAAAAAGTTACAAATAAGTTCCAAAAATACGGGAAAGTTAAAAAAAAACCACCCATAATCCTCGCGTTTCTAAGGCCTACTGTAGCCACTACGCGGCGCCTGCGATAAAGGGATCTCCATAGCTACGCCGCTGCGAGCCACTGTAATGCGGGACCATCGTTAGGATGTATAATCTTGTTTGAAAACACGCGCGCTGTACGATGGCCAATCGGGCTGAAAATAACCATCTACACGACAGGAGAACCAAGCTATCAAACAGCGCTGAAATGTGATTGGCTGGCGTAAATTACACAAAAACACAAAGCGCACGTTGTGAAGGACCGTTGTCAAGGGCTACAGTTCGAGTTTCACCGACAGTCGCATCAGTTTCGTCGTGCGCTTTCGTTGTTCGGACTGTGGTTTGTGTGGAAATCTTTCAAAACTATTGTTAAGACTAATTATTCTAGTATATTCCCTAGTTAGTGCATTTCTTTATTTATAGTGTATATAATAGTGTGTGTAACTATAGTGTGTGTGTGTGTGTGTATATAGAGAGTGTATGACTAGTGTATAACATATTTTGTGACAATTGCGTGTTTTTCACAATTATTTGGAATAAGTGTCTAACAATTGAACTATTTTGTTGTGTGGTGTGCTACATAATGGCAGCACTTCGTACGGAAAAGGTAAAACTTCCATGCAACCAGCGAATCAAAGACGGGAGGATCTTTGTAGTTAGCAAAAGAGCTAAATCCGGCGTAATGTAAGCAATTTTTTTTATATTTATAGAACATAAAATTGATAGCTATTGCGATTATAGGGGGGAAGAAAAAATGGCTTATATCTTCTATACGCTGTACGTAATGTTTAGAATAAAAATTAGAAATCTTCTGAGAAAAATATGGCTTACAATTATACTATTTACGATGTGACTGAATTTGTCACATGCAGCGCAGTAAAATTTGAATCTGGTCCTTTTTTAGTTGCTGCCAAATAATAATGCATAGCCTCCGTGGAATTATGACAAAGACGGGCAGAGAATGTTTACCGTACTGTCTATAAATGTTTCTCGTGTTGGGATAATCTTTATTCGGCGCTGGTGGTGGTTATAATATTGACATTAACTTTTTTCTGTTTCATCACTTTACTTACATAACTTTTAATTAATTTGTATTAATTTCATTTACTTAAAAAAATAAATCTGTGATTTCATGCGAGAAAACGGATAGCGATTACGGTTATAGAGAAAGGAAAAAAAAGCTTTAGCACGACGCATGTCATTGCTCATCCAATGTGTACTGTGGTGAAGACCCATGACAGTGTAAACAAAAGATTACCCGCGGACTGCAGGGTCCAGATAGACAAAAAAGCCAGCTCCTCCGGCCGAAATATAGACTTGATATTATGAAGGAGTAATTTTCTCTCTTTATATGTCTTGAATTAAATACAATTGCTTTACTATGGTTATCAGATATATATTTGGGCCGCCGAAAATTCAGGTACAGCATTAAGTCTGAAAATTCCATTCCAATCCATTCGAAATATTCTATGCGGATCTCACGGATAGTCGTAACGGTTTTCGTTTTGCCTACAAAAATTCGATCAAAAAGGTCATCAAAAGATTTTTTAAAATAATTGTTTTAGCCAAGAAATACAAAACACGATTTTTTTTACTAATTTGTCATGAGTTATTGCTGCTAATAAAATTTATACTTGAAAAAAAAATATCGTCTTTGTCGATAACTCAATGATTAACCATAAATTTATTCATACAGATTCGAACTTCAGTGTCGTTGAAATTAATTATCGAATCGAAGCGAACGCAAAGATTCACGTTGTAACGTGTTTGGCGGGATTACGGTGACATGGTGGAGAGCAAACGCGGGAAAGAGCCATGCCGATGTAAACAAACGATTATCTGCGGGCCGCAGGGTCGAGATAGACAAAAAAATCTAGCTCTCATTCTACTTATAGCCGGTGTCTTTTCGCGCCTTTGTGTTAGTGTGCACAGTGCCACGCATACGCAGATCCGCGAGACAATCGAGAATGCTTCCCTCTCACTCACACCCGTACGACGAAGTATTTTCGGAGAGGGGAGAAGCAGCCCGTGACACGCTGGGTTCCTTCGGCACTAGCCCGAGATAGGGATGCCCGAAGGGCCGAAAAGTATCGATATTTTTTAAAAATATCGATATTGATATCGATATATCGAAAAAAATATATCAATATATCGGTAAGATTTTGTAACAATACTAGCGAAATCTAGTCCGTTTTATAAAAGAGATTGGGTTACCTCTGCCTAGTTCAATACCAATAAACACCAAACAACCGATGACATCCTTTCAGACAATTATGATAGTGATCTAAAGTTTAATATAAATAATATCCAGTTTTTAAAACACTGGACATGACTGCGCAAAACAAAACACTTGTTACTAGTGGATTTTGCAATCACGATTGACGAGTTGTGCTTGCGTTGCGTTGAATCAAAGAACATATATTACATGGAAAAACAGGTTCCGTGTTGATAGTAGTTGGCACAGAAAATGTAGTATATAACTTCGCCGGTAGACTGCGCGGCGACGTATCGGTGTGCCACACATAATCAAAGAACATATATTCATTGGATGATTCATGCACATTGATACAGGCAGCGCTTTAGGTGGCTGGGGTAACAACTAAGCATCACCCCAAGAAATCGTGCCAGCACTCCCATAAGGCCAGTACTTAGTGTACGTCTATGTAATATATGTTCTTTGGTTGAATCGTTGATGTATGATTGAGACACAGATTATATAGATGATTTCCAAGTTTGAGGTTAGTTTTTTTTATGCCAGTCACAGAGTAATTTTTTAACATTTACTTTTCTGTCCGTCTTTGTCATGGCTATGCATTTTTATTTAGCAGCAAACCAAAATTACAAAATTTTATTTATTACTTTTTTCTACTCTTCATCGATAAATACTGCCATACCTATCTTTCCTGTCACGCTCATAATGAAAACACGGCAATTCCGACAAGATTTTTTCTCTCCGTGTAATCTAGCCAATCACTCTTTTTCTGTGGCACACAGCGATTTGTTATCAATTTTTCCTTACAATGATTTTTCATGGATGTGCAGTACCTTGAAAATGACCTTAAAATTTAGGAAATTTGTCTATTTCTCCAATTTTTGCGATCAGGGTATATTAGTACAGAAAAAATATTTATCCGTAATCGGCCGGATGAGATAAACTTTGAATCTGGAAATTTAATGATTTATTTTGCAAAAAAAAATGTTCCGTACCTCTTACAAACTCTTCAATTTAGGATCGTATTGTATACATTTGTTACCACATCTTCAGCCTACATTCCTCAGATTGCAAAAATTTCCAGATTCGAGCATCTTTTATGTCTAGTTCGCCCGATTTATAATGAAGAAATAATACACTAGGCACAACAATTAAAAGGTATCCAAAAATTCAGAAATTTTTAGGTGACTTTCCAACGACCGTAACTGCGAAAAATGCTCGTAGCATAGTAAAAAAAATTTATGAAGCGTCAAATCGCTCGTTTTGGGATTCTAAGCTCAAATATTTTTAGCATTGACCGATTTTTTACTAATGAAAAAATCAACGGCAAACAAATTCTCTGCATTTTTCTCACCTTTCAAAAAATACACGGATGTCAATAAATATGTTTGAATAATTTCAGTCAAAAACTTTTCTAGCTTGAATCTTCCCCTTTCATTTGAGTGGTTTGAAAGCTCTGTACGACGATTTTTCGCTCAGTTATTGGCATTCAAAGCAAAAATATAAATTTTGGCTTTGAAAGAAATGGCATATTTTGAATCTTTACTTATTAACTTGGGGTTAATAAGTGAAAAATCCAAAATACGATATTTTTTACCCTATCCTGAATAAATTTCCTTGTAACGAAAAAAAAGAAAATACTTCAAAGTTTCCAAAACAATCCTTGCATTTTCTGTACGGTTATCAGTTCCCCCGAGAAAATAGTCATCAAAGTCGAAAGTGTCAATTTTGCTTTGAACGCCGATAACTCAGTGAAAAATCATCGTACAGAGTTTTCAAACCACTCAAATTGAAGGGGAAGATTCAAGTTAGAAAAACTTTTGAGTGAAATTATTCAAACAAATTTATTGAAGTCAGTTCGAAGAAAGAATGTTGAATATTTTTTTTATGATTAGTCAAAATCTGTCAATGCTGAAAACATTTGAGCTCAGGATCTCAAAACTATAGACTTGAGCTACACTTTTTAAAATTTTTGTTATTTTTCATTATTCTACGGCTATCTTTCGCAAAGTTACAGCCTTTTGAAAATCACCTAAAAGTTTTGGATTTTTTTCATATCCTTTAATTGTTCTGCCCAGTTTATTTGAGATACCTGAAAATCGTTATATGCTATATTTTTTTATATTTGTTCACAGTCATCTACGATGTTCTACGAACTTCTGCTTCGGAACGGCGAAAAAATTGCGCAATGGAGATATAAAGATGGTGCGGGACCATTCTGAAACTTGTTTTGCTGATCACAATGTCCAACTCAAGGCTAACTTTAAAGAAGGCTTGAAAAGTGCACTGGAGCGAAAGTATTGGGGACTGAAACAAGTCTATGAAACGGTAGCCTCAACGTGAGTATACTAAAAATAATCATGTTATCTTTACCTTTGCCAAAAATTTCATTTTGTGTAATGCAAACATAGAATAGTATTAGAATAATTAAGGATTACGCTAGTTTAGGATGTTCAAGAGGTACCATCCCAATCGAAAATTATATTCGATTACAGTTTCTGTGCTTCATGATTAAACAAATGATAAAAATCTGGAATTTTTTTAGCAACATTGATATGCTATGAATAATAGTTATTAGGAACAATATTTTCTATATGTTTATCGAATTTGTCGAGTTTTGTAAATCGTTTTGAATGAGATCGGAATTTTCGTACTTTTTAAAAACTTCCCTTTTCAAATTTTTATAATGGTTATATTCATGCAACTTTTCGTTTAGTGTCTTCGGAAATTCTTAAAGGTAATGCTAAACCTGTCAACGTTTTTCGTGGGCTAATTACATTACGCTTATGGAAAACTCCCGGTCATTTTTCAGTACATTATTAATATCTGCTAAGCGAATGTTACCGCGGAGCTGAAAAAATAGGTACGGTTCGACTAATTACCGGACTAACCCTTGGTACCTTGAAAAAGAGGATTTACAGTACGGTTATAAAATTATTAATGTTTTTGATAGCGAATTTGTGCGAAAATCAAGCACACAAAATTAGACTGTGCAATCATGGCAACGTCGTAGACGGCACAAAAGCTACCTATCTTATCGGTATTCGATAATTATGCCCGGGAACCTCAAACTACTCGGTCAGGATAATTAACAACGAATATTAGTGGTACTTATTCTCTTAATTAGTAATAATTACTTAATATTAATTTGATAACTGTGTTCAGAAATTATACATTTCTAGGCAAAGACAAAATAACGCGGATTTTTTTTCATACAGACATTTTTATTTAGAATATCGAAAAATTATTAAAATTTTTGTTTTCTTTAAGATTATAGACAGCTTTAGTACACACTTTTTCTTTCCAGCGGATTTTTTTTTACTCTGACCGATATTCATTTTTGACAGCTCCTTGGGCCGATATTGAGGTTACGAACGAGGCGCATATGTCTCTAACTTCACGACACTTCTGCCAACCTGGGCATTATGATATACCACGATTTCTGACGTTGCCAATTCGTTTCGCGTCAATTAAGCGAGAAAAAGTTATAGAAAATACCCATTCAAAGTAACGAAAATACTTAATGTAATCACCGAATGTTCAAAAATGCATATTTTTACAAATAGATGTAGAAAAATAGTTCGTAAACGCTCGTTTAATATGACGATTATTTGAAAACTAACAGCTGGCAACAGTCAATCGGCTCCCCGCATAAGCGTAGGGCCCTCCCCTCGTACTTCACCGCCAACGGCTAAACCCCATAACCTTTAAAAAAAACAAGAAAATTGTGATGAAACTTTGGTTGATTCAGAAAAATCAGTAAATTCGATGCGTATAAGAAAAATAAGAATTACTAAGCAATTTGCCGAATAATAATTTATTTGAATAGTTTGTTCGTAACTTTTAGCTGTTGATGAAACTTATTTATCAGAGCATGTCAGATGTTGCTCAATTTTCTGAGGTTTTTGTTTAATCACGAAGTACAAAAATCTCGATCGAACATAATTTTCGGCTTGCACGGTATGTCCAGAACATCCTAACCCCATTTTATCCTTAAAAAAATCATTTAAAAAAATAATAACAACAATAATAGTTTACTGTCGAAATTGTAGCAGGGTAATCTCAATACTTCTATCATCTTTACGACAGGTTTCCTAGAGAAATAAAAATTGAGGTGCCGTACAACGAAATTGTTAGTTCGTTGAGGCGCTGGAGGAAACTGTTCTCTCCACCATTCACAGAAACATTACAGTCGATGACTGATCAAGTGGAGCAGCCACCCCAAGCTGTTGAGGATGTTTCGTTGGATGGGATCCCACCTCCACTTTCACCCCCCACTCGCCTGCCAGAGGCTTCAGTAGGAACCAATAACGGTAATAATTACAATATTCACTTCGTGTTCAAGCACTAGAGAATTTTTATCATTTGAATATCGAAGGAACTCGTACTATCTCTTATACCAGTTATTATAACATAATATAACAGAATAAGACTGCTGCGCATAATTTTTAACATATTCATTCTTTACAGTTTCAAAAAGTCGAAAAAAGAACCTCCGCAAAAAGCGAAGACGGCAAATGAAGGCGCAGCTCGGTAACGTCGAAGCACAACCTCACGGACACAACAGACAAGCGAAGAAGAGGAAAAAGAATCCACGAGGTAACATTCGTGTTTTTCGAAGGTGCAAAATACATTCCCGTGACAATTTGCTTCGTTAGATTTTTTCTTCTCGATCCTTTTATCGATTGTTTGTTCAACGCTAAAAGGGTATTTTTCTCTCTATAATCGATGCATTTCATGAACATTTCATTTGGTGAGTTCAATTAATAACTAACAGTCCGTGAAATATCTGTAGCTGAAAAACTTAAATTTATGTCACTTTTTGTCGGGGCTAAATGGATTGGCGAAACTCAGTCATCTAAAATATTATATTTATATTGGATAATTGTGTGAATCTATTTTGCATCTACCGTATTCTTACTATAGGCGTATGTTGTAAATTAAAAATGTTGGCTATAACTAATTTTTTGTTCTTACCTGAAACAGAAATACTGCAATAAAAATAAAGTAATAGAATAAATAAATAAAATACAACAAAAATGTTTACAGCAAACGAAAACAAACAAACAAAACATAACGGCGAAATATTATTAAAAGCTTGCTTATATTTGTAAAACAACGCAAGGAAATCGTTAAACCGTCAACAAAAAATACTAAAATAAGATGAGTTTGTATTGGGTATTATTGTATTGAAATATTCGATTCAAACGTTTGTTGTTCTTTCGAGCGGACAGGCTGTTGTCCTGTAACTGCAATGATAGAATCATTTCCCAAGATTTAAACAATTAAAACATATTTACCGTCATGTAAGCTGCCACGTGTTTTTTTAATTTGCAAAAGTATTCAAATAATTGTCCTATTAACAAATAAAAATCGCATCAAACATTTGAGTTTTTATCAAGCGACTTATGCGCCTCCGAAGGCAGCGCATAAGTCGCATGAATCTTAATATTTTTCTACAAAAAAATTATGTAATATAGGTCAAATATAACCAAATATATTCTTAATTTTCCGAAACATGTAATTAAGTACTTTTCTTCCAAAAAATTCCCGAAAATCACCCAAATGTTCAGCGTTCACACTGGTATAGCCCCTTAATTTACGGAGAAGTTGCATGTGAGACACTGTATCGAATGCCTTGCTAAAGTCGAGCAAAACAAGTATCATCAATCGACCCTTATCCATAGCCTCTCTTACGTCGTCACAAATTTTGAGGAGAGCGCACTGAGAGAAAGAGCGAGAGAGAGGGCGGGAGGGGGTGAGAAAGGGTGTTAGCATGCCATATTTACAATATTAAAATAAAAATCCATCGATACCAATTCGATATCAAGTATGGGGTATTTGAACGTGTAATTTTGTACATTAATAGGTGAAACGAATGGAATTATTCTGGAAGAATAACACATTTTTGTTTTGCTCATATTCTTGGATTTCTTCACATTGCCGTTATGTTGTTTGTTAACGTTATGTTCACGAACTATTTATGACGTACGCTAATGATTTTTTTCTTTTACAGGACCAAAATGTGTGGTGTGTCTTGATAACATTGTGACCCACGCATTCATTCCGTGCGGTCACAACTGTAGTTGCTTGAGATGCGCGACGACCCTGGGACTAGACGAAATCAAGAGATGCCCCAAATGTGGAGCACATTTTACGCAATTTATGGCGATTTATAATGAATCCGCGTAGAGAGGAGTCAAGGAGTGTTTTTTTTAATAATAAATTAAAGTTTACAAAATTCGTGATCCTGATTATTTCTAAACCTTCCCTTACAATTTCGAATGGTATTTATGAGGTTGTATCAGGAGACTCAGTAGAGTCTCGGGACAATGTGTTTGTAAGTGATTTTCGTTAACTGTATCAATAAAAACTTTAATAAAAATTATGGATTTTAGGTGACCATTAATTCTTATGTGTATTCTCGCGAAGGACCTTTCAATGTGAGCGGCTCAACGGTTTACTTGATTTTGGCCTCCCGGTTGATCTTAAACAAAAAAAAAACGATTTTTTTCCTAAAATAGATTATGTTGACTAACACTTGATCGAGCTTTTATTGTTATCGTGTTGCAATCAGTAAAAAATGTTGAATTTTTCTTTTTGATTTTTCGAGGAAAAATGATATAATTGGTCATAACTAATGAGAAAAAAATGTTAAGATGAAAAACGTCGGTCAGGACTAAACTATTATTACACAGAATAAGTATACCAAATTTAAAATCACTTCGTTTACTAGATGTACAGAAATCGTGTACACCGTTTGGAAAAACATCGTTTCGAGAAAAACGCGTTTAGGGTAGTTCTGTAGTTTTGGTCAAATCGTAGGAACTGGGTGAAATCTAAGTATGGTGTAGATATGGCTTTCATGGACTGATGCCCAAAAATTCAATACGATTCACCGTTTAGTTCATGAGATAATTGCAATTGAATATGGGTATTTTTGTACGCGATCCCTATACCTAACACGTAAACCGATAGGAGTTTGGTCGCATTTCTCGATATAGGTTCTAAACGGATCTTAGGATTTCAAAATAAAAACACACGTGTACGCAGTACTATTGTGGGATTGATTTGAAAAAAAAAATGACAAACTTTGACCGTTTAGTTTCGGAGATATCGACTTATGAAAAGTGGTAATTTTATCCCACACCGAACTCGGGCTCAACCATCTGTAACGAAATGGCAACAGTGTAAGCTGCAGCCAGTTGACAGTGTTGCCAACTACTACATAACTTTCCCCTAGGATCAATTTGGAATCCCCCTAAATTTCCCTTCGAACCGCCTAAAATTCCGTATAGGCATCCGTGTGTGATAGAAACATTAAACTATTAATTAAAAACACTCGAGCAGGAAGAAATTATGATTTTATTTACATAGGTGTATTTTACCTTATGCAATTTATGATTTAAATAAAATTTAATGATGCACAGATACTGGCGATTTTTTTAGGCCAATTCGTAAGCGTCGTGATGGTGTTATTAAATATGAAAATAGACATTTTTACATCAAGACATTTTTATATAAAAATGTTGGGTTAATTATTAGAAAAATGTTGTATCGATGTTTGCTGGCTAACATCGAGGTTAGTAAGTCTGAAATTATGCCAGAAATGTTAAACGGAAAAAGGAATAATGCACAGTACGAATTCTTCTAATTCAACCTAAAAAAAAACAACTCTGAAATTCTAAAAATTTGCTCTGATTTCCAACTCTACAAAACATCGAATATTTCGTTAAAGGCTTGAGTATCATGTTGCGCTTTGCTATTGCCTGCACTTTTGTGATCATACATATTGACGTTGAATAATTTGAGCATACGAGTGGAAGGAAAGAATTTGACACATGATCCGTAGTCTCTTTGTAATGTAAATCTTACCATCATGATATTTTGAAGTACTTCAAGAGACAGTTTATTGCGTAATTTACTTTTAATTACGCTGTACGTCGAAAAAACACGTTCGACACTTGCGTTTGAAATTGGTAATATGAGTAGTGCCATTAACAATTTTGCGATATTTTCAAATCGCTTTTCTCCAGCGGAATCATAATCTTCACTAAAACCTCTGACTAAAATTGGCCGGAGTTGGTTACATTTGAGCACGACTTACGTTGCAATTGATTCCATTCCGACTCTATATCATTGTCATTGCCGTATAAGTAAGTTCGGTGAAATTTAGTAAAAAATGTCAGGTAAACTGGGTTTTATTTGAGATAATGCGACTCTAGCATGGAGATTGTCCATCGTCTTCAGAATAGATAAATTATCGTGCAATCTTTTTTAAATTTCTCGCGCCAAAGTGCAAAGAAATATCTTGCACTTTTCTTTGACGTCTGGTAAGCTTTTCTCGTCAATATTTTGTACAATGGAATGGAAACTCGTAGCCAAAATACATCGCTGAAGTATGCAGTAGATGGGACTCGATATCAAAATCCGCTAATTCCCTGTCACATAATTTCTGTAGACTCGATGGTACAACAAGTTTTTGGAGTAAGCTTTTGAACATCAAAAATAGATCTTCAAGCAATTTAGTAGGTTCCACGTGGTCACTTTGAAAAGGTAAATTCAATTGCGTTATACTACTACGCGTTATATACGTTATGAATATAATTTTTTTAAAAGAAATGAAATGAAATTTCACCCCCCCCCCCCATAAAAAACACCCATAAAAATTTACCCCCTAAAAAAACCCCTTTCCATCTATATTTCCCCTAAATTGGGGGGGGGGGGGGGACCCCCCAAGTTGGCAACACTGCCAGCTGATCGGCGCGTGGTCTGGGGACTCAAAGCGTGTTTTTTTCCCGAATTCTAGTAATTCTGTGCCAGATGTGAAATAAATTTATTCTGCAAACAAATTTAATTTGTTCAATTTATGCATGTGTTTATTTGTTTTATATATATTTATATATAGGTGGGTGTGTGTAGATATAACTTGGGTTATTGCAGAGCACGCGTCGCAGGATATATGTAAAACGGAATTCAATCGTATTCGGGTTTCCTTAACTGTTTTCCTCAAAAAAAAAATGTCTTTGTCATAGCGAATAAAATTTAAACTGTCGGCAAGATGTTGTACATCCACGATCCGACGTCCTCCGACAGCGAATTTTTGTTGCTGATCGTTGAGGTTATGGTTATTCTCATCGCGTTTAGCCGCATTTGCTTGTGACACATGGCTGACACAGCTTTCAGTCTTTTAGCAAGCGCCGTTTTTCTTGTAAACTTTCCTTTGAATCGCATTTGGGTTGACATTTGCATGCTTTTTTATTCATATAAAATATTGCGCGAAAGACGGATCGTAGGAAGCTCAACGCTGTAACTGCAGGTAAATCGCGCTGTTGCCACGATTACAGCGCCGCTCTCTATACGAGTATGAGACCTATCTATGCATGAGGTGCGAATGTGTGGGACATATAGAGGGTACAAGTTCTGTCAAAAATTTACAACCAGCAGCATCGTATAGGCATTGGATGTTACTACACGCTTCGACCGAAACTTTTGCCTCATACGTGGACCTACAGAACTACCTTAAGGTGCTCACTACCTAGAGACCCGAAAAAAGGCTCAACTCCGTATTTTTTTCTGGAAAACGGTGGGTGAAAAAGAAACGCATTTTTTAAACACAAAGGTACATATGTCGATAGCCTTAAAAAATCACCAAAAAATACAGAAAAACGACGAAAACATAGCCGCCGGCAGATGATGAAACTTTTTCGCGACGTTTGGCAGTGGACACTTCCCAGCTTAAACAGTCCACCCGAAATCTAAAAACCAAACGGGTTATTCAAGTTAAAGTAGGATGTGCACGAACCATTTTTTTGTATGCTGTAGTATAGACATACAGAATGACATCCGCGAAAACTCCGCATGCCTTACCGGCTAAATACAATAGTAATTAATTCACGAAATCAATGCATTTAACCCATACCATAAAGGGAATCCGTGCGGATCGATCTTTGAGACGGAAAGAATAATAGTTTGTGAATAGATACCGAGCTCTGCGGAATCGATAAATAACAAGAAAACCGTTGCGGTCACGTTCGTTCCATAAAAAATATAGGTTACGGGACATTCCGAGCAGATTTTATCGATTGAATCGACTAATTTTCTCGTTCACTTGCCGCGTCCGCTATAACGGGAGAGACGGCATAGATTCGGCGACGCCGCATTCCGTCAACTGTGCTCGCATCCGCGAGGCCAAATCTAGCCGATCAATTTGAATGCAACGACGAGAGTTGTAGTTTCTTATCGCAATTTTATTACGTCCGGGATTTGAACAAATGATATGTCGAACCATTTTTTTATTACAATGTATGTACGACCGAAGTTACCATACGCACATTACACACACGGGAAACAAACACATGCTTGACGTTTATCGGAAGCGCCTAAGTACAGCGTTGCCACGGATATTGCCAGAATTATGAAATGGCGGCCGGTGGAACAACTGAAGTTAAATCTGATTGCTAACTTAATACTTCACTTTTATAATAAAATATATACAGGTATCACATACACTTCTCAAATAATGATTTTCCGTATCATGATTATTATTATAACTAATGTATTATATCTCCCTTTTTTCAGATTTGAAAATTTTTAAATTTTCTGTTGACTAGTCAATCCGCTAGTGCTACCTTAACAATAAATACGAGTCGTTGACAAGCGTGGATTTTTAAAATAATTTTCTTAACAACGTTGCGACATATTGAAACTCGAGCATACAAAATCTATGAAAAATGTCGTCATTTTTACGTAATTATTAAAAAATGCAGATCGATTTTTAAAAAGTGAGATCGTCAACGACCTTCAGATCTTTCTCATCCTAACTCTTATAAATATGGAAACAATCCATCAAGTGATTCTTGAGATATCATGTCCACCGACTTTGAAAACAGTGTTTTGAGAAAAACGCGTTTAACGCGGTCCTCTAGTTTCTCGGCTGTTTTTTTACGGCTTTTTCAATAATTTTTGCGGGCAAAGCATCGAAATAATCAATCTCATTGTTTTGCATAATCTTTATTAACATTTAAATAAGCTTTACAAATTTTTTGAAGTCAAAATATATAATAGAATAAACGTTATAGTGGCCGACAGGAAGACATCAAGTAAAAGAGGTGCTTGACGGTGACCAAGATTGCGGCTGTTCTGCTTATCTGAAATCAAAAAACCAAACGGCATTTTAATCTTCATATTACGACTAGCGATTGAACTAGAGTGAATTCTAAATTACAAAAATTGACTTTTTTATACACTTTTGAAAATTACATTCTACTTTTTACTCATTTTTTCTTAAGTTTTTCGCTCGTACAAAAAAAACTATCAAAGCAATCATGATAATCCTAGTTCAATCGCTGGCTTATAACATATTAAAGATGCTGTATAAAGGGGGTAGCCGGTTAAGGGGGGTCTGACGGCCCCCACCGAGTTTGATCGAATCGACCCAAAAACCTGAAAGAGGGCTGAAAAACAAAATTTTAGAGATATTTTTTAACCCCCTAAACCCTTATGAAAACACCATAATCGCAAAAAATGCGTTTTTTTGATGTTTAATTTTTTTTTGAGCTTTCAAATGCATTTTAAAGCGGTTTTAACACAACCAAAATTTTGTTTCAGATGTGTAGACATGCCCTGAATTTTTCCAGATTTTTTCGTAAAGTTAAATCATGTGCAACATAATTTTAATGGCAAAAAAACCGTAAAAAATCGTCATTTTTTGTATTTAATGCTATGGTTTTTATTGACGTATTAATGGTAAAAAATCGTGCACCATAGCATAGAAAGCTACTATCTTCCTCTACAAAATGACGCTAATTGGGCTCAATTCGGTCGTCTCTAGCGTCCGAAAATCAAACTTGAATAAATTCCGTTTTTATAATTTGAGCATTTTCAGTTACGAAAATGACACAAAATCATATTTTTCAATTATTTTTTTTAATAAAAGTACATTTTGGGGTTTCTGAGGTCGCCGATTACAAATTTGATGTCAAAAATTAGTTTTGTCACATGACAGCTGTCAAAACGAAGAAAAAATATTTTAATTTTTGAAATTTTTTAAAAAAGCTATGGGAACGATATTAATAAGGATTTTTTAGGTCGCTGATTATAAATTCATTCTTATACACGAATTTTTAATCGTAACAGCTGTCAATAGTTATATTAACAAACAAAAAATTACGTATTATTCAGAAAAAAAATTTGGAATTCCCCGACTAAACTGTCACCTGGCGGAGAAAATCCCAACTTGTACCTTATTAAGCCACGTACCCGAGTGCCTAAGGCCACCGTACCCACGTGGGCCTTAGGCTCGTATGCCCCTCCGCACGGTACTGCGCATGCCCACTACGCACTGACGCATCGAGAACCCCGCTCCACGCGGTCTCTCTTTCTCTCTGTGTTCAGCCGCCGTCCAGTACACACGTCATGCGACGCGCTCTGCTCCGTTAAACAAATCTATTTGTTTTGTTAACAGCGTTTTTTTAATTTATCGTTTAACCTGCCTATCTCAACACGAAGTGATTGAAGCAGTATTCTAAGGTGAGTTTGAATATCAATTTAAATATCAATCAACATAAAAATTGATTTATAATCATAACCTCAATCTACAATCGTTTGCCTCATAGTCGACTTGAAATCGTACAGAAGGTGGCCGTCAACTTCAAGTTGTTGTTTAGTTCACTCACATGAAAAGAATTAAAAAAAAGCAAAAAAAAAAACAAAACTAAGACGAAACGATATTTCAATAAAAAAATGATTTGGAATACAATAATTTATTTCTGTTTTGTTTACCGATGTTTTCAACATTTTTTTTGTTTTGATTTACAATTTTTAATGTACTTTCGATTTTCGTTACTTTTGTTCTATTTGTTTTTTTAATTATGGTTTTTTTTTATTCCGGGTTTCAGTTACTTTTTTCATTTTTTTTCAAAAAAAAAAAAAATAATTTGTTAATCATAATAAAAAAAATAACAATGTTCTTTTTTTTTCTTTAGGAAAAACTGTGCGATGCCACCGAAAAAACGAAAATGTACGGCTGGTGAAAGGTGCATAAGATGCAACAGATTGTTGCGTTATGATACCGGAAAACAGAAGTCCATTTCTTCAGATGATGACGTACACTTATATACTAAACTACTAGGTAAACGAGTAGAGAAAGGTGACGTTTTATGTCATCTGTGTCGTTCCGCAATCGCTAAATCCCGAACGGTTTCACCATCGACGAGCAGTGATTCTGATCCTGAAGAAAATCTTTAGTTGGATTTTAATCCCGAAGAAAATCCTCTGCCAAACGTCAATCCCGAGGAAAATCCTCTGCCAGATGTTGATCGCGAACAAAATTCTGTCGATCCTGTAGAGAGACATTCATCAACACTCTCCAATTTGACAGTATCAGATGACACAGAACAATCTTCGGAACAGTCTTCGCAACAATTGTCACGGTCGGAGTCTGGATCTTCCACAGGACAGTCATCACAATCTTCTAAGGACCCTCCTTACGTTCTTCGTCCAAGAGAACCGGACTATGAAATGATCGAGATGCCTTTCAACAGAGTTACCGCGACTCACAAATGTTGTTGCGTATGTCTTACTCCAATTACGACATCTCCGGTTGTTCCGTTTAAAGCGAGGTTACAGGTATTTATAAGTTCACGAATTTTCATTCCAAAAGGCAATCGCTGTTGTCCTGTACATCTTATCAGTGAACGTATGTACGTTGACGAAATTTCAAACTTGAAAATATTTTCGAATACTTGTACTATCAGTTCTCAAGAGTTGGCATTATTTTTGGATGCACTGTCCAAAAAATGCGACAACAGTATTTTAGACAGAGTAGATGATTACAATTTATCGGCAGAGCGCATAAAATCGCTAACTGGATACACAGTTGCAGAAATCAAGACTCTAAAAAACATGTTGGTCACTTTGCGAAATTCTCAAAATCGCAGTATTAATCAAGCTCTTTTAATATTCCTTTTTAAATTAAGAACTGGAAATTCCAACACAATCACTGCGTCAATTTTCGATATCAAATCTGAACAACTAGTATCTGCTTATTGCAAATCGGTTTTGGATTCATTCGCGAAAGACGTCTTTCCACTTCGTTTCGGAGCTCGGGCATGTTCTCGCGAAGATTTAATTGCTAATCACACGTCGCCTTACGTAAAAAAATTACACGGATTTGAAGATCGCCTGCTCTTGATTGCTGATGGTTCATACCTTCGACACCAAAAAAGTAGTAATAATTGTTACCAAAAAAAATCTTTCTCTGGTCAGAAAAAGTGTCCACTCTGTAAACCCTTCACAGTTTGTGCCACAGATGGATATGTAATAGATGTTTACGGACCGTACGAAGCAATTGTGAATGATGCGAAAATCTTACAACATGTACTAAGTGATCCGAACGGCTTGAGATCAATCCTCAAAAAAGGGGATGTTTTTATACTTGACAGGGGGTTCAGAGACGTCAAAGATTGGTTAGAATCTCAAGGGTTCGTTGTGTTGATGCCAGCGTTGAAAGGCAAAAGAAAGCAACTTCCAACAAATGAAGCAAACGAAAGTCGATTTGTTACGAAATTGAGGTGGGTGGTAGAGGCTGTCCACGGTATAATCGGTAGTAAATTCAAACTCTTGCATAATCAGTTTAACAACAACATGTTGGATTCAGCGATGCTTTATTGCAAAGTAGCGAATTTTTTGGTTAATGAGTTTGGAAAAAGACTGAATTGCGATACCGATTTACAAGATCAAATTGCCGAGCAAATGTTGAAAAGAAAAGACGTTGACAATTCTTTAGCGAAAGTTGTGGAAGAACAAAACTGGAATAGGAAGAAAAGGATCTTCAAACCGTTAACATCAAATGACGTATTAGACTTTCCGGAAATGACAGAGCAAGATTTGAAGATCCTTTTCACTGGCTCGTACCAGTTATCGCAAACTGTTTCATACTTAGCTGAAATGTATACCGAAGAAGGACTTTTGAATATGCAATACTTGTTGGAGGACGATACCATTTTGAAATGTGAAGTTAAATCAAGACATATAAACAAGAAAGTATACAGATGTTACGTTCAGTACGACCCTAACAGTATTGGATATAACGGTATAAAAAACTACGTATGTGATTGTGCAAATGGGCTAAGAACTGTTGGTTGCTGTGCCCACGTTGCAACAATCATTTACTTTTTAAGTCATGCACGGTATTTGTCCAAAATCATCCGCCCAGCTCAAATTCTAACGAATCTATTTCACGTTGATAATGTCGAACCTGTTATTGAAGAACACAGTGACGAAGATTAACAACATAACAATCATGTTGCAATGTATGTATTACTTGTGTCTGTTTAATGTATATATTAGATGAATGTATGTAATATTATTATAAATAAATAGATTTTTTAAAATACAATGACTTTTAATTATTGAAAAAACCGAAATAGCAAATACCATTTTCATTTGATGACATGTGTAATTTTTTTTTTTGTTAGCTGTTTGACATCAAATTTGTAATCGGCGACCTCAGAAACCCCAAAATGTACTTTTATTAAGTAAAATAATTGAAAAATATGATTTTGTGTCATTTTCGTAACTGAAAATGCTCAAATTATAAAAACGGAATTTATTCAAGTTTGATTTTCGGACGCTAGAGACGACCGAATTGAGCCCAATTAGCGTCATTTTGTAGAGGAAGATAGTAGCTTTCTATGCTATGGTGCACGATTTTTTACCATTAATACGTCAATAAAAACCATAGCATTAAATACAAAAAATGACGATTTTTTACGGTTTTTATGCCATTAAAATTATGTTGCACATGATTTAACTTTACGAAAAAATCTGGAAAAATTCAGGGCATGTCTACACATCTGAAACAAAATTTTGGTTGTGTTAAAACCGCTTTAAAATGCATTTGAAAGCTCGAAAAAAAATTAAACATAAAAAAAACGCATTTTTTGCGATTATGGTGTTTTCATAAGGGTTTAGGGGGTTAAAAAATATCTCTAAAATTTTGTTTTTCAGCCCTCTTTCAGGTTTTTGGGTCGATTCGATCAAACTCGGTGGGGGCCGTCAGACCCCCCTTAACCGGCTACCCCCTTTGAACAAGATCGGTGCAGTAGTTTCTGAAATATCGTGGTCACCGTTTCGAAAAATGGTGTTTCGAGAAAAACGCGTTTGAAAGTATACCTGCTCCGTATACCTGCTCCGTTCCAGGGCCGTAACTTGTGAACCACTTCGAATATCGAAAAATCCTTTGGCACACATTTTCTACACATGTTGTAGATGTGATTTAAAAAAAAAAATCGATTTTTTCGACCCAAGAAGCTAGAGGACCGCCTTAATGTATGAAGTATGGTGCTCGCCCGGCCGACTGTTAGCAGCTGTAGCTTATTTAACTTAAGGAATGTATCAACAAAAATTCCAGGGGGCATAGCTAAAAGGTGATACTATCGAATCAAAATATTTTTGGAAAATCCAATATTTTGACCCAGTTAGGTAGATGTCAGCCCCGGATCTAAGGGGGGCAAACCGGGGTACCTGCCCCGGGCGGCAATTTAAGAGGGCGCCAAATTCTTGTGTTTGAAAAAAAACTTGTTTCACTTCAGGTAAATCGTCAGGCTCCAATCCATAGGATCTTCATATTCTTTTTGAGCTGCATTAAATGTATTAATAATCGTCTCTGTAAAATTTCAGGGTCGGTTAACGATCTAATTACAGAGAAAAAAATATATAAAAATTGCGTATTTTTGTGAAGGAATTCCGACACGACATGCAAAAACCCAATTTCCGGTCGCTACAAAAGTGTATATAATAGTGGGAATTCGTCAATTTCTTATCAATAATCAGATTTACATACTTAACACTTGTAGCAATCCAATGCTCTTAGAAAAAATTACGCTTATTGACCTAATTTTTATGTAATATCAAGTTTAATTTGAACTTCCGGTATTGGATTTATCGTACCACTTGCTACGATAAAGACACGTGACAGCAAGGCAACAGCTGACTGTAGTGCTAACCTCATCTTGCTCATTCGAACTTCCACACATATTTTATTTTTAACCGACATATTTCGCCGACACAAATTTTCCACGCTTTTTAACACTCGTGGCCCGAATACAATGCTTTATCTTTCCCGTACCTGACATTGTTTTGACAGATCGACGTTGAAAAACATGGAGGTTTAACTCGTCTGCTTGAGTAAAAAGAGTCGAAGATAGAACCAACGTTGCTAAATATATAACCTAGAAATACTGCGCGAATCGTTGGAATAACTATTTTTTCATTTTTCTAATTAGATGCGAACATTCATTCAACAGTTTACACATGGAAAATTTTAGTTATTACAAATGATTTTTTTGGCATATGTTAAAAATATGAATTGTACAAGTCTCAAGTACGATCAGTGGTATGACTAGTGTGAAGCGATAGGATTACCTTAAGCGACTAGCATCCAGGGCGCTTTAGAGAGTTGCAATGGCCTCGTGATCCTAGCCATCGAAAATAAAACTGCCTATGAGTCGAACTTTGATTTCTTTAGGCGCCTTTTGAAAAACTGCTCACGTTATAGCTCAACCAGTTATTGAGCGATCTGGCTGAAATTTTGACAGGTTTCTCACTATAAGATTATTGGAAGGATATACCTAAAGTTTTAAGGTAATCGCGTAAATAAATTACTTTTTTGGGGCAAAATTTTTCGAGAAAATGGTCAAAAACATGAAAATTTGATTACAAAGCCTGCTTAATTTTTAATTTTGTACTTTTTTCTATTTTTATAGGTATATCCTTCCAATAATGTTATAGTGAGAAACCTCCCAAAATTTCAGCCAGATCGATGAACAACTTTTTGAGCTATAACAGGAGCAATTTTTCAAAAGACGCCTAAAGGCATACCTCATAAACGGCCGCCATTTTGTTTTGTTTAAAACAGAAAAATATGGAACACATGAAAGTTGTAATAAGATAATGTCAAAATTTTACAAAGATGCGATTGTTTTATCACCTTTATAAAAAATCATGAAAAATGACACATTTTCGGGCGTCTAAAGAAATTTCCCCCCTTAATCTCAAATGCTGGAGGGGTGGGGCGCCAATGTAAAGTGTTTGCCCCGGCTCGGAAAAATCGTAGATTCGGGACTGGTAGATGTAGCCCGTTAAAGTTTCACTAGCAGTTCTATCTGTTGTAATCATAAGTTAACCTTCAATCTGCGATTCCTGTACCATATGTTGAACCTTCCTCTTCAATTTGAGTATCCTCAAGCGACGAATGAGTGTTCGTCATTTTCACAGTAGCCTGACCCCTTAAGACGTTTTATTGAATAATTTTCGTTCACTTGTTGGCGTTTCAATAAAACCTCCCAGTGTGCTCAACCGTAATTTTAGTTACCTTTCGCTTTGCCTGGGCTGTTCGCTGTGCCCGGGTCTCACTTATTTCATAGCAATGATTTCAACATGAGCTTGTGATAGAATAGCCTACGTGTTTCATAAAAAAATTGACCTACCATCAAAAGAGCCTGGTCGTTCGATAATTAAGGTTGTTATGGGGTTTAACCATCGGGGGTGAAGTACGAGGGGAGCGCCCTATGATTATGCACGAAGCCGATTGAGCATTACCAACTGTGAGCTTTTAAATAATCGTCATATTAAACGTGCGTTTTCGAACTTTTTTTCTACATCTATTTGTAAAAATATGCAATTTTAAACATTCGGGGATTCCATTAAGTGTTTTCATTACTTTGTATAATTATTTTCGATAACTTTTTTCGCTCAATTAAAGGGAAACAAATTTGCAACGTCGTAAATTGTGGTATATCATAATGCCCAGACTTGCAGAAGTGTCGCAAAGTTAGAGACATGTGCGCCCCGTTCGTAATCTCAATATCAGCCCAAGGAGCTGTCAAAAATGAATATCCGTCCGAGTAAACAAAAATTCGCTGGAAAGAAAAAGTGTGTACTAAAGCTGTCTATAATCTCGAAGAAATCAAAAACTTTAATAATTTTTCGACATTCTAAAAAAATGTATGTATGAAAAAAAATCCGCGTTATTTTGTCTTTGCCTAGAAATGTCTAGAAATGTATAATTTCTAAACATAGTTATCAAATTAATATTAAGAAATTATTACTAATTAAGAGAATAAGTACCAATAATATTCGTTGTTAATTATCCTGACCGAGTTTGAGGTTCCCGGGCATCATTACCGAATACCGATAAGATAGGTAGCATTCGTGCCGTCTACGACGTTGCTACGATTGCACAGTCTAATATTCGGTGTGCTTGATTTGCGCACAAATTCGCTATCAACAACATTTTTAGTTTTATAACGGTACTGTGAATCCTCATTTTCACGGTATCAAGGGTTAGCCCGATGACTAGTCAAACCGTACCTTTTTTTTAGCTCCGTGGTAACATTCACTTAGCAGATAATAATAATGTACTGAAAAGTGATCGGTAGTTTTCCACAAGCGTAATGTAATTAGCCCGCGAAATACGTCGAGTTGCCGATTTTTTTCTTAAAAACGGTACTGCACGGAGAAAACAGGGGCTTCGAAGTTTGGAATTAATACTATGCTTCTAAAAAAATATCATGAAACATCAAAAAGTATTGAATGGAAGATAAAAATTGTAATTATGGTATAGTAATAATGAAGAAATTTAAATTTTAACCTACGATGTGGCACGTAAACTGATACAAATAATACATTTTATTCGGCATATTGTGATTTTTTGTAGTATTCAAAAAATATTTTGCCCACGTGATTGGAACAATTAGTTTCCAGTATTCTACAAAAAGTACGGTGTAAAGAGTCACATTTTACTAATAACTTCGTAATATTTTTCGCTATACGCCGAAGATTTATGCTATTCGTATAGTGAAATCTATACATACACGAAGATTCATGCTATACGTATAGTAAAATCCATATGAAAATATAGCTTATACGACTCGCGCCTATGCGAGAATAGTTTCAAATGTAATATACACGCATCATGTTTACTATAGGGTGTGAGAATCATTTTTACACTTTTATAACAAGTCTTAGAATTCCGAACTGGCAGTAAACTGCTATACTTTTCTAGCACTGACTATTAGTATTCTGGCAACCAGTGTTAGAATTTGAGGCCGTATTTTTCTCCGTGTGTGGATCGTATTCAAACTGCACAGGATGATCAGGAAGGAGGTTATAAAGGTCGAGAAAAAAATGTTAGCTCGGTGGTAACATGTTGACTTACGGGGTGAGATACAGTCAGAATTTTCAAAAAATCGATTTTTTAAAAACATTTCCTTGGAGTATGGTATTTCGAAAATATTCCCTGAAAATTTCAAGTCAATCCGATGAATAGTTTCCGGGATATCCCACAATTAGTGAAGGGGCCCCGTCTATTATCAACGTATAGACGTGGCTGACAAACGATAATACCCGGGAAGGCAGAATGCTTCGAAGACAAGAACAAATTCATATTTTGGAAGCTTCCACATCGGCAGAAGCCGTCTTGTATGGGCCAGGAATTGATGATTCGATGTAATTAATTTTTTAATTAGTATTTCTATACATAAATCAAGTGTAAAATTGGAAAACTCTCGCAGAAATTTTCAAAAATGTATTGCTCAAAAAGTATGAACTTCAGCAAAATTTTATAAGGAATATTTTCGTTTTAAAATTGCCCAAAATGTTTTTTTTTAATAATTCATCCCGAAAAACATTAATTTTTTGAAAAAGTGTTTTAACAATTGGCTATAAACAATTGAATGCTCGACTTTTCGGCAAAAAATTGTGATATTCGGATTTAGCGGATCAAAATATATTAAAAAAAGTTTAGCTTCATCCATCAAGCTCAAAATTTTACGAACATATAATACCGTATCCACATCGAAAAACTTTAAACGCGTTTTTCTCGAAACTATGTTTTTCGAGTCGGTGACCACTATAATTAAAAAACCACTCCATGGATTTTGATGAAATTTGGTGTGCTTATTGATAGCATTGAAAACTAGTCCTTAATCGAAGGATTGCCATTTTTGTTGAAAATTTCTATTTTTTTTATTACAATAAACGAGATTTTTTTATCGTAAATCGAAAGTTATCTGTCGGAAGCCGCCATTTTGATAATTTTTTAAAAGAAAGCTTCGATTAAGGAATAGATTTATTATTAAACTAAAGATTTTTTTGGTTTTTTTATTTCAGATGATCCAGTAAAATTTTATGATGGTCACCGCAAAGCACTACATGCCGAAGGAAGTACGACAAAGATGGCGATATTTTTATAAACAATCAATATTTTTCTTTGAAAATTTGTACAAGTCAAGTTGAAATTTAACATGAAAAGTCTGTGTAACCACTTTTGTAAAACAAACTTAATTACTATAAAAAAATGATTGAAAATGCTCGTTTTTTCACGCCTCTGACTGCATCTCACCCCTTAAGGCCTTAGGCCATAGCGACGGGTATAAAATCATGTGCGAATTAAACAACATTTTTTCGTATGAAAAAGTGATTCACTCATAAAATTAATTACACATCTATTTAGTATGAATATCAAGCTGTTAGAATTCTTTTTTTTTTCGATGTACAAAATGGCAGTCTACTAATATTTTCTTTTGTTATCTTTTTTGAGGTGCTCCGCGGCGTGACATTAAGCATCCACAATTTTTTACCTAGAACAATAAACAAAAATTCTCGTCAATCTACATTAGAATACCTCGAAAAGTACGTACGGAATTTAAGAAATATTGTTTTATTCAAAAGTTGTAGGTATTTCAACTTAAGAAATGAATTTTCAGTGAAAAATTTCATTATAACTGCTCATAAACTGCTCATGAAATGGAAAGTTTTCGATTAATCAGAAGTTTCGTACGTACTTCTCTGCGAAATGCAATTAGGAACATAACTTTTAAATTTGAAGTAAATCGAGTGAAACATGTTGAAGTTATTTGTCACGCCAATTGGAAAAAAGCTGTTTCGAGATGTTTCAAGTAGTCGGCATTTTGTACATCGAAAAAGAAATATATATTTTTTCTAACATCTTGATATTCATACTAAATAGATGTGTAATTCATTTTATAAGTAAATCACGTTTTCATCCGAAAAAAAATGTTAAAGTCGCACATGATTTTATACCCGTTACTGTGGCCTAAGGCCTTACCCCATAACAACCTTAACATCGCACTCTCCTACGAGTCACCTACTTTATTTTACACCTTTTTCCTCGAGAGCCTCCATGGCGGGTCCCTAATTTCCGCGGCTTTGTTTAGCAACCTTTTAATGCGCTCCTCGCGAGAGTTCATCGGGTGTCTGCATCCGGATTTTGACGCATTTGTGATGTTCATTAGCGGATAAGTTAGGTTACTAAGTGTGCAGCTCAACGGCCAAATGGGACAACATTCCATCGGCATCTTCAGTATCTTTCTACCCATTTTTCATTTTAAAAAAGCCGTGTGCCGTATCAAAGGTCCAGCGACGTTCGGCGCAGAAAAAAAAACGTATAGAATGTTTTCGAACGTACGAGCACAATCTCGCAACAGATAAAATACACGATAAAAAAAAAAGAACTGCGTCTCGAAACAGCAGCGCCGCGTCGCGCGAACTACGCGCTCGAAGTCTTCGCTGCGCAAACAAACGCATTATTCAGTTGAAAATGGCCGCTTGAAAGTTGTATCCCAGTATTCGTTGCTACAAAAATGTGCCTTTTTACGATGGAAACTTTGATCGAGAACGCAAAAGACGAACGAGGTAAAGCTTACGACACATTGAAATTGACGAGTGACTCAAAAACCATAAGAAAACCGAATCATACGTGGACGAGAATATCATCTTACGAGGAAAAGCACCAGAACTACGACCACAATTGTCACGTTTGCGAAGGTTACTCTTGCTGTGAGTACACGCTCGCGCGCACGCGTAGGCGCCAACACTACGCGATTTCCCACTAATCTCGTAACTAGAATTTTCAGCTAATACGATGACTAACCCACATGGTAGTAGCAATATGGACGAAAAGCATTTTTCTTTCATCGCTTTCATTCTCATTGCGCGATTGATCAAACAGCGGACAAGAAATATGCTTCCACTCAACTCATTTACTTTACGATAACAGATTACGTCGCGTCTTTGGTTAAATTATGACATCCGCGCTTTCCCCCCTGCGCCTCACCCACCCATCGCCTTTCATTCCCGTTTCGCATTTTTTCTAATACGGCCTTTTTTCTTTCACCGTTCGTACTGGGCTTGCGTCAGTGTTTTTCGCAAAATTGTTTATCGTCTTTCACGATGGACACGAAAAAAAAAAGGCATTTCCATAACCAAAGAACAAATATATGTTCTTTGCCACAACCAAATCCGTAATGTCAGATTACGTGTCATCGATGCTATTTTTGTCACAGCCTGTTTAGCCCTTCTCATGGAGTTTACGTTTCCCTTCAATTTGTATTTGCGGGAATACGTCCCCCTTACGTCTAACCTCAGATGCGACGCTTCCTGAGAGATTCCAAGTCTCATGAAAATACCTGTGTACAAAGATCTGAAATGTTTGAAGAATTTGGCGACACCCTTGAGGAAAAGCAATGAACCGGGTGGAAAATGGAATTTTTAGCTATTTCCTCAAACGAGCGATATCTTAGGAATAAAAAGCGAATGATTCTCAGCTCTATTTCAACGGGATTGCACGCTGCCACATAATCGAACCTTTCTTTATCTCAAAACGTCAATGCACTCGGTCAAATACCGGCATGAGGGTTTGGCCTATCAGAGTCTAATAGAGGTGGCGTTACAGACATTGAGCAAGCACAAAGAGAGCGGGTGTTCGGCCTTGACTCTAGAATGATGAAATGTCCGACAGTTTTGCCAGTTGCATCGTATTGTTGCATTGTACTATGCAGTTTTGCATACCGTTGAGTCATACAGGGTGCATCGTTCGTTCGAATCAATACAGATTGTCAGTGGTTCTACCACAGCTTTGTCCACGGAGAATTGCTCAAAAAAAAGGACAGATCGATCTCCGAGACCAAAATGAGGTACTGCTTCTCGATGCCTCGTTTGGATGGTCAATCGTGTATTGACGTTATCGCGACGCAGTCTCGTGCAATTTCTCAGTCTTTATGCAATTAGTCTCATAAATTAGAAATATACGCATCCAATACTCAATGAGTTTGTACAATTGTACAATTCACACTGTGCGATACTGCTTCTGTAAACTATAATGACGTTATTTTCCGCGTGCAATTGTACAATTGTACAATTCCCACTGTGTGATACTGCTCCTGTAAACTCTAATGACATTATTTTCCACGTGCATACACTGTTTGATAAATCACAAGAACGTTAAAGTTTGCATCGTTGGAATGCAACGGAGGTCATTTTTTTTAAGTTGCTCAGAAGTTATTTTGGCCGATTTAGACTACCGAAATCAATGAAACGTTTTTGCATATTTTTATTAAAGATTGACGACCGTAATATGCGTAAAGAAAGTCTTTGGGTAATGATAAAAATAAAGGAATAAAGAAGTGGAAAAAAGAAAACGTTCTTCAACATTAATTCACATAGGGAAAAACTGTGTTCACCTCAGCGGACAAACTATCTGCATTGTTCACACTACGACCACACAGTACAAATCTTTTCTCATATTTTGTCAGGCCACAGAAGACGTGGGATCCTATCTGAGAAGAATTTAAAGAGGCGGATCGAGTGCTGATCACCGAGATGGAAATCTCTCCGAGGCGATCGTTTCCCCTGGATCTGGACACATCGATCGCATCGCTATCCGCGTCGTCTTATCCTCCGAGTTCCGGCAACTGGCGTGCGAATATGTACACCGTGCAGGCGATGAAGCCGAACGGCGAGGCGATTGTTCGAAAGGCCCCGGTTCGAATGACAACTTCGTTGAGCGTCGATTCGGGAAGTAAATGCGCAGCGCCACCGAGGAGGGAGAACTTTTTCACGAGCATGTTCGGCGCACTCACGAACATCGTGGCCGAGCGTTTGGGCAAAGTACCGAGCACGTTTATGTCCAATATTCACAATACTCTGTCGGTCACCGTCGTACCAAACGAGGGCATAATATCACAGGACTTTTTCAAAAATTTGACGCGAAGCTACGAGCAATTGGCGACTGAGCAAAAAAGGGATGTAATCGAGAACCCCACGGAAACAACGGACAGGTTCTCAAGCAAAAGTATGTACAAACTTGCGTCTCCGATGTCTTACGTATTTCCCGACAATATGACAGCGTTGTCGGGCAAAGTATCGTTGAATCTCGAGTGCGATCGTGAGAGTCGTTCGAACGAGACAAAATCGCCCGATTCTCCCGTCATATCTACAGAAATATTCAACCAATCGGACCTTAGAGACGCGCGCGACACCTCGCGACACGAGGAATCTCCAACGCGCAATGAAAATTCGCCCACAATGAGAGACGAGAACGTTGAGAGTGATAGAGCGTCGGTGTGCACGTCAACGATCGTAACGAACGAGGGAAAAGCGAATAGCGTCGACGCACTTTATCCGTCGAGGTCGGCAGTACCGGAACTCACGGAATCTCGTGAAACGATGGATATTTCGAGTCAAAGATGCCCGACCGGATGGCACACCGTGTGGCACAAAGTCGTGAACGGAATGTCCGAGCGTTTCGGCACATCGAGGGCCGTTTCGCCCGACTCGGAAGTGCCGACGAAAAAGCCCAACTTGTCGAAACCAACGAAACGAAAAACTTGCACGGTGGCCCGTGTGCGCGGCAAAGGACGCGGTAAATCGCAATTGCGGCGTAACGGGGTGAGCCAGTCGAGGCACAGAAAAGAGAGAACGAAGCAAAATATTTATTCGAACATACAAGACGATCTGAACGCTTGGGAGGACTCGGATCAGTATCTCGAAGGATCGGAGGACGATGATTCATCGGTCAACGATCAACCCTCGATCGATGAACCCGACGCGTCCAATTCTCGGGATGTGACGGACTCGTCGTTCTCGTCGTATCCACGCTGTGCCACCCTGCTCGAAAGCATGCCCTGCGATCTTTCGTCGAGCGTGAGAAAACGAAAGCAAACGTCGAGCAACTCCGCCACGAGCTGTCCCGTGCGCGTTAGATACGTGCCTGAATCGGCCATGGAAGTCGAAAGTCACGATTCACCGTACGCCAACGATAGCACGGATTGTTCCGCAAGATTGGAGGGATACAGACCGAGATTGGTGTCCGAAAGTTCCGTCGATTCCGAGGACAGCTATTGCATCGTTTTTGAACACGGCTCGGAATCCGAATACACCGATTACGAATACGATGAGATAACCGATGAAGCGAGCGACGACGTCAGTGACAAAGAAGTCGACGACGATGATAAAGGAACGCTTACGGTAATTATCTGCTCACGACTTTCTATCTGATTAATATTACGATGCCGAAGTTTGAGCCCTTGGAATGCAATGAGAATTTTTTTTCGTTGATTGCTCACATTTTTACGATCCCTATGAGAAAAAAATAAAAAAGTAAAGAGGACAGAGCTTGCGCTGCATTCCTACAATGCTAGGTGAAACAATAACGTCATATTTACTTTCTCTGATGTTTAAGGGGAGATATACACCTAGGAGCCGGAAAAGGGTCATTTTTGTGAATTTTTTCTAGGAAAACTATTTGAAATTTCGGATTGGGGTTTTAATTATCTAAAAGTATATACATTCAAAAATATGTTCAATTTTCTTTATTTTAAAATATCAAAAATATACAAGGCTATTGTATGATCCTTGGAGCGTCGTAAAAAAATCTGCACCCACTGGGGTTTCTTCAAAAATCATCTGAAAAAAAAAAACCAAAAAGATTATTAAATTAGATACTATAATTTAGTACTTGTCATAGCCGATTTTGAAAATATCGATTTATGACAAAATGGCGGACGTTTGAACATAAATAGTGATTTTTGGGCCAAAAATTAGTTATTATTTTGCCTATAAAACAACAACTAAGTAACGGAAAAAAATCCTATGACAAGTACTAGATAATGGTGTATAGAATAACCAAGAAAAACCTCAAGTCAATCGGTTCATTGGTTTTCGAAAAATTTTGGGTACCGATTTGAAAAACGTGATTTTGAGAAAAACGCGTTTGAAAATTTGGAAATGAATAAATCATGAAATTTGTCAACTTACATGGAATCATCTATACCAGGCCCATAGTGTAGGTCTTCTACGGTCGATGGAATGTTCATAGCTTCTCAATCCTCGTCCTCGACCATCTAGGTGTATATCTCCCCGAAACACTTCATAACTGAACAACGTAAACGTTTGAAAATAGTTGACTTTATGGTAGTGTGTAATTAAAACCAGGTTTTAATGAATAAGACGAACACGTATGATTTAGTTTAACAAAATGTAATAAGGCGGCTAGTTATAAAGCAATAAAGTGAGTGCGAAAGACATATGATGATATTGAAGTTTGCATAGTTGGAATGCAACGAAAGTTCCGTAGCCCCATTTTTTTGGCTAATTCAAGCCTTAAAATCGTTTAAACTTTTTTTCAGGATCCTTATTAGAGATTGTCAGCCTAAAATGTAAGAATTTCTTTAATGATAATGAGAATGAGGCTGTAAACAAAATAAAATGGAATTTTCGTTGTATTCCAACGATGCAAACTTCAACATCGTCATATTACATTGTGTCGTAATATTCCATTATGGTGTATGGAATGCTTCAAGGTACTCCTTTCACGAATCCGTATATCTAACAATTAACTGATTTTCGTCTATAATCAAGTAAAAATATATCCTAGTATACTGGCAAAATTTTGAGCCAAGTTACCGACCTTTTAACGAAAAATGATGACTCTAAAAATCGTATTATTCATACAGCGCTTTATGAAGATAATACGCTGGTTACATTTCTATCTAATTTATACACTGAATAAATGTAGATGCCTGATATAAACTGTTTACGCATGTAAAAAAATTATGAAGAATCCGTAACGACAATACAAACAGAGGGTCACCGAATGTTTCGAGAAAATATTATTGGTAAAACTTGGCAAAATGTGGCTAGGATAGAAATTTTCGTAGGCGCGACTTTTCAAAGGAAATGTTAAAATGTCTGAATCTACTAAATTTGCACGAAACTTTTAATCCCAGCTTATCGTTCGGTATAATAATTGATGGTAACTTATTTTTTATTAAGGGCAACTGTAATTTACCGATGATTCAGAAGGGCCCTGCTTATACGGCCCTCGGTGAAAGGAATACCTTAAAGCGGTTGTTTTGCTTGTTGTAGCACAAAGCCACGCCACATTTTTCACACACCGTTTGTCGTTTTGATATTTTTTTCGTTTTTCGCAAATTTTAAGCACACTCCAATCTTGCAATCTCGCAATTAGTGAATTAGTCATTTAATTTGCATGAACTGCACTAAAATGTTGTGTGGACTTAAATGATTTGTTACAGAACTGTCACATGGTGATACAAAGGGTTAATATATTATTTTTAATCATAAGGAAAAATTCTTATAATTTTCATATCGATTTCACACTATTTGCGAGACATGTTCGTATATATTTCATTAAACCTCGCGTTTGCAACATTTCAATCTCTATTAAAAATAGGGGAAACTAGATTGTCCAAACCTTTTTCAGAGCAATATTTTTCCAAAAATACTCCACTAAGAGCGGCATGTTTTCTCAAACAGTTCCATAGCCAGGTAGGAGATCTTGAAACTTGCGTCGCCTACCTATGTCTCTCTCGCACAGGGTCGTAGCGGCTACATTTTACGTACCGTCGTAATGAAAATTGACAGGCGGTCGCGTTAATTTTATTATGGGGCCAGATCAAAATGCTACCACTAAGCAGAATTTTTTTTACGGAAGTATATAACTCCTTCACTGCGATCATCCTGTGCAGTTTAGGTACAATCCACCGTACCGGTTTTTATAAAGAAAAAATCCGAAACTCGACACATTTCGTGGGCTAATCACAATACGCATATGGAAATCTCCAGATCATTTTCCGCAAATAATATATGTCTGCTTAAGGGGCTATACCAGTGTGAATGCTGAAAATTTGGGTGACTTTTGGGAATTTTTGGGAAGAAAAGTACTCAAGTAAATGTTCTCGCAAATTAAGAATATATTTGGCTATATTTGACCTATATTACATAATTTTTTCATAGAAAAATATTGAGGCCCATGCGACTTATGCGCTGCCTTCGGAGGCGCCAAAAAAAAAGTTCCTCCACTGCTGACATGATTCCGGCCGATTGAGTAGCTGAAACCGAAAAAAGAAAGAATGTCGTTAAACTGGAAGGTATTTCCTGTACAATGACGTAGGATTTTCGAAAAATATCAAAATCTAACAAAATGGCGTAGTTATGAAAAAAGGTCTGTTTTCTTGCCTATAAAATAGTCGTTTTTTTTCAATGCCAAATCATGAATTTTCATCCAATCACAAATATCCTACGTCATTGTAGAGTAAATATATTCAAGAGTACTCAGTCCATATTTTAAGCCAATCGGACAATTGCTCTTTGAGTTACAATGTCAGCAAATTTGAAAAATCTCATTTCGAGAAAAATGCGTTTAAAGATTTAACTATTGATTTTTGTAAGATAAAATTATATTTACCTTAAAAACTGCTAATTACAAGATATTCTTGAAAGTACAAAATATCGAAAAAGAAAAAAAAGGGATTTTTTTAAAGTGTCACACTGGTATAGCCCCTTAACATTTTTTACGCCGGAGTTGACCTAATTCGACCAGACTAGAGCTCGATTAATTATCGGACTAACTGATGTCACCGTGAAAACGGGGATTCACATCGCTGTTGTGAAATTTATAACGTCTTTAATCGCGAATTTGCGCCAAAATCAAGCCCACTAAATATTAGACTGCGTAAACACGGCAACGTTGTAGACGAGACAGATGCGTACCTTATCCACGTTCGGTATTTATGTCCGGGGACTTCAAACTACTTGGTAAGGATAACTAACGAGGAATATTAGTTATTCTTATTATCCAAGCGCAAACACGTAGATGAAATTTGTCAAAATATCGATTTTTTGTTTTCCACAGAGTCAAAATATTATACTCATATGTTAAAAATATTCTCTGACAATTTCGCGTCGTTCCGTTCGGTTTGACCGCGTCGATCCGTTCAAAATTGCGGTAGTTATAGGTAGGTTCCGCGTATCGGCCGAAGCAGGTATAACGGAGCAGCTGCACGTTGTAATCAGCGGTCCCCTTTATTCATACACGAGTAACGCACTATGTAGGGCCTGAATCCATTATTTAGAATTGAATAGGTTTTCTTAATGGGATTCCTCAAAAAGACACTGGCTAATGCGAAGAGCCGTATGAATCACTTAAATCCACGTGTACAGCAAATCACCAAGGATCCTTAGGTAAAATGAAGATAGACGCCATCATCGAAATGTTCGAGCGTTCTCAGGAAAAGCACGACGTAAAGTACGTTAATTGTATCCGCGATGGCGGCAGCAAAACATACACCGGATATTTCAAATGCTTCTCTTTATGGCAGTACTACTCTTACTAAAAAAAGAATGCATCGGTCATGTGCAAAAACGAATGGAACGTCGATCGCGTGAGTGCGTGAAGAAAAATGAAGGAATCAGCGGCAGAAACAAGCTAACGGGGAAAATCATCGACAAATCAAGCATTTATTATGGTTTAGCTATATGCCGTAACCATAATTCAGTTGACGATATGAAAAAAGCGATACGGGCAACGTTCGATCATTACAGCTCAACCGATGAAGATCCGAATCACGATAAGTGTCCAACCGGAGTTGAGTGTTGGTACACTGGCAGCGCGCTTCGACGTACGGACAGCTTGCTTCGTATAACCATGAATATAATGCTCCACCTCCCAATGTCTTGGAAGCAATCAAGCCGATTTACGAAGACCTTACCAATGATAACTTATTGGAAAGATGCAGAGGTGGTTTCACACAAAACAACAGCGAAAGTTATAACCAGCTCATTTGGAAGATAAGCCCAGAGATTTTTCCGAGTCGGTCTATTCCAATGGAAATAGCTGCCTATGTGGCTGCCTGTCTTATTAATGAAGGATGTGTTTCGCTTATGAACATTCTGCAAGCGATGAGGGTACACTGCTGCCGTAACGCTGACACATACGGGACGGAAGAAGATAAGAAGCGCGTGTGGACGGCTGAGCGTTGTGCTCAATCTAATACGCGAGAAGGAAGAATGCTCCGCAAACAGCAGCAACTTGGAATTTTGGAGGCTGATACCGCTGCAGAACAATTATTACGTGGGCCTGATATCGATGATTCTATGTGAGTTTTTGAAATTAGATTTTATCCACGTATAAATCTGACGTAAAGCTTCAAAAGCGTTTTTCTCAAAATTACTTTTTCCAAATCGGTGACCACGATATCTAAAAAATCACTGCATCGATCAACTTTGAATTTTACAAGCTTCTTTAACATCAAAAAGCAGTGCAAAACGGAGGAGTTTTTTTTTCGATGCATCGTTTTTTTGTTAACGGAAATAGAGCGTTTTTATTTAGTATTTATTACAACATTTATTAAATTTAGAAGTATCTAAGATAATATTTTATTAAATCCCGCGTCCAAGCACTAGACAATTTTATGCAAAAACTAAATGCGTTTGATTGTTTTCTTTCAGATGAGTTTCCGAGCAGCAGCGATCACCCTGAAGGACGTTTTTCAAACCGCAGTCTGTACAAATCATTGTATCTACCACATTTATAAATATTTTTCAATACAAACATTGTAAAAGATACTTAAAACCATACTCTTTCGTGTGAAAAAAATGATAGACGCACGCAGTACGCACGTTTTTTTCCAAGCGATTTTTCTACTGGGACCGATATTCATTGTTGACAGCTCCTCTGGCCGATTTTGGAGTTTTGAACGGGGCGCGTATGTCTCTATCTACGCGACACTTCAGTCAACCTGAGCATTTTAATATACAACGATACTTATAGGACGTTGCCAATTCGTCTCGCGGTTATAAAGCGGAAAAAATTATAGAAAAGTATAGAAAAACCCCACAGCTATGAAAACATTTCGTGTTATTATCGAATGTACAAAAGTGCGTATTTTTATAAATAGGTGTAAAAAAATGTTCGAAAACATACGGTTAACGATTACTTTTATAGCCAACCGTTGGTAACAATCTATCGGCCCCCTGCGCTCTCCTATCACGGATGGCGATAAATTTGTCAATTAATTTGTTAAATACGTGTGGTCGTAGAAGAAAAATTTCGGCGAAAAAAAATCGCGAACACCGTCGAATAGGGTATGCAAATTCCTACCAAACAGTATCAATTTTTTTTCCACCGCCCAGTCGTACGCCGTGAGCCTCTATAGTAGTTAGCAGAGTGCACCCCGCCCACCTCTTCTTTTAACGCTTATTTTCCAAAGTAGGAAATAATTCATACATATAGCATTTAGTAAATACTTTGAAGGATAATTATTCCAGGACTGTAAAATAATGAGTGTCGAAAAAAAGAACGGTAAATGCTTCCCAAGTCGACAAGGTTCTGCCACTGACAATATAAAAAAATGGCGCCTGTTGAAAGGTGTTCGCGTTCCCATTTAATATTACAATTACGTGCGTACCTGTACGAGGTACGTAGCTCGCTTTTAAGGGGTTCGAGTGTTTCGCGGATGAATATTGAAGGATACCGATCTGTTTAGTGTAGGAAATTTCTCCTAAACCTTCTAGAAAAGTTCAATATCGAAGTTTCTTCAAATACCACTACACAGTGTTTGCGAGTAAGCAATATAGACATACTATAGTATACTTTCTGGGTTTGAGAAAATACAGGAAGAATTGCCAATTGAGATAGAATTCTAGCGCCAATGATCACAGTCCATATTAGGGTGGCACAAATTTGAGCTCTATTTTCTTCCCTTTTTCTCACCATCCGATTATCTTCTTTTTAAAAAAATTAAAAAATGTCGCCGGAGTTTCGGGCGGTCAAAAAATATTTAGAGGTCGCTCAAGCCTCCCAAAAATTGAAATTTTCATTATAAAATGGCTTTTTCTTTTTTCATTCACTTCTCACCCATGAATTTTACGGTTTATAATTTTTTAATTACCCCTCCCCCCCCAACTTCTAGCCGACCAATGAATATTTAGTGTTCGCGCAAGCTTTTTGAAATTTACAATTTCCGCAAAAAAAATAAATCTCGCGTGCACTATGAATCCTTGTAGCATAAAAATAAAATAAACAGCGAAGTGTTACATTTTCTGAATAATTTATTATAATAATTTGTAACAAACACCAATTAGACGATATGTGTTATTATGTATTATTGTATTATGGCGTCGCTCGTCACAGAGTACAGCTACGATTAGTCCACAGTTTGACTAACGAGACTTACTGTGGGACGCATTACGATGCGTGGAAAACAGCTGCCATTTAAGTTTTACGAATAAAACGACCTATAATTTTGTTTACGGACAAGAGCTTTAAAGAATTATTTTATGAGAACGATGATTATAATTCTTGGGTTAGAAGTGTGAGGTAAATTCGAAAAACCTGATTCTGAAAAAAAGGATTAATTGTTTTGAAAATTTTACAAAGCGTCAAATGTATGAGTGAGAAGGGTAAAAAAAATTGGCGAAAATTGGTAACTTCGAAGCTCTTGAGCGACCACCAAATATTCATTGGCCGGGTAGAGCTTTTGCGAGGTTAATTTAAACATGATAAAGCGTTAAATTTATGGGTGAGAAGTGGACGAAAAAAAAACAAACACATCATTTTTTTAAATGAAAATTTGAATTTTTGGGAGGCTTGAGCGACCTCCAATTATTTTTTGACTGCTCGCAACTATCGCGATAATTTTTTTTCTTCAAAGAAGAAAATTGGATGGTGAGAAGAAGGATAAAAATAGAGCTCAAATTTGTGCCACCCTAGTGCATATATATATATATATATCAAATTCAAAAGATAATAAATGCGGATAAACTTACGATTTTTCTTAAAAAGCTGTACAAGATTGCTTGTATTTAAGGGATCATCACAGTGTAACGGGTCGAAAAATAGCTTATTTTCTTTCGTTAGTTAAAATACGCTAATCGGTCTGCTTTTTTATGTTAAGGATGTATGGCAACTAAGTCATTTACTACTGTTCGAATTGAAACTCACTGATATTGTAAAGGAAAATATCGAGAACTTTTTGAGATTAAAAAAACAAAATTTGCCCACGTGAATGCTGAGATAAACGAATTCAAAGTTGGGTCATTTAACACGGGGAACATAGGACTGTACGTCCAAAATTCCCTTTACATTGGCAAAAAAGGTATTTCCGGAGTACTCTTTTGTAAAAAAAACTTTTGTGCGGTATCGCTGTAATATGCATGATACGGTAAAAATAAAAAATCGACATGTGCCCATATATTTTGCGAGATATTGCGAGTTAAATGGGACCGTTTTCGTATTTCTTTAGCTCGTATGTCGTAACCACGACAACGTCAGGGAAAACATACATCAAATCAACAACTAAATTTGCAGTTAAAAATTGAAAATTCTTCTTTCTGTACCGCATGTTTTACTTTGAGCTGTGGTAAATCTCCTTTTTAGCTTTAATGAATATTACAATTATTTTATTTAGTCTTTAAATGCGATTTTTGCAAATTGCATAATCAGTTCTGTAACGACTCTGCAGTAGCTGCCATACATCCTTAAATCAAAACACGCATAAAGAACAGAAAATAAACTTTTGAACGTTTATTTTTATTTCTTTAAAATTTTTTTAACAGTTGAAAATGTCTGAAAGAAAAGGAGTCCTCACGGTGTAGACGATTGTGGCCGTAAATATTATCTGAAACAAAATTTGTACAAAGATTATTAATCAGTATAAAAGCCGCTATCTTGCTATGGAGGTTTTTTCTAAAATCAAAATTGACAAAATGGCGGGGGTTTGAAAAAAAAGTATCGAATTTAGCCTATTTTTACGACAGTTTTTCATTAAAAAGATATGAAGATTTCAAGAAGAAGAAAGTTCCCATAGCAACGTATAGAATGTTGCGAAGAATGTTGTGTCAAAATTTTGAGACGGATAGCTTGAAAACTTTTCCTTTGAGAGTGTACACCGTTTTAAAAAACAACTTTTCGAGAAAAACGCGTCCGTCCGTGCCAGGTCTCACGCAGCTGGTCGAGAAAAACTATCGAAGAATATTGTATCCAAATTTGGACGAGATCGGACAATCCGTTTTCGAGATACATCTGGCACGGACTTTGAAAACTATGTTTCGAGATAATCGCGTTTGAATCGCTTCCAGTCAACGAATTCATTTTAAAAAATTCCTTAACATACTTCAATGTACATATTTTCCAATAACAAAAAAACCCGGATCCAATCGAAACATTAGTTTTTGAGATGAAAATTCCCGAAGTTTACCTGTTTTTTGTAGCCGTTTACTCAGGTACCCCTTAATGCACATGCTGACTCTTGACCGCATTTTTGTCAATATCCTACCGATTCCCCGAGTGAATAATCCGTAACGACTTTTTCCGGCTTACGATAATAATCGATGCAACAGAATTACCGATCTGTGGTTAAGAAATGCCTGCAGAAACAATGAGATTGAAATTTAAAAAATTACCAGCATGTCTCTCGCATTGATCACTAATCTTGATGGATTTCCCCCGACGTTGAATGAATAAAAGAGGGGGCAATAAACAGTCATTCTCAATGGATGACTCACGAGGCTGCTGACTCATTATGCATTTGGACAACGAATAATTCACGCTTCTTTTTCCAGGTACGATTTAATCTCGAGCCTGAGGTACACACGATGATCAAGTGGGACTACGCCTACCGGGCCGCTCGGCGCGGTCCCTGGGAAGAGATGGCGCGCGATAGGGAACGATTTCGCGGCAGAATACACTGTGTCGAGAGAATTTTGAATCCCATACTGTCAGAACAGCATCGAAATTGCGTCTGGCAGGAACGTTTCAATGTCGACGAACAATCCGGACAAACAGCTCAAGCTCTTTTTTAGCCAAAACACAATCATTGGAACAATTAACACGATAAAAATTGAAAAGAAGAAGAGAATGCGGCTTTCTGAAATATGCGTGTGTACGAACACACACACACGCAGACGCAGGTGATAAAAATTTGGATTACGTCCTCGACAACACAATTCTGCGTGAAGTTTCCCAAAAATACAAAGATTCAAGCAGTTTCATCGTTTGACACTGTCGCAAGAATTTGAGTAAGCATTTGAATCAAGTAAATAATTGGCCGGAAAAAAAAAACATTCTAGCGTGTTTCCTTTTTAAAAATAATGGCGATACGCTCGAAAGCGACGGGTGCAGTTGCAATGCGTCCTCCAACTAAATTGTACCCGATCACGTTTACGGGCTGTCATAAATATTACACACCGATCAAATTCTCGTCCAACAAAATCTTTTTTTTTCTCTTTTTTTTTTCAATTCGTCCTCTGCACCATTGTAAATACGACGCAAAGTCATGTGTTTTTTTTTTGTGCCGAAATAACACGAATACGTGTGACGTTATTATGTGGTCGTCATTAAAAAATTGGATATATATCGAAACACGCGTATGCGCTTACATTTAGTTCTGGATAAAACGAAACAATCGCAGGCGGCCCGATGCGTACACGAAGCAAACACGAAAGCCGCGTATTCTTTTTAATAGGAAAAAACCGAGCACGTTCGGTCTATCGGCAATCGTTTGTTCGCCACCTTATTTATGATATACCAGGCCAATTGAAGAGCTAAAGAACTGGAAAAAAAAAGATACCCATTGAACTTTGAACCTGGATCGATGTAAATATATATACATGTATGTATGTATTTGTATTGGGGTGGTCGTTATTTGGATGTCCGAATGTCTTAACACTCGCCCGCGAAATATAGTTGAAGTACGTAAATAAAATGTGTGGCAAGTGATAGCGGGCTCGGAAATGTTAAACCGTTTGCACTCGAGAGGTGACTGCCGCTCATCACTTATTATCCGAGCGAAAAAGTCCTCGAGTGTAAAAAATTAACCCGTCCTATCGAGCCATTGAAATGTAACTGGAAAGAACATTAGTCTTTTTTCATATCCTTTTAGAATTCTTTTTTTTTAAGGAAAGGTATTGAAAAAACATTTGCTAACGAAGTTGTATAATGACGAAGCTTATGATTTCTATTGAATGTACAAAAATTCTTTACATGTGTGAAGAATGTTTATAACGCTTTGCTGCTATGCGGTGAATCGAAAAAGAATATGATTCAACCGGAAGGAATGACCGCAATCGTTTCTTTGATTGCCGAGAGAAAAATACACAGATCACAGTATATCCTTTTATTTAATTGAATATTACCAGATGAAGTGAATTTTACAATAGTTTAGGCATCGTAAATTTGTATGTAACGTTTGCGTTGTGCAGCTGTTAATGTAGAAATGGCTGAAGTAATGAATATTTCATCGCGTTTGTACATATTTTCTCATATTCGCCAATAATTTACATGATATGGTGTTTCCGATCTTCCTCGTCATTTGCCTAATCTACTGTTATATTCAATGAATAACTCAAGTCGTACAAATTTTCGATCACAAAGTATTTGGGAAATTCATGTAATTTGCTAATATTGAATGCATCAACGACATATCGTGACCTATGTATTTATCATTAAGCATTTTAAAATTGATTTCGGCAGTTCCTTCTATTTAAATCACATTGTGTTTTCGGTTAAATTCATGACAGTAAAGCATTAAAAAGACTTCATAAAAAACATAAAAATATATGAGAAAAAAGTTTTTTTTTGCCAGAAAAATTTCGTAGCTCACCATGTTGTATATTATTTTCCGCCTACTCTGATCGTATTCTGGGGGTGAAAGTGAAGATATCTAGACATTGCCTGGACAACGAGCACCCTACTATATATACATATACATTCGACATAGTTATTTGTAAAGTGTGATTTGTCAACGGATAGAAAAATCGGAGACGTAGAATTTGTGCAGATGTGTGCCTTTTTATTCAATACATAAGCATATATACACATACGGATATAGTGTACGGCGCGGGATGAACCATGTGCAAAAGGAGTTTGGAATGAAAAGAGAAAAAAACGTTCAATGATAATGACGAAACAAATTTACGACGAAATTTCATATTCGTGTTGCTTTTTTTCTTCTCACGTACTTTTACTTCCGAATCGTTTGTTGCATTTCACGTTGCTCGACGCCGGTATCCAGAAGATCGCAGATACTATGAACGTTGCGTTTGAAAAAAGGGAACCCGTAATACAGCTGTAATCTCTGTCGCATCCGGCCGATCTGCATAAATTCTTTTATGAGAAACGTTTATCATTAGTGTTATGTATCTACATTGTATTTAGTTATTAATAAATTGCAAATAATATAAAACTTTCGATATACATATGTGTGTGCATGTAGATATATATAAATCTAAAAAATGGGTTGGTTGCTAAAGTTGTTTTAACAATTATATTTGTCGACGTGTTACCTCTCACCTTGTAAAATGTTACATGCGCGTGTAAACCAAACGAAACATCACAGGAGCGGAGCAATTAGTTCATTCTTGCGAATGCGGAATCCTATTGACTCATCGGAATACCTTACGCATATGAAGTAATTACTTTACGTAAATATTACTTTATTGCGTATACTCGAAGGAGCAACGATTGCACAGCACTCATTTAAAATTCAACTACGCACTTACATAGTTCATTGCTGGCAACTAAAAATCGTAGAAAAATCGCGCTTCGCGCAGAGATACGTGCAACATGGAACTTAAGCAACGACACTGCTAGAACCATTATCATAGGTTTTTTCGTTGAGGTAGTCCTTAACGAAAGTGCCGCCAGGCTTCAATCCATGGGGATTTCATAATTTTTGTTTGAGTTTCTCTAAATATATTAAGGGGAGGGTAGGGGTTTCAGCGTGAAAAAAAAACTTTTTTGCCAAATTTTTTCATCTATATGGATAGAGTAAATTTATTGAAACCTTTTGTACATTGTTAAGTGTCATATCAAGAACATTCCGTGAAATTTGTACGCGAAAATATCCACAAACAAGCCGGTGACAAAGCTTTTCCAAGAACGCCTTTGGGAAAACACGATTTGCGGTGTTCACTGTATCTCAGCTAGAAATTATCTGAAATTAAGTACCATTAAAATTTAGTCAAAGTTTCATCGAATCCTCCCCCCAACGGTCGGATAATTTTTTTTTAATTTCTAAATTTTTGGTGGTCATGTGAAGTGAAAAGTGCTATTTTTCACGAAAAGTTCCGCCATTTTGGGGGTGGAAAACCCCCCCAATGTAAAAAAAATCTCGAACCAACCGTTGGGGGCAGGTATTTTGTATGTAGAAAGTGTGTACCAAGTTTGAAATAAATCGGTCACGTAGTTTTCGAATGGCAGTGAACACGGACTTTGAAAAAGTGGTTTCGAGAAAAACGCGGCACCGGTTTGTTTGTGGATATTTTCGCGTACAAATTTCACGGAATGTTCTTTAAATGACACTTAACAATGTACAAAAGGTTTCAATAAATTAACTCTGTCCATATAGATGAAAAAAAATCGCAAAAAAGTGTTTTTTTTTTCACGCTGAAACCGCTACTCTCCCCTTAATAATCGTCTCTGTAAAATTTCAGGGTCGTTTATCGACGTAATTACAGAAAAAAGAAATATTAAAATTGCGTATTTTTGTGAAGGAATTTCGAGACGTCATACAAAAAGCCAATTTCCGGTCGCTACAAAAGTGTATATAATAGTGGGAATCCGTCAGATTCTTAAAAATAATCAGATTTACATACTTAACACTTGTAGTAATCAAGTGCTCTCAGAAAAAATTACGCTTACTGACCTAATTTTTATGTAATAGCAAGTTTACTTCGAACTTCCGGTATTGAATTTATTCCCACTTGCTACGATAAAGAAACGTGACTGCAAGGCAACAGCTGACGGTGGTCCTAACCTCATCTCACTCGTTCGAATTTCCACACATTTTATTTTTAACCGACATATTTCGCCGACACAACTTTTCCACGCTTTTTACCACTCGTGGCCCGAATACAATGCTTTATCTTTCCCGTACCTGACATTGTTTTGACAGATCGACGTTGAAAAGCATGGAGGTTTAACTCGCCTGATTGAGTAAAAAGAGACTGAGATAGAAGCAATCATTTTTTTTTGCATATGTTAAAAATATAACTTGTACAAGTCTCAAGTATGATCAGTGGTATGACTAGTGTGAAGCGATAGGACTACTATAAGGTTCTTTCATGCCAAATTAGGAGAGGAAAGGGTTATGGTTACATGTTTAAAAGTTAAATGCCCGCGTGTTTCGTTTCTCTCCCAAAAGAACGCCGTTTCGGCATACAGATATTTTTCGCTGAAATGCAAAAACGAAAGTTTTTCCGAGTGTCAGACGCAAATGTATGCTTCTAGTCTTGATACTGGACGTTCTTGCGCTCTTTTTCCATCGTAGCGTTCAGAGTTTTCATGAATTTAAGGTACCAGTACCTATTAGAAGGCCAAAAAAAGCAAGTTTTCAAATAAGATTATTTCAACTTCTTTATTAGCTATCACCATATTTTTTTAACACTAGGCATTTTATGGAGAATAAAGAAAAACCCGAGTCCTTGACTGGTCATTTTGTCCGTGATTGGTAGAGGGCGCCAAAGTACGGTCCTCGAAAAAAAGTAGTCCCATGGCGGACAGATAATCTCCGGATTGGAAGGTCTGAAACAAAATCGGGAAAAAGCACGTTAAAGAGGAAGGTTTTTTACACAGGAATCCACCACCGATATACAAAAAGGTAAAATAATTTAAAAAATGGCGTGCGCTTGAAAAAAAGTGCAAAAAAAAACACTTTTTCAAATCGTTTCTGTGTTGTCAAATTATTTGTTGATAACTTTTTTACAAAAAAGTGGTGGATTCCTGCGCAGAACACCTAAATAAACAAGTGAAAAAAGCCCGGTGATAATCGGTCCAGTGAAGCCGGAGATTAACTGGCCGCCACGCGAAAAAAGTCGTTTTGAGAAAAACGCGTTTAAAGTTTTTTACGTATTCTTTTCTATAATTCTCGGAATATGTGAAGTTTTATTACCTTCAATTGATTAATCCGCAATCCCTGAACCGTACAAAAGTACGCCTGTACTATATTACTGTATTGTACGTGTTGTTTGGGTTTGTTTGGGTATACAGCTGCCGCGCGCGGGAACCGAGCGCGGGCTACCCCACGCAGTGCCGGCGTTAGGGGAGGGCGCGATGGGGCGACGGCCCAGGGCGACAAATTCAGGGGGGCGCCAAGGTCTGGAGTTGGAGTCTCCTGCCTCCCCTGGTGCAAACCCTCAAAACTGTGCTCTACACTCTGTGCATATGGATATTTTTTATTGAGATTTTTTTTAGATGGATTTTTTAAGGGTTTGTGGTCGAGGAGCAATTGAAAGACTATTCGGACACGTAGTCTTTTTTACACGATATTAAAAAAATTCCGGAAAAAAAGGAACCTGCAGTATTATGTGCAAATCTCCAGCAGAAGCTTACTGTTGGTTCCAATTCCGATATCGATGGAGACGGACTATGTGACGAGCTCATAAGTCTGAAGCATTTTCTTCCCGGTGACAATATTTCGTGTATAACCGTTCTCAATTTCATACAACAGCGCGAAATTCAGGAACTGTATCCAAATGTTTGGATTGCTTTCCGGATTTTTGCAACCATTCCGGTTACAGTTGCAAGTGGAGAACGCAGTTTTTCAAAACTAAAATTAATAAAAACGTATCTTCGATCAACAACCTCTCAATCGAGACTCTCTAACCTGGCTACTCTGTCGATTGAAACTGAAATCGCTGGACAATTAGATTTTTCTCAATTAATTCGTTCATTTGCTGACAAAAAAGCCCGAAAGGTAAAATTTTACTGAAGAACATCATTCAAAAAAACAAACAATTTAAGAAAATTTATCAAAAATTAACAAAATGTTCAATCTAAATGAAAAGTAAAAAAAAAATGTGCAAGAAATTCAAATTCGAAAAGAAATTTGAAAAAATTTGTGAATGACAAAAAAAATCAAAAGGAATAAAAATATTTAAAAAATAAAAAAAAATAAAAAATGTAAAAAAAAAATAAAAAAAATATAAAATAAAAAAATTGAAAATTTAAAAAAATATAAAAAAGAGGAGCTACAAAACGTTCTACGTCCGCGTCGTTAGCTCTGGGTAACGCTAAAGGAAAGATGAAATTCTTAATATAAGTTTACCTGGGATCAGCAAAAAACTAACACTTGATATTGCTTCCCTTAAGTGGGCGCCACAATATTTTCGCTCGGGGTGTCAGTGGCCCTTACGCCGGCACTGACCCCACGCGCTCCAACCTAGAGTGCTATATATCGCTGTAACTTTTTTTCTGTTCAGAATTTTTTCATAAAATTTGAAGGAGTGATTTTTGATGCTTTAAGGAGTCGAAAAATGAAATAAAAAAAATTTCAATCTTTTTTCATAATAAACCTCGAAATGTAACGAACAATTTATGCCGTACTTGGTATTTAAAATAGCAAAATTGTCGAAGTCACAGGTATTTTTCGGTAGGAAGATCGAGCCACTGCGAGCGGTCGGCCGCGAGGTTCCATCAGTGTATACGTGTATAGTGTGTTTCGTAGAGCACGCCAAGCACGTAGATCTTCTCAAAAAGAGGCCCAGGATGCTCAATCAGCTGCCGAAATGGACATGTATGGACCAGGAATTGCTGATCGGAGGTAGGACTCAGAAAAACCGCACCGTTAGCCGAATAACCGCAAATTTTCCTTTCTTTTGCGATTATCTCGAAACTACAGTTTTCGCAATGACGTCAAGTAAATCTCGTAAACTATCCGTCCGATTGCTGTGAAATTTGTACACAATACTTTTAGATACATTGTCGAAACGGTGACGTAGGATTTTTGCGATTACTAGATTTGTTTTTTTTATTGACGTTTTTCTCGTGAAATTTCGGTGAAAAATGCATTTTTTTTTCTTCGGCTCGCCATAATTTCCCCAATGGTCAAAATAAAATTATTGCTACGCTGCATTGTAGCGACACTATCCACGAATAAGCTATTTTTTCAAAAGCAACATGACGATGATACACCTGCAGAAACATGCGCGTGTCGTGCGGCGGTCCTCCGTAGAAATTTCTGCAGCGCCGCCTTTTTTAAATATTTTGAACTAAAATTGATTTGAGGCATTTTTAAAGCCGTTTCTTACCTAGTGTTCAAAAGTAACAATATTTTGTTTTATACTTTCGAGATTATGAACTTTACAAAAATATACCCATTTCCTGAGCGGCCAGGGTGGCCAGACGCCTTAAGGTAGCATGCTACCTTAGTTTTCCTGAATTTTGCACGCTACAGATAATGCAGACAGAAGCACGTGCTCAAGATTCAAGCAACGTTGCCGGTTATTGAGATTAAATTAATCAATCCAAAATTGGCGAACGTAGGATAGTTTCTTACGGAAAAGGGCATCATGACGGCGCCCTTGTTCAGTTTCATTCGTATTTCGCGATTGAGGATTTTTTTCTCATTTTGTTATTCCTTAGACCTTTCCTAATACGCTCGTGAAAACCGTTTATTGATATTTCAAAAATTAGCAGAGTAATAGAAATTATAAGCAAGCCGCGCGCAAACCTCATCCAACGGTATCAAAACTTTGAACGCGTTTATCTCAGAACTATGTTTTTCAAATAGGCGCCCACGATATCTCGATAACTGATTGACCGATCGAGCTCAAATTTTGCACATACCTTCGATAGCCTCTTTCTGAGGACTGGTAGCAGAATTGAGTCGAACAATAATTTTGCGCACATTTCATAACTCGTCGAATACCCGAAAATGTATGAAATATCGTTAATCAAAATTTAACAGGCCGCCATTTTGTAACAAAATTTTTTTAAGTACTAATTCTGCTACCAGTGCTCAGAATACTCATACAGATTGAGAATACATATATATATATATAATTTTTCAGATGCATACAACATCACCCAGAGTGGGCGCCGATTGAGGCGGTTTTCGGCGGACCATGTTGTAACAAAATAAAAAACTACATGAGCATATTTAAAAGAATTTTTTTTTAATGTAGATACATTCTCAAAGAAACAATAAATACATATGTAAAATTTCATCAAGACAACTTCAACGGTTTAAAAGTTATTCCAACCCAAAAATGACGTCAAAAATCTCGCTCTACACCAGAATGCTGCCTTAAATGAGCAAACAGTAGAACTTCGATTATCCGAATCAATTGGCAGTGAACGTGGTTCGGATAATCAAAACGCTAGTTTTTTTCTGAAGGGGTAGTATGCAACAGAAATTGAAATGAATGTGTAATTCTCAACAAAGCACCAGGATTTGTGCAAGCCTTATATTCACAATAACCGCCGATGTGTCGTCTCTTTTTTTTCGATTCTTTCGATCTCTTTTTTTTCGAGATCCGTGACTTGCACGCACCGCGGCGTGCCGCGTATAATAACGCGACTCATTTCGAGCGCATCTTTGCATCCGAGGTGTAGGGAAATCGTTCTCCCGTGTGGGATATATATTATGTTCAGTAGGACAAAAGTACACTGAAAAAGAAAAATTCGTTCATCCATCCAAAATTCAGTTGGTTTAACAAAATGTATCTTTAAATACGTTCAACTTGATTTTTGGTTGGCATAAAACACGTTTTCTCAATCTAACTGATAGTTTTAGTGGCGTGAAGTGTAGCTTATTTAGCATGTCTGAGCAACTGTTAAAGCAACAAAATATCGAGACAACAAAATTCATTTTGCACATTCAACGACTTTCTTTTCTCAGTGTAGAGCATGGATACCGGTTTACGATGGAATCGAAAAACCGGAATATCGAACCAAAAATCCGATATTGGACTCAAGTAATACCTATATTTCGATATCAGAGTTGAAAAAATAAAAATATTAAAATTGTAATTATTTCCATTTAAGTTACTTTTACTTATTTTTTTTTAACGTTTAACAGCCTCAAAATATTATTACCTACATTAAATATGTCTGAAAAGTCAACTTATTTATCCACGAGTGTGGAATCAGAAAGGGTCAAACAAAAGACTTAACGGCTATCTTTTGCCCTAAATAAAGGGTGTCTCAAAATTACCTGACATTTTAAATTGCGCGCCATCGTTTTTGTGGCGAACATGGAGTACTAATCTTTGACAACTGGCATCAGGAAGTATTGAGGTTCAGGCGGGATATACATTTAGACACGAAAAAATAAGCAATATTGAGGGATTTTGAAACTAACAAATTATTATTCGACAATCGAAAACTTTAGGTATACTTTAATAGTATATTTAAGTATACAAAACAATCTTTTTTAATTAATTCATTATCAAAATGACGGAGCTGTGGCAAAGTGTTACAACAAGATCGCCGCGGGAGTTGCGAATCGGCGTGTAGTCTAGCTTCCCGTAGATTTTGGTTAGCAAAAAAGTTCGAACATTTTTTCAGTTAGAACAGGTATAGTTTCTATGTGACGGTAATTAAAATGAAGAAAATGCAAATTGAAGAAAATGGCACGCATTTACAAAAAAAAATTAACATTTCACGCAACATTTCTGTAAAATGTGGATTAAGAAAGTCGTTTCTTTTTCAATTTTTCAAACACAATTCAAACAAAAATGCGAATCCGAGCGGTGAGGCACAGCGTTGACGGCCTATAACGTTTGAAGTTTTTCGAATTTCGCTTTGAAATTTTAGGAAAATAAAGTTTAACGAAGAAAAATAAACAAATCGATTTTTGATCGTTGTAAATGTATATCCCGCCTTTAGTCAAGGAAAATTACACGATTGAGCAACGCATAGAAATTGCTATTAGCCGCGCTCAAGGAAGCATCTGGACGCACCATTAATGAAATTAGTCCGCAATTATATCAAAATATTACCGAAAATTTCGTCAAAAAAGTGAAGGTTTGTCCGCTATAGTGTTCCACATCTAACCTCCATGTTTGTACCTCACATTAGAACAAAAATATTTGTACTTTTCAAATGAATAATACATGTTATCAATAAATAAAAATTTCAGGTCATTTTGAGGCACTCTTTATTATTCATCTTTGAGAAATGTGTGTTTGAAAATTTCACTAATCTCTTTCGCACTTACCTGTCACGTGGTACGGCTACTAATTCGCTTTGATCGGCCTTACTTTTGGACAAAACAAACCGTTACATAAGGAGTTCACAGACACGCCGCTAGGGTCCTTACAATGTTATCGGGACGACGATTGTCAATAAGTGTACTATCATTCCCGTGTTGTCCAACATTCTCATGGGCTCATCACGGGACAAGATAATGGCATAGTGTATACTACGTGTGTAAAGATTTTGAAGCGTGTCAAGGGTACCGCATCGCGTGACCGTTATAAGTATACACGCGTGTAGACGATCGCGGAGAACATGCTGGAATAATAGACACACGGTGCTTGGATTCGAATATTCTTTTAATCGTTGGTTCGCGCAGTTTTTCCGGAATCGTGTGCCCCTTTACGTACCTAATGATGCACCGGCTTCCACGTACAGAAATTGCGACTATTTAATACCCGTAATTTTCAATGACGCGTGTTTATACGAGCGAGGTATGACGACAACGTCTTCGTCCGGCCATTCATAACGGAATATCACATACGAAGCCCTCTATCGTTATTTCTTTCAACTCTCCAGGGGAATTACGTAACAACCTATTTAGGAAGTCGCGCGTTGCGAAAAGCCGATACTTACGTTCGTAATGAACGATAGGAGCGATTCTGTCTTCGTACTGGTTATCAGGGAAAAATATGCCTCTTTTGTAATGAAAACCGCGCATTTCCTTCATTAATGGAACGTTCTTTATCCGTTCGACAATGTGTCACTAATCGTTTGCTCGGCTATACGTAACTCCATGTAGATCGAATCCGATTGAACGCACGTGTACTTACGAATAGCGCGGACCAATTTTTATTTCAGCGGGTTTGAAGTAAACTGTATGCATTTGAGGGCATGTGGAAGGTCAACATAACCTGACAAATTTTGGAACCGAGTTTTCTCATGAACTGTTGTTTTCTTTTAGAAAAAAAAAACGAAGCCTCAGGCTCTGGAGAGATTTCTGACGCACAGCTTGACGATATTATTTTGCTCTAAATATTATTCATCACCGAGGAATCTCTGGTAAATAATTTCAGATGTCTCTTTCGCACTCATATGTCACGTGGTACATCTTCTACTTCGCTTTAAGGCGATGTGCCACATGCCTCCGGCCGCTTCGAAATTTTGACAAAAGAATTCTCCCAAACGGGACAACCGATTGGAATGAAATTTGTTATGTGCATGCAGGACACTTGCTCCGAGGGGATGATGATCTCCGTTATCCAAAGTTTCCAAAAAAAATTTACAGTTTGTGGTTACCCTGCGAAAAATGGTGAATTATTAACCATTGCATCGCATTTTCGGTAATTTTCTGAGCGTCATCCTCTGGATCATGAAAAAGCACACATTTTAAGCCTTGTTTCGCATGTTTTCATGAACAAATGGCGGAGAAAAGGCATTTCAAAATTTTTACGTAAATGTAGCAAAAATGTATCGACTAAGCTCAAAATATCATGTACCGGAGCGAGCGTTCAGTTCATTCGTTTTCTCACTAGCGGCGCGCAGCTCGCTTCGTTTTTTTTTACCGACCGCGCTCGCCTCCTTCCGGAACAATTTATTTTTGACAGGTCGAAAGCCTGAGCCATAACCTCGCACATTCGTTTGAAATATATTTCAAACGATGTGTAATAGTGTGTGATAGAGTGGAGTTTGTGTTCGTCGCGTTTTGGTGAGTTTTTATTTGCCGTAAAAAACGAAACGAGCCCGGTGGTAGCGGGCGACGCCTCAGGACGCCGGCACACCACCGAAGAGAAATCCCGACAACGAAGCCCGACAAGGAAATAATCGACGAGAAAACCGCTACAGGCTATTACACGAAGAAGAAGATCGAGGTACATCGTGACAGCGAGAAGCCGAAGGAAAAAAAACCGGAAGTCAAGGTACGTACATGCTATCGTACTTTGGGTACTCAACGGCTTCAGACGAATTGCCAAGGAAGCATCCTTGGCGATACATCCCTTCGCTCGGTATATTCTAATCTGATTCGAACGTGAAATCCTCGTCGATTTCACGTTTGAATCCGTGTGAAATATACTGAGCGGAGATATTCTTTACCAAGGGTGCTTCCTTGGCAATTCGTGCTGCGTCACGAATCGACTCGTGCCAAAGCTAAATTCCAATTCGAGCTAATTTTTCCATTTTCTTTGTACCGAAGCACGAATCGAATTGGAATCTAGCTTCGGCATGAACCAATTTGTGTCGAAGCACAAATTGCCAAGGAAGCATCCTTGGCGATACATCCCTTCGCTCGGTATATTCTAATCTGATTCGAACGTGAAATCCTCGTTGATTTCACGTTTGAATCAGATTGGAATATACCGAGCAGAGAGATTTATCGCCAAGGATGCTTCCTTGGCAATTTGTGCTTTGACACAAATTGGTTCATGCCGAAGCTAGATTCCAATTCGATTCGTGCTTCGCTACAAAGAAAATGGAAAAATTAGCTGGAATTGGAATTTAGCTTTGGCACGAGTCGATTGGTGATGCTGCACGAACTGCCAAGGAAGCACCCTTGGTGAGGAATATCTCCGCTCAGTATATTTCACACAGATTCAAACGTGAAATCGACGAGGATTTCACGGTCGAATCAGATTAGAATATACCGAGCGAAGGGATGTATCGCCAAGGATGCTTCCTTGGCAGTTTGTGCTTCGACACAAATTGGTTCATGCCGAAGCGAGATTCCAATTCAATTCGTGCTTCGGTATAAAGCAAATGGAAAATTTGCTCGAATTAGAATTTAGCTTTGGCACGAGTCGATTTGTGACACAGCAAGAATTGCCAAGGAAGCACCCTTGGTGAGGAATATCTCCGCTCAGTATATTTCACACGGATTCAAACGTGAAATCGACGAGGATTTGACATTCGAATCAGATTAAAATATACCGAGCAGAGAGATTTATCGCCACGGATGCTTCCTTGGCAATTTATGCTTCGACACAAATTGTTTCGTGCCAAAGCACATATCAAATTGGAATTTAGCTTCGGCACAAACCAATTTGTGCTGAAGCACGGATTGCCAAGGAAGCATCCTTAGCGATGAGTCCCTCCGCTCGGTATATTCCAAACGAATTCGAACGAAAATTCGGCGAAAATTTCATGTTTGAGTCAGGATACGATACACCGAGCGGAGAGGTCTAACGCCAAGCATGCAGCCTTGGCAATTCGTGCTGTGGCACAAATTGGTTCGTGCCGAAGCTAAATTCCAATTCGATTCGTGCTTTGGCACGAAACGAATGGACATTTAACTTGAATAGGAATTTAGCTTTGGCACGATTCGATTCATGCTGCAGCACAAATTGCCAAGGAGGCATCCTTAGCCATAAGTCTCTCCGCTTGGTATATTGCAAACGAATTTGAGTAGAGAGATTCATTGCCAAGGACGCTTCCTTGGCAATTCATGGTTCGATAAAAGTTGCCAAGGAATTTGGCAAGTTGCTTGGGAATTTCCCAAGTTCCTTGGGAATTTATCTCTCCACTCAGTATACTTCTAATTCTAACAAGGGGACAGTACGGCAGTCGGATTTTTGTAATTTTTCGTACTCATGGTACGTGAAGTTCAGAGCTCGAATATTAATATCCCAAAGCAGTTTGACGACATATTCAGAAATTTTCGAGAAAATTGACTTTGAAGTTTTTGAGCGCACTCTTATCCCACAAAGATGCAACGATATTCGAACCGGGCTCGTGGCGTACCCGGTAGCGCTCGAGTCTAGTAATCGCGGGGTCGCTGGTTCAAGGCTCACTTCGAATTTTTTTTTTTTTTTCATTTTTTTTAAATTCGCATACCTCCGTCATTTAAATATCCCGATAAATTTTTGTTGTATATAATCACATATTATTATATATAATTAATATAATATATCTATATATGTTTATATATAGACAAAATCCATATATAGTTATTTATGTACAAAATTCATTATAGTTATACATAATTATATATTTTCTCATATATGATCATATATTATTTATATATAACAATAGGTGATTATTTATAAAAAAATAAATAAATAATCCCGGGATAAAAATCATAAAATCTATGCTAATTCACATATATGTAATTATAATTGTCAATGATAAATGCTCTAATCAACTAATCAAAAATAAGACTTGCATTTATCATTGACAATTATAATTACATATATGTCAATTAGCATAGATTTTATGATTTTTATCCCGGGATTATTTATTAATATTTTTAAAAATAATCACCTATTGTTATATATAAATAATATATGATCATATATGAGAAAATATATAATTATGTATAACTATAATGAATTTTGCACATAAATAACTATATATGGATATTGTCCATATATAAACATATATAGATATATTATATTAATTATATATAATAATATGTGATTATATACAACAAAAATTTATCGGGATATTTAAATGACGGAGGTATGCGAATTAAAAAAAATGAAAAAAAAAAAAAAAAAATCGAAGTGAGACTCGAATCAGCGACCCCGCGATTACTAGACTCGAGCGCTACCGGGTACGCCACGAGCCCGGTTCGAATATCGTTGCATCTTTGTAGGATAAGAGTGCGCTCGAAAACTTCAAAGTCAATTTTCTCGAAAATTTCTGAATATGGCGTCGAACTGCTTTGGGATATTAATATTCGAGCTCTGAACTTCACGTACCATGAGTACGAAAAATTACAAAAATCCGACTGCCGTACTGTCCCCTTGTTCGAATAAAATAAATAAATTTTTATTAATTTACACGACTATAGCTAGAGAAATACGTAGAGGATTGTGAAAATATTAATTTTTGTGTAATAGGGGAGCATTAAACCAAAAACTTAATTTTCGACAGAAAAAAAGGACAATAATTTGGTAATAACTAATGTTATAACTAACTCATAGAAAATCCCGTACGTATTTCTCTTTGGAATGTTATTTTAAACATGTACTCAAAATTTGGAGTGAAAATAATGAAAATTTTTTAAGTTATGCTGCGTGCCATTTTGAAAAATTGTGTTTTGAGAAAAACCAGCGTAACGCAGAGTTTCTTCTCCATTCCCTGGTGGACTATGGACAAAATATTTTCGATGAAACGTTTCGAGGAGAATAAGCCACTGTCCGGGCTGAATCTCCGTCGTCTGATGACATCAGCACCGTACCCATACCTTCGTGAGGCGAGCGGTGGACAAAGTGTATATGAATCGTGGTCGAGGTATTTGTTTAAATTTATTAAAACGGACGGTAAGATGTCACCACCTTTCCACAGGGCAAGTCTTTAGCAACTCGGAAAGCCTGAAGTTGAATTGTTGTAAAAAATTATTGAAAACTTTCAATTTTGGGTAAGTCAGCATTTTATTTCAAATTCGTTCAGGTCAAAATGACGCAGTGTGTCAAGGAAGGAGAACACCATCGTCACTGCCCATTTTCGAACGTTTTTTGAAGATTTTTTTTAAAGAAACCAATAAAATACATGGTCAAAAGAACTTTTAGGCTTTACCAGGTATATATTGAAGTATGTAAAAAGAGTTTATTTGTCAAAAGAATAGAAAATCGCGGTGCACGAGTTGCTATAGCACTACTGGTTTTCAGTCAACCCTCTCCATACTGTTGAAGTTTGCATCGTTGGAACGCAACGAAAGCTCTTGCTTACATTTTATTTTTTATATTTTTATTGTTATGGAAAAACTTTTTTTTAAAGATTTATATTGTAGATCGCTAAATAAACATCTTAAAAAATGGTTAGAAGATTTTTGTGAGCAAAGTTTGCCAAAATAAATTAAAGGAATTCACGAATATTAATTTTCGTTGCGTTCCAACGACACAAACTTCAACCTCATACTCTCTCTGCGGAACGCAGTACAACTGTCGTTAATTTAATCCTGGAACTAAGAGCGAAATATTTTCGTTAATTATGTTAGTTTTAGAAGTCAAATACGGGGAAAAATTTCAAAATATTTTTTTAAAAATCGTAACGAGGAAAAAAAGTTCGTGTTTTCGACCATAATTTTGATATACTACTCCAAAAAATTAAAGGAACAGAAAATGTCTTCTTTTTTTGGAGTGTTTTTTGAAGCGCTGTATCTATGTGAAAAATGGTCGCATCGAGATAAAAAAAAAGCCTTCGAAGCTTCAAGTTTCTAGTTTCACGATTTTTTGGCAACTTTTTTTGCGAGCTGCGGTTTTCGCGCTATCATAAGAATAGCGGAGGAAAATAATTGCCAAATTTATTATTATTTTTTTTCAAGGGTTCACGGGCTAGTTAATTTTTTTCCACGCAACTCAATGTATAGGTCAGTTGGCTTGTTGATTCAGCTTTAATTTGGTTTTTTGTCTCTCTACGTCAATTTTTTGCTGAGATATCCGACTTTAAATGAAACAAGATCCTTTTGTCTTTGATAATCAATATCTCAGCAACCAATGATTGCAACGGGAATTAAAGGGCAGCTTTGAAAACTTGAATAAATTTCCTACCAGCCCCGTTCGTTGATCTTTCAAAAAAACATTTTTTCACTCTCAACATTAATTTGAAAAAAGGACAAAAAGTGACTTTTTATAGTTTGTCAGTAAATCTACTACTACTTTACAAATATTGATGGAAACACTAATGTTGCCGCGTTTTTTTTTCAAGCGTAATGTAGCCCCAATAGCCCTCTTAATTTTCAAATTGATTCATCGAACTGTTTTTCCGGACTGATTGATCAATGTTTTACAGAACAATGAAAGGCACAAGTGTATTGTTTCTAAACATCGTGTAATCATCATCAAAATGGAAAGACCAATTTTCTTCGACTTTTTTCACAAATTTGCACTAGTCTCTTGTTAAATTTAAGAAAAAGAAATTCATAAAATTTCAATTTTTTTTAAATATTTCTTTTAACTTTGTAAAACATTTCAGGAAACAATACTGACTCATTTTTTACCCGATTCGGCCTTTGCGCACTATATTTTCACTCATGTTTAATTTCATTCATTAAAAGTTGATAACCCCAAACTGTATTCAATAGTCGATCTGAGAACATTTATGCGATTAACTCTTGATATTTTCTACGAAGGTTATTAGGGTTCCAGAAAACAGTTTTTTTTTTCAAACTAGGCATTAACAAAAATTGAAAAACGTTACAGTTTACAAAAACTTTAGATTAATTTATTTACCTAAACGTACAAAAAAATTACCAATAAATATTAGTTAAAAAAATGTTAATTGGTTTTTTCTTAAAAAAAAGATCAGTTTTGGAAGAAAAATTTTGTGAATTTTGTAAATACAGCTTGGGGGTTTCAACTTTTAATTAATGCAATTAAAGATGAGTGAAATTATGGTGTGCAAAGGTCGAATCGTGTAAAAATGAGTCAGTATTGTTTCCTGAAATGTTTGACAAATTTGAAGAAAAAAAAATTGAAATTTTTCGAATTTTTTTTCTAGACTTTAACAAGCAACTAGGTGAAAGTTGTGAAAAAAGTTGAAGAAAATTGGTTTTTTCATTCTGATGATGATTACACGATGTTTAAGAACGATACACTTCTTCCTTTGTTTTGTAAAACTTTGATGAATCGAACCGAAAAAATGGTTCGATGGATCAAATTGAAAATTTATAGGGCTATTGGGGGTACATTAAGCAGAAAAACAACCGGGCAACATTAGTCTTTCCATCAATACTTAAAGGATTGTACATTTACTATAATATATAAAGTAGTAGTACAGTTACTGAAAAGCCATTGAAAAGCTATTTTTTGGTCCTTTTTCAAATTAATATTAATGGTGAAAAAATGTTTTTTTTCTGAAAAACCACGGAAGGGTCGTGTTGGAAATTTATTTAAGTTTTCAAAGCTGCCCGTGCAATCATTGGTTGCTGAGATAACGGTGATCGAAGACAAAAGGATCTTTTTACATTCAAAGTCGGATATCTCAGCAAGAAATTGTCGTGGAGAGACAAAAAAAACCAAATAAAAGCTGAATGAACAAGCTAACTGACCTATATATGTTATAATCCCCCGAAAAAACTCAAGAGAACTATCCGAAAAAAATGCGGTGCGCTTCTGGGCCGGGATTCGAACCCGGGACCTTTCGATTGCCGGTCGACTGCTCTGACCAACTGAGCTACGCCAGCCCGCTTACCTCACCTTTCTCGGATAGTCTCTACTATATGGTAACGCAACGTTACAAACCCCCCTGCCAGAGTCGATCCGGCTCTGGAGGGTCGACTCGAAATTTTTGCCCAAACTACTCAATATAACTCTAACTCAATACGCAACGGGTACTGCAGACGCGGGGATTGTCTGAGGGACGGAAGGGGAAAGGGGTACTACAGACGCGGGGATTGTCTGAGGGACGGAAGGGGGAAGGGAAAGGGAGGGGCTAGCTCAATGAGACTCTTCTCAAGGAGGGGATTCTTTTTCCGCGGCAATCAACGATAATTCGATATTTATCTTGATTATTCTGAGGCCGCGGCCCGCTGTTGGGCGCCATTTATAATCCCCCGAAAAAACTCAGGAGAACTATCCGAAAAAAATGCGGTGGCGCTTCTGGGCCGGGATTCGAACCCGGGACCTTTCGATTGCCGGTCGACTGCTCTGACCAACTGAGCTACGCCAGCCCGCTTACCTCACCTTTCTCGGATAGTCTCTACTATATGGTAACGCAACGTTACAATGTATTTAACTGAAATAACATTCTCGAGCGCGTGGACCCTTGAATAATAACCCAAAAAATTTGGAAATAAATTTTCTCTCGCTATTTTTTATTATTGCGCGATTACAGTAGCTCACAAATTTGTTTTGACGACAGATCTCGAAACTAGAAACTTGAAGCTTCATAATGCTTTTTCTCATCTCGATGCGACCATTTCTCACATTGATACAGCGCTTAAAAAAACACTTTGAAAAATTGAAGAAATTGGATTGGTCGAGGGGACGAAAATTGTTCAAGTTCTGCTGCGTCCCGATTTCCAAAACGTGGTTTGGAGAAAAACGTGTGTGAAGTTAACGGTTAGGCGATAGACCTGAAGAAGTTTTGTTTCCGTAATCTAATGCCATCTTTTGGTCGAAAATAAAACTATTTTTAGTCGGTGAGTTTATCCCCATAGATAATAGGCTTACAAGAGTTGAGAATTGCGACTACCGGCATGGCATCGCCGAAGACGCTTTTCAGCGCCGGAGACACTCCTATAAAAATAGCTCGAAAACCACTTTAAAACTTTTTTTTTCGGCTATAAACGAATATTCATCATATTTTTGGAGGTTATAAGGATTTTTGCAGTGTTTCCAAAAAAAAGATTTTTCGAAAATTTTCCACCGGTGTCCTCCTTTAAACATATCGCGATCGTAAAATTTCACCGCTCTTCTGTAGGGCGAGACTCCTGCGATCGTCATTGCTAGAAAATTCGATCCTTGGAGGAACCTGCCGAAGATAAATCCCGGCAGAGAGAAAAAAATTCTAAACGTATTTATTTTAACAATAATTATAATATTTCACCACTCTTTCGAAAAGTGAGACTCGGTCGATCTCGTTCGCTCGCGAATTTGGTCGGCCGAGGCCAACCTGCCGAAGATAAGCCATGGCAGAGAAAAAAATGGCGAACGCAATTGTTTAAACAAAGAGCATTGTAAATTTTTTTAAGTTTCCAAGGATTTTTGAAAAGTGCTTCCAACAAAACGATTTTTCGAAAATTTTACACCGATGACCTCTAAACAATTTGCGATTGTAAAATTTTACCGCTCTTCTGTAGAGCGAGACTTCTCCGATCGTCATTGCTAGAAAATTCGATCTTTGGAGAAACCTGCCGAAGTGAATTCCGGCAGAGAGAAAAAATGCTAAACGATTTTTTTTAGCATAATTAGAAATAATTTAGTAATAATAAAATGTTACCACTCTTTCGCAGAATGAGACGCGGTCGATCTCGTTCGCTCGCGAATTTGGTCGGCCGCAGACAACCTGCCGAAGATAAGCCATGGCAGAGAAAAAAATGCCGATCGCAATTGTTTAAACAAAGAGCATTGTAACATTTTTTAAGTTTCCAAGGATTTTTGAAAAGTGCTTCCAACAAAACGATTTTTCGATAATTTTACACCGATGACCTCTAAACAATTTGCGATTGTAAAATTTTACCGCTCTTCTGTAGAGCGAGACTTCTCCGATCGTCATTGCTAGAAAATTCGATCTTTGGAGAAACCTGCCGAAGATAAATTCCGGCAGAGAGAAAAAATGCTAAACGATTTTTTTTAGCATAATTAGAAATAATTTAGTAATAATAAAATGTTACCACTCTTTCGCAGAGTGGGACCCGGTCGATCTCGTTCGCTCGCGAATTTGGTCGGCCGCAGACAACCTGCCGAAGATAAGCCATGGCAGAGAAAAAAATGCCGATCGTAATTGTTTAAACAAAGAACATTGTAAAATTTTACAACTCTTTTGTAGAGTGAGTCTCGAGCGATCTCGGTCGTGACTCGAGATATTAGCAGAGATCGAATTTGTCGACGATGAGCGACATGGAGATGCCAAATAGTCTTTGAGCTTATTTGTTTAAATTAATTAAAAAAGAATGGGAAAATGCTAGCACCCTTCCACCATACGAGTCTCTAGCAAACCCCGTTTGCTAGAAAGTTCAACCATAAAGAAATTTCCACCGACGACCGCCGTCGACAAAAAAATCGATTCGAGGGCATTTGTTTAAACAATGCGCGATCGCAAAATTTCACCGCTCTTCCATAGAGCGAGGCTAGCGATCTTGATTGTTCAAGAAGCTGACCAGCAAAAATGCTGCCAAATATGAACCCTGGCAGAGATAAAAATGCTGAACGCATTTGTTTAAATAATGAGCATTGTAAAATTTTACCACTCTTTTGTAGAGTGAGTTTCGAGCAATTTCGGTCGCTCGAAATTTTGGCAGAGATCGATATCGTTAACGATAAGCGGCATCGATGTTACAAATTGTGCTCGAGCTTATTTGTTTAAATGATATAAATAAGTATGGGAAAATGCCTGAGTCTTTTGGTTGTGGCCATCGTCGAAAAAAAATCGATTCGATGGCTGCATATACAAAGTAAAATGCAACAAAGTTTCACCCCGCTCTCCTGCCGAGCGAGCGCATGCTTCCAATACAAGCGTACCATAGTCGCTACGCATAGTTGTATGAATTTTGTGATACACACATAGACGTAAGGTGCTTGCGTACGACCGAACGGCGTGCCAGAATGGATTCGTTCTTTCTCCACGCGGTCGCCGCGGCGTAGCAAACACACACACACATGCGCGCGCTCAGCGATCGCCGTCTATTTGGCTTCGACTCTTCGGCTCAGTGCGAAGCATCGAGACCGAATTCGCGATCGCTGCGCTGTCCGTCGGTAGCGACTCGTAGCTAAAAACTACGAGATCTGCGCTACCGACGTAATGAGAGGCCGCGTCGAAATTTTCTGGCGTGTGGCACATGGCCTTAAGACGTTATACGCAGTTGCAAGGCCAAAAAAGTCGTTTTTTCACGATTTTTTTCTGGAAAAGGATTTCATTTGGTCAAAACGAAAATTATTAGGCAGTGTAGTGGCATCTTTTAGCTTTAGATTGGCATTTTTTATTTTCAAAAATGTTCATTAACATTGCTCCTGTAGGAGTCTCCTGGAGGTCCCCGAAAAAAGTGTCCGGCGGTGAGCAAAGTATCTCCGGTTTGGATTATCTAAAATGAAAAAACCTAAAATATTCTTTTAGGGGATAGATGAATCCAGGTATTGATCGAAGGAATAGTCGAAATTTTAATTTTTGACAAAATGGTGGCTCCGGAAAAAAACAATTTCGATTTTCGACCAAATTTTTTTCGTTAAATCATTGAAAAAAAATAGAAATAATTATCGGAAATCTTATTCCTTCGATCAATACCTGAAGAATATATCTGACAAGGTTGTGTTAAAATTGCAGACCGATCGGTTGAGCCGTTTTTGAGAAATTGTGCTCACCGACTTTGAAAACACCGTTTTGAAAAAAACGCGTTTGAAGTTTCTCGGACGCTCGGAGACGCGCTCCGAGCGTCCTTACAAATATGTGTGTATTTCAGAGAATATTCGCTGGATCGATTTGATATTTTTAGGGAATATACTCACATATTTGTACATTCCGAAAATGCAATAAAAAAAATGGATTTTTTTAAATTTCTAACTGCGTATAACCCGTTAAGGACAGGTTACCGTTTTTGACCATGAAAAATTCGATTTTTTTTGTTTACATAATTTGCATCCTTAAAGTATTCAGAACACGCAGGTTTGTTTGTTTGCGTTGTCAAAAACAAACATTAAATACGATTTTTTATAAAGTTAAACTTTAAATGCGTTTTTTTGGAAACAGCCTTTTTCAGCGCGCGGGGCGCTCTACCGCTTCTACGGATGAACCGATCATATGAGTCTCTGCGCAGTAGAAAGGAAATTCAATTTGCGGAGCCATCAGGAAGCGATTTTGGTCCAAAATTGATTTAGAGATATTTTTTTCGTCCGTTGAAGCAAAAAAACCGGGCATAAAATTGGGTTTCTTTTCAAACGTCTGCCATTTGGTTATCCAGGGTGCTTTTAGAAAACGAAAAAAATGAAGCCTCCTAAATTTCGTCTAGTTTAATAATGTTCAACCAGTTTTTGTTTCAAATTAACTGGCAAGGCTGTGAATCGCCCCGCGCAGACCAAAACACGCCGTGTATGGTTTTATTTGACGGGAACTGAAGCCACCATTTTCGATTTTTTTTTCTATACATAAAATTGGAATTAACTCTCCATTGATAGAAGAAGAAAGTACGTTGAAACTCATTTTCGACAGTATTTAGTTAATATTTTTTAAAAATCCCGAAGTTCATGTATTCTTCGAGCCTCTTGACGGTAACCTCCCGTTAAAGGAGAAAATCAGATATTAAAAAAATTGTTTTTAAAGAATAATTAAAATGATTGAAAAATCGTTTGGACATTTCCAAACTTTGTATGTATTAAGAAAGTTCTGTACTAAATTTCGTTGAAAAATATTGATAATTAACGAAGTTATAAACAATCTCGTGAAGGACCTTTGGACGTAAGGGGGCTCCACGGTGTACGTGATTTTGGGTACCTTGATTTGTATATTTGGAAAAAACTTTTTTTCCAAATATACATATCCAATATACAAATAACATTGGTTAAGACTTGACCGAGCTGTTTTATAAACATGTTTCAAAAGTAAAAAAAAAAATTCGATTTTTTTTTCGAGGAAAAATGACATTATTATCAATAACTAATGAAAAAAAAATTAAGAAGCAAAACGTCGGTCAAGACTAAACTAGTATTACACTGAATAAGTATACCAAATTTCAAGTCAATCGGTTCATTAGATGTCGAGAAATCGTGTACACCGTTTTTAAAAACATTGTTTCCATTTTTACTAGCAGTTCTATCGTTGTAATCAGAAGTTTACCGTTAACCTACGATTCCTGCACCATATGTTGGACCTTCCTCTTCAATTTGAGTTGCCCCAAGGGACTCAATTCTTTCTGATTTTCACAGTAGCCTAACCCTTTGAGGTAGTCCTTTCGCGGAGGGCCGTATTTTGGGGGGGCATAAGGAGGGCCCTCTGAATCATTGGTAAATAGGGAACCTAACGCAAAGCTCAGCGCAGATGGCGCCACGTAAACATAACGTAAACAAACGAAGCTGTCGACGCGCGCGGTTCATTTTCGCGGTGTCAGCCCTGTGCTAAAATTATACGAATGGACAACATAATGGACAATAATTGCATCGAATTGCACAACACAGATGCATTTTTCACAATTTCTTCACGACAACTGGATTATTTAAGGGGAATTCGACAATAGTGGTAGAAACACGGACATAACCAAAACGAATGTCACTAAACATCATGTTCTGTTTACATTATAATGCAATATACCCTCTAGCGGGAGAAAGTGGCAGTTATTGGGTTCCCTATTACAGTGGCGCTTAAGACGGAATGACACCTCATCGCGGTCGGTATGGTAGAACAATTATAGATTCCCAAAAATCTCTGAAACGGCTCTTCAGATCCCGTCGAAACTTTGCCAAACGACGTCAAATAGATAGACGAACAGCTGTCTGCCTCTCAAATTTTCTGAATATGAGAAAAAAAATGTAGATTGTCTTATGATAAGCCAATCTACATTTTTTTTCTCATATTCAGAAAATTTGAGAGGCAGACAGCTGTTCGTCTATCTATTTGACGTCGTTTGGCAAAGTTTCGACGGGATCTGAAGAGCCGTTTCAGAGATTTTTGGGAATCTATAATTGTTCTACCATACCGACCGCGATGAGGTGTCATTCCGTCTTAAGGCGAAGTAGAAGATCTATCACGTGACATATGAGTGCATGAGACATAGCTGAAATTTTCGAACAGAGGTTTCTCAAAGATGAATAATATTTAGGGCAAAAGGAAATAATCAAGCTCTGCGTCAGGATATTCTCCAGAGCCTAATGTTTTGTTTTTCCTAAAAAATTTAACCATCTATGAGAAAATTTGGTTGGAAAGTTTGTGAGGTTATGCATGCTCTTAATAAAAATAAGTCACAATCAATTATTATACCCATATCAATTATTATACAAATTCTTCTGCAAGACACATTTTTCGAAGTTTTGTCATTGATATTTTCTTTAAACATTCGGTGACTTTAAACCTTCGGTGATTTTAATCTATAATACTGAATATTAGAATACCAGGATGTATTTTTACTTGATTATAGATTAAAATACGTTAATTGTTAAATGTTCGGATTCGTGAAAGGAATACCTCAAAGCTTCACTCTTAAATATAAGATCTATCTGTCTAGGCTGCCGAATCTAACATTGGCAAAGAAGATTGAGGTCTGGCATTGATAAAGAATATCGGAGTCTTCATAATAGTTTAGCCGAGCGTAGTTTTTCTCTGGTTTGCTTACGGGTAATAAGCGCTTTTGACACTATGGCACTCCGGTTCTATTATTACGCGCGAGAAGAACGAGGAGGGGGGGGGGATGCGAAAGCTATGAAGTAGGTATTCGTATGGGAAAAAGTGAGTACCGGATGGGCATGGCTTTAATTGACTTTAGACTCGTCACTGTGTTTCCCGTACAATCACCGCTCTCCCTCGACGCCATATTGCAAAATGCAACAGCCTTAATGGCACCGCGTTACGGACCGATGAATCCTCACGTACATCGAATTGCGAACGAGAAGCCCTTCAGTGACTGTGCACTGACACTGCAAATCGTGCAACTTACGCCTTTACGTTTGCCACCATTAGACTGTACACAATTTGTGTAATTGTAAATACAAAAGTTGGATGGTAGGTGGCGCGTCTATTGGCACATCGTCGAACCGTGACAATGTTCGTGTGCGCGGTTCACGCGGATAGCGTCCCGTGTGATATGTACCACTTTCGAATGACCCGAGCGGTTAACCAAGCTCGAATAACGAATGCCTCATTTTTATTTTACGGCGACACACGATACCCACTCGGCACACACGCGCTCTTATCCCTGGAAGTGATGTACGAGGGCATTTCGTGGTCACGGCCGCAGCGTGTGTGCGCTGGCGTAATTCAAGAAAATCTTCATTTTTGGCACCAGAGTTACAACCTTTCACCGCATCTTGCGCGTGTAGAAACACACGCGAAACGCGCACGCATGTACGTTGCCCGCTCTTTTTTTTTCTTCGTGCCCGAGCGAGAATCGCAAGAGTTTCGCAAAAAGGCGAAAGTCGATACGCGAATGGAACACCGAGGATGATTTCTTTTTCAGTTTTTTTTTTTGTTGCTTGAGTCAAACAATAAAGTCGAAATTACGAAGAAACAGTAGCTATTGGCCTATCTTGTCCATCTTATCGTTAGAATACATATCGCTCTGTTTTATCCATGTGGACTGGTTCCCACGATTTTATTTTTAAGTTTCCGCCATTACGATGTTAGAACGGCCAATCACTGATCGCGACACGACGAGCGTGCTGCTGCCGCTCGCGTGCTCGTTTCCAAAAAACAATCGGGTCTCTACTGTACCTACCGTACAGTAATTGGCCGCGCCCAACATGCAGTTATTGTCATAGCTCGGCGAGATTCAGGATAATGGCAATATACGATTATCGAATGAGTAACAAGTGAAGCGCGCGATTAATCAAAGTGACAAACACGCGGCTCGTTGATTCAAACGTGCCGGGTAAAAGAAAAGGCGAAACATCGAGACGCTGTCGAACGACGATTTTCACGGCGTCCTCGAGACCGATGTAAATGACGAGGTACGTAAAAAAAAAAAACAAAAATAAACTCGCGTACCATACGTCACTACGCTTCGAGCTGCAATTGCCATTTGCGACAAACCTTTCTCCACTCTTGTCCTGCGAGCTGGTTGGCCGGAAAATAATTTCTATCCATCAAAGCGACCGTAAAAATTGGAGGTTAAGAACTACGTTTGTTTTTGTTGACGTATGACAATCGCTGTACTTGACGAAATTCGATGAAAAGCCGTTATGGGCATCGGTGGCCAATAACTGTGCAAAGTGGCCAAAGACATAATTTTCAACAAATATACATGAACATCGACGAATCGGTCGATGAAAATATACAATAATGATTTTATTTTCATTCGAACGATCGTTTCTTCCCGTTTCACAGTTATTGGCCTCGGCGCTCCGAGCTCCGTGCCTAAAAGTTTTCACGATTGACCCGGCGCAATCGCGTCGCGGTTCGTTTCATTTTCTCTTCCTTCTCCGAAGATGCCGAAGCTCGTGGAAGGTACGAAGTACACCAAGAGATACAGCGAGGAAAATGTGCGCAAGGCGCTCGAGGCGGTACAGGAGGACGGAATGTCGGTTCGCAAGGCGGGCCAACTGTTCGGGGTGCCGAGGGCGACCATACAATTTAGACGAAGCAGTCAATTCAAGAACAAAACGACGCTGGGGCCTAGTCCGATACTGACTGCGGAGGAGGAGGACACGTTGGAAAAGTGGATCCTGGCGAAGCATCGCAAAGTGTGTCCGAGGAGAAAGGAAGCTATTCAAGCGTCGGTAAAGGACATGCTGGAGGCGAATCCGAGGGCTAATCCGTTCAAGGGTAACAATCCGGGGGACGGTTGGTACAAGGCTTATCTGAAGCGTCATCCAAACTTGAAGGTGACCACCACGGCTGCCAAGGGTACGGGAAAGGACATACGCAATTGGTTCGCCAATATCGAGGAGTACCTTGGCGAAGCTGGCTACTCTAATATACTGCAGGATCCTTCTAGGATATTTCTCGCGGACGAGACGAATTTCGAGTTGTGTCCGAAGAACAACAAAGTTCTGGCGCCTCGGGAGGTGAGAAACGTCGAGGAGATCGAGGGAGCTTTGCCAAAATCGAATATATCGGTAATGTTCACGTTTTCGGCTTCGGGCTACGAGACACCGCCTATGGTTGTTTATCCCTACAAACGTTTGCCCACGGACATCGTCAAGTCCGTGCCCCAAGATTGGGGCATCGGCTGTACGGAGAACGGTTGGATGAAGTCCGAGGTCTTTTACGATTACGTCAGGAGTGTACTGTTGCCATCGTTGCAGAAGAAAGGCGTCATGTTCCCGATAATATTGTATCTCGACGGTCACAGTAATCACGTGACGTATCGAGTCAGCCAGCTGTGCATGGAGCTCAATATCATTCTCGTGAGCCTTTATCCGACTATGTCGCGCTTCCTGAAGCCCGCCGAGATATCGACCCTCAAGCCCCTCAAGACGAGCTGGAAAAAAGGCGTTCTCGAGTTCCAACGGAAAAATCCCCTCGAGGTCATAACCAAGGAGAAGTTCGCGCCTCTGCTCTCGTCGCTGCTCAGCTCGGGCGTGACCACCGACACAGCCAAGGGCTTTCGCACGTGGGGCATCTATCCGTGGAATCCGAGCGCTATCGATTACACGAAGTGTATCGAGAGAAACAACAAGAAGTTCCATCAGGGCACCGTCGAGAAGCGCGAGTATCGTCACTCGAATACTTTCATATCGTGGGAGGAGTTCGAGAAGATCGTCGGTACGAGAAGACTCGAGACTTTTCGCGGTGTCGACGACGCTATCGAGGACGATCCCGAATACAGATACGAGAATTGCTTCACCGAGATGGGCGAGCTTACCCTCTATCATCTCTATCGTCAATTTCGCACGAAAAAACCAACGCCCAATAATTACGCGCTCATCAATCCCGCCGGTAGCAGCGGAAGTGGCACTGGTAACGGTAACAACGCTCCCGGTTCTGCTAATAATGGCAATGCCAGCAATAACAACAATAATCCAACCACAAGCAACGTCGAGCCGAGCATCCACGACGGTCATCATTTCGTCGCCGATACACATCCCAACGAACACTTGGAATTTCTCTATCGTCCGCATCCAGCCGACATACCCGCCGCTGCCAACAATTTTGTACCTGGTGCCGGTAATATGTACAACAACAATGCGTTTCCTTAAGATCACACGTGGACACACCACGGGACAGGATCCTTGAAATTTTCGATGAGAAAACCTTCGCCGGGAAGGTTGAGAAATTGAGGACGAAAAAAACGAGACGGAGGAGAAAATCAGACCGGGTGCCTGATTGAAAGACGGACGTGGCGTGATATCCACCGAAACGTCAATCCTGTATAAACAACGTGCCGCTGACAGTTTTCGTCGTCGATAGCACCTCGTTCGCGCATCGTTTCGAGCTCGTGCGGTACGCGGATGTCAGAGGGATAACGACATCGGCGCTTCACGCTGGAAAAGTCAGGCACACCGATCGAGAACGAATCTCACGCATCGGGTCGGAGTCGCAAAGATGACGGAAAAAAGATCGAGACAGAGAAGAACAAAAACTTCAGCGAGTCACAATTTTTCTTGCTTTTTACGTGTCTTCGTCTTTTTGGACGCGTCGTGAGAAGACGAAATTTGTCATGCACGACGAAATTGAAAGCTGGAGAAAAAACTCACACATGTGGCCGGGAAAGTATGCGAGTTGAAGCTTCCATTGTTGGGATGCAACGAAAATTCGAGTTTATTTTTTGTTCCTCTTTATTATGATCGAAAATGTTTTTATTGGGGTTATTACGGAGGACCTTCAATGAGGGTCTGTAAAAATCTTGCGTGATTTTCGCAACCTGAATGTGTGAAGAAAATGGGGCCGGGTTGAAATTTTGAAGGGCGAATGATCAGAACGCTCAAAACTTTGAAAATATACTACCCCGAAAGATCGAAACTCCGAAAGAATTTTAGACGAAGGACCAAAACTCCGAAAATCTGAACGGGGCCGGGATGAAATTCCGAACGTTGAATGACCGGGACGCTCAAAACCTCGAAAATATACTAATAAATATATTTAAAAAAAATAATAATAACTAACTGATAATGACTAAAATATATTGTTAAAAAAAAATCTTGTAATAATTCGTCGATTTATTGAAAATTTTGAAACTTTTAAAACTTCCATAGCCCGATTATTTTGACGGTGTCAAGATTTTCGGAGTTTTGGTCTTTCGTGTAAAATTCTTTCGGAGTTTTGAGCGTTCTGACCATTCGAAGTTCGGAATTTCAACCTGGCCCCAAGAAAATATGGGCGATAGGAAAAACAAATCATCGCATACCAACTATGGATAACTCAACTCTGTACGTATTACCCAGTTTACGAGCATGTTGGTACATGCACATGCTGTCTCTTTTGTATACGTACGAGTCATTCCACCCTGAAATTCACGTTCAAGCCTCACAATCAGAGAATTGGTTTAGCATTTGGGCTCTTTGCGATTGACCCTAGAAGTGCACACGTATTCTAGTTTGCTACTTGCAAGGAACATCACTCAAGGGAAGTTTCTGACTTGTTGGGCCAAAAAATGTTCGATTTTTCACCAATTTATAATGCGAAAAGTATTAAATATAGAATGTTGATATTTGGTATGTTCATTAAGCGGTCTTTATTGAACATGAAAATATTTTTTTAAGTTTGACAAAACATAGTGGCGGGAGTGGGAGGAGCCACGTATGTCGGTGCGCAGACGATGACATTCTACGCTTGCGAAAGTCCTAAGTCCCGGACAGGTGATCTGGAGCAAAAAAATCAACCATATTTTTACTCTGTACAATATTGTGTATAAGTTGAACTAGAATTATCCAAAAATATCTAAAAGTTTTTATTTAATGAACAAAAAACTGCGAACATTTTTGGGAAAAAAAACAAACTTCCTTACGATCGCTCAGAATTTTTTTATTTTTCATTTTTTCTTCTCGATTTTCGTTCAACTTATACACAATATTGTACAAAGTAAAAATATGTTTGATTTTGTTGCTTCAGATCACCTGTCCGGGACTCAGGACTTCCGCAAGCGAAGAATGTCATCGCCCGCGCCTTACTTGGCTCCTCCCACTCCCACCACCATGTTTTGTGAAACTTTAAAAAATATTTTGATGTTCAATAAAGACCGCTTAGTCAACATACCAAATATCAACATCCTATATTTAACACTTTTCGCATTAAAAAGTGGTGATAAATCGAACAGTTTTTGGCCCAACAAGGCAGAAACTTCCCTTGAGTGTTCGCCTTCGACTCTGTTGAAACTCATATACAAGGTGTCCTGTTATGAATGGATAATCCTGCAACTGTCGATCGGTCCGATCCTACTAGATGCTGGAATTTCAGTTTAGTAAAAGTTCCAGGGTTTTCGAGATTTTGGGCTTTATGTTATTATCGGAAAATAATCATCTGCTTTTAGTTTTTCGCATGCCATTTCTACAAATGATGTGAATCGACAATAACTAAGCAACTTTTAAAAGTAATTCGCACTATATGCGTAGTACATTTTTTTACACGGCAGGCTATCAAAGTCAGATGTTCGAATTGGTTTGTACGAAAATTCTGCGTAAGATCTTTTTTTCATAAAGTTTCCTTAACATTTAAGGTTAAAAAGAAGACTTTTCTAGATAAATCAAATAACCAAGAGTATATTTTTTAAACCGGGTAAAAAAGTTATCATTTGTAGAAATTGCATGCGAAAAACCAAAAGCAGACGATTTTTATCTCGAAAACCGTGGGGCTTTTACTAAACTGAAATTCCAGCATATAGTAAGACACGATCTGACCTATCGAAAGTTGCAGGATTATCCATTCATAACAGGACACCCTGTATGTGATAAGGCATTGAAAACTATAAGACACGTATTCTTTTTTATCGGCGGAAAACGGGTTTAAGGGGGGAAACCACCACCCAAAGAAATGTACGTCGAGGGGTTCATTTTGCAGTTTCACCCACAAGCAGTCCACTGATCTGAGTAAAATAAAAACGAAAATTCTTCTAATATAAAGCGATGAAAAATCCACTATAGAAGTATTGAAAAAATTAAATTAAGGGGTGACACGTCTTTCTTTGAGGGGTGATTTCCCCCTTAAATCTGTTTTTTCGCCGATAAAAATCATACTATGTATATATACACTATAAATAATATTTTTCAATGCACATACATGAGTTTCGAAATTCAAGGCGGACACTTAAATGATGTTCCTTGTTGGTCAGACTTGGTGGGTCTGTGAGACCCGGCCAACTTTACAGTGTGCGCCAAAATATGTTTCATCAACGCTTCTTTTCTATCTGAAGGTGAGACCGTTAGGATGACATCTGTAGAAGTGAAGAATCTGCGTGGTTCGTATCTTTAAAAAAACAACGCCGTTTAAGTATACAGATATTTTTCACTGAGGTGGAATGACACGAGTTCTTCCGAGTCTCTCAGAGCCAAGTCACAGTCTCAGAGTCTCTCAGAGCCAGAGCTTCTCGTTTTGAAAGTAGTTGTTCTTGCGGTATTTTTCCACCTTGAAGCACAAACAGAATTTCCGTAAATATAAGGTAGTACGGGCACGTACGCGATCATCGAATCTCTGCTGAATCTCTTTCATGTGCTACTGATAATGAGAACGGGCTGGTGGGATCGAAATTCCAGCAGGGTTACCGACCATTTAGGCTAAATAAATGAATCCACAGTCTGCAGACTTAGCACGGTTCCTCATGGAAAAGGCGTCATGAAGGCGCTCTTCAATTGTTATTCGCATTTTGTATTGGGAGTAGAAATAAGTGTCCGCCGTTTGACAAAAGATGGCCCCACCAGGAGGTTACGGTCACGGTCGTATATACAGGTCTGGGCACTCCGTTAAAAAATGCGTGACTCTAAGTGACGCCTCTATTTGCGCATTCCACCGCGGCGCTAGTGAAGGGGAGGCACTTTTGTTTATACCGCGTTTACGGGGCATGGCATGCACGTGTGTGGTGACGGTCGTATGTACGTGTGGCCTAACCTCGTTTTGGCGGGGTGATTTCGAGTGTATCGTAGCCACGGTTTTTATTCAATACGAAATAACAAAAGATAAAGTGTCTATATATTGCGATGCCGAAACGGTGCATGATTCCGGAATGCAGAAGTGGATACATAAATAACCCGGAGCACGTCTCATTATTTAAAATTCCCAATAATGACTACTGATATTTTCTACTACTTTTCTACTCCTACTACTAATTAAAGGAATGTGTGCTACACGTAAATTTCGAATGTTCTTCTTTTCCGTAAACGAAAAAAAATGTAATTGGATTGAGCGATAGTTAAATCAGCATATCCATGTCAAAGACGATGAGTATCATTAACTAATGGCTCATCGCTCATATTTTCGGTTTATGCTTTTAGTTTTTGTGTTCAACTAAATATTTAGGATGTGTTAATTTTTCATCACAGCCACGTGAAGGGAAAGACAATTCGCATACGCGCACACATCGCGCTCTGTCGCACATGCCTCCGAGATAGCAGCGCTCCACGGTTTTGCGGCCAGTTCCGCAAAGAGAGGCGTCAGATAGAGGCACGCTTTGGGGTATACGGAATATACGGGAGTGCCCAGACCTGTATATACGACCGTGGTTACGGTTGAAATTGTCAGATGTAAAACGTCATATCGTAAGGTTGGACATCTGGCAAGACCATAACCTAGAAATATTAGCGATTTTGTATCAGCATCACATAATTTTTTCGTGCGAAAATGTCGAGGTTTGAGCCGAATAAGCGTCATTTGCGGGAACTTTATAACTCTTCTTTACTTCTTTAATTTGAAGAAATCTGCAGCTGAGGCGCATCGATTGCTTGTAGAAGCATATGGTGAGGCTGTTTTAAGTGAGAGAAGTTGTCGTGAGTGGTTTCAAAAGTTTAAGAACGGTGAGTTTGACGTCGAAGACAAAGAACGTGGCGGAAGGCCGAAACGAAGACGCGGAATTGGAAGCGTTATTGGAGGGCGATTCGTGCCAAACGCAAGAGTTCCCGCAAATGACGCTTATTCGGCTCAAAACTCGACATTTTCGCACGAAAAAATTATGCGATGCTGATACAAAATCACTAATGTTTCAAGGTTATGGTCTCGCCAAATGTCCAACCTTACGATGTGACGTTCTACATCTGACAATTTCAACCATAACCTCCTGGTGGGGCCATCTCTTGTTCACAGGCGGAGACTTATTTGTACTCCCAATGATTAGATGAACATAGAAACAGAAAGCGTAAAGAGTTCCGCAGATTTAGAGCATTAAAATAATACTGGGAAAAATCGTAGTTGCAGAATGCTTCAATGAGAATTTTGTAATTGATGGCAGCTATAAAGCTGCAAGCACAGGATTCGCATTGAACCAAGATAGTAACGAGAAGAATTCGAGACCACTTTTTTAATTATCCATGCTGAGTCATGATGTGAAAAAGACAGCCCGAAGGTACAGAGAAAGTAGGCAAATTCCTGCGAAAATAAATCACTATTTTTAAATTTATTATCGGCCGCAAAACTATTGCGACGAGGTTGCTAGGTTAAGCTGTGACGGGTCGAAAAATACTTGATTTTCGCGATTTTTTTTCGATGGTTAAAATACGCCAATCAGTCTAATTTTTTATGTCAAATCAAAACACCCATGAGGAACACAATAAATTTTTCAAAGTTTATTTTTATTTTTTATTACTTTTTTTTTAACGTTTGAAAATGTCTTCGAAAAAAGAAGTCCTCACGTTGTACACGGTTGTGACCATAAATATTATCTGAAACAAAATTTGTAAAAAGATTATTGATCAGTGTGAAAGCCGCTATCTTGCTATGGAGGTTTTTTGTTAAATTAAAATTGAGAAAACGGCGGCGGTTTGAAAAAAAGTACCGAATCTAGTCCATTTTTTTATGATGTTGAAGTTTGCGTCGTTGGAATGCAACGAAAATCTATTTTTTTTGATTGCCAAAATATTTTTTTGGCGGATTCGGGCCAAAAAATCACTCAAACGTTTTTCAGGACCCTTGTTAAAAATCTACAATATAAATTGGCAAGAAAATATGTTCGATAATAATGGAAATAAAGAAAGAAATGAGAATTTTCATTGCTATCCAACGATGCAAACTTCAACATTGTATTTTTTCCAGTCATGAGTTAAAAAAAATATGAAGAATTCAACAACGAAAAAGCGTCCATAGCAAGATAAAGAATGGCGTGAAGAATGTTGTGTCAAAATTTAAGCGGATAGCTTGAAAACTTCCTTTGAGAGTGTACACCGTTTTGAAAAACGACATTTCGAGTACGGAATTTTCATATAAATTGCTCACTCACGATCAATTGGCGATGCCAGGTCCATGTTTATAACCGTCGATATTATCGGATAATGCAACAACAAAAAAATGGATAAATACAAGGTTACGCTATGATGATCCCTTAAGGTATTCCTTTCACGAACCCGAATATTTAACAATTAACTGATTTTCGTCTATAATCAAGCAAAAATACATTCTAGTATACTCGTAAAATTTTAAGCTAAGTTACCGAACTTGTACTGAAAAATTACGAACCCAAAAATCGTCTCATTTTTACGGGACTTTATGCAGATGAGACGTTGGCCACATTTATATCTAATAATGTATTCACTAAATAACTCTAGATGCCTGATACAAACTACTCACGCGTGTGACAAATTATAAAGATTCCGTAACGACGATTGAAACAGGGGAGTACCGAATATTTAAAGAAAATATTAATGATAAACCTTGGAAAAATAAGACCAGCAGAAGAATTTTCGTAGTCACGACTTTTCAGAGAAAATGTAAACATGTCTAAATCTACTAAATGTGCGCGAAATTTTTTATTCCAATTTATCGGTGGTTATAATAATTGTGACTTATTTTTATTAAGCGCCACTGTAATTTACCAATTATTCAAAAGGGCCCTGCTCATGCCTCCACAAAATACGGCCCGCCGCGAAAGGAATACCTCAAATGCATTTCAGTTTAGCTTCACGTGCCAAATTTTCACCAGTCAATCAACGTGAGTCAAATTTGGCATCATCAATATTTTTCAGGTAGTATAGCGTAGAATCAATTGATTTCATTTATATGTGAAATTATAATTGATCATATCAGTATTTTTTTCATATCGAAATAGATATATTCGAATCATTCGAGAGTAAGAATTGCTTTCGACCAGCTCCTGTGCTCGTACTATCTTCAATACTGTTGATACTCGAATCTGAAGGAAGAATCTTCGGTTCTTTCTTTTCGTATTTTAGTTGTACAAAACGTATCGAGACGAAGGTCAAAATGTATCTACGATTGGAAACGATACATTACCGAATCGTCTCTATAAATTGTCAATGGCTTCAAATTTTGTTGTGGAAGATAACGACTAATTTTTGTACATTTCCGTACTCATAATTGCCGTGATAAAATTTTATTGACTAAATGGAAAAGTGTGAAAGTCCAACACTCGTCGCACTTGACGTACAGAATTACACTTGGCCTGAAATTTATGCGATAATTTCAGATTCGAATCGATTTGTCAAGCCATGGATTTAAGGGATGAAATAAAAAGTGAATTAGGAAAAATAAGAAAGGAGTCCTTTTTCTTCCACTTTTTTCTACTCTTATCGGAGTTGCGGATGAATTGAACTCCCAAAATTTCTCAAACGGAATCTGCTTGACATCTACATAATTAACGTAGATACGAAAATTGGGGTTACACCTTATTCTCAGTTACCGTATTGTTTATGACTAATTTACGTTGTCAGTGACCCACAGTATTTAGAGCTGCATACAAGTTGAATGCAGTCAGATGGAGTGTGCCGTTGACTCCATCTCACAAGGCAAATTGTAACATTGCAAAGACAACAATAAATAAAATTACATCCATCGTGTAAAGCGTAACGGAGAAAATAACGACGTAACATATGTCTCAATTTTTTTTGTTTTCCATTTTTCCCCAGTACCGTAGCTAATAAAAAAACAATTCTTCTAAGGGGGGAGACAATTCTTTAGGCCAGGAAAAAATGGCTGATTTTCATGTTTTTTTTTTAAGGAAAGATTTTAACACAATTTTTTTAGACTTAGGGTATGTTTTTTTTACTAGTTTTGGCTGCCGCATGGTATTTTTATTATTAATCTTTAAAAACCAATGAAGTTTTTTTTCTTTCATTAACACTCATACGCAGAATATAAACCAAGAAAACGTGAGAAATGTTGAAAATCGTTTAAATGGTACACTTTGAAACTAAAAAATGGCTACATTTTGCAATCAAGAATTCAGTTTTTTTTTTTTCAAAAACATTTAGCGTCATGTTTTAGACAATAAGGTTAAGATTTATACCAAGTTTCAGCAGAATCGGTCGATTAGTTTTTTAGCTATACGTCACAACAGTTTTCAAAATGCAGTTTAGAAGACAGCGACATTTGTAAAGATGATTTTTTTTAATACCATTCAACAACCAAAAGTATTAATAAAACATACGTTGAGTTTCAAAAATGTTAGGGTTAAGGTTAAGGTCAAGAAATCTTTCCATTTAAAAAAAATCATGAAAATCAGCAAATTTTTTCCTCGCCCAAAGGTATCTCCTCCCTTAATGAACAAGTGTATGTACATATGTAGTTACAAATACCACACAGCTCACTTTTGCAAAGTCCCTCATTATCGTTGAAACCTTTGGTTTTTTGCTTTTTTCGAAACAACGAGAACTGGATGTATTGTTTTGCATAAAAGCAGAAAAAGTAACAAAGGCGGACATGCAATTTTCAAGTAGTGTAGAACTTTGCATCGTTGAAACGTAACCATTTTTTTCTTCTTTTTTTAATGTCACTATTTTTATTAGCATCCAAAATCTCCATGCACAAATTCAACTGAAACATCTCTGATAAGCATCCTATGAAAAGGTTTCAGTGATTTTCGTAGCTTGAATCTTGCCGAAAAGATTTGGGCGATACAACGAAAATTAATTCAAATTGCATTTCAGCGAGAGCGAGAGCGATAGAGACTTGAACGTTATATTTTCACTCTGCACATCATTGAACGTTGTTAATAATTAATCGATGTGCAAGTTGCTTGCTATGCAAACTTATTGGGTGCACACTCGGTTCCCTATATGTATATATATACGTGTATAGATTCCCGAAGAAAGAAGGGCGCAACTCGAATAAATTAACCGGTATAATGACGTGAGTTATTTCCTTTTCTCTGCAGACTGTCTGCTGCTCGTAGACACGCTTGTTCCCTTTACTTTCTAACTCCACTATATGTAGTCTCATCAGTGCGACATTGTTACTAAAACATAATTTGCAATAGTTTCCTCTATCCTTTCTCTCCCTCGGCGCCTCCATCGAAGAGCGAGAGTATTGAGATCATTATTTCGCTAGACGCTTTCGCGCCACTTTTTCCTCGTGTCTGTTTTGTATTTTTTAAGAGGTTAGGCTACTGTGACGAGCGGAAAATCAGGGTTATTTAAAAAAATCGAAGCAATAAATAAGACGGTTGATAAATTGTTGGGGCATTTGTAGGTATGTACATTAACAAAGTTGTGTACTAAATTTCATTAAAATATCAATAATTGAAGCATTTATAAACAATCTCGTGGAGGACCTTTGAACGTGAGGAGCTCAACGGTGTACTTCATTTTCGCCACCCGTTTGGTCCGAAAAAAACGAGTTTTTTTCTTAAAATAGATAATATTGGGTAAGACTTGACCGAGCCTTTTTTCGTTGTTGTGCTTCAATCGGCAAAAAATCATTTTAGATTTTTTTTTCGTTTTTTCGAAGGAATGTGAGATCATTATTTTTAATAGCTATTAACAAAATTTAAGAAAAGAATCGTTGGGACATTTATTTCAATGTACATTAACAAAGTTGGGTACCGAATTTCAGTTAAAATATCAATAATTGACGAATTTATAAACAATCTCGTGAAGGACCATTGAACATGAGGGGCTCAACGGTGTACTTGATTCTTGCCACCCGGTTGGTCTGAAACAAAAAGAAACGAGTTTTTTTTCCTAAAATAGATAGCATTGGATTCTAATTTTTAAGATTTTTTTTTCTTAAAATAGATAGCATAAGACGTGACCGAGCTTTTTTTCGTTATCGTGCTTCAATTATCAAGAAAGAAATTTTTTTCTCGATTTTTCGAGAAAAACAGATCATTATTGTTAATAACCATTGAGAGTACAAATAAGTCTCCGCCGTTTGACAAAAGATGGCCCCACCAGGAGGTGATGGTTGAAATTGTCAGACATAAAACGTCATATCGTAAGGTTGGACATCTGGCAAGACCTTGAAATATTAGCAATTTTGTATCAGCATCGCATAATTTTTTCGTGCGAAAATGTCGAATTTTGAGCCGAATAAGCGTCATTTGCGGGAACTTTATAACTCTTCTTTACTTCTTTAATTTGAAGAAATCGGCAGCTGAGGCGCATCGATTGCTTGTATAAGCATATGATGAGGCTGCTTTAAGTGAGAGAAATAGTCGTGAGTGGTTTCAACAGTTTGAGAACGGTGAGTTTGACGTCGAAGACAAAGAACGTAGCGGAAGGCCGAAACGAAGACGCAGAATTGGAAGCATTATTGGCGGGAGATTCGTGCCAAACGCAAGAGTTTCCGCAAATGACGCTTATTCGGCTCAAAACTCGACATTTTCGCACGAAAAAAATTATGTGATGCGGATACAAAATCGCTAATATTTCAAGGTTATGGTCTTGCCAGATGTCCAACCTTACAATATGACGTTTTACATCTGACAATTTCAACCATAACCACCTGGTGGGCCATCTTTTGTCAAACGGCGGAAACGTATTTGTACCCCCAATAATAAAAAGAAATCTCAAGAAAAGAGACGATGGGACATTAATTTAAATGCATATCAACAAAGTTGTTTACCAAATTTCATAATAATATCAATAATTAAAGAATTTATAAACAATCTCGTGGAGGACCTTTGAACGTGAGTGGCTCAACGGTGTACTTGATTTTCGGCACCCGTTTGTTCTGAAAAAAACGAGTTTTTTTTTTCTTAAAATAAATAATATTGGCTAAGACTTGGCGGAGATTTTTTGTCAACGTGTTTCAATTATCAAAAAGATTTTTTTTTCTCTATTTTTCGAGGAAAAATGAGATCATTATTGTTAATAACTAGTTTTTAAAAAATGTTAAGAAAAGAAACGTCGTTCAAGACTAAACTACTATTACACTGAATGAGTGTACCAAATTTCAAGTCAATCCGTCCATAAGGTGTCGAGGAATCGTTTACACCGTTCTGAAAAAAATAGCTTCGAGGAAAACGCTTTGAAGTTTTACTAGCAGTTCTAACGTTGTAATCATAAGTTTATCTTCAATCTGCGATGCCTGCACCATATGTTGGACCTTCCTCTTCACTTTGAGTCGCCTCAAGCGAGGGACGAGTGTTCGTCATTTTCATAGTAGCCTAACCCCTTAAGCTTCGCGATAATCCGATATATATATATATATATATATATATATATATATATATATATATATATATATATATATATATATCGTGGCTGTTACACCGTGTCTCGAAGTTGCCGCAACATCTTTAGGTCGCGCTTCCACTCTTCGTCGATGCTTTTCACTTTTTCCAATCTCTTGGCCGGCATCAGCGCAGCATCGCCGCGAGAAAAAAAAGATCACATAGTATCGAGGTTTCGAGTTTTGTCAGCCTTATACATGCGTATAAACGAGAATATAATGTGTATGACACGTCGATGCGTGATCTGCTCGCCAGCTTGCTCCGAATGGAACATCGTTATTATTGCAATGTATATATTGTCGGGGACTGCGTGAGCACCGACAACATTTTACGCGTTCGCCTGAGAGATCGCAAGTTGTAGTAGGGAACGACAGAGGAGGATTCTCAAAGCGTACGCCAAACCAAAGAGCTACGAGAAACAGGATGGAACATACTGACGGAAATGGTTGGAACACAGGATGGAAACTAGACGGAAGTCAGCCATAAAAAGTGTTGCCTCAAGATGGCCGTCGACTGGCACCCAATTTGAATTTTTTTGTCGGTCTTGCCGCGTATCAAAGATACCGGAAGTACCTTTCAATTTGTAGCTGCTCTTTTTATTTCCACGAGCCTGGAAATTCACCATGCTTCATTTTTAAGGGGCTTAATCTACCCAGAGGTCTGAAAAAAATGGTTAAATTCCGATTTTTCTTTCTGGGAAACGATTTGCGAAAAAGAAACGTATCTTTTCAAACACAAAGGTACATATATCAAGAGCCATTGAAAGAAAATAACCAAAAAATACCGAAAAACAACAAAAACATGGCCGCTGGCAAATGATGACATTTTTTCTCGACGTTTGGCGGTGGACACTCTCCAGCTCAAACGGCCCATCTGAAATTGAAAAACCAAACAGGTTAGCCAAATTAACAATAAATACGAGTCGTTGACGATCGTCGATTTTTAAAATCATTTTTTTTAAATAACGTCGCGACGGATTGAACCTCGACCATACAAAATATATGAAAAAAGTCGTCATTTTTGCATAACTATTGAAAAATGGAGATCCATTTTTAAAAAGTGGGATCGTCAACGACCTTCAGATGTTTCTCATCCTAACTCCTGGAAATTAGGAAACAATCCATCAAGTGGTTCTCGAGATATCATGTCCACCGACTTTGAAAATAGTGTTTCGAGGAAAAGGCGTTTAAGGCGTTAGGCCATAGTAACGGGTATAAAATCATGTGCGAATTTAACAATTTTTTTTCATATGAAAAAGTGATTCACTCATAAAATTAATTACACATCTATTTAGTATGAATATCAAGCTGTTAGAATTTTTTTTCGATGTACAAAATGCCCGATCACTTGAAACTCTCGAAACAGCTTTTTTCCAATTGGCGTGACAAATAACTTTAACAATTTTCACTCGATTTACTTCAAATTTAAAAGTAATATACTTTTGGAAGATGCAACTTTTTGACCCACCTAGATCGTTAATATCTATTTTACCATTTATTCATCTTCGCTTTGTTCAGATTATGAGCCGCATTTGGCGTCAGCTTATCTGCAGACAGCAACAAGCGACTGAAAGGAACACCAACAGCAGAGCGACTTGTGAAGGGAGAAAGAAAGATTGCTAACAGTAAAAGGAAAAGATAAAAAATTTGTTTCGATTTTATTTTATTCAGAATAGTAGCCCTTGACCCTGCCCCTCTACCTCGTCCGAGGCTGTAGCTGGCCGGTAGTTAGGGACTGGCTCACAATCAGTATCCTCCTCTTTTTTTCCGGCGAGCCGTCACGGCGGCTAGCGCCCAACATTACAAATCGCCGGGAAAAAGAGGTCTGGGGCTTCGTGACGTTTCGGGAAATGTATTTTTCGTCACAAATTTTGGACGCGCCGCACATAAACATTGTAAAAAGTGACGCCTTAAAATGGCTACCGTGAGGCACTTCCGTCGCGAATCTGCGGCAAATTATTTGCCCCAAGGCAAATAATAGAACCGACGATCATCTCGTGTTGTTATTTGTTTTATTGGCGTTAAATGTATTTAGACCAGAATTATGGTCTGCCGGTGGTACGTTAAAAATAATGCTGTGTAATTGAACATCTACCGGTGTAGATAGAACAAAGTCACAACGACGCCCCCCCCCCCCCCCCCCCCCGTCGCCACTGCCATTACATTCCCCCCCATTTCTCGCAGCTCTTTGGGACCAAACGGTGCAATCTGCTTTCACCTCTCGCGCGAATCTTTTTGTGCGTCGTAAACGCGTTGTTTGGTAAATATATTCGATAAGAGCTGGAATGTATCGTCCAGTTGCGATTTAACGTTGAGAAAAAGTGGGTCCGCTATTCGAACGGGTTATATACAACGCTTGGGGTCGAAGAGTTTTGCTCTTGTGGATTTTCGGCGGCTGGAATATATAGTTTTTTAGGAAGTTGAGCGACCGAGTGACGCATGTGTAAACGGAAGGACATGCTGCTCTCTCTCTCTCTCTCTCTCTCTCTCTCTCTCTCTCTCCCTCTCTTTCCCTCTTACAAGTGGAATTGGCCTTACCGGGTTAACAGTGTCTTTGACTGTTTAGCTGGGAGTTTTATAATCATTAATCCGAATATTAAGGAGGTTGGATCGTTAGCCACAATCCAAGATTAATGTGTGTGTGTGTGTGCGCGCGCGCGCGCGTGTGTGTGTGTGTGTGTGTGGCGCGCGCGCGGGTGTGTGTGTATTGCACACCACTCGTCGCGAAAATGTGTAGTAAAATAGGATTCAATCCCATTCGGGTTTCCTTCACTGTTTTCCTCAAAAAATGTCTTTGTTACAGCGAATACAATTTAAACTATCGGCAAGATGTTGTAAATCCACGATCCGACGTCCTTCGACAGCGAATTTTTGTTGCTGATCGTTGAGGTTATGGTTATTCTCATCGCGTTTGCTTGACACATGGCTGTCATAGCTTTCAGTCTTTTAGCAAGCGCCATTTTTCTTGTAAACTTTCCTTTGTATCGCATTTGGGTTGACATTTTCACGCTTTTTTTATTTATATAAAATATTTCGCGAAAGACGGATCGTAGGAAGCTCAACGCTATGACTGCAGGAAAATGGCGCTGTTGCCACGATTACAGCGCCGCTCTCTATACGAGCATGAGACCTATCTATTGCATGAGCTTTAAAAATGTACAACAAACAGTATCGTATAGGCATTGGATGTTACTATACGCTTCGACCGAAACTTTTGGCTCATACGTGTACCTACAGAACTTCCTTAATGACTTTTCCCACGATATCGATGCTCGCGTATACGTGCTCATAACCTACGCGGCGTTATTGTTGAATAATGAGCAATCTCGATGGTGAACGGGGCGACATTTTGACAATGGGACCTTCGACGTATCTGCGTCTAAAGAAAAGCTCGGTGTCCTTCAACATCCATCGGCGAAACGCTCCGCCCTCCTTGAGACATGAAAAAAAAGTTGAACGATATGTAACAAACGAGAAAAAAAGCGAATATCCTGGTGGTACGGGCTCCCGGAGCTGCAATGGCACGGATCCACTGGCTCGATCGTGACCTCCCATACGGTATTCATATCGGCTGCTGCATTCATCCGTTACAAAAAAAGCCTCCGTGTCGTACGCATTTTGGCGCACCGAAAAATTCCCTTGAACCGGATCGAACGGCCCAGTTTGCAAATTGTCCCCACCCGCGCACTTGTCCCTGCAATAGCGACACAAAAATACTTTTTGTACGCACAGACACCGCACGTTTTTGTTTCTATACAATAAAAAGTACATTGAAAGGTTGGAAAAAGGAGTCTGAGCAATTCTTACTGTCAGAAACATTGGAAAAGTTGGCAAAAACGCCGAGTTTTTATTCTACGATAAATTTATCGGTAATTAATGTGTAATTTGGGAAAAACATTGAAATCACGATTACATAATTGCCAAGTACAATAACGTGTTACGCAAGTTCACTGGAAATATTGTACGATAAATTGTTTTGGGTCTGCATAAAAAATGACATCACTGTTATTACAACAAATCGTAAATATGGTATAAAAACACAATGTACCTGCCGTAGGTTTACTAAAAATACCAGACGTTTTTTCAAGTTTTTAACTACAAAAACTCGACGTTATAAAAAAAAGTCTGATGCAATCGGATACGGGAAAAATATATCCGCTACGAAATCGACGACGATTGTGAAATTAATTCGCGATAAAAATAAAGTTAGAGAAGCGTTTGCTTTCACGATACCAGGAATACGTATCTGTATATATATATATGCCTCTTCGCGACGAGAACCCGTCTCTCTCTCTCCAGCTCTCTCGCGCACTCTTTGTTGCCTCGAGAGAGCCCACGACTTTCGCCTTCCTTCGTCCTTTCCTTCTTCTCGCGCGGATAACCCGCAAGCCTGAAACATACGCGAGCGCGATTTCATCCTCGGAAAGCTATAACGTGTGTGTTTTCCCCTGCTGCTGTATCCCACGTAAACAAGCGTGATTTCGGCGCGACAAAAATTCTCGGAAATCCTGCGAAACTCAAAACCATACTCCGCCTGCGCCGTTCTAGCCATTATTATTATCTTTACACTCCGGTTTTTTAGGCCCTCAGTTTCACGGTACTCGCAATTGTTCGCAGTATTTTTAATTTATATAGGGTGTCGCAAAATGACCTGACATTTTAATTTATTAATAAAACGTATTATTTATTCGAATAGTACGAATATTTTTATTAGTATTATATTATTTAAAAGTACGAATATTTTTATTTCAATATAAGGTACAAACATGGAGGTTATGTGTGGAACACAATATCCGATAAATGGCCGCCTCGTCCCTGTTTGCAAACGTTCACTCTTTTGACGAAATTTTCAATAACATTTTGGCATAAGTGCGCACTAATTTCATTAATGGTGCATCCAATTGCTTCCTGGAGCTCCGGAATGTTCTGGGGATCATTGGCATACACCTTTCCTTCCAGAAAACCGCAGAAGGAAGTTCAATGGCGTCAATCGCACGATCTTGGTGGCCAATTAACATCGCCGCGGCGCGAGATAACACGACCATGAAACTTGGTCTGCAATAACTATGCAGTAACAATGCAGCAAATAACAATTTCTATGCATTGCTCGATCATGTTCAATTCTCCATGACAAACCTCACTACTAGCTGATACCAGTTGTCAAAGAATAGTACTCTATGTTCGCCACACGGAGAAAAATTCGGCCTTAAATTCTAACACTCGTTGCCAGAATTCTAATGTTCAGTGCTAGAAAAGTATAGCAGTTTACTGCCAGTTCGGAATTCTAAGACTTGTTGTTATCGAAGTGTAAAAATGATTCTCACGCTGTATAGTAAAAATAATTCGTGCATATTACATTTGAAACTATTCTCGCATAGGCGCGAGTCCTATATGCTGAGTCCTATATGCTATATTTTCATATGGATTTTACTATACGTATAGCATGAATCTTCGTGTATGTATAGATTTCACTATACGCATTGCATAAATCTTCGGCGTATAGCGAAAAATATTACGAAGTTATTAGTAAAATGTGACTCTTTATACCGTACTTTTTGTAGAATACTGGAAACTAATTGTTCCAATCACGTGGGCAAAATATTTTTTGAATACTACAAAAAATCACAATATGCTGAATAAAATGTATTATTTGTATCAGTTTGCGTGCCATATCGTAGGTTAAAATTTAAATTTCTTCATTATTCCTATGCCATAATTACAATGTTTATCTTCCATTCAATACTTCTTGATATTTAATGATATTTTTTTAGAAGCATAGTATTAATTCTAAACTTTGAGGCCCCTGTTTTCTGCGTGCAGGAAAAAATGGCGTGCAATTGAAAAAGTCAGGTCATTTTGAGACACGCTTTATGGGGCTGACACGTGGGACGAAATAGCTCGCAGAGCGGTGTGCGTGTTGTAATCCTGAAGCGAATTCATTTTTTAAATCGTATTTGTATTAAGGCGTTAGGCCACAGTAACGGGTATGAAATCATGTGTGAATTTAACATTTTTTTTTGTATGACCAAGTGATTCATTCATAAAATTAATTACACATCTACTTAGTATGAATATCAAGCTGTTAGAAAAAATATATATTTTTTTCGATGTACAAAATGGCCGACTACTAATATTTTCTTTTGTTATCTTTTTTTAAGCGCTCCGCGGCGTGACATTTAGCATCCACAATTTTTTACCTAGAACAAAAAACAAAAATTCTCGTCTATCTACATTAGAATACCTAGTGAAGTACGTACGGAATTTCAAAAATATTGTTTTATTCAAAAATTGTAGGTATTTGAACTTAAGAAATGAATTTTCAGTGAAAAATTTCGTTATAACTGCTCATAAACTCTTCATAAAATTAAAAGTTTTCGATTAATCAGAAATTCCGCACGTACTTCTCTGCAAAATGCAATTAGTAACATAACTTTTAAATTTGATGTAAATCGAGTGAAAATTGTTGAAGTTATTTGTCACGCCAATTGTAAAAAAAACTGTTTCGAGAAGTTTCGAGTAGTCGGCCATTTTGTACATCGAAAAATATATATATATATTTTCTAACAGCTTGATATTCATACTAAATAGATGTGGAATTAATTTTATGCGTGAATCACTTTTTCATACGAAAAAAATTGTTATATTCGCACATGATTTTATACCCGTTACTGAGGCCTGACCCCTTAATAAAACTTAAAATTTTCAATAAAATTATCTTTCAAAAAAAAATTGTATATTTTCGTGTTCTCACGTAGAATATCAATATTAGGTGTTGAAATAGGATTAGTATAGAGATAAGATTTAGAAGAAATATACAGTTTTGCGGCACCGAATCGACTGTTGAGCTGTGTAATGAGAGTACGAATAAGATGGAATCGGAATAAAATGAGATTGGCGATTCCTTTGTATGAGGAATCTATAGTAGTCTTTCCCTAAAGAGCATACATGAGGATGCTGAGCTAACGTTGCCAGGGTTTCGTCGATATGTGACATTTGCAATAAGAACAATATCAATTGTTTGAATACGACGTTAAGAGGCGAGTCCCGTGATTGTAATATTATAATAATAATGATTATTATTATTAGCATTATTGATCTGTACGAAATCGTGAATAATAAAGAGAAAAAAATAAATCGAAATTTATCATCGACGTGTGTAACTTTTGTAACAATAATATGGACCGATATATTTTGAACGACCTCCGAGTATTATTGTGTCATACTTTTTTCCCCGTACACGTACCTTGCGACACTGCGAGATAATCGAAACCCACACACACATGTTTTAATAAAAATAAAAAACCAACCATGTGTGTTCGGCGATTGAAAAAAATGTGTACGCTCCAAATCCTTGTGTAGCGATTACAAATTTCAATTGTGATTCTGAATTTGAATGGTCGGGTTATAAATTAAGGATACAGGCGGGAGCAATTCATCAAGCTAGTATTGCGTCACGTAGATGCTGAGGTATCGATATATTGTTCTGTTTCGGTTTAAAAATCCGTACTTCGACGTATCGTGATGGGGTGCGTGGTGAAATTGGATTCGATCTATTCTTCTATACGTGGTGTATAGAATATTGGGTATTGTGCGCGAGACCCGGCAGGATTCGCGTTTTTCTTTTTTCATTGTCAGTAAAAAATATCTGTATGAGTAAGCTTAACCCTAGCATGCCACACTTATTTTTTCGGGTCATACTCGCCACACTCGGGTTTGTGGGACCCCATTCAGATTTTCAATCATAACTCCGAGTACAATAGTCGTATTTCGATGGCTTTTTTTGAATCGATCGCCAATGAGTCGAGAAATCTGTCTACGCATTGACCAAATCGTCAAAGTTAACTCTAGAACGGTAACCTGGGGTGAAAAACCACCCCAGGCGAGTTTAAATCTCGCGACCTTTACGAATTTTTCATATTTTTCACCCTTTTACCTCATTTTTTTACTAACTTTTCCTACTTCTAGCGGAATCGCCGTCGGCCTACGTGATTCTGCATTAAAACACGAGAAGAATCAGCCCAAGTTAAACCCTTTTCGTGAAATTTGACCGGAGATATGAATTTTTCAAAATCGGGGTGGTTTATCACTCCAGGTTACCATAATAGGTCAAAAATAATAAGGTTGCCATTCTAGGGCTAAGAACTTCTGAGATATACCCGTTTAAAAAATATTTTCTCTCGAGAAAAGCGAAAAAAATCGTTTTCCGTGTTTTGTTCGGGTTTCTCAGACCCCAGTGAGGCATGCGAGGGTTAAGTAGGCGAGGTTTTTTGTTCCGGTTGTACAGATGTTCTATGAACGGTTTTTTTGTTCAACTTGATGAAATTCGAAATGGGCAGGAGTAAAACTTTATCTGGGTTATCTATGGGGTTAAGGGGTTAGGCTCCTGTGAAAGTTTAAAAAATCGATAGTCGCTGGAGGCAACTCACATTGAAGAGAAAGGTCGAACATATGGTGCAGGAATCGTAGATTGAAGGTAAACTTTTGGTTACAGCGATAAAACGGCTGGTAAAACATTAAGGGGTTATATACATTCAGGAGGCCCACAAAGATCGATTTCTCAAGAATTTTTCTTGAGAAGACGTTTAAATCTATCAACGTAAAAATTTGTACACATATTATGGTAACTTTTAACTGTATTATAATATTTTTTATTCGTAAAAATAATTATTTTGAAAGCTGCTATAGCTGATCTCCGGGAGCACCTCTAAAAAAAAGGCGTCTTGCGGTGAGCACGATATCTCTGGACTGGATCATCCAAAATGAAAAAAAAAAATATTTCGTCAATATAATGGATTATCTCGTAATTGACCGAAGGAATGAGCAAAATAATAGTTTTTAACAAAATGGCGGCTTGTAAAAAAATAATCGATTTTTGACAAAAATGTAGGCCTTAAATTGTTTATAAAATTGAAAATATTTATCGGTGAGAAAAAACCTTTGATTAACTACTAAAAAATATACTTGAAAAGATTGTGTTAAAATTTAAGACTGATCGGTCCAGCCGTTTCCGAGCAATCTTGCTCACCGACTTTAAAAACGCAGTTTTGGGAAAACGCGTTTAAAGTTTCAAAAGCACTTTCGAACGCTCTGACACGTCATTACAAATGTGCGTGTAACTTCGAGAATTTTGGATTGACAAGAAATTTTCTGTGGGTACTTGGATATATATACATTTCAAAAAAAAAAATTTATCGATTTTTCGAAAATGTTAACTGTATATGACTCTCTAAACGCGTTTTTCTCGAAACTATATTTTTCAAAACGGTGTACGCGATCTGTCAATATCTAGTGAACAGATTGACGTGAAATTTGGTACGCAGCGGAATAGTAGTTTAGTCTTGATTGACGTTTTTCTTCTTAACACTTTTTTCATTAGTTATTAACAATGGTGATGCCAATTTTCCTCGAAAAATCGAGAAAAAAATGTCCTTTTTCATTATCGAACCACGATAACGGAAAAAAGCTCGGTTAAATCTTAGCCAATAATGTCAATTTGAAGGGAAAACGCGTTTTTTTTTATATCAACCGGGTGGCCAAAATCGAATACATCGTTGAGCCTCCCACGTTCAAACGTCCTTCACGAGATTGTTTATAACATTTTTAATTATTGATATTTTTCATGGAATTTGGAACACAATTTTGTTAATGTACATTCAAATAAATGTCCCAAAGATTATCCAATATGTTTATTTGAAAAACACAAATTTTATTCTAAAAAATAATAACAATTTTGTTTTGAGGTATTTAAAAAAAAATTCCTTAACATTTTTTTTGCAGATAACCCTGATTTTCGGCTCGTCATAGTAACCTTATCCATTAAATGTCAAACTCGATCTCTAAAAAATGATCATACCTGCATAATCAGTCAACCTCATACCCTGAACCTACCGGCCACCTTATCATTGAAACACAAAATTTTCTGTACTCGCGAAAAATGGAATTAGAATTTATGACTACGCGTTTTACGACGTGTGAATTAAGGGCTAACACCTATTGAAATTTTTGAAAATATCATCATTTGGTTTTCGTCGGTTTCTGAAAATGCACCATTGCAAAAATATTCTCTGAAAATGTTAACGCCTTAGGCCTTTAACCATTTTTGTCGTATGAAAAAGTGATTTACTCATAAATTTAATTACACATCTGTTTAGTATAAATATCAAGCTGTTAGAAAAAAAATATATATATATTTTTTTTCGATGTACAAAATGGCCGACTACTCGAAACTTCTCGAAACAGCTTTTTCCCAATTGGCGTGACAAATAACTTCAACAATTTTCACTCGATTTACTTCAAATTAAAAAGTCATATTCCTAATTGCATTTCGCAGAGAAGTACGTACGGAATTTCTGATTAATCGAAAACTTTTCATTTTATGAGCAGTTTATGAGCAGTTATAACGAAACTTTTCACTGAAAATTCATTTCTTAAGTTTAAATACCTACAACTTTTGAATAAAACAATATTTTTTGAATTCCGTACGTACTTCTCTAGGTATTCTAATGTAGATTGACGAGACGTTTTGTTCTTTGTTCTAGGTCAAAAATTGTGGATGCTAAATGTCACGCCGCGGAGCGCCTAAAAAAAAAGATAACAAAATAAAATATTAGTAGTAGGCCATTTTGTACGTCGAAAAAAATATACATATTTTTTTTCTAACAGCTTGATATTCATACTAAATAAATGTGTAATTAATTTTATGAGTGCATCACTTTTTCGTACGAAAAAATTGTTAAATTCCCACATGATTTTAGACCCGTTACTGTGGCCTAAGGCCTTAAGTCGATCTGTGCAAAATTGAAGGAGTTATGGGCGTTAGGTAGGTTCCGCGAACCGGCGAACTTCAAAAGCGTTTTTCCCAAAATGACTTTCTTGGTGATCACGATATGTAAAAAATCACTGCACCTCTGAACTTCAAATTTCACAAGTTTCTTTTACACATCAAAAAGCAGTGCTTCAACGAAGGAATTTTTTTTCTACGCATAGTTTTTTATCAAGGAAAATAGAGCGTTTTTTCACCGAAAATCGATACTTTCACTTCAGCAAGTGGCCATTTTTACGAAAATCAATGTTTTGCACTGGATAATTTCATGCAAAAACTTAATGCATCTGATTTTTTTATTTCGGATCATTTGTACCACATTCATGAATATTCTTCAATACCAAAATTGTAAAGGATACTCAAAACCATACTCTTTAATGTAAAAAATAAACTGAAAACCTGCACGCGTTTTGCCCGAAAAAATTCACGAGAATTCCTCTTTTTGCCTGTCACGAGCTAGGTGTAACCCGTTAAAAACGCAAACTCGACGGTTCTCACTGTAAACTACGACTACAACCCATGGTTGTTACGCATTTTTTATTCACAAATTCCCTGACGTTTCCAGGTTTTCCGCACATGTTTTGCAAATATTCCAAGGATATTAGGATTTAATAAAGAACATAATTTTTGTTATGATCGAATTTATGAAAATGTTAGATATAAAACTTTCATGTAACTGTAATCAGAGAAAATAATTTAAACATTGTAAATAAACACACACACACACACACACACACACACACACACATGCGCGCGCACGCACACATTAAAAGCAAATTCAGAACCTGTGCTTTATTATAAACAGACATTTTTATGTCGGTGCCAATGAATAAAAAATAAATATAAACACCTATCTACAATAATAATTGTGCGGCTATGTATCGAAAAATCTACGGAGCAAAAATCCATGCAAATGTACGGAGCTTCACAGTAAATAAGTATTTATTTCTCGAAATGTTCAATGTTTGGCACCAACATAACTTTTTTTTGTATGTAATGAAGAATAATATGAATATCAAAAAGATACAAAAATATTTATATTTATACTTACCAGTTGTTTTTTTCAAGTCGGATTCATTTTTCGTAATTCTTACAAAAATTAAATTCTGCAAAAATACCAGAGAATTTTCTAAATTCCTCGACTTTTCCCTGATTATTCCAGAAGGAAAGGAATTTCCCGAGTTTTCCCGGTTTTCCGCAAGCGCAACAGCTACGCGACCGTTAGTTTCCGTTTCTGCCGGCATCTGCCTTCGAAATTCCGAAGGAATTGTAGAGGGCACTGTCCCTTCGTTAACTCGAGTCTAACACTTTTTCCTCAATGTGAATCGAGAGTCACTACACTCGTGGGTAATTCTATGGATAGGTGACTTTTTCCAAAAAATGAAACTAGATTTTTTTTTGCTATTTTCTCATTTATTGGGTTGTTAATGATGATATTCAGTAGGTGGAAGCTGACATTTTTCATTAACAATTTTTTTACGAGCACAAAACCGTTAAAAATAATTTCGAATTTTTCAAAAACCCAAACAAACCCAATATAGACGTCAATATGTTCAAAAATGCCCTATTTTATCACGTGTTTTCGCGAACTTCAAAATCCTATAACTCTTTATGGGGGGAGGGAGGTGAATTTCAGCTTCCCCCGATTGAATATCATCATTTATAACCCAATAAATGATAAAAAGGCAAAAAAATAATGTTAGGCTCATTTTTCGAAAAAAGTCACTTATTTAAAGAATTACCCATTCGTGTTCCAAGCTAACAGGTCTAGGTAAAAAATTGTGGGTGCTAAATGTCACGCCGCGGAGCGCCTAAAAAAAGATAACAAAAGAAAAAAAAGTAGTCGGCCATTTTGTACATCGAAAAAAAAAATCTAACAGCTTGATATTCATACTACATAGATGTGTAATTAATTTTATGAATGAATCACTTTTTCATACGAAAAACATTATTAAATTCGCACATGATTTTATACCCGTTACCGTGGCCTAAGCCCTTCATTCATAGAAAAATTCAATTTCCCAACATACAGTCTTTATGGGGTTCCATACAGTGTCAGATCGATTCAAGTGTTTGACTTTTAAAATGTCGATATTTAGCCTCGTTCGTGCGACCTGTATCGCACGAAGCCTCTGAAAAGAAATTGTACGATCAGGCGCGCGTCCCTCGTCCGTAAGATTCGATCGCGGATTATATAAAATAAAAAAGAAGAGTATCGTTCGTAGCGCATAACGTTACAAGCGAATAAAGAAAAAAAATCAACATGTCGCGACTTGGTAGACGCGGCGGCTTCAACGTGTGTATCGCGGCGAAGCCTTCTCCATTTCGATCGAGAGATTGTGCCTCTTTCGGACGTTCACGATGCTCGCTGTGGCGGTGATCGGTGGCGAACTCTTTTTTTCCTCGAGAGGTTAGGACAGTCCGCCCCTCCGTGCTGCCTTCGCCGCCCCTCCCTTTCAAGTCGATCGCTTGCTTGCACAAGTACACGGCAGCGTTGTCCGGCAAAGTAGGGGGATGTAGGGAGAAGGACCCCGCCCGGCGTTTACGTATAAAACACGGACTCCGCGATCGGTCCCAATCTGTCTTAATCGGTACACCCAAAGAGGTCGCTCGTAGTCTCCGGCCGGCCGCGGCTTATTCACAACTCACGAGCACTTTGCGTTGCAACGAAAATCATCGCGTTGTTGATATTTCGAATTCGTCGGGAATCGTAAGAGAGAAAATACAGAAAACGACACGATGATGAAGTTTCTATTGATAGCTGCGCTCGTGGCCGTAGCGGCGGTTGTTTTCGCCGCGGACCCAGCCACGGACGAGGAGAGACCGAAGATGTTCAGAAGGCTCATCCCAGCGGATGTACTTCGCGGTGAGTCCTCAGAATTTATTTCGTCGCAATGCGGGTTCGAAAATGTCGTGGTATTTGCGAAAGGAAACAACGATAATGCATGCTGAACTATATAACTGAACTATATAATCGCAAGGAGAACAAGAGGCGGGACAGTCGCAAATTTAGTTCCATGTTTTTCCCCCAAGTAACTATAATGTTTGAGAAACAAGAGACGAATGATTTTGGACTCTGATCGCAACTGAATAGCTTTCTTCTGATTCCCCGATTACCGACTACGTACTTGCTTGAAATTATAGCCCGAAAATGATTTTCATTCAAACGCGTCGCGGGGCTGCTGATCGCGCAAGCGTGGCAATGAGCGCGCCATCTTTCGGCCAATTTTCGCAACGACCGGCCGGCTCTTCGGAACGGATGTCACGAGTGCGATTTGTAATCTTTTCTCGTTATATACAAAGTAAAGCGAATTTGGGAGATCATTGCAAGATAACTTTCAACTGTATTGTAATATTTGTTATTTGTAAAAATAATTATTTCGAAAGCTGCTATAGCTGATCTCCGGGAGCACCTCTAAAAAAAGGCGTCTTACGGTGAGCACGATATCTCTGGACTGGATCATCTAAAATGAATAAAACCGAAAATATTTCGTTAATATAATGGATTATCTTCTAATTGATCGAAGGAATAAGCAAAATAATAATTTTTGACAAAATGGCGGCTTCTAAAAAAAAATCGATTTTTGACAAAAATTTAGGCCTTAAACTGTTTATAAAATGGAAAATATTTATTGGTGAGAAATAACCTTCGATTAATTACTAAAAAATATACTTGAAAAGATTGTGTTAAAATTTGAGATTGATCGGTTCAGCCGTTTCCGAGAAATCTTGCTCATCGACTTTAAGGCGTTATCCCCACTTGTAGCGCAAAAAGGGCCTTCTTCATGAATAAAAAAAAAGAACTACAAAACTTTTTTAATCGATCAATATACCATCTTAAAAAACACATCTTGACGAACTTTCAGTAATTTTTTTATTGACAAATATTACATTGTTTAATGGCAAATGGCCGTCAATGAAATAATGTTTTTATATACACGGTTTGCGGTGACCAACATTGCGGCGAAGTGGATCATCTGAAAAAAAATGCGGATGGATTTAGTCAAATATAAGTATAAACTAGTCTTTAATCGAAGGATTTTAAAAAATATTCATTTTTCACAAAATGGCGGACAGTCAAAGTTAATGGTTCGATTTTAACGAAAAAAATCGAACGATTAAAGACTACATTTTTATGTATTAAATAAGCCTGCAAAATTTCAAGAAGATCGGTTCATTAGTGTTCGAGTAATTTTGGTCACCGACTTCAGAAATGCCATTTTGAGAAAAACGCGTTTAAAGTTTCAATTTCAGTTTACACGAAGAAAATATTTTTTTTTGTAAACTTACATAGAGTCATCTATTCCGGGCATCAAAAAAAAACTGCACTTCAAATTGCACTTCAAAAAAATGCAATAAAAAAAATCGATTTTTTCAAAATCGCAAGCGGGGGTAACCCCTTAAAACACACAGTTTTGAGAAAAACGCGTTTTAAGTTTCAAAAGCACTTGCGGACGCTCTGACACGTCATTACAAATGTGCGTGTAAATTCGAGAATATTCGCCGGATTGACAAGAAATTTTCTGTGTGTGTACTTAGATATATGTACATTACGAAAATTTCGTCGAATTTTCGAAAAATTTCACTGTATATAACCCCTTAACCTACAAGTTTCGTTAACGGGTTACATGGGTTTTGAAGAGCAAAAAAAACATTTTCTCTCATTTTTTAAAAATATAATAAAATAATTATTTTATTAGAACTTTAAGGAGGTACACTAGCTTCAGCAAAATGGTGATAGATCAATAAAATTTGGTGAATATATTCTTTAGTATTATTCATGTAGATACAAATTTTTTCAGATTTTTTGGTTGTGCCGTTTTGTTACAAATAATTCACAAGCGTTTATTCTTATACCCGGAATATATACCTATATCTATAAAAACCCTATGCTTATACACGTGAACTTCAATGTTCAATTATTCGATAACGGCACAATGAAAAAATCTGAAAAAAATTGTATTGACATATATAATACTAAAGAATATACTCACCAAATTTTATTGATCTATCACCATTTAGAAATTTGACCATGGTTTAGCATGGCAACATTGTATGAAGCTGGTGTACCTCCTTAAGCATAGATAAATGTCTCTCAACAATATTTTATAAAATTTTCATACAAAAATTTTGAAAATTCATCCTTTGAGAACTGGTTTTCGGGGACCCCTTAGAAAAAAGTATCCTCGCAGTGGTCAGGACAACTCATGATAGCTTTATAGGAGTTAAAAAACCCAAATATTTTCTGTTAGTAGGTGAGTATAACTCGAGATTAAATGAAGCATTTAAAAAAAATTGACATTTGAATTTTTGGTATAGTATGTAAAACAGTACGATTTTCGGCAAAATCTAGACCATTGCCTTGTAAAATAAGTTGTGATCGAAGAAAAAAAATCCTTCGTTCAATCACTAGTCTATACTATCTAAAAGAAGTGTGCAAATTTTCAATAAGATCTGTGCATTCTTTTTTTGGAAATCGTGTCCACCGACTTCAAAAATACAGTTTTGAAACAAAAGCGATTAAAGTTTTAAGTAGGAATAAAACGGAGAATATTTAAGGGGCCAGTCCAGTTTGGAGCCACGAAAAAAGGTTATTTTCGCGTTTTTTTTGGAGGATTTTATAAAATATATGAATATAAAAGTTGTTAGGCTTGAAAAATAAAATCTTGAAATACATTTTTTTTAAATGTAATTCATTTTTATTCAATTTTAAGTACAAAAACTATAGTTTAACGTATCTACGTTTAACTCCATCACAACTCGGCAACGGCTTGTTGAAACAAAAAAATCAACGTCCATTAGATTCAGTATGATACCAGCTACAAAATGACCCTCGGATATAAAGTTTTATCAAAAAATAAAAAAATGGCAAATGAAAAACGAAAAAAGTAAAAAAACGCGCTTTTTCGCAGTTTTTCGCAAAAAAGAGTAAACATCAAAATTTTAAAACCATCGAGGGTCATCTTGTTGCGAATCATGTTTACAATATGTGGTTCAAATTTCAAGAGAATCGGTTTATTAGTTTTAGAGATACGATGGAGCTAGATTTTGAAAACGTTGTTTCGAAAAAAACGCATTTGGAGTTTGTACTATGAAAAACTCTTACCTAAACTCAATCGGCAATTCCTGCACCGTACAAAATCTCTTCTGATTGCTCATCATTGTCGATTTCTTCAAGTCTTGCTTCCTTTCGATTTTTTGCAATTTTCAAAGTGGACTGGCCCCTTAACTTACACGTAATCGTCGATTCCAGCCACTTTGGGAAAATGTTTTTCTTGACATATACAATTATAAGATGTAATTTTATTTAATGAATTTTTTTTTAATTTCAATATGTTGTACCCCCCCCCCCCCCCCCCCTCCCATGTAACCTCTTAATGTCCGAATACAAACCGTTCGAGCTCAAAATTCATATCTTTTTTCGAGTATTATTAATGAACGAAGTAGAGAAACCGCTTAATTTTTGACACGACATTCCTAACCATATAATCACGATTTATCAGTTCAAAAAAATTTCGTTCGAAGTATTATTTTGGCCCCTACAGCGCTCTAATTAGTGTTTACGAGGTCCTGTGTGCATTACCAAGTGGATAAAGATTCACTTTGGACATTAGAAATCACCGAAACTATGTTGTGAAACGAATTATTTTTTTGACACTTAATGCATCCTAAATTAATCTCTCGGTCATGTAAATGTTAATCGTCTACGAACATTTGATTTTAGTCTCGAAACTCCTTAAGGATGTTGGAGCGGTCCAGTTGAGTCAAATGACGTTTAATACATTTTTTTTCAATGAACCTCGAAAAATGCCTACAAGGTATAGATTTATTCTGTAGGTGCTAATTGTGAATAAAATATACAATTAGAGGGCAAAAATATCCATTTTTATACTTTTATTACGTAAATAAGAAAAACTTTTTTGGTACTACCAACTTGAAAAAGCATAACATTATCGACCATTATTATGAAAAAAACTGCGTCAGCGAATGTTTCATACAACTCAGAATGAGTTATTTGTAATTATGCTTATTTATATTTATGTCACGAGATAATTCATTATTATCGTTAATTCATATTTACAAATTTATATTTACAAATATCAATGTTCACAAAATTTTAATTGCGTTAAGCAGTTAGAAATGGTTTATATTGGTGTTAAATAGCCAAAAAAATTACATCACTCGTAGCATGAGCGTCTTGCCCATCCAACCGTACGTAAAATTACATACATTAAACTATTTTTTATCTCGGCTGTTTTGTGGTGAAAAAATTCAAAAAATTCTTAAGTCTTAGTATAGTTTAGACAATAATATATATTTTTTTTGTAAATTTAAGCTTGGATTGTGGCTAACACTCTAACCTCCATAAATGGTCTTCTCACTTTAGACGCTAAAAAAGGCTATTTTCAAGAATTTTTTTGATAGGTTTATATTATAGATATTGATATAAAAGTTGTTACCCTTCATAAATACACTTTCAAAATATATTTAAAACATTTTTTTATGTATTTATGTAACCCACACAAACTTTTAACGCGTTTTTCTCGATACAGCGTTTTTCGACGGCTTGTTGATAAAATCTTCGAAACTACTGAACCGATCCTAATTAAATTTTAACCACATATTCTTTACAACTATAGCTACAGCGCATATCAAAATTTTGTCTAAATTTTGATATTTACTTTTTTCAAAAACGGTGGAAAAACACGTTTAATGTTTTTTCGAAAAATGGCCGCCATTTTGTTATTTTTAAATATATCAAAAATCGTATGATATGCGCTATAGCCATTAACATACTGAATCTAAAACCGTTTGATTTTTTTGTTTCGGATGATCCATCTCTGAGATTTCATCAACAACACAGACTTACAATTCTTTTAGGACAATTTTTTAACTACCATTTTCGTCTATGAATAGTAACATAAATAAATAAAAAAAAAACATTTTTTAAATGTATTTCGAAAGTGTATTTATTAAGTGTAACAACTTTAAGGCCTTAGGCCACAGTAACGGGTATAAAATCATTTGCGAATTTAAGAATTTTTTTTGTATGAAAAGGTGATTCACTCATAAAATTTATTACACATCTATTTAGTATGAATATCAAGCTGTTAAAAAATATATATATATTTTTTCGATGTACAAAATGGCCGACTACTAATATTTTCTTTTGTTATCTTTTTTTTAGGCGCTCCGCGGCGTGACAATTAGCATCCACAAATTTTTATCTCGAACAAAAAACAAAAATTTTCGTCAATCTACATTAGAATACCTAGAGACGTACGGAATTTAAGAAATATTGTTTTATTCAAAAGTTGTAGGTATTTGAACTTAAGAAATGAATTTTCAGTGAAAAATTTCGTTATAACTGCTCATAAACTGCTCATAAAATGATAAGTTTTGGATTAATCAGAAATTCCGCACGTACTTCTCTGCGAAATGCAATTAGGGACATAACTTCTAAATTTGAAGTAAATCGAGTGAAAATGGTTGAAGTTATTTGTAATGCCAATTGGAAAAAAGCTGTTTTGAGAAGTTTCGAGTAGTCGGCCATTTTGTACATCGAAAAAAAACATATATATTTTCTAACAGTTTGATATTCATACTAAATAGATGTGTAGTTAATTTTATGAGTGAATCACTTTTTCAAACGAAAAAAAATCGTTAAATTCGCACATGATTTTAAACCAGTTGATGTGGCCTAAGCTCTTAATATCAATATCTATAATATAAACCTATCAAAAGAATGCATGAAAATAGCTTTTTTGGCGTCTAAAGTGAGAAGACCCCTTTAAGAGCCAGTCCACTTTGGAGCCACGAAAAATAGGATATTTTCGCGATTTTTTTAAAGGATTTTATAAAAGATATGAATATAAAAGTTGTTGGGCTTGATAAATAAAGTCTTGAAATATATTGAAAAATGTAATTCATTTTTATTCATTTTTAAGTTCAAAAACTATAGTTTAACGTAACGCCTCAAAATAGGTGGACTAGGTAGCTCCATCACAACTCGGCAACGGCTTGTCTGAAACAAAAAAATCAAAACCCATTACTTTCAGTATGACACCAGCTACAAAATGACCATCGGATATAAAGTTTTATCAAAAAATAAAAAATAGCAGATGAAAAACGAAAAAAGTGAAAAACCACGTTTTTTCGCAGTTTTTTCGAAAAAAAAGAGTAAAAAATCAAAATTTTAAAACCATCGAGGGTCATCTTATTGCGAATCATGTTTACAATATGTGGTTCAAATTTCAAGAGAATCGGTTGATTAGTTTTAGAGATACGATGGAGCTAGATTTTGAAAACGTTGTTTCGAGAAGAAACGCGTTTAAAATTTATACTATGAAAAACTCTTACCTAAACTCAATCGGCAATTCTTGCACCGTACAAAATCCCTTCTGATTGCTCATCATCGTCGATTACTTCAAGTCTTGCTTGCTTTTGTTTTTTTGAAATTTTCAAAGTGGACTGGCCCCTTGAGAGTGTAGCTTCTACGACGATTCGAGTGACCTCTTACTCTCTATTATAGCCCTACGTGTGTAGTTTGTTCGCTGCTTCGAGAGTAGCCTGTTACTCTCCCCATTGTTCGCGGATCACATTGGTTGGGAAGCATTGGGATGAGGCACGACGGGTATACAATCTAGTTTCGACGAATCATCCACTTTTACCCGTATAGTATTTACATTGGCGAAAGTGTATTCGGCATGGCCTCTTACCCAAGGCAGATATATCATTCGATTTATTTCGTGCATATCGATCCGAAAACGGTCAATTTCCGGGTGGTCGTGATATCTACTTTTGCTCTTCCGTAAAAGAGTCACGCGATTTCTTTTTTTCTCGCTGCCGTGCTTTTTTTCTTCTTTCACTCGCGAAGCAATTTACACCGGAAATCAAGAGACGCGTTAGAGAGTCGTGTAACTCACTGTAATTGCGAGGGCATTAAAGACGCACGACATTTCGGTCATAATCAATGAGGATCGCCGAGTGGATGCCACATTTATACGATGCGCAGACACCAATGACCAATAAAGCGAGAAGGAGCGGGAGCGAGAGACAAATAGGAAACGACGGTCAACCGCGAGAAAGTTCAACGGTATTTACTCTTACTCTGTGTGTGTGCGCACGCGCGTATATAGCTATGAGAAACGTATACTTTGAACCCGTTATATTTATGTAACGTGAGCTATCAGCGCAAGTAGCCGTATCGAGTACGGTACTCACTATTTCAATGATCCAATCGTCGATTTGGGAGCCAGGCATGCAAATTAACTTTAAGGGCTCTTCTCACTTTAGACGCTAAGCAAAAGGCTATTTTCGTAACTTTTTTGATAGGTTTGTATTATAGATATTGATATAAAAGTTGTCACACTTAAGGCCTTAGGCCACAGTAACGGGTATAAAATCATGTGCGAATTTAACAATTTTTTTTTGTATGAAAAAGTCATTCACTCATAAAATTAATTGCACATCTATTTAGTACGAATATCAAGCTGTTAGAAATATATATATGTATGTATGTATGTACTAAATGGCCGACTACTAATATTTTCTTTTGTTATCTTTTTTTAGGCGCTCCGCGCCGTGACATTTCGCATCCACAATTTTTTGCCTAGAACAAAAAACAAAAATTCTCGTCAATCTACATTAGAATACCTAGAGAAGTTCGTACGGAAAGTAAAAAATATTGCTTTATTCAAAAGTTGTAGGTATTTGAACTTAAGAAATGAATTTTCAGTGAAAAATTTCGTTATAACTGCTCATAAACTGCTCATAAAATGAAAAGTTTTCGATTAATCAGAAATTCCGTACGCACTTCTCTGCGAAATGCAATTAGGAACATAACCTTTAAATTTAAAGTAAATCGAGTGAAAATTGTGGAAATTATTTGTCACGCCAATTGGAAAAAAGCTGTTTCGAGAAGTTTCGAGTAGTCGGCCATTTTGTACATAAAAAAAAAACAAATTCCAACAGCTTGATATTCATACTCAATAGATGTGTAATTAATTTTATAAGTGAATCACTTTTTCATACGAAAAAAATTGTTAAATTCGCACATGATTTTACACCCGTTACTGGGGCCTAAGGCCTTAATAAATACACTTTCAAAATACATTAAAAATGTTTTATTTATTTATTTAAGTCACTATCTATGGACGAAAATGGTAGTTAAAAAAATGTCCTCAAAAATTGTAGGTCTGCGCTGTTGATGAAATATCGGAGACGGATCATCCGAAACAAAATCCGAAACAAAAAAATCAAACGGTTTTACATTCAGTATGTTAATAGCTATAGCGAATATCATACGATTTTTTAAATATGCAAAAATAACAAAATCGCGAACATTTTTCGAAAAAAAAAACATGTTTTTTCACCGTTTTTGTCAAAAAAATAGTACATATCAAAATTTAAAAAAATCCTTGATATGCGCTATAGCTATAGTTGTAAAGAATATATGGTTAAAATTTCATAAGGATCAGTTTAGTAGTTTCGAAGATTTTATCAACAAGCCGTCTAAAAACGTTGTTTCGAGAAAAACGCGTTTAAAGTTTGTTTGGGTTACATAAATACAATAAAATGTTTTTTTTTTAATGTATTTCGAATGTTTATTTATTAAATGTAACAACTTTTATATCAATACCTATAATAAAAAAGCTATCAAAGAAATTCACGAAAATAGCCTTTTTAGACTCTAAAGTGAGAAGACCCCTTAAATAAAGATGCCTGCAAGTATTCAACGGATTTGTGCAAGCTTGGCGCCCAGAAGGCAGGTCGATTTTCAATATTTTTTCCTGATGAGAGTATTGGGGTGAAGAGGTCGAGATTTCACACACAATCGATACATAGTCTTGTCAAGTTTGAGATTTGTTTATTGAGAAATATCGACAAACAATTGTCATTGTTTAATCAAAGGGCCGCTCTCACTGCATGGCCAATCAATGTAGGTGGTTCCGGCAACTAGGGTGATCTGAAATAAAATATAAAAATCTGTACTTTCAGTATAATAATAAAACTTTTGTATGACGAATGGTTTTTTGCAATTTTGAAAATTACGAAAATGGCAAGTTGTAGAAAACAATCGGTTTTTGAAAAAAAAAAAACATCTTCGATAATTTGTTAGGAAGAAATGAACAATCGTATCAAAGAATCTCCAGTCGTAGAATGGAACATGCCATAAACTTTGCTCTGTCCGAATTTGAAGTGAATCGGACGATATAAATTGAAGTTGAGCTATGCAGATAAATTAAGACCATGCAGGCAAGTTCGTATTTTTTTAATTTCAAGATTACGCAGACCTCTTAAGGGGTTATTTCTTAAGGTTAAGTTGAGGTTAAGTTGAGGCTAAGTTAAGGTTAAGTTAAGGTTAAGTTATAAGGAGAAAAACAGGGTTGTTTAAAAAATAATAACTTTGAAAGAACAAGTAATATGATTGAAAAATTGTTTGGACATTTATTTGTATGCACATTGACAAAGTTGTGTACCAAATTTCAGTAAAAATATTAATAATTGAAGAACTCATAAACAATTTCGCGAAGGACCTTTGAACTTGAGGGCGCTCAACGTTGTACTTGGTTTTGGCCACCCGGTTCATCTGAAACAAAACAAAAAAAAACGATTTTTTTGTTACTTTTGGAGCTTTTTTTGTTACTGTGTTTCAATCATTAAGGATTTTTTAAAAAATATTTTCGATTTTTTTAGGAGAAATTATGTTATTATTGTTAATAATTAATGAAAGAAAAAATTTTTATGAAAAACGTCAGTCAAGACTAAACTACCATTACACAGAATAAGTGTACCAAATTTCCAGTCAACCCGTCCATTAGATGTCGAGAAATCGTGTACAGCGTTTTGAAAAACATGGTTTCTAGAAAAATGCGTTTAAACTTTAACGTTAATTTGTGCACCATATGTTAGACCTCCCTTTTCCATTTGAGTTGTCTCAAGCGACGTACGGGTGTTGGTCATTTTCACGGTAACCTAACCTCTCAAGGCCCTGTACTATGCCGTAAAAAATCGAATTTTCGAAATTTCAAGCTTACGCAGGCCTCTTGAGGGTGATTTTGGTTTACATAATGTTGCTTAAAAATACAAATTGCTACTGCGAGGTTGGACCTCGCAGCTGAACGTTTTCAACATCACTTTCCCGCAAATATACATACATATATGCATACATTCGAGTCCACGCGTCCACACGCTCACACAAATGTACGCTGTGAACGACACCTCTCACTTCTCCCATCCACCTAGTATAGTATAGGATATACCTCGTCGCACAGCGATCTTTTTCTCTCCGTCTCGACCGGGAGCCTCACGCGAATTTTCACGCGAATGTATCTCTATTAAAAAATTGTATCGTCCGCACGAAACGTGCGTCACCTACATACCTCACACCCATCATACCCATTGCCACACATACGCATTATCGCGAACTCGACGACATTGAAAATGCGCGACCGTGGGTCTCATCGCGTATGTGGATGGGACCTCAATCGCTCGGCATTTCCAATGCCGAATTCCATATAAAAGGTGTCTCACAATAACCTGACATTTTTATTTATCAATAAAACGTATTATTTATTTGAAAAGTGCGAATATTTTTATTTTAACATAAGGCACAAACATGAAGGTTATGTGTGGAACACAATTTTCGATAAATGACATAAACGGCATGGACTTGGAAGACATATTCTTTCTACAAGATGGCGCAACCTGCCACACTGCGGGCGAAACAATGCAGCTATTGTAGACAAAGTTTCACGATCGTGTTATCTCGCGCCGCGGCGATGTGAATTGGCGACCAAGATCGTGCGATTTGACGCCATTGGCCTTCTTTCTTTGGGCTTTTCCGAAAGGAAAAGTGTATGCCAATGATCCACAGACCATTCCAACAGGCATAAAATCATGTGCGAATTGAACAATTTTTTCGTATGAAAACGTGATTCACTCATAAAATTAATTACACATCTATTTAGTATGAATATCAAGCTGTTAGAAAATATATATAATTTTTTTTCAATGTACAAAATGGCCGACTACTCGAAACTTCTCGAAACAGCTTTTTTCCAATTGGCGTGACAAATAACTTCAACAACTTTCACTCGATTTACTTCAAATTTAAAAGTTATGTTCCTAATTGCATTTCGCAGAGAAGTACGTACGGAATTTCTGATTATCGGAAAGTTTTCATTTTATGAGCAGTTTATGAGCAGTTATAACGAAATTTTTCACTGACAATTCATTTCTTAAGTTCAAATACCTACAACTTTTGAATAAAACAGTATTTTTTAAATTCCGTACGTACTTCTAGGTATTCTGATGTAGATTGACGAGAATTTTTGTTTTTTGATTTAGGTAAAAAATTGTGGATGCTAAATGTCATGCCGCGGAGCGCCTAAAAAAAGATAAAAGAAATATTAGTAGTCGACCATTTTGTACACCGAAAAAAATATATATATATTTTCTATCAGCTTGATATTAATACTAAATAGATGTGTAATTAATTTTATGAGTGAATCACTTTTTGATACGAAAAAAATTGTTAAATTCGCACATGATTTTATACCCGTTACTGTGGCCTAAGGCCTCAATGAAATTAGTTCGCAATTATGCCGAAATGTTATTGAAAATTTCGTCAGAAGAGTAAACGTTTGCAAACAGGGACGAGGCGGCCATTTATCGGATATTGTGTTCCACACATAACCTCCATGCCCGTACCTCATATTAAAATAAAAACATTCGTACTTTTCAAACAAATAAAACGTTTCATCAATAAATAAAAATGTCAGGTAATTTGAGACACCATATACGTGTATATTCCATTCTCATAAATCGCATCCACGTAGCGTGAAATAATAAAGGTGTAAACCGATGAAACACACGTATATGGCCTCAGTTCACGCTAATTGACCTCGAAAACACGAACGCAGAGGAGCGACGCGGCGGATCGGGCATAAATCTTGAACCAGATCTAGATCTTCGACGTTGGAGGGAAAAAAAGGACGAAAGAAAAAACGCCAAAGATGGCGGCGCGGCACAACGAGGCGACCTCGTTGATTCGCGATCGCCATGGCGATTTACTTGGACGAGCGCTGCTTGGCTGCGCACATGACATTGCGTATGAAATCACGCGCGAACGTTTCCTATTATTCATGCGTGACCGCCCGTTTGACGCTTTTTCATTCGTTACAGTAGTACGCTTCTTTGCCATTATTTATCCGCTCTTTTTTCTCTTTATTCGTTTTTTTGTGCCTCTCCTGCGCGGCGAGCATTGTGGCGCGCGTGAACGAGGTCGAGACGAGATCACGTAAAATGCATCGCCAATTTTGTTGATTTACCTATGCATGTCGCGTTTCGAAGTTAACGCGACGGGCGGCAGGGGGGTCGAGAAGGACTCGGCGGGCGTGGGAGGGGGCAAGAGAAAGGACATTAAAAAAGCGTGCTTGGATACGCGCACGCATGAATGTCCGAGAGCCGCAAGTCGCTTTTAGGTTTGCTTTACATTTTGCAAGCAGTTGCACTGAGTATCGAGTTTGAGGAGCTTCTGGATGTGTACATGTACACACACACACACACACACACACACACGCACACGCGCACACACACACACACACACACACACACACACACACACACACACACACACACACACACACACAACTCAGCATTAAATGAGCCGCAATGGCTTCCAAATCACCTATATATTAGGTGTTAGAATTGATTCGTAGCGTTTTACAAGAGATGGCGTAGGTAGTACAGTATTTCGTTGTTACCGATAGTAATGTATTCATTGTGAAACAGCTATCATTGAATGTCATTTGCCGTACATAACCTCTTTTTGAATCGTAAATAACAACACTTTATAATTTATTGAATATGTCAACATTTGTGCCGAATAAAGTGTTTTTGCAGGGAGTTTTACTTCCCGGTTTCTTGCATCGAATTGTCACTGGTGATGAAAAATGGATCCAATACGACAATCCGAAGCGCAGAAAGTCATGGGTTGAGCCTGGCCAGCCATCAACATCGGTGGCAAAGCCTCCTGCTCTGTATTTGGTGGGATCAGAGGGGTGTGATTTATTATGAACCGCTGAAACCGAATGAAACCATAACTGGGTATCGCTACCGACTGCAATTGATGCGCTTGAGCCGTGCATTGAAAGAAAAACGGCCCCAACATACACGGAAAAAAAGAAACAGCGAAAATCACAGTATAAACCGCATGAAAAACAGGGTGCCATATTTCATTTCACAGTAAAACAGAGTAATGTAAATCCTGTCCGACAAAAATGACGAATTTTCCTGTACACACTGAGATTTTTACAGTTACACTGGCTTATTTACAGTTCGGTATTGTGAATACATCAGTGTTTTCAGTAAAAATATTCAACTGTAAAATTTACATGAGATCACTGATTTTAATACTGTACGCAAACTGCAAGGGTTACAGTGTACACTGTATTGAGTACAGAGTGATTCATTAAATTGTACAGTGTGGCACGGTAGTTTCACTCTTCTTTCGACAGTTCGTGACGTTATCTGTGCACTCTGAGATATTTACAGTTACACTGGTTTATTCGCAGTTTTATATTGTGAATACATCAGTGATTTCAGTAAAAATATTCAACTGTAAAATTTAAATGCGATCACTGAATTTTATACTGTACACACATGAGGCACGAGGTGAGGCACGAGGCCAGGACACAAAGGATTGCCAGTTAGTAGTGCGTGGTTGATGGGACGCGGACATCGCTCCTCCTGATTACCATTTGTTTCGTTCGATGGCTCATAGCCTGTCTCAGCGGAAGTTCACTTCTTACGAAGATTGTCAAAAATGGGTCGATTCGTGGACTGCATCTAAAGACGAGGCGTTCTTCCGACGCGGTATTCGTACCCTGCCCGAAAATTGGTCAAAAGTAGTAGAAAGCAAGGGGCAATACTTTCATTAATGTATTTTTTTTTTAATTTGATTTAAAATCTTTTTTTTTTCATTAAAAAAATGCTACGAATTAATTCCAAGCCCTAATATATAAATACAAGCATAATAGTATAAAAATAACTTCAAGGACCGTCCTTAGCAACCATTTGTGCCCGAAACTCAACATTATGCGAGCCCTAATGGCCTTAAAGTCACTTATATCTATAAATATAAGCATAAACGTATAAAAATCATTTTAAGGACCGTTTTTGACAGCCAGATGCGCGGATTGTTCCCAAACTCAATATCATGTGAGCTCCAATGGCTTAAAAATCACATATACATGAATATAAGCATATTCGTATAAAAGTCATTCTTAGGACCGTCCTCAACAATCGCGCCAATTGTCCCCAAACGCGATATTATGTGAGTCCGAATGGCTTCAAAGTAACGTGTATATGAATATAAGCATGTTTGTATACAAGCGACTTCAAGGACCGTTTTCAACCACCAGACATGCCGATGGGTTCAAAATATCCTTTCTCAAATATCTGTATACATGGGTAGATTATTCTGCAGACGTGTATATGTGGTACATACCCAGTATATAGGATATATGACAGTGAAAGTGTTTCTCCTTGAGATTTCTATATTGCCATACAAGACTGCTTTTAAAGGACATGGCTGCGACCGGTTGTGTCTTTCTCTTTCTCCCTCATTCTCTCTTCCTTTCTCTCTCTCGCTCTCACTCCCTCTCTCTTTTTGTCGCTTTTTCTCTATCGGGGCGTTCAAACAATTGAATTGTTCTCCCACTATCATACGCGCTGAAGATATCCCAGACACGTGCAACTGTTCGTTACGCAGTACACTTGGAACGACAATAAGAATGTATACGTAGAATCGGTAATTGTTGATGGATAGGAGTATTATGTATGGCTGGAGAGCGCCCACACTCGCCGTGCACAGCAGCCACCCACGCTACCGTCTATGACCTGGAAATGATGAACAATAAGGCGTATCGGGACTATTGAAAGTTGTACTACCTTCGATATAAATAATTACAATCGTATTTGAGCGGTGCATATTTTATTGGAACTTATTGCAGTCGCGTTTGAAAATTAGCATAATTGAAATGTTTGTGGGAGAATATCATGTTCCCGAAGGTATCGATGTGCTGGATATCCAGAAGAACTTGTTCAAGCAAATGGAGTTGCCATGGGAATCTTTCTGTAGCGCTTTTGGTTCTTGCGAAGTTGAGGTAGTTTTCCTTAGCGTTGAGTGCAACGACGTCGACTCCATACTCATTGAAACTACAGAGCTGCTGCATAATTGAATTTGGATCACGGCTGGCCAATATGAAAAATTGGCATCAATTATTTTCGTGGGTTTTTGACGTTCCGTAGATACGAAAAATTAATTCGGACGTGTCCGCTACAGCGAAGGGTGGCACTCCCTTCATTTTTGCAACGCTTTGGTTTAAAAATATGAACCAATTAGGAAAAATGTTATTCAGTACTTATTTTCACATGAAATTATTGTGGTTTCCGTAGATTAATTAGGTTTGAAACGAAATAATAAAAACGATTTTTTTACATTTTCTGCCTGCACATATTTATGGACATTATTCGAAAAATGTTTGTTTTTCCAAGGCTACGTCTATTCGGATTTTGTTAATAATCGAAGGAAATAGCATTAAGAATACGAAGAATATTGAAAACGAAATACTTTTTTTATTTGGAGAGTATTTTTTTTAACCGCTCGAGGAGGGTCGTACGTTTTGCCCATAAATGTTAACGACAGTTATTTTTTTTAGATATATGTTAGACGTTTAAACGTTTTTTTAGATGTGTGATTGAATTTCAAATTCTAAGTTAACGCAAGTTCCATCGAGTCGTTTTCTCTGCGTACAAAACACACACTTTGTACGCAGATCCAATAATTGGCGATTCTTCCTAAGAAACTGTGTTGAATTACACAGTTTCTTATGAAAATCGCAAATTATTGGATTTGCGTAAGCTCGGGGCTAAAAAAAACTGGTCAATTTTCAATATTTTTTTCTGATCCGAGTACTAAGGTGACGAGGTCGGGATTAAGCATAAAATGAATGCATAGTTTCGCCAAGTTTAAATTTTCAATGGAAAAATATTGATAAACAATGAGGTTATTATTATTTAAACAAAGTTCTGACAGCTAGGGTGATCTAAAATCATGGCTGTTACGTATGTGGAAAACAGGAAAAACTCAGGGAATTTCTTTCCTCCGGGAATAATCAGGGAAAAGTCAGGGAATTTTGCAAATTCTCTGAAATTTTTACAAAACTTACTTTTTGCAAGAATTACGAAAAATGAAACCGGCTTGAAAAAAACCTGAGAAGTATAAAAATTAATATTTTTGTATATTTTTAATCTTTACATTATTCTTCATTATGTACAAAAAAAAAGTTGTGTCAGTGTCAAACATTGAAAATATGACAAACTAAAAACTAATGTACTCTAAAGCTCTATGCATTTGCATTCGATTTGTCGATACTCAGCCACTCAATGATTATGGTAGATAAATGTTATATTTATTTTTTATTCATCGACACCGACATAAAAGCGTCTGTTAATAATAAAAAACAGGTTCTGTATTTGCTTTTAATGTATTTTTTCACTATACCGTGTTTAAATTATTTTACGAATTACAATTAAAATTTTATTTTTATTTTACCATTTTAATATATTTTCATTTATTTAATGTTAAAAAAATTATGTTCTTTATTTGACCCCAATCTCCCTGGAATATTTGCAAAACCTGTGTGGAAAACCTGGAAAAGTTATAGAATTTCTGAGACAATAATGCGTAACGAGCATAAGAATAAAACATAAAAAAGTACTACAAGGATAATGGAAAAACTTTTGTATTACCGGAAATTTTGAAGAAAAAAATTGAAAATTAGGATAATGGCAGGCTGCAGAACAAAAGTTCGATTTTCGAAAAAAAAAACTAACTTCAATAATTTGTTATTAAGAAAAGCATTAACATACCAAAAAAACCATCCGGTCATACGATAGAAAATGTTACGAGCATGCGGAGTCCGAGTCGAATTGAATCGGATGAACAGATTTTCAGATACGACTTGAACACATTTTCGACCTGATGCTGAAGTTTGTATCGTTGGAACGCAACGAAAAATTTTCCTGTTTTTTTCCTCTCCTTATTTTTATTATCATCAAACAGCTTTGTTTTGCAGGTTTCGGTTATAAATTTTGAATAACGATCCTCAAAAATGTTTCAGTGATTTTCGTACCTTGAATGGGCGAAAAAAGTAAAATATATTCTCGTTGGGTTGCAACGATGCAAACTTCAATACCATGTTTCGAGGCAAATGCAAATGATAAAACGGTAGTAAAAGTAGCGAGGGTAGTTGTTCGCCGTATGGCAGAAGGCGATCTGACCCGCCGCAAGAATCGTCGCAGCTGGATCAATTTTTGAAATATTTACAAAGTCTTTGTTGCACATCAAAAAGACTCTGCGCTATAAAATTATGCAATACAAAAAACCCCATCTCAAATTCCAGATTTATACAGACCGAGAAACTTTTTTTCCTCGTTATTCAGCGTATAGAGTAATTATAGCATTGCCTCCCAGCCAATAATCTTCATGCAAAGTGACAAAACTCATACCCTCACTCTCCGCGGTCTTAAGGCCTTAGGCCACATTAACAGGTATAAATACATGTGCGAATTCAACAATTTTTTTCGTATGAAAAAGTGATTCACTCATAACATTAATTACACATCTATTTAGTATGAATATCAAGCTGTTAGAAAAAAATATTTTTTTTTTCGATGTACAAAATGGCCGACTACTAATATTTTCTTTTGTTATCTTTTTTAAGCGCTCCGCGGCGTGACATTGAGCATCCACAATTTTTTACCTAGAACAAAAAACAAAAATTCTCGTCAATCTACATTAGAATACCTAGAGAAGTACGTACGAAATTTAAAAAAATATTGTTTTATTCAAAAGTTGTAGGTATTCGAACTTAAGAAATGAATTTTCAGTCAAAAATTTCGTTATAACTGCTCATAAACTGCTCATAAAATAAAGTTTTCGATTAATCAGAAATTCCGTACGTACTTCTCTGCGAAATGCAATTAGGAACATAACTGTTAAATTTGAAGTAAATCGAGTGAAAATTGTTGAAGTTATTTGTCACGCCAATTAGAAAAAGCTGTTTCGAGAAGTTTCGAGTAGTCGGCCAGTTTGTACATCGAAAAAAAAAAATTTCCAACAGCTTGATATTCATACTAAATAGATGTGTAATTAATTTTACGAGGGAATCACTTTTTCATACGAAAAAAAATTGTTAAATTCGCACGTGATTTTATACCCGTAACTGTGGCCTAGCCCCTTAAATAATTTCTAAAAAATGTCTCAGCAACTGTAATACAAAATATCGTTCAAAATATCCGCACGAAATTTCCGGCATTTTTATTCGCAACGAAAAACGTAAAAACAACGAATACAACGACTGAATATAATTTGCAGATTTTCCGGGAATGTGTTTCGCCTCGACGAAATGCGCAACGATCGAGCCGAACAAGACCTGGGATCTGGCGCCGTTCTGCGGTCGTTCCACGTGCGTCCCCGCGTCCGATGGCTCGGGACGTCTCTTCGAGCTCGTTGAGGACTGCGGTCCTCTGCCGAAGGCAAATCCCAAGTGCAAGCTCTCCGAGGCGACCAACAAAACCGCCGAGTTCCCCGAGTGCTGCCCGGTATTCGAGTGCGAGGAGGGTGCCAAGCTAGAATATCCGGAAATTCCAACGATTCCGCCGCCCACCGACGAGGAAATCGCCGCAGCCGAAAAATCTCTCGCTGAATTGGCCGCGACCAAACCATAAATTGTCCGGACTCTATGATGAAAGCACAAAAGTGAATATTTCAACGTTTGCATGCATATATATATATATATATATATATATATATATATATATATATAAACATATACATAAACAAAGAATTTCAAGTGATATTTCATGATAAAAAAACGTACCGTCAAGATGTTTGGCGATTAACAAAAAAAAATACACTCAAAATATTTGACGATACAAAAAATACACCTAAGATATTCGACGAAAAAAAAATACACCCAAGAACTCCGTGCAAGTGAATAATTATCACAGGAATCTCGTAGTCTTGCCTATATATACATACGATTAAAAATTATCGGTAAAGCGAGACGGTTCGTCTGCTTGCAACAGTCCGTCCTAAATTGACAATGTAGATTTACGTGTTACGATCCCCGTTAATTTTTCTCCGTCCCTTCGTATTATTCTTTCACCAGGGTTCTTTTGGATTCACATTTTTCATGATCTTTATTTGACTTTTCCTCAACGCGCTGACCAGTGAACGAATCGATGACGATAATATCGCATCGGAGAAAAAAATTTGCGCCTCACGAGAGCGGGCTATCGCTCTGTTATAAAACTGCCCAAGGTAGAAAGCCTTTTCCCAAATGTACTGTAAACAATGTGTGATTGTAATTATATATACTATGTGGTTATATTAATAATATACTTATTTAATGCCGAACGCACTTATTTCGTTTTATCCTGCAGCGCGCAATCAATTTTTTTTCCACAGTTTTCAACATTTTTAGTGTGTGTTTAGGGCGATGCAAAGGAATTACGTTTTCTTTTTCGATATGGGGGAGGTGTCGGTGTATGGAACAAAAAAATCTCGCGCAATGTGAGCTCTTGCAGCACAAGTGTGCTCGGTCACGCTAGGAATTTAAAAATAGTTTCCTAATGTTGATAATAACAATAATAATCGAGTTTTATTTGCACAACTTGCTTTACAAGTTTTTTACAAAATGTTTCGGATTTGTTTATACACATTTTTCTTACATCTACCTTAATTCTATGTTCTAAGCCGCATATCTTTGCTCTCTATTTTTTTGATATACTGGCATATCCGTATATTTATCTTTCCACTCAACATGTTTTCCTTGCACCCACTCCACAACTTCCTTTCTCGCTTTCGTCGTTACAATTTTCCATCCTTTTTCATACATTAGCAGGTGCTCCATTGTTTCATTTTCTTTCTCGCAAATTCTGCATTTTCAGTCCTTTTCCCCCTTCTTTCCTGCCCTCCATATATTTCCGCATCTTAGTCTTGCCCACATTTTTTTATCCCCACCCTTTACACCCTCTTCCGCCCAATACTTCCATGCCCTTTCCTCATTTTCCACGATATATTTGTAGTTGCCATTGTATGACGATTTTCCTATTTTTTCCTCCTCCACGTCCAACATTTTCTTTTTTAGGCATTCTAAACCTTTTTTTTATCTTTTCATCTATTCTATCCTTTTCTCTTCTTTCTCTTATCATTGTTACTACGTCCTCTATCCCCATATCCTTTGCCACTTTCTCCAAATTCTTTCCCCACTTTGATGGTATTCCATTAGCAATTGCCCTTACCTCCTCTATCAAACAGATTTTTGGCCATCTTGAATGTTGCATCCGCAGAACCTCTCCTATGTACCTAAACACTCTTTCTCTTATCAAATAGGCCATTGGCACACCCAGCTCCCTTCTCCAAATATAGTTCTACTTTCCTAATGTTTGTTTACGTCGTGATTTTCCACGTGTTAGATAAAAAGAATAGTTGGAAAATGTGTCGAAAAATATTACCAGATAAGTCTCATCGGTAGCAATGAAAAATAACTTTTACAATAACGCACACTCACGTGTGCCAATTGCTGTATACTCGCGCTACAGCGCTCTGACCTAATATAAAAATAATAATGAAACAGATTTATGTACAGTAGATTCTTTCACCATCGAACATATTTTGTAACTATAACTTTAAGTTAAATTGTCAAATCGTAATTTAAAACCCACATTCGGAAAATAACGAAAATTACTTATGCCACATTTTTAATTTACCTGCGTGGCTGAATATTCTCGAGAGTTTGTTTTGCTGTATCCTAAAATTTTATCATTATGGCCTCGAAAAAAGCATTTTTTGCGTCACTCTAATGTGTGCGTGTATGCAGGGTAATTGGTAATTTTACTTGGCGTCGAAAATGAGTGGTGTCCGAGTTACGGTGGTTTTAATATTTTTCATACATATTCAAACTTGTCACCCAAACAAGTAATTGTAAAACAAACTACTCTACTCTGGGCACTCAATTGATACTTTGCTGAAAGCTGAATAATGAATGATCACTTTAATAAATGCATGCCCAAAATTCCCATAATCTCAGAAATAAATTATCTTAAGCAGCAAGAATTATTATTTGTTTTTGTTGTAAATTTTTCAATAAATCGACGGGATTACGAACCCGTGCCAAAGCTGATAACATTTGTACCTGTGTATAAAGCTCATGAAATGAGGAACTTATTTCCGTAATTTGTATGCCAAGTGGCATACGTTTTGTTCGAGTAATTCTCGTGGTTTTTTTTTTATATTCACAACAACAACAAAAAATTCTTGCCACTTAAGGGATCATCACAGTGTGTATCTGGTCAAAAAATAGCTGATTTTCGCGATTTTTTTTCGTTGGTACGCTAATCAGTTTGATTTTTCAATGTCAAATCAAAGCACTCATGAAGAACAGACAATACATTTCTAAACGTTTACTTATATTTTTAAAAATTTTTTTTAACGTGAAAATGTTTTCGAAAAAAAGGAGTCCTCACGGTGTACACGATTGTGGCCGTAAATATTATCTGAAACAAAATTTGTAAGCAGATTATTAATCAGTATGAAAGCTGTTATATTGCTATGGAGGTTTTTAAATCAAAATTGACAAAATGGCGGCGGTTTGAAAAAAAGTGACGAATTAGCCTATTTTTTCGAGTTTTTCGTTAAAAAAATATGAAGTTAAAAAAAGCTTCCATAGCAAGATAAAGAATGGCGTGGACAAATTTGTTCCAAAATTTGAGACGGATAGCTTGAAAACTATTCTTTTGAGAGTTATACACCGTTCTAAAAAAACGACATTTCGAGAAAAACGCATTTAAAGTTTCGAGTGCGGAATTTTCATACAAATTGTCTACTTACGATCAATCGGCGATGCCTGGTCCATGTTTATAACCGTCCATACTAACGGATAATGCAAAAAAATCGATTTTTTGGAAATTTTACACTGTGACGATTATTTAAGATCTTTTATTTCTGAGATAATAGGAATTTTGGTCATGCATTTTTTAAAGTGATCATTCATTTATCAGCTGTCAAAAAAGTATGAATTGAGTGCCCAAAGTGGAATAGTTTTTATTAGAATTATTTGTTTTTGGTAACAAGTCTGAAAATGCCTAAAAAAATCTTAAAACCATCAAAACTCAAAAACTCCCACTTCCCGAATCCTAGAAGACAGGGCTTAAGTTATTAAAAAAAAATGTTCGATTTCTTTTAGTTAGAATTGATCTTTTGTGATTAAAAAACAGAATGTCAAAAGGGTTTTTCTTTGAAATAGTTCTGAAGATAATTATTAATTGTTTTGTATCACGATGATTCAAACCGTAGATGTTGGCGCCAAAACGCCACACTATCGGCGCTGGCGTTCGTGACGTCACCGTTCGAACGCGACCGAATAGGCTATGCATACGGCTCACACGCGAGTGTACACAAGTGTACAATTTGGTGTCATTTTACATCGGAAAACATCGTGACCATTCTCAAAAAGTCGAAAACTAGTTTAATTTTCGGGCAACGATGTGTGAAAGTCGATTTGTGAAAGCAAATTCGAGTAATTTGCCGACCGTGGATTTTTAGGTTAGGAGAGGCTTGATAAGTTGTGTCACTTATTGTCGCTACGTATCATGAGCATATTGAGAAAGACGTATTTAAAAAATATATTTCACTACAGTTTATGTTATAACACGTTTACACTTTCATCTTATTGGTCTTCACAGCAAAAATAAGTGGACGATGATTTCGTGTTAACACGTCGTGCTGCATCGAACCACCGATTTCGACGTTTTACGTCTTGTGGCACATTCAGCAATACCATATTAGGGGAACTTCTCGTCGTATTTATGTAAAGAGGAATGAAACAAGCCTTATGCGATTTTGTCGTTGCCATCGTTGACAGAAACTCGTACTACACGAGTAGTTTGTATACCCGCGTTCGAACGGTGACGTCACAAAGCGCTCGGGTAACTTCGTATGCTCTTAGCGCGTTTCAGCCGAGCCAAACAGAACAATATTTCCAAAGTGCTATATCGTTGATAATTGTTGAAAAAAAAAAACAGAAAAATACTTTGCTTTAGAAACCGCACATGATCTTTACAATGGACAAAAATCATTTAATGACCCAATTTGTTGCAAATTACCTCTAGTATAACCCCTTTCAAGGAATAGGTCTAATTTCCAATCACCATGTATATGTATATGGACAATCAACGAAAGTATACAGTAATAAAGTGTATACTTTTAAGTTTGACCCAATTTCAATTCTTGCAATGTTTGAGAAAATCGTTACGTTCCCATTTATTCTATACCTAAATGAAATACAACACGGGAAGTATACAAAATTTCGATACGTTGCCGTTTCGTGCAGAAATATTCTAGCATCAATCCTGCAAAATGAATGACATTTTTCACACAGCAGTGCATTATAATGTTGTCCCTCGGCGAAATGTCCCATCGAACAGTCCGCCACACTGAGGAAAAAAACCAATTGAATCAAAAAAATATATTGCTCGATCCAAATAAATGTGCTGCTGCGGAGTGCTACCGATATATGAGATTGTTTCAATACTATAAAATATTGGTAAATGTGATTGATTTAATTAACATATTATTTTATTTGAAAAAGCTCTTCTGTTCTCTGAATATTTACATTATCCTTCAAATAAAATTACATTCTATTGAAATCATTCTATATACAATCCGTAGATGTATTGGATGAAATAACTAAGCGGTGGCTACAAACATTTTTTATTTCGTACAAAAATTTAATCAATAGAATTAATTATTTCTTTACTACATCGAAACGAATATGCCATGGGACGTAAGTTTTTCAATTTGTTTTAAATCTTAAACAAAAAGTAAGCATTCGAATGATCATCCACGATAATAGTGGAGAGAATATCAGATATTCAACTGATTAGAACAGATACTACACTTTGATCTTAGCCACAGGCCAAGAAGCGATACTCTTTAGAGTCAGTGATGCCAACTGCTACAGAATGTTCCCCCTAGGACCAACTTCAAATCCCCCTAGATGTCGATGAATAACCCCTAAAGTTTTCATTGTACACCCTGTTTGAGTACTTGACTTGCTTTGCAATCCCAAAAAACTCGCGAGTAGACAACCAACTAACGGACACAACCTCTACGTTACAACTGACAACGTGAAAACGTTGAACCGTAAAAGTAAAAACGGAATTCTCTTGGTCAGCAAGTTGTCGGTCGTAATTCGAAATTCGAAATAAAATTTGAAATAAAATACGCAATTAGATAACAAACTAACGGACACAACCTCAACGTGACAGCGTGAAAACGTCGAACAGTAAAAGCGGTAAAAATGAAAACGGAATTCGTTGGTCTTGACCAGCAAATTGTTGTTCGTCGTAGTGCGAAATTCAGCCACCAGTGCCACTTGTGTTGCTAGTACAAGACATGAAGCATGGCATTGGTGTAAAACATTTTGAAAGGCAATCGATTATAATTGAGCAAAGAGAAAAGTGATCCTTAAATTTAATGTTTAGTTTATAAAAAATATTTATTGCGAATGAAAGATTCTTCGCAGCAATATGTATTTCGAATATATAAATTGTCTTATCGCACACATAATTTCGACGATCGAATGAATTGACCTATTTCAATTTCCGATCGAATTAATTGAAGATACATTGTTTTCTTTTTTTTCACTTTTTTTTCAAGATATTCACTTTAATTTCACGCCCTCAAAAATGTTTCTTAAATAATGTTCCCGCTAAACAATCCCCCTGAAGAATACCCCTAAATGAATTTACCCCCTTAAAAACCCCTTCACATTTTAGTTCCCCCTAAATTTGGGGGCAAAACCCCTAAGTTGGCATCACTGTTTAGAGTTTCTCCATCGTTTAAGTAGATTTTCGGTTCGTGCTACGCTTACGAGAAACGAGCGCGCGTGCGGCCTCTAGCGGTTACTCCGAGAACTACGGGTTTCCTCACACCTATAATTTCGGTGGCTCTCGGCCATGATTTGGTTGAATTTTTTCAACCAAATGTGCAAGAAACAACTTTTACTTTCGCACAATTTTTTAACCAATTCAGACATTTGCTTAATACTTTTTAATCAAAATAAAATATCAATGTTTTAATGAATAATGTACTTAAAATCAATATCGAATATGGTGAAAACAATAAAATCAAATATTTGTTCAATAGAAATTTTATTTGAATCAAACGAGCGATATTAAATTTTTCTTGTGTACTCGAATCAACAATATTCATGTTATGAATTGAAACGCTTTTTTCGTTCGTTGCAGAAATTGCATTCAAAACTATATAATTTGTTCGCGATCATTTTTTAGATAGTTTCAATAATATATTGTTCTCGGCTAACAATATATCTTTTGAATGAAAAAAACTTTCAATTTTATTATGTTATTGAAGTCAATAGCGTTTTGTTTGGACTAATAAGTTCGATTATTTACACCAACAATTTTACAATTGAATCAACGAAATTTCATTCAATAACACCAATGATATTGGATCAATGATTTTTTTTCTCAGTGCACAAGTCATTATTCTCAACATCATGTATAGGAATATTCGAACAAATAGTATAAAACTGCCTGTTTGGTACACGGATCTATCCCTTGCTGCCCCGAGGGCTCTTGCGAAAAATATTCTCCCTAATCCCGCGACCGAAGTACTCCTTTCGAAATTAAATTTCAGCATTGCTGAGTATTTCGTATTAAAAAAAAGCCCCCCCCGCCAGCAATTCAGTTGCATTTTCTTCTGACGCAAAAAGAACACCAACAGTAACGATAAAAGTAATAATTACATTGCGTTGTTGGAGGAAAGATTTAGAGCTTATTAGGCGTCGTTACACGCCTAATGACAAGTTTGTAGAGCTATATAGACCGACGTTTTCGTAACGTCCTCACTGCGCAATACCGGAATTTGTATTGAAAAAGTTACGACCGCATACGAGGCGATAAAATCATCCAGTGAATTTTTGAGTTTTCTCCCAACGGGGATGGCGTAACAGGCTTATTACAATTTCCCATTCGATGCGTTCGAACAAGAGTCACGTGTTTGAAAAAGAAACACGAACGTGAGAAGTAATCGCGTACATTTTATCGACAGCGGAAGTTTCGACTTCACGCATCGCGCCAATTACATCCTCGTTTTGTGTATCCACGTGACTGGTTACGGTGGCGCAAACTATTGCGTTTCACAAATCTTTATGAATTTCAACGCTGGAGGGCTCTATTGTCTGGAGTGAATGGAAAAAAAAAGAAAAAAAAAGCATAAACAGAAGTAGAAACGTGGTTTTGTGTACAATTCGACGGACGTGTGTCGGTTCGCTGCACTCTGGTCGGCGTGTGCGTGATGAATTCACCGATAATTATCCGGAGGCAAGTCTTTACAATGCACGCACAATGTGAACCCCTGCCGGAAGTGAATGACCGCGCAGTGATGAGGTCGCCGCGCTGAGTGCTTACTCTCGAGCGCAACGATGAGTCATCGTCTATGCCGTATTTTTTTTTCTTTAAATGATTGTTGATTAAAAAATAAATCAACTTCCTGCGCGAAAAGTGCGCGCGGAACCGATCGTCAAACAATAATGGATGAGGACTATTGAGCGGTAGGGGAGAAGCACCATACATCGGATAGTTGCTTAATCCTTCGACTGCACACTGGGTCATTTTGACCCCATCTGATTTTTTCAACTGTATCGCAAAGCGGAGTAATCTATTCGGCCGCAGTGCGGTGCTCGAATGTTCCCCCACTCCTACTCTATAGGTGGACACTTGACCCCTATCCCGCATCCTGCCCGTGTACTGAGGACAGCTGTCGAAAAAAGACATGGGGTCGAATCGACCCCGTTTATGCAGTAGAGCGGTGAAAGTGAAAACATTTTTTTTGTGTGAAATATGGTGTTTTATTACGAGGGTCATACTGCGATCAGTGGCTCATTTTTTCAGAGGTCTATAGCTGCGTAACCATTCACACAATCTCAATGAAACCTTGACTAAACGCGATGTGTGCTCAATGGTTTTATTTCGTTAAAGGGTATTGAGATAATAACCATTTTTTAAAATGGAATTTGATCCACTGTGTACTTGGGGGTGTACACAGTGAAACATGCCTAATTTCAGAGTCAAACAAAATTTCAAAATCAAGCAAAATTTGAAGCAAATTACGCTGATCCGATGTACACTTGTAGGTAATGGAGTGCTTTTCTCTATACAATGGGGAGTATTGTACAGTAGACTATTAAAAAATTAATTTAAAAAACAGCATATTATGAGATCAATCACAATCATTTATTGAATATTAATCAACAATGAGTACCTACCTAATGAGGTAGTACCAGTACCTATCTAAATCACAACGCGAAAATATTCATATTATGACTTACCTCTGTGTACTTCGAAAAATTGAAACACTGTGTACCGACGCTCTCTTTTTTTCTAAAGCGAGTACTGACAAGTTTCTATTTTTGTTAGGTTAACAAACACAATACTCAAATACCGCAATATAGCTGTATATTGCGGGAGGACAATGACTTCGATCATAACTGCGTTAGGTAGAGAAGCAAAAACATACAAACTCAGCTGGTTTTTTAACTTTTGACACCAAAAATAATATAAAATCAGCGACTCACAAACAGGTTCAAACATAGTCATATATTTTCGTATGTAAAAATTTGCCCTATAGGTTCTAGGGCATAATAAACAAATCAAATCAAATCAAATCAAATCTATTGGTATCCGAGGGCGGTTCTAATGTGAAAAAGACGCACATATATACATGTCCACTTCTGATAAACAGAAAAGGTTCAGTGTACCCACTGTTGCCACTGTTCCCACTTTGACCCTACATGCAAGTGAGTTATGATAGAAAATGCTCATAGATTTTTTTTATTTCGCGCTACTATAGTACATTATGCATTTAGAAGGCCGATCATAAAACTAAAAGCAAGTGTCCGTTATGCCGGAGGGCTATGTGCAACGAGCACCGAATGTCATGCGTCGATTGCGGTAAATGTGAATAATAATAAGTCATTCAAGTAAAAAAACATGCGGAAAGTATACGTTTTCAACAATGAACCTGCCGAAGGAGTTGATTTTTTCCATTTTTCACTATCGCGAAATTGCGCAAATTCAAACCTCCGAATAAATATACTTTTTAGAAAGACGGTCGACACTGTCCTTTTTTCCGTATCTACAAACTTTCCTCTTTAAAAACCTCTAAGGACTTTTTCATATTTTGAAGAAAAAAAAATTATTATCTTTTTCGTGCAAGTATGTATTTTCCAACGCATCCCTCACTTTGAGCGAATGTTTGGGCACGTAATTTTTGTTTTTCTTAAAACAGAAATTTTGGACCATAAAGTAAGAATCATTGGTTACGAAAAACTCTTTACAAAAAAGAATTCATATTTACCGAAATACAACGAGCTGAAAAACGTCTGGGGTCGGATCGACCCCATATGCAGTCAGAGGTTCGTGACAGAAGTGTGCAGTCGAAGGATTCATATCGGATAGTGCACTATCTCGGGTTGACCCATGGAGACATCTGTTTTTTATTTTATACACTAATAACTAGTCGTCAGATCTCGCCACTGCAAAACTTTTGGTTGCCTAGCGACCAAAATGGCACAACAGTGAACAAAGTCACTGTTCGCCAACGTGAAAAATCATTTTTTGTATTGAAAAGTGGTGTTTTCATTGAGGTAAGTCCAAATGATTTATGTTTTTGTTATTTTTTATGAATTATTATTGCATCCATTTTACTTGATAAATAAAAAAATGTTCGCAAAAATAGCAATGTGTACAAAAATATAAGTATTTACATTCGGTTATATCAAATATTAATATCGGATACTTAATCGAGCTTAATATTGGATATCCGTTTGTGCCAAAATGTTCCCACCTAAAGGTTAACTCATAAAGGCTGATCGTTTGATAATAATATTAAAGTTAAAACATTAAACGTGATATTTTTTTTTATATAAAAAAATAGCCCCTCAATATTAGGTATAAGAACAATGGAGTTTGGGCTCGTATATCGGATATCCGATTATAGGCAACCTTTTCAAAATCCATGATACCTAACTTTTTGTAATCCGTAATACACCTCAAAATATTTATATGTAATGTGTATAATAATTATTAGTAGCTTATTGTATATGACATGTAGATCATAAAATCGTAAAATTTGTACGTCTTAGCAATTGTTTACTTGTTTTTTTTTTCAATTACAAACGTATGTATCCGATATAGTTCGATATAGATATTCTCCGCTAAGTATGATCTAAAAAACAGTAAAAGGCCACTCGGTGTTGCGAACGGCATGTAAAATTACAAAAAAACTACGAGCAGCCTGCGAAACACTACAATCGGCAGAAAAAGAAGTGCACGAACGCGCCGCCTCTAATCGGCACGCTCGAGAACTGAAGTCCTGCAATTGATAGTTCGTTGTGTCTGTAATTAAATTGATTACGGTTATTCCTGTAGTGAGCTGTGCTAATTTACTTCGGTGAACGCTTCGACTCACGAGTAAAAGTTTTCCTACAAGTCGCGATTTTTTTTTAATTTGCTAATATGTTCCAGCAGTACCTATAATTACGACGATTTTGAATGCGAAATTTTTAGGATGGAATAAAGTTTCAGCGCTTCGAGTCTTTTATTTTTATTTTTTACACAGTTTATTAATCCTTTAAGAATATGTGCAAATAGAAAAAAAATTATTTGTCATCACATATCAATTGGCGAACAGTGTTATGGACGTTGTATGAATCTAAAAAAAACCAAACATATTCTTAATCCGTATAAGTGTGATATTTGGTACCAGATTCCGAAATAAAGAAATCACAAGATGGCGACATGCTAAACTTTGATTGTCAACTTTTCGTATTTTTCTGACCATTCCTCAAGCTATAAGAAAACAAAAATGATTCCGACATAATTTTGCTACCAATATTGAACTTCAGCATACTGAAGGCGTCTGCCAAATGTGAGCTCAATCGGCCAATTGGTTATCGAGATACCGTGGTTGCCGATTTTAGGCATAGTTTCGAGAAAAACTCGTCCAAAGTTGCTGCGTCTCGACCGCGCTCCCCGAGCGAACTCCTTATGATTCTTATAACTAGGCTAATTTTATGAGTATCGTTCAACAGTTACCACAGACGTATTCAGGAAGGTCTCTCGAATAATAAAATTGAATGTTTAAAAAAACGATCTTTTCCAATTTCTAGAAAACAATCTGCCTTAAGAAAAAAAAATAACGTTCATTGATGCAACATGTAGCAGAAAGTTGCTAATTTTTTCATTCCATGTCAAAACAAGTTCTGCTAGCACCAAATACTTTCGCTATCGGAGACGCATGATTCTAGCAACGCTCAGAAGAACTCCAAGTGTTCATTTATTTAAGATTGGTTGACCTACTACCGCCCTTCCCTTCCTCAATGCCTATGTAGGTCAGTCATTTTACCTCCGAATGATTTCTTCACCATTTTTGAGACTTATGGTATGTTTTATTACTACCTTTAGCTGTTACATGGTATTTTTAAAATTAATCTTTAAAAATGGTGGAGGTATGGTACGGGCTTCTAAACGGGTTGCGGGGGATGTTGTCAGACGGCGTGACATGTAGTGTCGGCGGGATTAATCTGAAAAAAACCACCAAAGATTTTTCTTTCATTAACACTCACACGTAGAATATGAACCAAGAAAAAGTGAGAAATGTTGAAAATCGATGAAATGGTACGCTTTAAGGCGTTACTTGTAGCGCAAAAAAGGCCTTTTTCATGATTTTTTAAAAAGAAAACTACAAAACTTTTTTAATCGATCAATATACCATCTTAAAGAACACATCTTGAAGAATTTTCAGTAATTTTTTTATTGACAAATATTACATTGTTTAGTGGCAAATGGCCGTCAATGAAATAATGTTTTTATATACACGGTTTGCGGTGACCAACATTGCGTCGAATTGGATCATCTGAAAAAAAAATGCGGATGGATTTAGTCAAATATAAGTATAAACTAGTCTTTAATCGAAGGATTTTTAAAATATTCATTTTTCACAAAATGGCGGACAGTCAAAGTTAATGGTTCGATTTTAACGAAAAAAACGGCCGTTTTTTGGCTATAAAACGGCAATTTTTTTAGAAAAAAAAAATCGAACGATTAAAGACTACATTTTTATGTATTAAATAAGCCTGCAAAATTTCAAGAAGATCGGTTCATTAGTGTTCGAGTAATCTTGGTCACCGACTTCAGAAATGCCATTTTGAGAAAAACGCGTTTAAAGTTTCAATTTCAGTTTACACGAAGAAAATATTTTTTTTTGTAAACTTACATAGAGTTATCTATTCCGGGCCCATACAGAACTATGGGCCCGGATACTTATACTTCAAAAAAATGCAATAAAAAAAATCGATTTTTTCAAAATCGCAAGTGGGGGTAACCCCTTAAAACAAAAAGATGGAATTTTCTGAAAAGAATGCCAACATTTTGCAAAAAATTTTTTTTTAATTAACAAAAATATTGAGATTCATGTTATAGACAATAAGGTTAAAAAGATGAAAATGCAGTTTAGAAGACCGTGCCATACCTTCGCGATTTTTAAAGATTAATAAAAAAAATCATGCCACAGCCAAACGTAGTAATAAAACATACCCTAAGTCTAAAAAATGGTGAAAAATCTTTCCTTAAAAAAAATCATGAAAATCGGCCATTTTTCACTCGCCTGAAGATATCTCTCCCTTAACGCAAATATATATACATAAATGTTATATATATATGTATGTGTAACTGTATATATATATATATATATATATGCATGTAACATGTGTGTGTGTGTGTGTGTGTGTGTGTGTGTGTGTGTGTTTGGGTTTGGGTTTGTTTGGGTGTGTGTTAGGATACGTCAAAAAGTGTAACTTTCGTGAATTGGGGACGCAAAAACGTCGTCCACTTTTGATTACTAGGTGTGCAACTAAGTTTCCGGGTTTTTTTGACCAATAAAAAATCGAAAATTTCAAGACAAATACAAAAAATGGTTCATTCATAGTATTGTCCCTCGCTATTTATACATTTTTGCCATTTCTCTGGTAATACATAAATACCGCGACGATAAAAAGACGCGTCTTTGGACTGAAACCATTCGTCCAACCAATTTTGTACTGCATCGTAATTGGCCAAGTGTAGCCCACCCAAGCCATGTGCCATCGACCGGAACAAGTGATAGTCTGTAGGGGCCAGCTCTGGCGAATACGGTGGGTGCGGTAGCAGATCCCATTTCAGTGTTTTCATGGTGTCTTGAACGTCGGAACTGCGATGGCACGGAGCGTTGTCGTGCTGCAATATCACACGTTCGTGTCTCGTGTCCCATTCTGGCCGTTTTCCGAGCAATGCGTGGTAAAAATTGATTGGTTGTTGTCGGTAGCGATGCCCATTGACAGTTTCGTCCGGTTTCAGCAGCTCATAGTACACTATTCCTTTCTGGTCCCACCAAACGCAGAGCATTGTCTTTGTTCCGAAGCGATTCGACCGTGCCGTCGATGTTGACGCTTCGCCAAGTGAAAGCCACGATTTTCTGCGTTTGGAATTCTCGAAATATATCCATTTTTCATCGCCAGTAACAATTCGATGCAGGAAACTCTTTCTGTTCTGCCGCAAAAGCAAAATTTCGGAAGTGGCTCTTCGATTTTCCATTTGTCTCTCAGTCAACTCATGCGGCACCCACTTTCCTTCCTTATGAATTTTTCCCATGGCGTGCAAACGTTTCGAAATACATTGCCGAGTCACATTTAATGCCTCGGCAAGTTGATCTTCTGTTTGAGTGTCATCTTCATCCAATAACGCTTGCAGATCGGCATCCGCAAATGTTTGCGGTCTTCCCGAGCGCTCCTTGTCCCCAGTCTCAAAATGGCCACTTCTGAACCGCTTGAACCAATCTTCACACGTTGTTTTTGATGGTATATGTTCACCGTAGGCCTCCTCAAGTAACCGACGTGCTTCAGCTGCTGTTTTTTTTTAGGTTGAAGCAGAAAAGCAATGTTTCCCGCAAATGCTGTTTATTTGGCGCAAACTTAGACATTTTCGAGGTTAGAAAAAAGGTCGTTGTGTTGCAATATTTGTTTACATTACCACTGGGTATTCTTAACAGATGTCCAAGCTATAAAGACACCCAATTTCAGACCTGTATGCCGACTACATGTTTCGCTAGCGCCATCCATGTGTGAAACCCGGGAACTTAGTTGCGCACCTAGTATAGGTGTCAGTGGTTTATGTGGTGGGTCTATGAACCAAAAAGCGAAAATGATAAGGGACTTTTTATAATCGATTGCCAGGAAACTTCTTTGTCGAGAAGCTGGGAGAAACGATTCCAAATTGCAATAATAGTATGTGTAATAGACCAGTAGTCGTCTAAACGGGTACCACACGTCTGCTTGGAAGCTATCCATAAGTTACCTATAAGTTACCATATCAGGTGTATAAACAAGTTCTCGGCCGGAGAATAAAAACAGCTGTATTGAATATTGGAACGAAAAAATTTCCCTCGAGGTCTGGTGTCATATAAGACCAACCTACTAGACTATTTTTCCGAACCAACGACTTAACATAACCTCAAAATATCCATCGTAAGCATAGTGAGCAAAATGAGTTACAACAACGCGCATATTAAGTACTGTAGGCTGTTCGCGTTCCAATGGAAAACATATATTTTCGAGGGTAAGGTGATGATTTCTCAGGCATTGGCGGAAGGTGCTATATCCATCAATACCGTGAAGAAGTGGTTTCAAAGGTTCCGGAGTGAAATTTCGAACTCGAAGATGGCGAGAAAGCAGAACGTCCAACAAAATTTGAAGACAAGGGTTTGGAGCAGGTGCTGGACAAAGATCCTTGCCAGACGCAATCGGACCTTAGTACTACATTAGGGGTTATCCAACACGGCATTTCCGGTCGTTTAGAAAAGCTCGGCAAGATTCAAAACGGCCTTACACAGGCAAAGGACCTTGCTGCATGACAATGCCAAACCACATACAGCAAAATGTACCAGAGACGCTTTAGATTCGTTGGGCTGCGAAGTTTTGTCACCCCCGGCGTATTCACCAAACTTGGCTCCATCGGACTTTCACTTGTTCCAAAATTTCCAACATCATTTGGCCGATAGCCACTGCAGAGCGTTCGATGAAGTCAAAAAATTCCATTACCGACTTTATCGACTCAAAACCACAATTTTTTACCTCCAAGGAATTCGCAATCTGCCTGACAGGTGAAGGAAGTGTGTGGATGCAAACAGCGATTACTTTCCCGATTGACATGCACCTTGATTTAAGTAAATAAATCAGTATTTTTATGAAAAAAGGCTGAGAACGTTTTGTACACCTTATAAGTTATTATGTGGTGAACAGTTATCTCTTTGGATGGTTGTTAACTTCAAGGTAACCTCTAGGCGCACATTTGGTAGCCATTTGCCGACTTTCGGACACCTTTGTTGGAAATTGCTACTTGGGTGGGAGAAACTAAAACATATACGCGCGCACGCATGTGTGTGTGTGTACATGTGAGAATTCACGATCTGATTAAATTCTGTACAGTTATCTTTTTCTTTTGCTGCATTTTTATTTATAGTTGGAGAAACAATACGAAGGCCAGTACAACCTTCGTATTACGTAGCGTCCGTGAGATACATTGCGATTTTTTTCGTTAATTGTAAAGATCTGCATGAACATTCATATTGGTATTTAAATTTTATTTCAAATACTATTGATCCTATTATAGTCAATATTATTATCAACCATTGTATCCAATATGATTGATTATCAATTATATTGAATAAAATAATATTAAAATAATTGATAATCAAAAATGATAATCAAAAAATTATATAAAAATAATTAATAATCAAAATTGATGATAAAAAAATAATTGTTAATTAAAAAATAATTGATTATCAATTTTTCATTCAATATTATTGATTAAACAGGTTGAAAAAATGTCTTGACGCCGGCAAAATTCGTACGATTTGTTGTCAAGTGCCTACGGGTGAGACCTATACCACCCTGTATTTCAAGTTACTTTGCAGGGCTTTCAAATGTATTTTAGTTTCGTAGTGAGCGTCGTTAGCAGTCCATTGAAGACATTTTTCGATTTTTGATCAAATTCTGTGATATATCAACGGTAGCAGAGCGAAGACGAGCTTGCTAGAACTACCCTAATACATTTTGTTATATATGCGAAGAGTATGTTACACAAAACTTTAAAAACACGATTACAGATTTTGTGAAAAGTGCTTTTTTCTTGTTTTGGGATAGATACAAAGGATCAAGATAAATTCGCAAATTGGCTCCTTCAGTGCAGAGCAAGGAGAACGCTTCAACCAAGCATAAAAATCATGGAACATTAGACACACACACGATGGCTAATGACGTTTGGAGTTTGATGCGCGACTGCCTCGATAAGTCTCGCTCAAGACAATCACGAAAAAGAAACTTAATCAATGTGAAAGTATCCAATAAAACTTAAATTTGAAAATAAAATTATATGTTATAAAAAATGGTATATTCCAGTATTTTTACGTAAAATATCAATATTGAGTGTTAAAATAGAATCAGTATAGAAATAAGATTTAGAAAAGTATACGGTTTTGCGCCACCGAATCGGCTATTGAGCTGTGTTTGTTCAATATTATGGAACTATTTATTTAACTATAGGATGTCTCAAAATGACCTGACATTTAAATTTATTCATAAAACGTATTATTTATTTGAAAAGTACGAATATTTATATTTTTTATTTGTTTTTTCCTTAGGTACACGCTTTTCGCGTTTGTTACCTATTCTTTCCCATCATTATGCCGTTCTTTCCTCTACTTGTTTATACTCCTTTTTTCTCCATATTTCTCCCTGTTCCCCCCTCTTGCGGCCGCAGCCGACTTCCCCCTCTGTATTATATTCATCATGACATTTCTGTCATGGGTATAGGGAAACTGCGGAAAACCTATACCAATACAGCCGGTCATCGAGTTCGCCCCCCAGTCGTGGAACTAGTCTTATTTCGCCGCGAAATGCCGAAGAAAAACATTTCACGACGAAATGTACGCGACTGGGATTCGACCCCGGGACCTCCCGGTCCGCTGGTTTAGTGGCGAGCACGCTAACCACTAGACCATCGCACCGGTTCGAATATTTATATTTTAATATAAGGTACACACTGAGAAAAAAAACAATTGAATCAACAAAATATATTGCTCGATCCAAATAAATGTGCTGTTGCGGAGTGCTACCGATATATGAGATTGTTTCAATACTATAAAATATTGGTAAATGTGATTGATTTAAATAACATATAATTTTGTTTAAAAAAGCTCTTCTGTTCTCTGAATATTTATATTATCCTTTAAATAAAATTATATTCTATTGAAATCATTCTATATACAATCCGTAGATATATTGGATGAAATAACTAAACGGTGGCTACAAACATTTTTTATTTCGTACAAAAATTTAATCAATAGAATTAATTATTTCTTTACTACATCGAAACGAATATGCCATGGGACGTAAGTTTTTCAATTTGTTTTAAATCTTAAACAAAAAGTAAGCATTCGAATGATCATCCACGATACTAGTGGAGAGAATATCAGATATCCAATAGAATATCCATGGAGAGAATATCAGATATTCAACTGATTAGAACAGATACTACACTTTGATCTTAGCCACAGGCCAAGAAGCGATACTCTTTAGAGTTTCTCCAGCGTTTAAGTAGATTTTCGGTTCGTGCTACGCTTACGAGAAACGAGCGCGCGTGCGGCCTCTAGCGGTTACTCCGAGAACTACGGGTTTCCTCACACCTATAATTTCTGTGGCGCTCGGCCATGATTTGGTTGAATTTTTTCAACCAAATGTGCAAGAAACAACTTTTACTTTCGCACAATTTTTTAACCAATTCAGACATTTGCTTAATACTTTTTAATCAAAATAAAATATCAATGTTTTAATGAATAATGTACTTAAAATCAATATCGGATATGGTGAAAACAATAAAATAACATATTTACTCAATAGAAATTTTATTTGAATCAAACGAGCGAAATTAAATTTTTCTTGTGTACTCGAATCAACAATATTCATGTTATGAATTGAAACGCTTTTTTCGTTCGTTGCAGAAATTGCATTCAAAACTATATAATTTGTTCGCGATCATTTTTTAGATAGTTTCAATAATATATTGTTCTCGGCTAACAAAATATGTTTTGAATGAAAAAAACTTTCAATTTTATTATGTTATTGAAGTCAATAGCATTTTGTTTGGACTAATAAGTCCGATTATTTACACCAACAATTTTACAATTGAATCAACGAAATTTCATTCAATAACACCAATGATATTGGATCAATGATTTTTTTTCTCATTGCATGGAGTTTATGTGTGGAATACAATATCCGATAAATGACCGCCTCGTCCCTGTTTGCAAACGTTCACTCTTTTGACGAAATGTTCAATAACATTTAGTCATAATTGCAGACGAATTTCATTAATGGTGCGTCCAATTGCTTCATTGAGCTCCAGAATGGTCTGTGGATCATTGGCATACCCTTTTCCTTTCAGAAAACCCCAAACAAAGAAGTCCAATGGCGTCAGCGCGCACAATCTTGGTGGACAATTCACATCGCCACGGCGCGAGATAACACGATCATGAAACTTCCTCTGCAATAACTACGCGGTAACAATGCAGTAAATAACAATTTCTATGCGTTGCTCGATCGTGTAATTCTTCATGACTAAACCTCAATACTTCCTGGTGCCAGTTGTCAACGATTCGTACTCTTTGTTCGCCACAGAAAAATGGCGCGCAATTTAAAATGTCAGATCAGTTTGAGACACCTTTTATTTTATTCAATATTATTGGGAGTGCAAATAAGTCTCCGCCGTTTGACAAAAGATGGCCCCACCGGAGGTCATGGTTGAAATTGTCAGATGTAAAACGTCATATCGTAAGATTGCACATCTGGCAAGACCATAACCTAGAAATATTAGCAATTTAGCATCAGCATCACATAATTTTTTCGCGTAAAAATGTCGAGTTTTGAGCCGAATAAGCGTCATTTGCGGGAACTTTATAACTCTTATTTACTTCTTTAATTTGAAGAAATCTGCAGCTGTGGCGCATCGATTGCTTGTAGAAGCATATGGTGAGGCTGCTTTAAGTGAGAGAAGTTGTCATGAGTGGTTTGAAAAGTTTAAGAACGGTGAGTTTGACGTCGAAGACAAAGAACGTAGCGGAAGGCCGAAACGAAGACGCGGAATTGGAAGCATTATTGGAGGGAGATTCGTGCCAAACCCAAGAGTTCCCGCAAATGCCGCTTATTCGGCTCAAAACTCGACATTTTCGCACGAAACGAAATTATGTGATGCTGATACAAAATCGCTAATATTTCAAGGTTACGGTCTTGCCAGATGTCCAACCTTACGATGACGTTGTACATCTGACAATTTCAACCATAACCTCCTGGCCATCTTTTGTCAAACGGCAGAGACTTATTTGTACTCCCAATATAAATATTTCAGATCCACGTACGTTTTCCATAACGCGTAAAAATGATATGTAATAAAATACCGATCGGGCGCGTTCTTCAAAATGCCCACCTTTAGACAATTACGTAATGTCTACCGGGTAGCAAAAAGAAATTTGAACAATTTTCCCACGATTATCTCTGGATGTTTCGGTGGACAAAAATTTGACTTGCAAATGACCATTATACTTTGAACGAGGAATGCTGGAATTTCCGATTCGATTCTAATAGCAACAAGGAAATATAGTATTACATCCTCCTATGTAGATAACCTTGTGAGATTTTTTCCCTTCCATATCAATCGCGTATTCGATTATTTCTAGATAGCGCCTCTCAGCCATCGTTAAGTACAAAATACATGGAAGTTACAAATTAACGACTCAAGGAAATCAATTTGGAGCGATGTAAAAAAAACCTGTTCTGCCCGCTCGTTTACATTTTCTTCGGTTGCAGTCATGAGCAACGCATTTTGCAATGCAAAACACATGAGCGTAAGACTTTGTTAAAGAATATATACTAATTATGGAACGTGTTAAAGTGTGCGGCTCACTAATAAATTCGACGATGGTTCCGCCAATTTCAACGGCCGTCGAACAAATGGGCTCTCGTACATTTTAATGCCGCATACTTTCCCGTGAAAGTGTTTCACACACACACACATGCACTCTATGTACACGCAGCTACATGACGTTGCTTTCATCGACTGGGAATATTCCAGCTGAGAGAATGGGGCCAAGCACGAATGCAGCACAAACAGGGGTCCGAGTTCGTTTCGAACAGTGGGAAGCTGTAACACACTCTCCGGCTGTGCTCCTGTCTCAACGGAGAGACTCGATCTGCCTATATACATATCACTTTGCATAATACCCACTACCCGATGAATCATCCACGAGAAATTGGGGAAAACGATTTTTTGTCGCTTTCACATTTACGATTTTCTTATCTTCCAGTATTGTTTTTGGGGGTCATCTCGTGTTATTGGGTTGTAAGATTCGACGAGGAATAAACCGCAACTGTAAAAATTCGAATTTTCATACGCACGGAATTTATAAGCACAGTACCCGGGAAAAAAATGGTCATATATAAACATAAATAATCATGTATAATCTTGTCATAAATGATCATGAACGAAATTTGTCTCTATAATCATATATAGTAATAGATAGCCATATATGATCACATGTACTCATATATGATTATATATACTCATATACTATTGCATATAACGATATGTAACCATGTTCAGTCATACATTGATTTGCATACATACGCATACTTAAGAAATTACGAGAAATCAGATTTTGTATTTTTATAAAAATTATATTGTCATGTGCATCGCAAATTCAATATGTATGTATATTAAGCAATATTCAATTTCTCATTCGTGCGCCATGGGATTTGAAGGCACAAGTCATGAACAACGTCGCTGTTTGTGCCGGAGTCAAGAGGCATTAAGGGGGATACTTTTATGCCAGGAAAAACTTGGCTGATTTTAAGGATTATTTTTTAAGGAAGGAGTTCTTGCCATTTTTGTAGACTTAGGATGTTTTATTATTACTGTTGGCTGTTACATGGTATTTTTTATTAATCTTTATAAATCGCGGAGGTATGTCACGGTATTTTAAACGGGTTGCGGCGAATGTTGTCAGATCGCGTGACACGTAGTTTTGGCGGGATTAATCTGAAAGAAAATCAATAAAGATTTTTCTTTCATTAGGGGTCGTCCATTAATCACGTGAGGCTCGAATACGGGGGGGGGGGGTATAGATAACATCACGATTGATCATGCTGGGGGGGGGGGGGTGACTTATCACGTGTATTTTTTTGTGTCTGACGTTTCTTAACAAAAAAAATACACGTGATGTTGGGGGGGGGGGGGGGGCTAGAAACCTCACCACATATCACCATGGGGGAGGCGGGGTGGGGGGCTCTAAAAGTGGCCTAAAAACCTCACGTGATTAATGGACGACCCCTTAACACTCATACGCAGAATATGAACCAAGAAAAAGTGAGACATGTTGAAAATCGTTGACATGGTACGCATTGAAACAAAAAAAAATGGGAGTTTCCGGAAAAATGTTTTTATTACATGTTGCAATAAAAAAATACTTTTTGAAAAATTATTAAAAATATTTAGGGTCATGTTTTAGACAATAAGGTTAGAAAGATTTATGCCAAATTTCATCGACATCGGTCGATTAGTTTTTTAGCGTACGTCACGCCAGTTTTGACAATGCAGTTTAGAAGACCGTGCTATACTTCCGCCACTTTCGAAAACTAATTTTAAAAAATACCATGTAGTAGCTAAAAGTAGTAATAAAACACACTCTAAGTGTCACAAATGGTGAAGAATTCTTTATTAAAAAAAAAAATCATCGACGCCTATGATGAAATCGATGATTTTTGAAATGATGAATGAAAAATCATTGCTCGCCTAAAGGTATGTCCCCCCTTAAACCTATCAACGACCTATTGTAGCAATTAAGGGGGGATTGTCTTTTTTTTTCGCAAAATTTACCGCTTTTTGGGAATTTTTTTGTGAAGAAAGTATACAACGGAAAACTTGTGAAACTTGGCATATAGTTTTATTGATCTGTTTACTACATACAAAAAAAAATTTAAACAATTTCATCCAAAAATCCGCCTCCCACCCCCCCTCGACGCGCGATGGTCCTTTTTTGATGGTGTGCACGATTACAGCCTTCACGTTCATCCTGCAACAAAAACCCAAAAAGCATTTTACTTTAGACACATATAGCTATCGTTCGATGAAGGGGAAAAAAATTGACGATTTGGTGACGTTTTGAACTTGAAGTATCGATTTTTGGAAAAAAATTGATCGATTTTTTGTTATAAATAAAGAACTATTAAACGTATTGCTTTTTTGCTTCATCAAACGATAAAAGGATGTCAGCTGAGCATTCTGTCCAAATTTGAAGGCAATCGGTTGAATAGTTTTTGAGAAATCGTGCACACCATCAAAAAAGGACCATCGCGCGTCGTGGGGGGTGGGAGGCGGATTTTTTGATGAAATTGTTTAAAATTTTTTTTGTATGTAGTAAACAGATCAATAAAACTATATGCCAAGTTTCACAAGTTTTCCGTTGTATACTTTCTTCACAAAAAAATTCCCAAAAAGCGGTAAATTTTGCGAAAAAAAAGACAATCCCCCCTTAAACGATAAGAAGTGTTAGTACCAATTGGAATCATTGTTGCATATCTCATGATTTCAGACTTCATTATTTCCCTACGAATTTATATGCTGTAATTGAAATGGATTTTTAAAAAATATTTGACCGTTTAGGATTTGTTATTTCCTGTGTCGTACCGCAAACACGTTCAACGAGTATTGCGAGTCAACGTAGTGTTTTATTTGGTCAGACGTATCAAGGTTGGCCTGTCTTTCGTATTACAACCTCGCGAGTATAGGAATCAGGAACTATATTGTAAATTCAGCTCTCTTTTCACTTCAACACACTCGACCCGAATCTATATACACTTCCTTCCGTATGACAGCGGAATCGTACCAGTTTATGCGATCCTCGTATATCGCAGCCGTACAAAATGTACGACTGAGAACTCTCATCAGGGTCAAGAGTTTCACCGACGAATGCTGCAGGATAATATTTTTTAACACCAATACTTGGAATACAATTAAAACTTTGAAGTTTCGATAAGTTTCGGTTTAGCATTTTCAAAAAAAAATTGCAAAATCTTAGCAATTTCTTAGTTTCTTCTGAAAAATCGTGAATTTAGCCCCGCTGGCATATTTACTGTACTCATTGGCAATTGAACTTCAGCTCGATTTTTCGTAAGAAATTGTTCGTTTGTGCAGATTTTAAGGTTCGTTTTCTCGGAAACGAAGTTGTGGAGCTTTCGTAAACTGCGAACTTGAACTTTAAGAGAGGAAACCGCTGTAAAATTTTCAAAAATCGTTTTTTTTGGAAACACTTTTGAAAAATCCTTTGAACCTTCAAATATATTATCCATATTCGTTTATAGCTGAAAAAACCGTTTAGATACGGTTAGGCTTCAATGCTGTACAATAGATTTTTATAAAATGGATATTCCCTGATACTATGAAAAATGTACTTCCCCAAGATTCTAATAGTGAACTAAAATATATGTACGTTGATTAAAAATGTTGCCTGTGATTTGCGACGATGTTTATATTAATTTATGCCATATTATAAGATACGACGTGCTAATTGCGTATTTAGTGTGTTATTCAAGTGTTGGTACAAGGAATCAATAATGCCCGTCTACTAAATGCATAGAATATTTCATAAATCCAAAATAAAATAAAATACGCAACTGAAAGTTCTACGTTGATGATTTTTTATTATAATTCACCATTTCCTGACCTCCTGTAATGATTTATTTCGAAGAAAATATTTCACCTAATTGGCATCGAACCTAGAACCTAATTGCCTACCTTCTGCCTATCCTACGCACGCTGTCACTATGCTACCGAGTACTTTTGCCATCTTTAGCACAGATATGGCATAAGAGACAAAAGTAATTCCGGCTGTACTTCCGAATAGCTGTTACCTGCGATTTGGGTGAAATTTTGCACAGATCTGTTTTTATATAATATAAGTCACTGTTTAAACGGATTTTCGGCGCTTCGCAATAGTTTTGTACCATATAATAATGATTCATACCATATTATATGATGCGACCTGCTAAATGCATAGTACTGTGTGCCCTACAAGAACAGAAGGTGAACTACAAGAAGTGTTGAACTGATATCCTATTTTTGCAATGCAACAACCATACTATGTAACAGTTTATGAGACATGTGTAGTTCTTAAAACTATTAAGCTGCGGTTGCTCGAACTGCAAACGATTTACGTTTTCGTTGTAAGTGAACTTTACTATAATTTTTTTCGAATAGTCACTTTTCATAAGGTTTTCTGACAAATTATACTCGAAAAACGTTAATGTTAACCATATGAATTGTACAAACTTGAAAAGAATAGTTGAAGAATTATCCATATCTATATTGTCAAGCCAATTCGGGGATAATATATAGTCAAACGTGCCACCCAAATCGCATGTTTAGGTGTACTTTTTGCTTATTCCATAAAGGGGTTACACCCACTTGCGATTTTGAAAAAATCGATTTTTTTTATTGCATTTTTTTGAAGTATAAGTATCTGGGCCCATACTTCTGTATGGGCCCGGAATAGATGACTCTATGTGAGTTTACAAAAAAAAAAATATTTTCTTCGTGTAAACTGAAATTGAAACTTTAAACGCGTTTTTCTCAAAATGGCATTTCTGAAGTCTGTGACCAAGATTACTCGAACACTAATGAACCGATCTTCTTGAAATTTTGCAGGCTTATTTAATACATAAAAATGTAGTCTTTAATCGTTCGATTTTTTTTTTCGAAAAAAAAAATGGCCGTTTTATAGCCGAAAACGGCCGTTTTTTCGAACCATTAACTTTGACTGTCCGCCATTTTGTGAAAAATGAATATTTTTTAAAATCCTTCGATTAAAGACTAGTTTATACTTATATTTGACTAAATCCATCCGCATTTTTTTTTTCAGATGATCCACTTCGCCGCAATGTTGGACACCGCAAACCGTGTATATAAAAACATTATTTCATTGACGGCCATTTGCCACTAAACAATGTAATATTTTTCAATAAAAAAATTACTGAAAGTTCTTCAAGATGTGTTCTTTAAGATGGTATATTGGTCGATTAAAGAAGTTTTGTAGTTTTCTTTAAAAAAATTCATGAAAAAGGCCTTTTTTTGCGCTACAAGTGGGGGTAACGCCTTAACCTAAGTCGTCTTAACCATATTATGATTGCAATGTCAATAAACTATAACGAATTTTACTATCCCCTCTTTTACCATGGGCGTTTTTTGTAAGTACCGTAGAATTTCTCTCAGTGTTGACGCAGTCCTCGACTCTTGTAAGCATATTATCTTTCGGGAAAAAGTTACCGACTAAAAATTGTTTTTTTTCTACCAATAGGTGGCATTAGATTACGGGGGAAAAAATTCATCAGCTGTAGCGTCTAAAAACCGTTGACTTCAAACACGTGTTTCTCAAAACCATGTTTTTGAAATCGGCACACAGCAGAACTCGAACAATTTTCGTCCACTCGACTTGAAATTTTAACTGTAGCTTCTTAGATTGCTTTAACAGTCAAGTACGAGCGTTTTTTTCTATTAATGGAAAATTGTAAAAAATGAATCACATTTTATTTGAAAATGATGGTCGAAAAAACGAACTTTTTTAAAACTCGTCTCTGTCTTCTTTTGCATTATTTTATTATTTCACCCCGTACTTGACCGCTAAAACCAGCCCCCTGACACTGGGTACTATTCCTATGGCAATAAATTACTCGCGTGTTGTCCGGGATGTTTGTTTGCGCTACAGTCCACTTCGTGGCGCTAGTAGTCACCTGCTCGATTTCTTTTACGCATGCGCGTTCCGTGCTTGATATAATAATAACATTTTCGGAGTATTTGGAGTTTTACGGTTGTGTTGTGACTTGTGGCTTGTCAGTACAATACAATTTTCAGAACATTTTAAATGTCAAAAAATCAATCCGCGATCTGTGAAGTGTATGTTTCTTTACCATGACATACCTTCTATATTGTGTGTAGATTATAATTATCAAACGACGAAGAGCGGCAATTGGTTTGGGATAAATCATACCGATATGCACCGTCCCTGGTTGTACCCCAGGGTACAAATGAAACCCGGAAAAGGTGAATTTTTTCACAATTCCCAAGAACCCGCAAAGTGAGAATTTGTGGAAAATAGCTGTGCGGTGAAAGAGCAGCTGTGTGAAAAGTGGAAGAGCAGTTTGCGAGAAGCATTTCCAGAAAACCGAAATAATTTGGGAACGCCACTTTCTAAGTCCCGAGGGAAAAGTGCTTGGAATAGTGAGTTCGACCATTTTTTTTGTTGAAACCCGAATTTTTATTTTTTTCCTCTTACATTCGAATTATGACAAAAATTTCGGGGGAAATACAAAATCCCTCACTCAAAACAAGGAAGTGTCCCATCGCTATTTCCGTGGACCAAGACAGAACAGCTACTGTCAGAAAATGTGTTGACAGAAAATGAAACGGCATAAAAAAAAATTCGAAATTTTGTACCAGGTGAAAAATATTCAAGGTTCATTTATGTATTATAAAGAAAAAACCGGTCATTTTATTAAAATGTATATTAAATGTTGATATTTTGAATTTAAAAATTATTCAAGGGAAATAAACATATTTTTCTCTAGCTCTAGCTCTAGCTGCCAAAGAACAAATACATTTCCAGTTACATCATTTTTAACGATTGAAATAACCATATTATAATAATGATTATAATAAACATTTTCTCCATTGTTTGGTGGGTTCGGCTGGTTCACGGGTTATGTCACATATATAGTTGTCGAGAAGGTGACTACTAGCGCCACACGTGGCAGCGGTTGAAAATAAAAGCGATGGATATTACGCGAGCCATGTATGAGTGTTGGTGACAGGGGGCTGGCTAAAACTAATATAATTAATGAAAATATTTCACTTCTAGTTCTAGAATTAAATTCACGACAGTTCTACTGCGCGCGGCGGAGAGGGTTGGCTGAAAACCAGTAGCGCTATAGCGGCTCTTGCGTCGCCATTTTGTTTTCTTTTGACAAATAAACTTTTTTTTACATACTTCAATATATAGTTGATAAAGCATAAAAGTTCTCTTGACGACGTATTTTATTCCTTTTTTTCAAAGAAAACGGTCGAAAATGAGCAGTTACAGTGGTGCCTTCCCTTAATTTAACATGTCTACATTTAAGGAGAGGTACTTGAGTAACGGCGAGAAAAACAGATAAACTTCGGGAATTTTTATCTCAAAAACTAATGTTTCGATTGAATCCGGGTTTCTTTTATTGGAAAATATGTACATTGAGGAATGTTTAGGAGTTTTTTTAAAACGAATTCGTTGACTGGACGCGATTCAAACGCGATTATCTCGGAACATAGTTTTCAAAGTCGGTGCCAGATGTATCTCGAAAACGGCTTGTCCGATTTTGTCCAAATTTGGATACAATATTCTTCGATAGTTTTTCTCGTTCGCCACGTAGGATTTTTTGGAAATTTTCATTTTTGACGGAATTGCGACCGCTTTAATTTAACATTCGTTTTCGTTAGCAATTTCCGACGATTTTGGATTGCATACACATTGCACAAACAAGCAATGGTTCAATCAAATGGAAAGGCCCTACGTGGCGAACGAGAAAAACTATTGAAGAATATTGTATCCAAATTTGGACAAAATCGGATTTTGTTAATCGTTACAATCGATGATTATAACCATCGTTTGAATGAAAACAATAACTCGTTATTTTTTAGGTGAACCAGAATCCGTTTTATGAGGTAAAATGAGCAACAATGTTTTTCACGGCTGTTTTTATTACTTGGCGTTCATCTTCAACCTTTTCGATTTTTTAAGAGAATTATAAATACTCAAGTTATGCGTAACGTTGTGACTGCAATTTGTGGCTTTATTTCCACCGTAAAGGTTTTGAATCGTTAGTCACCAGCCAAGATTTAAAAAAAACTATATGTTATTGTCTATACTGGGTCTTTACGAATTTATCGAATTTTCTTCACCACAAAACGACATAGATAAAAAATAGTTTAATGTATGTAATTTTGGACGCGGTTGGATGGGCAAGACGTTCACGCTACGGGTGGTATAATTTTTGTTTTGCTATTTAGCACTAAGAACCCATTTCTAACAACGGATTAAGGCCTTAGGCCACTCTAAAGACCGAAAAAATAGGTTTTTCGTAGATTTTTCTCAGAAAAACTACAAAATAAATCGAGATTACAAAAAAGGGTGTTTATCATACATATCAGTGACTATGTACAATAATTTTTTTGAAGCGATTAATTTCAAAATGGCGACTGTGCAGCGTTTATCTCAAAACTGCATTTTTTAATTGGCCGGAAACACAACTCAGACAATTTTCAACCGATTCACTCGAAATGTTAAATATATCTTGAAAAATACGTTGTCTATGGAAGTACGTAGGATATTTTTTTTTATATTGCATAGTTCATTTGTTATTAACGATTTTTCAGGCAAATTTTTGGAAAGTAAAAAACTTGCCTAATAAATCGTTAGATAATTGTTAATAACAAATGAACTATGCAATAGAAAAAGAAATCCTACGTACTTCCATAGACAATGTATTTTTCAAGATACATTCAACATTTCAAGTGAATCGGTTGAAAATTGTCTGAGTTATGTTTCCGGCCGACTTAAAAAATGCAGTTTCGAGATAAACGATGCACAGCCGAGATTTTGAAATTAATCGCTTCAAGAAATATATTGTATACAGTCACTGATATGTATGATAAACACCCTTTTTGGTAATCTCGATTTATTTTGTAGTTTTTCTGAAAAAAAAATCCCCAAAAAGCCTATTTTTTCGGCCTCTGGAGTGGCCTGACCCCTTTAACGCAAACTAAACCTTTGTAAACACTTGGGAAAGAAAAAAACCCATCGGTAATCATAAATATTCAATATTAAACCACCAGGGTTTGATCAAAGATCAAGAATCTTGGTTGGCGAATGAAAAACATTGATGCCAACCTCAATGTCTGCGATGTTGCCGTATCTCGGCTGCATTTAATATTTATTAATGATAATAATAAATAAGCTCGTGACATAATTATAAATAGACATAATTATAACTGACTCAGAATTTCATTCTGAGTTGTATAAAACGTTCACTGGCGCAGTTTTTTCATAATAATTATCGACAATATTATACTTTTTCAAGTTGGTAGTAACACAAAAGTTTTTTTTTATTCACGTAATAAAACTATAAAAATGCATGATTTTCCTCTTTGATTGCATATTTATCAAAAAGTAGCATCTACAGAATAAATCTATACCTCGTATGCAATTTTTTTTGAGGTTAGTGGAAAAAAAATTCACAAACCGTCATTTAACTCAACTGGATTACTCCACCCTCCTTAGCTTATCAATTTTACACGCGAGTCCATTTAGCATTTTTTTAAATTCGATGATTCAAATACTATTACGATACGCAAAAAATCGTTTTGGGCAAAAAATTACACTGGCCAACGAGGCTGCAAAATTTCACCTAAATCGAATCTAACGACTACTCGGAAGTTTGTCCAGACGAAGGGCACATGGCCGAATTATAGCAATGGCCTCCCGACGACTAAGGCTATTCCTTTCACGGACCTGAACATTTAACAATTAACTGATTTTCGCCTATAACCAAGTAAAACTACATCCCAGTTCATTGGTAAAATGTAAAGTCAAGTTACCGAACTTTTAACGAAAAATTACTTTTACTTTTCAGAGAAAATGTCAAAATGTCTAAATCTACTAAATTTGCGCGATTTTTTTTTATTTCAGTTTATCGTTGGGTATAATAATTGATTGCGACTTATTTTTATCACGCGCCACTGTAATTTACCAATGCATCAGCAGGGCCCTCGTTATGCCCCCACAAAATATGCCACCCCCCCCCCCCCCGCGAAAAGAATACCTTAAAGATGATTGTGTTTTTCATCGTTCTACCAGCTTCATAAAGAACTGTTTCCATGCGCCAAAGTTACCATCACACGTCGCTGGCCGGTGGGCGAGTGTAATCCATGTCAACGAAGTCAGACTCGAATAGAAGTCCAATTTTCATGGACAGCATTGAGGCAATCTATCACACCGACCGAGCGGCCACGAGCGCGAGAGAAATAGCTGATTTGCAGATACCCCGTGTTCTCCTAAACGGTTGATTTTTTGGAAAAAAATAAAAGAAACAGCTTATACTCTGTTGAACGGCGAACTACGTCTGGATGTCTGAGCGGTGTCCTTAAGGCCGTAGGCCACAGTAACGGGTATAAAATCATGTGCAAATTTAACAATTTTTTTTTTGTATGAGAAGTAATTCACTCATAAAATTAATTACACATCTATTTAGTATGAATATCAAGCTGTTAGGAAATATATACATTTTTTTTTCGATGTACGAAATGGCCGACTACTCGAAACTTCTCGAAACAGCTTTATTCCAAACGGCGTGACAAATAACTTCAACAATTTTCACTCGATTTACTTCAAATTTAGAAGTTATGTTCCTAATTGCATTTCGCAGAGTAGTACGTACGGAATTTCTGATTAATCGAAAACTTTTCATTTTATGAGCAGTTTATGAGCTGTTATAACGAAATCTTTCACTGAAAATTCATTTCTTAAGTTCAAATACCTACAACTTTTGAATAAAACAATACTTTTTAAATTTTGTACGTACTTCTCTAGGTATTCTAATGTAGATTGGCGGAAATTTTTGTTTTTTGTTCTAGGTGAAAAATTGTTGATGCTAAATGTCACGCCGCGGGGCGCCTAAAAAAGATAACAAAAGAAAATATTAGTAGTCGGCCATTTTGTACATCGAAAAATAATATATATTTTTTCTAACAGCTTGATGTTCGTGCTACATAGATGTGTAATTAATTTTATGAGTGAATCACTTTTTCATACGAAACATTTTTGTTAAATTCCCACATGATTTTATACTCGTTACTGTGGCCTAACCCCTTAAGACAAGTTTTTTTCGGAACCAGATGGCGCTGTGATCGAGCCGCCCAGAAACGTTACATCGATAATTGGTAATGCATCGACGAAAAAAGAACTCAACCGTTTACAGCGCGGCTGCTAAGAGCGATCACGCATCTGCACTCGTTCGACTCGTTCCTTCGCGGTCGGTAAAATCTCTCCCGGCTGCCGACTTCGGACGCCGAAGCGGCAAAGCTACCGAGTGACGCAACCACTTCGCGGCTCTCGGCTTTCGGCTATCTTCGGCGTATTTCGGGCGTTCCTCGGGGGCCGACCGAGGACGGCGCTGCGAGCGCCCGCGAAGCTCGGATCGATCGTGGCCCACGCAAACCTTAATTTTTTTCTTACATTTTATTAATCGCAAATCCGTAAGTACGAAAAGGTTCATTGCTTTAAAACGAACTCTATGCCAATCGATCGCAATGAAAATTACGATATCATTGATGATATGAAATCTCTCACTCGTTGCGCCGTTGAGCGTGAAAATAGTTTTCAGCGTTCTTTTCTTTTTGCCGCGAATACTTAAAACGTGTAACGATCTGCGCTGCGCAGTTGCGACGTTGCCACTACCGTTCCTAAGACCCTCGGGCGAACCTACGTCAATGTTAAATTTCCAAACCCATGTTGCTCTTATAGAGTACCTCAAAAATTCATTCCAAGGCATTTTTTTCGTTCTTGTTACACGCGATCTCATCGAGAATCTAAGAGAAGTGGCTAGAAAGGAAAAGAGTTCGTTCCAACGTGTTGTACCTGAAATTAGGACGTTTCGCAAAAAAAAAAACATAACAATTCCACCATGCGGACCGGCGGTAGCAGCGTTCCGGCGATCCGGCAACGTCGCGATAGTTCGCATTCGAGGCGGGCTACATAGGTGCTGGCTGGGTGCGAGTAAGATAGAGAGAGATATGAAGAGCGAGACCGTGAGCCAGGAATGAACGCGGGTGTTTTTGTATTCGCGAGACGCGCGCGCGGTGCATCGTGGGCTCTCGAAGGGGGTGGGGGTTTTAGCTAAAATGGCGACAGACGTGCTCGTTGTACGCGCTTAACGGGATAATAAAACGCTTCCAGTGCGACGAATTGTCGAAACATGCCCCGGCCTAAGCGCGCAGTAAGTTTCACTAAACAAAGTTGTCAATGTGTTCTTCGTTCACGTTTATCTCGCCAAAATATCGAATATTTCGTGACAACGAGAGGCGTGATCTGTGCTAAGATTCTAGCTGAGAAACGTCGTTTCTTCCAATTTCGCGACAAACGTCTCTTGTCAGACTAGCCCGCACACAGTTGCGATACAGCGGCGCGAAGAGGAGGGGGCAGCTTTGAAAAAAAAATACACGGCGTCGCACGCGGTCGCGATATGAATATCTGACAATTTCACGTTATCTGACCAACGAAAAATTCTCCCACAGACACACACACACATTACATTTTGTTTCCGTCGCATGAAAACGCGACTTGTCATGGTGCAATGTTTTTTTTTGCTTCTCTTTGTTACCTTGTAGACTAGCGTCTCGGGGACAAAATCCACGGTGCTGAAGAATACTGAGAACCGCGTGGGATCGAGTTTTTCGTGACGTTTGAGGACGGGTGAGGTGATCAAGGGGCGGGACGATGTTTTTTGTTGAATTTTTTGCAAAATCTCAATGTCAAACTTTTGACACGATCATATTTTTTGTTTTTACGCTGTCGCTTTGCTATATAGCCGGTACATATTTTCCATTTCTTTTCTTCTCGACAGCGCGTCCCACGACTGTCAATCTCCACCTTTTTTGTATCAACTTCGGATGCAATTTTCTTCGGAAGCTTCCGCTTGCACGTTTTTTTTGTCTTGCGTTTTTCCGGGCTTTTTTCTCTGCTCTCCGCCTCCTAGGAGTGGGGGATGAGTCTCGTGAACACGCTTTGCGATATCGCCAGAACGCTCCACAAGAGAGCACGCATCAACCGCGTTGTGTCCCTATGTATACGTGTGTATGCGCGCGCATTTGTGTGTGCTGACCGCGCGCATTTTTCGTTCCTCCGTACACACACGGTCCTCACCGTCCGGCCTTTCTATCCCTCTTTTTCACTCGTTTTACACACGAATTTGCGATATTGTCAGCGATTTTCGTCGTGTTCATCGGATTTCGGGGCATTTCAGACGTTTGACGAAACACGCGAGAATCGTGCGAGGCCGTTCGAACACACTTTATGAAGGTCTCGTTTTTAAACACGCTCATGACATAACCTCAATTTTTTTTTCTCTTCACGAGGGGATTTTGATGAATTCGAAAAATTATCACTGAACTTTCATCGGACTCATCATTTTATCCAACTATTCTTTGCTTCGTGTTTCTATGTGTTTGCACGTTGATTTATTGCAGGCGACAAAAAAGTACAAAGAGATGAGCGACGAGAGCAGCGGCAGCGACTTCGACGATGACGAGGATCCAGACAAAACCGAGGTCCCTGGTAAGTGTCGCTACTCTCACATCTCGCGTACGACGATACGATGATTTTTCCGCCGGACATTGACGCAATTTTCTTTATTCTCAAGGTGGAGGTAAGGACCTCGCAACTGCCGCAGGTATTGCCAGTATTAAAGATGAAAAACCACCAATGGCTGTGCCGGCAGCACCATTGGTGAAGGGCCAGGGAGGCGTTAGCGGTAAGCCTTCATCTATGCTACTTATAAATAAAATAATGAATAAACAAATAGACAAAGCATAAATAAAATAATGAATAAACAAACAGAATAAAGCATTTGACGTCCATTCAAGTTAGTCAAGTGAACCATTGAAAGAATATCCATGCAGCATTTATTTTCGGATCGTTCATTCTTCAAAGAACATTTATGTTTTTAAGGAGCTACATCTACCTAGAAGCCTGAAAACAACAGCCGAATTCCGAATTTTTTTTCTGTGAAACGGTTGGTGTAAAAAGAACACATTTTTCTTTATCACAAAGGTACATATGTTGAGAGCCTTGAAAAAAAATTACCAGAAACAGAAAAACAACAAGCACATGGCTACCGGCAGATGCAGAAATTTTTTTCACAACGTTTGGCGGTTTATACACTAGCTTAAACGCCCTAGCTGAAATTTAAAAACCAAATGGGTTATTCCAGTTAACAATAAATACGAGTCGTTGACGAACGTAGATTTTTTTTATGATTTTCATTTTTGACAATGCGGCGACGAATTGAAACGGGAACATACAAAATCTATGAAAGTAGTCGTCATTATTATGTAAGTATTGAAAAATGAAGATCGATTTTCAAAAAGTGAAATAGTCAATGATTTAAAAATATTTCTCATCGCATCTTCTGTAAAATTAGAAATAGTCTCATCATTTTGAGATTTTGACATCTTATTACAACTTCCAAGTTAAATCATTATTATTTTTTTAAACAACGGCGGCAAGATATTCCTTTAGGCGTCTTTTAAAAAACTGCTCATGTTATAGCTCAAAAAGTTATTGATCGGTCTGGCTGAAACTTTGGGAGGTTTCTCACTATAACAGTATTGGAAGGGTATACCTATACAAATATTAAAAAGTACAAAATTAAAAATTAAGTAGGCTTTGTAATCAAATTTTCATATTTTTGACCATGTTCTCGACAATTTTTACCCCAAAAAAGTAAGTTATTTACTTTATAACATTACAACTTCGGGTATATCCGTCCAATAATGTTATAGTGAGACACCTCCCAAAATTTCAGCCAGATCGATCAGTAACTTTTTGAGCTATAACGTGAGCAATTTTTCAAAAGACGCCTAAAAGAATCTCATAACAACGCCATTTTGTTTTGTTCTAAAAAGAAAAAAAAATCGCACTTGCAAGTTGTGATAAGATAATGCCAAAATTTTTAAATAATGCAATTATTTTATCACCTTAAAAAAAATCATGAAAAATGACTCGAGCGTCTAGAGGGATTTGCCCCCTTAAATTTTACGATTATTTCAATGAAATTTTCAGGGAATATTTCTAAAAGGTGATACTGTGGAACGAAAATATTTTTGTAAAATCCCATTTTTTGACCCACTTAGGTAGATGTAGCCTGTTAACACTAGGCTTACCGAGACTATCGATTTTACGACACACACTATGCATTATATCAATCACTGGTTTTTTGACTGAATTTATCCGAAAATTGGTCACTTCTTTGGTAATTTCTGGGAAACGACCTTTTACTCGGTAATAGTTTTAACTTATTAATATTGAAATTGAATAAAATTGATTCTTTTGAAGAAAATATTACTGAGCAGTAGGTATATGGTATATAATGTTGAAAAGTAATGCTACATCGATAGTGCCCCAAGTAGCAAATTGAAATGCACATTACATTGAGTTTTAGTTTTTAGCAACAGAAAAAAATGTGAACGACCTTCCAAAAATACAAGGCACAGTAAACAAAAAACAAAATAATATATAAGAGATATTTTAGCCTTCAAAAGTTCTACAAAAAAGTGAGCAATGGTCACTCATCCACAGGCAACGGATAATAAGCGATTGGGTTTTCAGAAAGCTTCTTGTCAGTATCGTGATAGGCATAAGCGATTACTGGGAAAGCCAATGGATTTATTTCACGATAAATTAAACAATAGACGAGTATGTGCATTTTGCATACATAAAACTTTTCACATTAGATATGTAGGGTCTATGATTAAAGGATACAACAAAATAATACAGACAGTAGCAGCACAATTGATGAGCAGTCGTGGTAATCGCTAATGACAAAAAACTTTGGTCCGAAAATATTTGGATGGGTGACCTTTTAGCTCTGCATCGGCTTGTACAGTGACTATTCAGTAGAAGTCCCCTTTACTGGATCTTTGATGGAAAATACATTGTTGAAGTCACAAGTGTAGAGCAGAGTAAATAGGAATAGAATAAAAAAAACATTCACACAGAAAAGTAGTAACAAGGAAATTGTATTAAGAAAAGCCAACCGTTGTTTATCCCTGCTATGCCAAGGCTATTTACAAATAAATAAACGAATCATTTTTATTTATTGGTTAGAGAAATAAAAACGACCTTTTTTTGTCTGAAAATCGAATCACGATGTCCACTCGCGGACTCGAAGTAATTTCATACTGATAATGTATGTACTGCAGTTAAGGCGTTATACGCAGTTGCAAGGCCAAAAAGGTCGTTTTTTCACGACTTTTTTCTGGAAAAGGATTTCATTTGGGCAAAACGAAAAGTATTAGGCAGTGTAGTGGCATCTTTTAGCTTTGGATTGGCATTTTTTATTTTCAAAAATATTCATTAACATTGCTCCTGTAGGAAGTCTCCTGGAGGTCCCCGAAAAAAAAGTGTCCGGCGGTGAGAAAAGCATCTCCGGTTTGGATTATCTAAAATGAAAAAACCAAAAAGATTATTTTAGGGGATAGATGAATCCAGGTATTGATCGAAGGAATAGTCGACATTTTAATTTTTGACAAAACGGTGGCTCCGGAAAGTAACAATTTCGATTTTCGACCAAATTTTTTTCGTTAAATCGTTGAAAAAAAAAATAGAAATAATTATCGGAAATCTTATTTCTTCGATCAATACCTGGAGAATATATCTGACAAGGTTGTGTTAAAATTGCAGACCGATCGGTTGAGCCGTTTTTGAGAAATCGTGCTCACCGACTTTGAAAACACCATTTTGAGAAAAACGCGTTTAGAGTTTCTCGGACGCTCGGAGACGCGCTCCGAGCGTCCTTACAAATATGTGTGTATTTCCGAGAATATTCGCTGGATCGATTTGAAATTTTCAGGAAATATACTCACATATTTTTACATTCCGAAAATGCATGAAAAAAATCGATTTTTTGAAATTTCTTACTGCGTATAACCCGTTAAAACATTTGCTAAATATTTATATTGAAAGATTATTCATTTGAGATTTGGAAAAAAGGGATGATATTAAACATAAATTGAACTTATTTCGTGAAATTTTTTATGAAGTTTAACAAAAATTTATAACGCTATTGAGGCATAATAGAGCCTCTGTATAAATAATGTGGTCCAACCATCGGGTCCATAACTTAACGATGGTTGGTCTGAAAAATGAAAAAGTTTTATAATCTATATAATGTAGTTCTCGTTGAACGTAGTCATTTTTCGAAAGGAAAAAATTTATCGAAATGTCTGAAGTTTAAAAAAAGTCTAATTTTGGCGTAATTTTTATTTATATTCAGGGGATTGAAAAATACTTCATTGAAACAAAACGGCTACGTACAACGATAGCTACTGTAATTACGGAAACATTGGTTATTTAAAATTAAAAATCGGACAATTATAGGTAGAGTTATGATGCCGGCCAGGGCGAGGAAAGTCGAGAAAAACGCGATTGAACGTTTTAGTATACGTAAATCGTCGCGCTACCTGCTCTCACTAAATCGTCTGTACCTTTGTCAATTTTCAATATTTTAACTTAATTTTTTGCACGTATTGTTTAATATCAGGGTTGTTACGGATATGGAAAACCAAGAAAACTCAGGGAATTTCTTTCCTCCTGGAATAATCAGGGAAAAGTCAATTTTTGAAATTCTCTGGAATTTTCTCACAATTTATTTTTTGCAAGAATAACGAGAAATTTATTTGATTTGACTATTTGACAAAAAAACTTAACAGCATAAAGATAAATATTTTTGTATATTTGAAATATTTATATAATTCTTCATTCATCACGACCACATCATCATTTTTATAGATAAGTGTTTATATTTATTTTTTATTTATTGTTACCGGCGTAAAAATTTCTCTTTATAATGAAGAACAGGTTCTGTATTTGCTTTTGATGTATTTTTTTACTTTACAATGTTAAAATTATTTTTAGAATTTCAGTTTCAAAAAAAAATTATTTCAATTTTTAGCATTTCTGAATATCTGGTCTTAAAAAAAATTATGTTATCCAGTTCAACATCATTTTGTAATAGAACGATCGAATTGAGAATTTCTTTTGCTTTTTCAAGTTTGTTAAAGATGTTTTTTTCACAATAATGATTCATTGCTATTTCTACGTATATATTTTCTCCCGTATAGTTCGTAACGTTTACAAATACTAATAAACGAGACTTAACTTGTGGTCTTTAATTTGAAAAAATATATGTTTGATGAAAACAAAGAGTTCTTTATTTGACCCTGGTTCATTTGCAAAACTTGGATTTTTTGCAAAATCTCGAAAATTCAGGGAATTTCTGAGTCAATAATGCGTAACAACCCTGAATATCTATACTTTGAGAAAATGCAAAAAAAATGATATTTTCGAACCGTCACAGTGGTGTCCCGCCTTAAGGGGTTATATATAGTTAGGAGGCCCAAAGAGATCGAATTTTCAAGAATTTTTCTTGCGAAGGCCTTTAAATCTATTAACGTAAAAATTTGTACACATATTATGGTAACTTTTAACTGTATTTTAACATTTTTTATTTGTAATAATAATTATTTTGAAAGCTGCTATAGCTGATCTCCGGGAGCACCTCTAAAAAAGGCGTCTTGCGGTGAGCACGATATCTCTGGACTGGATCATCCAAAATGAAAAAACCAAAAACATTTCGTTAATATAATGGATTATCTTGTAATTGATCAAAGGAATAAGCAAAACAATAATTTCTGACAAAATGGCGGCTCCTAAAAAAAATCGATTTTTGACAAAAAATTAGGCCTCAAATTGTTTATAAAATGGAAAATATTTATTGGTGAGAAAAAACCTTCGATTAATTACTAAAAAATATACTTGAAAAGATTGTGTTAAAATTTGAGACTGATCGGTTCAGTCGTTTCCGAGAAATCTTGCTCACCGACTTTAAAAACACAGTTTTGAGAAAAACGCGTTTAAAGTTTCAAAAGCACGTTCGAATGTTCTGACACGTCATTACAAATGTGCGTGTAACTTCGAGAATATTCGCCGGATTGACAAGACATTTTTTGTGTGTGTATATAAATATATGTACATTACGATTTTTTTTAAATCGATTTTTCGAAAATTTGAACTGTATATACCCCCTTAACGTAACAAATCTATTGTACCCCAAATGGAAGATAACACCGCATTTACTTTATTTCCATTTGAAGAGTAATTTTTTTCACACTGAACAGGTGAAAAAATCCTGCTAGACAATTTTTCGTTCTAACGCGGCGCATTCTTGACGAATAATATCTGGATGGTTGTTTCTTTTCAGTATTGAATCAGAAACTTGCCGGTAAAATTCCCGGTGGTCTGGTAACAAAAACGCCGACTCCTGGATACGAGATGGTAAGAGTTGGCGGATCGCAGGGTATACCGCCTGGTTTCGCAGCGCCGAATCAGATGAATCAACTCGCTCAATTCGGCGGTCAGGCTCCATACGGTTTTCCACCGGGGCTTGCCTCGCTCGCGGGTTTCAATCCAGCCGCCTTTCTCCAACAGAGTAAGTCAAATTAGTCCAAGCAAACATTCGTTTCGTATTTATAAGAAAGAAAGATAATTATGTGCAAACTACCTATTGTCCCACTCGCTCGCAATTCGCAGCTATGGAAATGGGAAACATAATGGGAGGATTCATGGGTATGGCTGGTATGAACATGGGCATCAATCCGTTTGTACAGTTGCTCAACCAAAGCGGTCTTCCCCCAAACTGGGCTGCCGGACTTTCCGGTATGTGCATAACCGAACATACTGGAGAGTTGTAATATTTTCTCGATGCCCGATACACTTCCGGTCTCGGTCAATGTTTCACTTCTAATTGGCATTTTCGTGATATCGTAGGAAAAAATTTGTCACAACTTTGGATGAATTCGGGCGATCCCGGCAAGATGAACATGCAACCTACTTTGCCGGAGGAGGAGGATGGCGAGGACGAGGAAATGGGAGTAGCCGAGACTTACGCCGACTACATGCCAACGAAACGTAAAAGAAACAAACTTATGAAATCTCTGCGACCTCTGCTTCTCAGAAAGTTTATTCTGGAAATGGTGCATCTTGAAGATATGCAGAATATACAGGCCCGTTCAAGAAGCAACGATCTTGTGAAAAAAATCAACAATAATCGACGTTTTCACGTTTTCCTTTATCGGCAAATTTTTTTTTTGCTTCTCTACGTACCAAAGTTCTGACGGAAAAATTGGTGAATTACGTATCGTCCTAGGCATTAAGGGGGAGGCGCAGTAATGCGAGTTGTTGACGATCGTCAACAACTGGTTTCTGTATATGTTTTCTGTACATTATCTGCAAATGTATATACAATGTACAATGTATGAGTTATTCCTCGTGAATCCGGTGGGCTTTTTCCCTGACCCCCGCCAATTCGATTAATTTTTTTAATCTGATTCCATTGACCCTAAAAAACAACCTGATTTTTAAAAAAAATTTTGAAACAACCCTTAGTCAAAAAAAAATCCGACAAAACGCCCCGATTTAAAAATCTGAAAAAATTACCAAAAATGCGTTATATGTAAAAATTTTCAAGAATCACCCCCAGTGGAAGTCTGATTTTTTCTGTGCTTTCTGAGCGATTAACGTTTAAAAAAAACCGAAAAATTCATCATTTGTTTTATGAATATTTTTAAATAACCAAATGGTTATTCAAAAATGGTCAAAAAAATTGATTGTGGGTATCAAAATATTTAAGTATTCTCCCGAAGTAAGCGGTTCTTGAATTTTTCGGATTTTTTTTAACGTTAATCGCTCAGAAAGCACAGGAAAAATCATACTCCCACTGCGGGTGATAGCTTGAAAATGTTTACATATAATCACGCATTTTTGGGATTTTTTTCAGTTTTTTAAATCGGGGCGTTTTTTTTTTGGAGATCAAATTTTTTTTTGATTAGTTTCGAAAAATGTAAAAAAATTCAGGGTGTCTGTTAGAGTCAATGGAATCAGATTTGAAAAATTAATCGAATTGACGGGGGTCAGGTAAAAAGTCCACCGGATTCACGTGGAATACCTTGTATATACATTAGAGTGGCACAAATTTGAGCTCTATTTTTTCGCCACTATCCAATTATCGTCTTTGAAGAAAAAAAATGTCGCCAAAGCTGCGAGCGGTCAACAAATATTTAGTGGTCGCTCAAGAGCTTCGAAATTTCCAAGTTTCGCCATTTTTTTTTACTCTTCTCACTCATAAATTTGACGCTTTGCAAAATTTTCATAACAATTAATTTTTTTTTCTTTAGAAACAGATTTTTCAAATGTACCTCACACTACTTACCCAAGAATTATAATCTTTGTTCTCATAAAATAATTCTTTAAAGCTCTCGTCCGTAAACAAAATTATAGGTCCCCCGTTTTATCAGGTTAGAAGTGTGAGGTAAATTTGAAAAATCCGCTTCTAAAGAAAAAGGGATTAATTGTTTTGAACATTTTCTAAAGTGTTCAATTTATGAGTTGAGAAGAGAAAAAAAATCGCGACACTTGGAAATTTCAATGCTCTTAAGCGACCACTAAATATTTCTTTGGCCGGCTAGAGCATTCACGAGGTTAATTTAATAATTCTAAAGCGTAAAATTCGTGAGTGAGAAGTGAACGAAAAAGAAATCGATTGTAGAATGAAAATTTAAATTTTTGGGAGGCTCGAGCGATCTCTTAATATTTTTTGACCACTCGCAGCTTCCGGTACAATTTCTTTCCTTTAAAGAAGATAATTAAATGGTGAGAAAAATAAAATAAAACGCTCAAATTTGTGCCACCCCAATGTGCATTTTTTCCGCGTCTATGTGTAGGCCAGGAAAAAATGTTGATTTTCGTGATTTTTTTTTTTTCAAGGAAAGATACATTCACCATGTTTGAGACGTAGGGTATATTTTATGACTACTTTTAGCTGTTACATGGTATTTAAAAAAAATTAATTCTTGAAAATAGCCAAAGGCTGGTACGGTATTTTAAACGGGTTGCGGCGGATGTTATCAAACGGCGGTGACACGTAGCGCCGGCGGGATTAATCTGAGGGAAAAAAACCAACGAAGATTTTTTTCATTAACACTCAAACGCAGAATATGAACCAAGAAAAACTGAAAAATGTTGAAAATCGATGAAATAGTACGCTTTAAAACAAAAAGATTGAATTGTCCGAAAAAATGTCATTTATTTTTTGCAATGAAAAAAAAGACCGTTTTTTTTTTTCATTTTCAAAAACATTTAAGATCAATTTTTAGACAATGATATTGGAATGATTTATACCAAAATTCATCAAAATCGGTCAACTAGTTTTTGAGCTATACGTCGCGCCCGTTTTGAAACTGTAGTTTAGAAGACCGTGCCATACCTCCGCCATTTCTAGAGATTAAAAACATACCACGTAACAGCCAAAAGAAGTAATAAAGCATACCCTAAATCTAAAAAGCAATAAAAAATCTTTCCTTAAAAAAAATCATGAAAATCAGCAAATTTTTCCTCGCCTAGAAATATCTCCCCCCTAAAGCGGAATATTTAATAAAAACTTTGAAGCAAATTACGAATTCATCTGTCGTTCGTTTGACGACAGGTGAATTACAAACACCGGTAACTGATCATATTAGGCATGTAAGATTTTACAGTAGTCGCAATAAGTTTACTTGAAAAAAACTCGATGCTATTTCCATGAATTGTTCCAGATTTTTAAACGGCTTATAAGAATAAAGTGAAGGGGGGAGTGGTCATTCTGCTGCGACAGGCGGACGAAAGAATGCGCAGAAATTGTATTTTCAAACAGAAAGTAAAGACTTAGCGCTAAATTGAATGTTTTGTTTAGTAAAACTCGGACGCAAACATCCTGACCCAGTGGTCGAGACGGCCTCGTTGTCGAGCGTCGAGCCCTGCGACGTCTGGTACAAACTCTCAATTCCCGAGGAAACGATACGTTCGGGTGCTCTCTCGGCCTTGCAGCTGGAATCGATTACATACGCGTCGCAGCAACACGAGCATCTTTTGCCGGACGGTACGAGAGCCGGTTTTCTTATCGGTGACGGCGCCGGTGTTGGCAAGGGTCGCACAATAGCCGGTATCATATACGAGAACTACGTGAAAGGCCGAAAACGTGCGCTATGGGTGTCCGTGTCGAATGACCTCAAGTACGACGCTGAGAGAGACTTGAAGGATATCGGAGCTACGAAACTCGATGTAAGTGCTATGGTCTTTTTTTCATCTAATTGTTTTTTTATCGTGACGCACTATCATTTCGTTCCCATAATATAACATTGAGAAAAAGGAAAAAAGATATACGAATGACTGCAGTGTGTCTGATACATCGTTCATTTGTTTTTCCCATTTGTTAAAATTAAGGGGCTACATCTACCTAGAGGCCCGAAAATAAGGCTAAATTCAAATACTTTTTCTGGGAAACGGTTGGTGAAAAAGAAACGCATTTTTGCTAACACTGAGGTACATATCTTGAGAGCCTTTGAAAAAAATCACCAAAAAATACAGAAAAACATGGCCGCCGGCAGATGATGAAATTTTTTCGCGACGTTTGGCGATGAACAGCTTGAGGTCTTATATACACTTGTAGCGGGCGAAGGGGCGTGATTTTCTTGATTTTTTTTCGACGGGACAATAAATGTTTATTGAAAAACTGCGAACAACATCGATTAGAACATATTTAGATGTACTGGTACCATTTTTTTATTCAAAAATATTTCAAAATGGCGGAACTCTAGCTGTCTTCCAGGAGCGCTTCCTCCGTATATTGCATAGGCCTGGACGAAAGATTTGTAAAAAATTTGATTTTTTAAAAATGATAATTGTAACAAAACATTCATTTTTTGATGTGCTAAATTTTCGGTTTTTTTACACATTTTTTTTTTCAACCAAATTCAAAATCCTTCGTCCAAGCCCTAGCTATTATAATAAATAAGTGGTATAAATTTGGTATGGATCGGATTAATATTTTATTAGTAATCGTGTCCACCGCAAAGGTGTTTTTAAAAAAAGACGAATCTGAGATAATCGCGTTTAAGATTCAAGTATGTTTCCTTTACATTTAAAGTTAATTTATTCATACTAACATGGAGGCGTCGATTCCAGTGCCATGCAGTAATCCTGCATCCTCTGCAGCCTCTAAAACCATGATTTGATACTGCCTACGAGCCATTCTTCCTTCTCTTGTGGCTGCTTGCGCTTGCTGCTCGGCAAGATTAACACGCGCCTCGTCCTCTTGACTGATATAGGCGTAGGCGTTTCGGCCACAAGACACTCCGAGTGTTTCTAAAATCTTCAGTATAGAGATGTTGCCTTCATTAAATAAACAAGCAGATGCATATGCTGCGATTCCAACTGGTACTACTCCGCCGGGAAGATGCTTTGGTACAATTTTCCAAATGAGTTGATTGAAACTTTCGTTACTATTTTGTGTAAATCCACCAACGTATCTTTCTAAGAGTTTTTTCTTCGACAAATCTTCGTAAATTGGCTTAATAGCTTTCCAAACATCGGCAGCAAGAGTGTAAGTGTGTTTGAAGGATGTTATTGCAGCCTTCTTATCTTTGGGCCCCGCTGTGTAACCTGTCTGCCACTTGAAATACCTATAACTGCGAATCTAATGCTACGATTTTTATGAAATTTGGTGAGAATATTCTTGAGATATTGTACTTAAAGAATATGCTATCAAAAAATTTTCCAATTTTCCGACCATCACAAGTGTATATAAGGCCTTAAACGGCCCATCCGAAATTAAAAGCCAAACGAGTTATTCAAGTTCAAAGTAAATACGAGTCGTTGACGATCGTCGATTGTTAAAAACATTATTTTAACAACGTGGCGACGAATTGAAACTCGAGCATACAAAATCTGTAAAAAAAAGTCGGGCAATCCTTTAGATAAGTGACTTTTCGACGAATAATTATTACGAGCCAAAAATAACTATCTAACTATAAAGAAACTCAATATAGGGGTCGAAATGTTCAAAAATGCCCTATTTTATCACGTGTTTCCGCGAACTTTGAAACCCCATAACTTTTCATGGGGGGGGAGGGTGAATTTCAGCTTCCCCCGACTAAATATCATCACTTATAACCCAACAAATGAGAAAATCGCAACAAAAAAATGTAGGCTCATTTTTCGGAAAAGTCACTTGACTAAAGAATTACCAAAAGTCGTCATTTCCACGTAACTTTAAGAAATAAAGATCAATTTTTATACCGTGAGATCGTCAACGACCTTTGAATGTTTCTCATCCTAGCTTCCGTAAATTTGCAAATGAAAATTCAATGAAATTTTCCGAGAATATAGCCAAAAGGTATAGAATAAAAATAATTTTGGAAAATGCAATTTTTCGACCCACCTCGGTAGATGTAGCCCGTTAAAAAAATATAATCCCTCGCTGTCGAATACGTTGTTTCACCAAATTTTAAATGTTCAATTGTACTTAAACAGGTTCATCCGTTGAACAAATTCAAATACGCTAAAATATCGTCAGCAGTGAACGGTAACGTGAAGAAGGGCGTTATATTCAGTACGTATTCGGCGTTAATAGGCGAATCGACGCAGAGCGGTGGAAAGTACAAAAGTCGATTGAAGCAATTGCTTCAATGGTGCGGAGACGACTTCGACGGTCTTATCATATTCGACGAGTGCCATCGAGCCAAGAATCTCTGTCCTACGGGCAGCTCGAAGCCGACAAAAACAGGTTGAACGCTTTTTTTCCGTCAGTTAAGCGATCATTACAGTGTAACGAGTCGAAAAATAGCTGATTCTCGCGTTTTTTCCCCGATTATTGCAATACGCTAATCAGTCTGATGTTTTCATGTCGAATCAAAGCACTCGTGAAGAAGAGAATCAATTTTTAAACGATCATTTTTTACATTTTTTTACGGTTGAACATGTCTTCGAAAAAAAGGAGTCCTCACGGTGTACACGTAAATATTATCTGAAAGAAAATTTGTAAAAAGATTATTAATCAGTATGAAAGCCGCTATTTTGCTATGAAGGTTTTGTTAAGGTAGTCCTATCGCCAGGTTTCAATCCATAGGATTTTCATATTTTTTTTTTTAGCTTCATTAAATATATTAATAATCGTCTCTGTAAAATTTCAGGGTAGGTTATCGGTCTAATTACAGAGAAAAAAAATATTAAAATTGCGTATTTTTGTGAAGGAATTCCGAGACGACATGCAAAAACCAAATTTCCGGTCGCTACAAAAGTGTATATAATAGTGGAAATCCGTCAGATTCTTAAAAATAATCAGATTTACATACTTAACACTTGTAGTAATCCAATGCTCTTAGAAAAAATTACGCTTATTGGACTAATTTTTATGTAGTATCAAGTTTAATTTAAACTTCCGGTATTGGATTTATTACCACTTGCTACGATAAAGAGACGTGACAGGAAGGCAACAGCTGACTGTAGTCCTAACCTCATCTCACTCATTCGAATTTCCACGCATATTTCATTTTCAACCGACATATTTCGCCGACACAAATATTCCACGCTTTTTACCAGTCGTGGCCCGAATACAATGCTTTATATTTCCCGCACCTGACATTGTTTTGACAGATCGACGTTGAAACGCATGGAGGTTAAACTCGCCTGGATGAGTAAAAAGAGACGGAGATAGAACCAATGTTGCCAAATATCAAACCTCGAAATACTCGAAATTTTTCATTTTTCTAATTAAATGTAAACATTCATTCAACACATGGAAAATTTTAGTTATTACAAATTATTCTTTTTTGCACATTTTGAAAATATAAATTGTACAAGTCTCAAGTATGATCAGTGGTAGGACTAGTGTGAAGCGATAGGATTACCTTAAAATCAAAATTGACCAAATGGCGGCGGTTTGAAAAAAAAAGTATCGAATTTAGCCTACTTTTTCGAAAGTTTTTCGTTAAAAAAAAATATGAAGATTAAAAAAAAGATTCCATAGCAAGATGAAGAATGTTGTGTCAAAATTTGAGACAAATAGCTTGAAAACTCTTCCTTTGAGAGTGTACACCATTTTGAAAAATGAAATTTCGAGAAAAACGCGTTTGACGTTTCGAAATTCGAAATTATTCGAATTTCGCCCAAAAAATTGTACAGCATGTTTATAACCGTCCATACTATCGGATAATGGAGAAAAAATTGATTTTTTGCAAAATTCACACTGATCCCTTAAAAATACCAACTTTGACGAATAGATACGCCCTTTTAACGTTTGCTAATAGAGAAAAATCTGTTATCCGTATCTTCCGATCTCTCGTATTAACGATTATTCGACGTTTTTCTTCCAATCGCAGGCTTGACCGTACTGGAACTTCAGAACAAGTTGCCAAAAGCTCGGGTCGTGTACGCCAGTGCGACCGGAGCTTCGGAACCGCGAAACATGGCATATATGGTGCGTCTTGGTATGTGGGGCGAGGGGACGGCGTTCCCCGAATTCACGGATTTCATCGCGGCCGTCGAGAAGAGAGGGGTCGGAGCTATGGAAATCGTGGCGATGGACATGAAACTCCGTGGAATGTATATCGCTCGTCAGTTGAGCTTTCATGGTGTCGCTTTCAAAATCGAGGAAGTTCCTTTATCCAAAGAATTCGCGAAGGTTTACGATCACTCGGTTCGATTGGTGAGTGTAGAACTAATGTTATATTATACCTTCCCTTCTCGATGCTGTAATGTGTATGATTGAACCTGCCATTCATTGCTAGTTGCTTACTTCATCGATTGTTCATTTATAAACATTTTTTTTTCTTTCCTCATACCCTACCTGTATTGAAATAAACTCGTTCATTAAATTCCTGCCAAATATTGTTTCTCCTTCAGGTAACCGCGATGTATTTTCTAGAAATCAATTTACAACTTATATCAAAATTGCATGTATCGACAATAGCGCACTTACGAGTACACAATAGACTGGCTCAAAAAATAATTATTTTTTTTTCGATTGAAATTTTTGTTGAAAATGTTCTTGAGAATGACGAAAAATGAGTGCTGACCAAATTTTAGCCCTTTGTATCAATATTTAGAGGTCCCTCAGAGCGATTTACTATTTGCCATTCATTGCCGCTTCTCAGCCTTATAACTCGCCTACGGGTGAACACACGGAAATGCCAAAAACATTGTTTTAGAGGAAATATAACGCTCTACAAAAAAAGTCCTAGCCTTCATACAATAAATTCACTCGTTCGAATTTTATTCAACGTCAAAGTTGAATCTACGATAAAAATCATGATTTTGTGAGATTTTTGGACTTTTACAACGAAATTATTGATTTCTGTTGTTTTTTTTCTGAGTCATCATAAAAAGTATTGTATCGTTTTCAAATTATTCCCTAGATAGTTTCTAAAATTTCTAATAGATTTAAATTTATTGTTACTTAAAAGTACATTAGTACAATAATCTATTTTTATACCGAATTCAATACCGATAGCATGATAAATAAATATCGAGGGAATAATTTAAAAAGCATATAATACTTTTCAAGATGGACTTCCGGTTTGGCGCGCGTGGCATGCGGATCAAAGCCAGCGGGAGTGTGAGAAATAAGCTGAAAAAGTGAAAGCAGGGGCGAAGTGAGAGGTGGAAGGGAGTTAAAAAGCAAAGGTGGGAAGGCGGGAAGGTGTGGGAGTGTAGGCAAGGTGGAAAAGGAGGTGTGCGAGGAAATAGAGAGCGAAAAATAGCGGACTTCGAGCAAAGAGGTTAGTAAAGGGGCATAGAACAAACATAGAAGATGCGAGAGCAAGAAGGGTCGCGGACGGGGGTGGTACGCAAGAAGGAGGACAGCGCCACCACGTGCCAAGACAGCGAAGAACAGGTGGAGGCGCTGGTGAGCGTCGGGGAGAGCGTTATGGCGGAGCAGAGCGGAAAGGAAGCGGCCAAAAAGGGGCGAGGAAGGCCTAGGAAAGTGACCGCCAGGGGCGACGCAGAAACGGTCGGTAACATAGACCGCTTCTTCACCAGGGGAGGGGACGAGAAGGTGGCGTTCGCAACGAGGAACCTGCTAGTGCATTCGCCAGGCAGAGAAGGGGAGTGGGAGGCGGAGAAAGACAGAAAGGAAGAGCGTGTGCGGCCGGTGCAGCAAGCAGGGAAAGAGAAAGAGACGAGATTGACGGAGGAGGGTAAAGAAGTACACTCGACGGAGCGGCAGCAAAACCAGCAAGGCGACGGGAAGAAGCGTGAGTACGAGGGTACGGAAGAGGAAAGCAGCGTCGACAGCCGCGAAGGGGGAATGCGGGAGATGGAGGACCGTTTGAGGGAAATTCTTTGGGTCGGCCTCCGCCAAATAAAGGAAGAGCTGAAAAAAGAGATAGCCCCGCTTCCATGTAGATGCGAGGAAATGAACCGAATAATAAGAGAGTTACTGGGAGAGGCAGAGCAATGGAAGCATAAGGCTTATAGGGAGGCAGTGCAATGGAAGGAGCAGAAGGAGGAGCTGATGGAGGAACTGTTGGCGTGGAAGAAAAGAGCAGCGGGGTTGGAGAAAATAATCAAGGAAACCGAGGAACAACAAGGAAGGAGGGCAAACGTGAAAGATCGAGGAAAAGAACCCTGGCCGGAAGACGACGAGAACAACAATGTGACAGAAGGTGAGCGAGCAGGGAGCGGGCGAGACGCACAGAACGTGCGGGATCTGGAAGATCTGGAAGACGGGGTCGTGAGTGAAGAAAGGGGGAGGTGGGTAGAAAGAGGACGAGAGGAGCACAGTGGGCGACAGGAGTGGAAACCAAGAAGAGCAGAAAAAAGTCGGGGGTCCACGGTACCCCCCAGTGGTCGCGGAAATTGTGAGGCGTCGAGAACCGGGCAGAGAGACGAGGAAGGGGGGCGGAGTGGAATCGAAGGAGCGGAATCGAGAAGAAACGGAAGTTACAGCAAGGCAGCCGAGGTGCAGGACCGAGCGAGGGACTCGCTAGAGGGAGGGGAGTGGAAGGAGGTCAGTCGGTATCGGCGGCAACGAGCTGAGCCACGGCAACCAGACCCAATGGGGGAAGGTGAATGGAGAGCGGAATGTCAAGAGAGAAGAAGACGGAAGAAGAATGTTAAAGTATGGGGAGTGAGTGCGATCGGGAATGAACGGAGAGTAGCGGAGGATGTGACCCGTTTGATAAGGGCGAGATTGGGCGTCGAAGTTAAAATTAGCCAAGTAATAAAGGAAGGGGGGGGCCCGGTGGTGACGTTCGAAACGATGGGGGACAAAATAAAGGTCGTGAAGGAAGGTCGTAGGCTAAGAGGATCGGGGGTTATGATTGCGGATGACCTGACGCACAGAGAAAAGGAGGTGAGGAGATGGATTGCGAGCGAGGTGGAACGGAGGAGGAGGAAGGGGGAAGCGGTGAGAGCGGGATACGGAAAAATGTGTCTGAACCGGGAATGGTGGTATTGGGTCGAACGGGAGGGGCAACTAGTAAACGAGAGAACGTTTTTTCGAGGTTGAAGCTAAAGAAAGACAGTACAAGATAGTACTATGGAATGTGGCGGGGATGAAAAATGCGGTTGAAGCGAGCGACTTTTTGGAAAATCACGAAGTGATAATACTGCAGGAGACGTGGATGGAGAGGAAATGGGAAGAGAAGATGCTGAGCAAAGTGGGGAAAGGATATAAATGGTGGGTGAAAGAAGCAGAGAGGAGGAAAAGAAAAGGGAGAGCAAGCGGGGGACACCTAATTGGGGTGAGAAAGGAGCTGAGCGAAAGCTGCCAAGTGGAAAGCTGGAAACACGGGTTGGTGTTGAAGATAAGGAGAAGGGCGGAGGGGAAGAGCACATGGGTAATAGGGGTATACAATAGTGGGGGAATGAAGGAGCTCGAAAACGAATTAAGAGAGTGCATAGAGAAGGGAATAGAGGAGGGAGCGGGGATCGTAGTGGCGGGCGACTTGAACGCAAGAATAGGGAAATGTGCAGCAATCACAGAATGCGAAAAGACGGGGGGATTGGCGTGGAAAAGGGAATCAGAGGACGAGGTGGTAAACGCGGAAGGGAGGAGACTGCTAAAACTTTGTGAAGATATGGGGCTAGCAGTCATGAATGGGAGAGTGCAAGGTGATGAGAAGGGCAGGGTCACGTTTGTAGGTAGTGGAGGGGAGGGAAAGGGATCGGTGCTGGACCTAATATTATGGCTGGAAGACGAAGAAGAGGGTCTAGTGAGCTCTATGAAGGTGGAACCGAGGGTAGAATCAGACCATCTACCAGTGATCTTTGCGTTGGCAGGATGGGGGAGTAACGAAAGAAGGAACAGGAAGAGGAAAAAGAGAGGAGAACTAAGGTGCGACAGGAGACTCAAGTGGAAAGAGGAGGAGAGCAAAAAGTTCGAGGAGGAAGCGGAAAAAGCCAGAGAGAAGGAGGGGGAGGGAGGTACAACGAACGAGAGATGGGGAAAGCTGAAAAAAGCTATATGGAAGGGGGCTGCGGCTACCGGAATGATAAAAACATCAAAAGCAAATAGGAAGGGGGGTTATTGGCAAAGTAGGGAGAGTAGGCAACAAAAAAAGCACGTTTGGAGAGCCTTAAAAAAATTCGTGAAAAAAAGGAGCGGAGAAACGAAAAAGAAGCTGGGGGAAGAAAGGAAAAAATGGAAGAGGTTAAGAGAACGGGAGAAGAAAGAGTGGATGGAAGAGAGATGGAGGGAAGTGAGGGAGAGTAAGAATATGGTGGAGTGGTGGAGGGCAGTGAAAAAGTTCAGAGTGAGGAGCAGAGAAGAAGGGGAAAGCATAAGGAAGAAAGATTGGGTAGGGCACTTTAAAAAACTGATGGGGGAGGAGGGATCGGAGAGGGCCGAGGGGGGGCAAGAAGAGTACCGAGGGGAGAGGGAGAGAGAGCCTTGGGAGGAGGAAGAAAACGACGTTGGTGAAGAGGAATCGGAATGGAACAAGGAAATCGATAAGGAAGAAGTATGGAAAGCACTGAGAAAGCTGAAAAATGGAAAGGCGGCAGGGGAGGACGGGATATCGGCGGAATTCCTGAAGAGCCTATCGCTTAAAGCCAGGGAGGAATTGTGGGGGGTACTGAATGGAATATGGAGGACGGGAAAGTTGCCGGAAAAATGGGAGCTAGCGAGAATCTTTCCACTGCACAAGGCGGGGGACGTGGAGGAAGTAGGGAACTATAGGGGGGTATCGCTACTGAACATAGGATACAAAATCTTGGCGGGCATAATGACAAGAAGAATAAATAGCTGGGTGGAGAGGGAAAAAATAATCGGAGAGAGTCAGGCGGGATTTAGGGCGAACAGGGGGACGCGAGACCACATTTTCGTGTTGAACGCGCTGATTAATAACAGGCTGAGAGAAAAAGGAGGGAAGTTGTTTGTCGCCTTTGTTGACTTTAAGGCGGCATTTGACAAGATCGACAGGCGAATAATGTTGAGGAAAATTTGGGAGAAGGGGATCAGGGGGAGAATGCACAGGATGATAAGAGGGATATATGAAACAACGGTGAACGAGGTGATCACAAAAAACGGAATGTCGGAGGAGTTCGAAACAAGGAAAGGGGTCAGACAAGGGTGTCCGCTGAGCCCAACGTTGTTCGGCCTGGCTTTGGATGATATCGACAAAGAATGGGAAGAAAAAGGAGTGGGGGGGACAGTTATGGGGGGAAAGAAGTTTTACGCGCTGAAATATGCGGACGACATAGCGCTATTGGCGGAAGGGGAAGAGGAGTTGAGGGGGATGTTGAGGGGGCTGGAAAGGTTTGAAAAAACATCAAAAATGGAAGTCAATGTACAAAAAACAAAGATAGTGGTCTTCAGAAAGGGTGGGAGAAGGAAGAAAACACAGGAGTGGGAGTACAAAGGACAAAAGATAGAAGTAGTCAAGGAGTTTAAATATTTGGGTTTTTGGTTTTCGTCAGGGAACTCCTTAGCTAAACACCTGAGCATGGTGGTGGCAAAAGCGAGGAAGGCGGCAAATTCTGTGTGGGGGGTGCTGAAGAGAGCAAAAATAGATGCATTGAAATATAGGCTGCAGCTGATGGAATCGCTGGTAAAGGCAGGGGTGCTGTATGGGGTGGAGGTTTGGGGGTGGAAAAGGAGAGAGGAAGTAGAGAGACTGCAAGCAAGATACGTGAAGATGGCAATGGGGGTAGCACGAAACACGCCGGGTTACATCTGGAAATTAGAGGCGGGCGAAAGGAGCATAGAGGTGGAGGCGAGACGAAGAGCAAGCGACTACTTGCTGAAGGTGCTGGACATGCCCAAGGAGAGGTGGCCAAAAATCTGCCTAAGAGAGGAGATAAGAAACATAGGAAACGGGACCGAGTCGAAATGGGGAAGGGAACTTAGGGACGCCATGCGGGAAGTTGGGGAGGGAAGGATTTTAAACATGATGAGAGAAGGTGGCAGCTTGAAAGAGGTCGGCGAAATTCTGAAGGAAGGGGTAGAAAAGAAAAAGGACCAAGATATCCAAAAGGATTGGGCAGGGGTGGACAGGTCGACATATAATAAAATATATAAGGATATAAAGGAGAACGTGGCAGAGGAGGGATATTGGAAACAGGAAGGGCTGGCAGGAGCGGTCAAAGAGGAATGGGCAAGGCTGAGATGCGGAAATTTAGGAAAAGCGGGGAAAAAAGGGTTCGAGAAATGGATGTGCGGGGTATGTAAGAAGGAGGAGGAGACGATGGAGCATATCTGGAAATGCGAAAAAGCGAGAAGAAAGATCAGGCGGAAGTGGGTAGAAGGGGTGGATAAGTGGAGGAAGGGAAGAGAAGGAGATAGCCTCGAATACTGGTGGATTGAGACGTTGAAAGGAGGGGTAGTAAAGGAAATCTGTTATTATACCAAAGAGTTCGAAAAGATAGCAAGGGAAGAACCGTGACCGCGGGGATTAGTCTCAAGACAGACTAGCAGTCACTGGAGATTTGAGAGGTGGCAGATAAATAAGAATTAAGAATAGGAGTAAGGACATAGATATAAGCGTGCAATGTATAAACTGGTGTGGGGTATGTAAAAAGCGCAAAGCGTTGTACAAGAGGAAACAATAAATACAATACAAATACTTTTCAAGATGAATCAGAAAAAACAACAAAAAAATCAATAATTTTGTCGTAAATGTCCAAAACTCTCACAAAATCATGAAATTTATCAATTCATATAAACGTCATATTAAATGTACGTTTTCGAACTATTTTTCTACATCTATCTGTTTTTTCAAATTGTTGAAGTTGATTCAAGTTGAAGTTGAAGTCAACTGTTGTTTCAAATTCAACATTAATGTTGAATGAAATTTGAACGAGTGAATTTATCGTATGAAGGCTAAGGATCTTTTTTGTAGAGCGTTAAATTTTGTATAAACAATATTTTTGGGCGTTTCCGTGTGTTTACCCGTAGGCGAGTTATGAAGCTCAGAAGCGGCAAACAAAACTTTTACCATGTTAAATGAATAGGAAATAGAAAATCGCGATGAGGGATTACTAAATACTAATATGAAGGGCTAAAATTTGGTCAGCCCTCATTTTTTGTCATTCTCAACATTTTCAACAAAAATTGAAAAAAATCATAAAAATCAGCAGATTTTTTTCTAAGGGTACCTCTTAAGAGGTTGCCGTGACGATCTGAGATATATATTCCTTTAACAAAGCCTTATCTTTTATACACCCTCGTAATTAATGTTCTACTAACAGTTTTTTCAACCTCGCCTATAAACTTAAAACTATAATAAATTAGCAATCGTATTTCAGTCAACAACATAGTCATACTTTTTTTTCAAATTTTTCGAACACCTACAGTGGGTAGATGCGATGCAAAGGTTTCAAGAAGCGGCGGAGCTCATAGACGCCGAGAATCGAATGAAAAAGACCATGTGGGGTCAATTTTGGTCGTCGCATCAACGTTTCTTCAAGTATCTCTGTATCGCCGCCAAGGTCAAGCACGCCGTAACGGTGGCGCGCGAGGCCGTAAAATGCGGCAAGTGCGTTGTAATCGGTCTTCAGTCGACCGGCGAAGCAAGAACTCTCGAGCAACTCGAGCGTGACGATGGCGAACTCAGCGATTTTGTCTCAACGGCCAAGTGAGCTTTATGATTTTTTGTCCACCTAGCATTTTATGCCAATGCGGTTTCGTTCTATTTGCAATTCTCGTTCTTTAGCCGATACGTATTATTTTTGAAAATTCACGGAAGCAACTTTCCTGTCCAATATTGATTGAAAAAATCGTCACTTTTGTGGTTTGCGTGATTTTTAAATGCCTCATTGAGGCGGGATATACATTCAGACAGCAAAAAAATAAGCAATATTGGGAGATTTTTTAAAGTAAGAAATAATTATTCTACAATTATGAAACTTTTGGTATATTTGATAGTATATTTAACTATACAACACTATTTTTTTTTTATTAATTCATCATCAAAATGACGGAACTGTGGCAGCGTGTGGCAAGGGCGCCGCGGGAGTTGCGAATCGGCGTGGCGTCTAGCTTCCCGTAGACTTTGATTTGCAAAAAAGTTCAAACATTTTTGCAGTTAGAACATGTATAGTTTCTATGTGATGGTAATTAAAATGAAGAAAGTGCAAATTTAAGAAAATGGCACGCATTTACAAAAAAAAATCAACATTTCACGCAACATTTCTGTAAAATGTCGATTAAAAAAGTAGTTTTTTTCCCATTTTTCAAAAACAATTCTCGTCAAGTAGAAGATACCGATATTATCAATATTTCTACCAAGTTTCAACTTAATCGGCTTAATAGTTTTTTAGTAATCCTGCACGCCAATTTTGATAATGCAGTTTTGAGAAAAACGCGTTTGAAGTTCACGCCAGCTCCGAATCCGAGCGGTGAGGCACAGCGTTGACGGGCTGTAACGTTTGAAGTTTTTCGAATTTCGCTTTGAAACTTCAGGAAAATATTCTACATATATAGTTCTATCGTTTAAAGAAAAAAAAGAACTTGATTTTTGATCGTTGTAAATGTATATCCCGCCTTAAGGGAGGGCACCACTTTGACTTCCCATTTCCAACCGTTTTCTTTGAATTTTTTTTAAAGAAAGGAAAAAATACAAGGTCAAAAGTACTTTTATGCTTTATTAGGTATATATTGAAGTATGTAAAAAAAAATTATTGGTCAACAAAAATACAAAATAGCGGCGCACGAGTCGCTATAGCACTATTGGTTTTCAGCCAACCCACTCCGCGGCACGCAGTAAAACTATCGGCAATTTAATCCTGGAACTAAGAGTAAAATATTTTTGTTAATTCTATTAGTTTTAGCAGTCAAGTACGGGAGGAAATTGAAAAATAGACACGAGTTTTGAAAAAAAGTTTGCATTTTCGACCATAATTTTCATGTAAAAATTGATACATTTTAAAAAATTTTCTACTAATCGAAAAAAGTGCTCGTACTGTGCTCGTACGACTGTTAAACCAATCTAAGAAGCTACAGTTAAGGGATAACACCACTCTAGCGGCAGAAAATGAGGCCTAACTTAGACAATTTATTTTGGGAGCCTGAAAAAAGGAATAGGATTTCTTTTGAGGGTTTATTTAACATATTACAGGATTAAAAAAAAATGTTTTATTATAATGTTCATATAAAATGGGGGCGACAGAGTCCATCTTGAAAAACGTGTTTTTTACAAATAGCTTCACGGGAGGACGGTTTTCTCGTAAAGTATAAGACCTGGAACAAACACCAAAAAAAATTATAATCTATATATTATTAGCTATGGAACTACGTAGGGATTTATTTTTATCAAATTTTGAAAAAATGGCGCACTTTGAAGGAAATAAATCGATTTTTTGCCCAAAAAATAAGCAGTAAATTGTTTATAAAAAAAAGTTTACATTTAATAAAAAAACGGCTACGTACTCCCATAGAGAATGTAATTGGAAAGCTAACATCAAAATTTCAAATCGATTCTTGCAGAGGTGTTCGAGTAATCCGTCCTCCTAGTTTGAAAAAAGTGGTTTCGAGAAAAACGCGTTCAAAGTTGTACGAGCCGCCTGAAAGAAGTCCGAGGCGCTGCGGCAAAATCCATAGTTGAACCTTTAAAAAAATCATTTCGCTACAGGACCAATTGCATATCGTTTTTATGACACCAAATTCTTTTGTAAGCCCAAAAAAAATGTTTTTTCCAAAATCCTAGATTGGTATTATCCCTTAAAATTTCAAATCGATTGGACGAAAATAGTTCGAGTTCTACTGCCTGTCGATTTCAAAAACATGGTTTTGAGAAAAACGCGTTGAAGTCAACTGTTTCATAAGCGCTGAAGCTGATGAATTTTTTTTCGTAATCTAATGTCACCTATTGGTAGAAAATAAAACTATTTTTCGTCGGTAACTTTTTCCGCAAAGAAAGGCTCACAGAATTCCCACAAAAATAGCTCGAAAACCACTTAAAATTTTTTTAGCTATAAACGAATATGCATAATATTTTTGAAGGTACAAAGGATTTTTCAAAAGTGTTTCTATAAAAACAATTTTTCGAAAATTTTACAGTGGTGTTCCGCCCTTGAAAACAAAAACATCGTAAAGTTTTGATGTTTCTTTGGTCAATATTTACTCAATATTGGACAGCGGTATTTTCAATTGTTTCTTATTCGTGATATTTCTTTTTCAGAGGTGTACTGCAGACCCTGGTGGAGAAACATTTTCCAGCACCCGACAGGAATAGAATACATCGACTTCTCGGGCTGGAGCCACCGAAACCTTCGGACTTGGGCCTCGAGGATGGCGCTGTAATCGCCAGCGGTAGCAAGCGAAAACCCGTCAGACAAGCGGCTCAACGTGCGTCGAAGAAGGTTCGCGCCTGGTCGTCGGAGGAAGAAATATCCGAAGAGGACAAAAACGGTGGTCATCACAGTTCAGGCTCAGAATTCAAACTGAGCGGCAGCGATACCGAGGATGATCGTCGCTCGGATGAAGAGAGTAACGCTAGTTCCGATTTCAATCCTTTCTACAGCGACAGCGACTCCGATGCTGGTGAGTCGAATGTTTCCGATTATCTTTTCTCTACTATGAGATCAGCACTTGGAAGATAGAGCGCTGCTTGGTAATGGTTCGAATTAGGGACATGAAAAATCTTATATTTCGACATGTCGTTTCCAAGATCATCGTAATGAGTCCAGATCATCGAGATCAAAATTCGCGAGCTCTTTTTCAAGATAACGTTTACAACTATACAAATATCGCTCGATAGTATACGATACTGACAGAAAGTACTGACCGTGAACAAATCTAAGAAGTGAAATAATATTTTTGAGCAAAACAAACTAACAGTAGAAGACGCGCGACCAGTGCTCGCCTTTGGCGACGTGAATCGATAATCGCTTTGCCACCCGCCGACTACTGAGCACGAGGCTACGTTTCCAATGATAAACACAACTAAAACTCCAATTTATACCATACAATTTATGGTATAAACAACTAGTGCAATTATATACAATTTATCCCACTTTTTTATTCCAATATATAATAAAGCGCATGTAGCTTAAATGGCTACATCTACCAAGAGGCCCGAAAAAATGGCCAAATTCCGATTTTTTTCTGGGCAACGTTTGCTGAAAAAGAAACGCATTTTTTTTAAACACAAAGGTACGTATATTGTGGGCCTTAAAAAGAATACAGAAAAACAACAAAAACGTGGCCGCCGGCAGATGGTGAATTTTTTTTCGCCCCGTTTGGCGGTAGACACTAGTTTAAACGATCCATCTGAAATCTAAAAACCAAACTGGTTATTCAAGTTAACAATAAATACGAGTCGTCGACGATCGTCGATTTTTTAAATCATTTTTTTTTAATAACGTGTCGACGAACTGAAACTCGAGCATACAAAGTCTGTGAAAAAAGTCGTCATATTTACGTAACTATTAAGGGGTCTTCTCACTCTAGACGCGAAAAAAAGGCTATATTCATGATTTTTAAAAATAGGTTTATGTTATAGATATTGATATAAAAGTTATTACACTTAATAAATACACTTGCGAAATACATCAAAAAAAAATTCATTTACTTACGGCACTATTTATAGACGAAAATGGTAGTTAAAAAATTTCCTAAAAAATTGTAGGTCTGCGCTGTTGATGAAATCTCGGAGATGGATCATCCGAAACCAAAAAATCAAACGGTTTTAGATTCGGTATGTTAATGGCTACAGCGCATATCATACGATTTTTGATATATGCAAAAATAACCAAATGGCGGACATTTTTCGCGGAAAAAAACGTTATTTTCAGCGTTTATTGGCAAAAAAAGTGGTAAATATCAAAATTTCAAAAAAATCCTTGATATGCGTTATAGCTATAGTTGTAAAGGATATGTGGTTAAAATTTCATAAGGATCGGTTCAGTAATTTCGAAGATTTTATCAACAAGCCGTCGAAAAACGTTGTTTCGAGAAAAACGCGTTTAATGTTTGTTTGGGTTACATAAATACATTTGAAACAATTTTTTAATGTATTTCGAAAGTGTATTTATTAGGTGTAACAACTTTTATATCGATATCTATAATATAAACCTATCAAAAAAATGCATGAAAATAGCCTTTTTTAGCGTCTAAAGTGAGAAGACCCCTTAAAAAATAAAGATCGATTTACAAAAGTGAGATCGTCAACGACCTTTAAATGTTTCTCATCTTATCTTCTGTGAATTTGGAAACAATCCATCAAGTGGTTCTCGAGGTATCATATCCACCGACTTTAAAAACAGGGTTTCGAGAAAAACGCGTTGAAAGTTTGAAGTACCGTGCTGCTATCGCTTGCCCGGCCGACTGTTAGAAGCTGTCGCTCATTCAATTTTAGGAATATTTCAAGAAATTTTCAAGAAATATAGCTAAAAGGCGATGCTATTAAATAAAATATTTTTGGAAAATGCAATTTCTTTATCCACCTAGGTAGATGTAGCCCGTTAATGTACATAATTTCTGGTTGATTAGAGTTGCTCATTAGGTAAATAATCATATCCAATCAATCAATCGAGTTTTATTTGCACAACTCTGATCAGTTTTTTGCAATACAATAACTTTTCGCTTACATATCCCTTCACTTATTTGCTACGCCCCAGATTCTTGCACGTCGTACTATCTACCATTTCTCTCCTTTTTTTTCATGTATTCCTCCACTCAATCTCTTTCTTCTCCCTTTTCCTCTTTATTTATATTGCTGCAGACTTCCGTTATTTCCCTAAAGAACTCACATATCCCTTTTTGTATTTTTCCGCCCAGCATATTAATAATTTCCCCCTTGCCAAAACATCTATTCCTTCCATCCACACCGCCGCATTCTTACTTGCTTTCTCTGTAACTAACTCTCTGCCTTTTTCACAGATTATCAAATGCTCCAACACCCTGTCCTTTACATATCCTGCACATGCATTCCTTTTCCCCTCTCATTCCCGCCCTTCCGATGTTGCCACATCTTAACCTCGCCCACGTTTCCTTGTCCCTTCCCTTCACTCCCTCCTCCCACCAGTATTTCCATGGCATGTCGTCATTCTCTATAATGTGTTTGTACTTCTCATTATACGAAGATTTTCTTATTTTTTCCTATTCCTTCCTTAAAATGTCCTTTTTTAGGTTTTGTAGACCTTTTTATCCTTTTATTTACATCTTTCACTTCTCTCCGTTCCCTCATCATTGTCATTATGGCTTCTATTTCCATTTCTCTTAATACTTTCACTACATGTTCCTCCCACTTGGACAGATCTCCGCTTGTTATCGCTCTTAAAGTAATCCTATCGCCAGGCTTCAAGGATTTTCAAAAAAAAAAATTTGAGCTTCATTAAATATATTAATAATCGTCTCTGTAAAATTTCAGGGTCGGTTATTGACCTAATTACAGAGAAAAAAAAACTAAAATTGCGTGTTTTTGTGAAGGAGTTCCGAGATGACATACAAAAACCCGATTTCCGGTCGCTACAAAAGTGTATATAATAGTGGGAATCCGTCAGATTTTTAAAAATAATCAGACTTACATACTTAACACTTGTAGTAATCCAGTGCTCTCAGAAAAAATTACGCTTATTGGCCTAATTTTTATGTAATATCAAGTTTAATTTGAACTTCCAGTATTGGATTAATTACCACTTGCTACGATAGAGAGACGTGACATTAAATCACCTGTTGTTTGTAACGCGCCGTCTCCGCCTTTCGGCTACGACGCGGCACCCAAGTGCGAGGGGTCGAGATCACGCTCGACCAGCGCACCGGCCCGTCCTGCTAACTCGCGCGTGAGGCGACGAGTCCGGACGGGTCGGCTTCCAAGCCCCGCCCGGCGGTTAGACCGAGCGAGCCCCTTGGCAAGAGGAGGAGTACTTTCCAACCTCCCTACGGCCTAAGGCGGACCGCTCCCGAGTTGAATTATCGCGCAACTCACACACCGCACACCACTGCCACCACGAATCCGACTCCGCGGCCGGGCGGTTGCGGCTGTCGCCGCAACCGGGAAGGAATTCCGACACGACATGCAAAAACCCAATTTCCGGTCGCTACAAAAGTGTATATAATAGTGGGAATCCGTCAATTTCTTATCAATAATCAGATTTACATACTTAACACTTGTAGCAATCCAATGCTCTTAGAAAAAATTACGCTTATTGACCTAATTTTTATGTAATATCAAGTTTAATTTGAACTTCCGGTATTGGATTTAGTACCACTTGCTAGGATAAAGAGACGTGACAGCAAGGCAACAGATGACTGTAGTCCTAACCTCATCTCACTCATTCGAATTTCCACACATATTTTATTTTTAACCGCCATATTTCGCCGACACAAATTTTCCACGCTTTTTGCCAGTCGTGGCCCGAATACAATGCTTTATATTTCCCGCACTTGACATTGTTTTGACAGATCGACGTTGAAAAGCATGGAGGCTAAACTCGCCTGGTTGAGTAAAAAGAGACGGAGATAGAATCAATGTTGCCAAATATAAAACCTAGAAATACTGCGCGAATCGTTGGAATAACTATTTTTTCATTTTTCTAAATGATTAAATGTGAACATTCATTAAACAGTTTACGCATGGAAAATTTTAGATATTACAAATTATTTTTTTTGCATATGTTAAAAATATGAATTGTACAAGTCTCAAGTATGATCAGTGGTATGAGTAGTGTACAGCGATATGATTACCTTAATTCTTCCAATAAGCAATTTTTTGGCCATCTTGTCTCCTCCGTTATTATCACCTCCCTAATATACCTTAACGTTCTATCAAATATTCCAGACTAGGCACTCCCAGTTCTCTTCTCCATATATAATTTGGTGTTGTTCTGTCCACTCCTAGCGCCATCTTACAGTATCTACTCTTTATTCTTTCAAACACGCTTATTTCACCCATTCCCCATATCTATACTCCATACATTGCTCCTGCTTTCACTATCGAATCCAACAGAAAGAGTCTCTCCATCAAATCCCTCCCCTGAATAATCATATCCATTTTTTCGTTGAAAAATTTGCGCAGATAATCGAACTTACGCTACATTTAAAAGAAACGCGCGAATATTGTCACAATTTGGAGATCTCGAGTCGAAATTGAAATTCAAAAATAATACTCCACGGCGATTTTTCGTCAGATCCCTGGGACCGAAGGAAAAAGAAAGGCGGCAAGAAGCAAAAGAAGCCAGTGAAGAAGAGGCTGAGTACGCAGGACAAAATTCAGTCCATGCTCGCGCACAAAACTTCCGCAAGTCGTATTTCGAAGAGAAACGGTGACATCAACGCGGGTCAACATGGCAATCAGGGTATTAACATGGGTGGTCGTAATCAGCCGAGTATCACTGCACCACCAAGAGACGCCATCGAACGAGCGTGTTGTATGAAGGAAGAACTCTTGGCGCAGATAGAGTCACTTGGCGAAAGATTACCGCCAAATACTCTTGATCAGCTTATCGACGAGCTAGGCGGACCTGAGAACGTCGCCGAAATGACGGGTAGAAAGGGCCGCGTCGTGCAAAACGAGGACGGGGCGATACAGTACGAATCGCGCTCCGAGGTCGACGTTCCATTAGAAACATTAAATCTTACGGAGAAACAACGGTAATAACAGATAATATTATATATATATATATATATATATATATATATATATATATATTTTTATGTTGAACCACTATCATCCTTTAAGGGGCTATACCAGTGTGAACGCTGAAAATTTGGGTGATTTTCGGGAATTTTTTGGAAGAAAAGTACTCAATTATATGTTTCGGAAAATTAAGAATATATTTGGCTATATTTGACCTATATTACATAATTTTTTTCATAGAAAAATATTGAGATCTAAGCGACTTATGCGCTGCCTTCGGAGGCGCCAAAAAAAAGTTCCTCCACTGCTGACATGATTCCGGCCGATTGAGTAGCTGAAACCGAAAAAGGAAAAAAATGTTAAACTGCAAGGTATTTCCTGTACAATGACGTAGGATTTTCGAAAAATATCAAAATCTAACAAAATGGCGTAGTTATGAAAAAAAAGTCTGTTTTCTTGCCTATAAAATGGTCGTTTTTTTCAATGCCAAATCGTCAATTTTCATCCAATCAAAAATATCCTACGTCATTGTAGAGTAAATATATTCAAGAGTACTCAGTTCAAATTTCAAGTCAATCGGATAGCTGACATTGTAGCTCTTTTAAATTTCAAGTCAATCAAAGAGCTGACATTGTAGCTCTTTGAGTTACAATTTCAGCAAATTTGAAAAATCTCATTTCGAGAAAAACGCGTTTAAAGATTCATCTATCGATTTTTGCAAGATAACATGATAGAGATACGGCCTTGAAATTTTTACAGGTTTTCTCGAAAGTATAAATTGTCGAAAAAGGCAAAAAAATCGATTTCTTGAAAATGTCACTCTGGTATAGCCCCTTAATGAACAGTCTCGAAAAGGCAAAAACGAAAATGCTTAACTACTTGAGATTGAACGATATTTCGGAGATGAAAGCCCAGGCAGGAGAATCCGAAATTTAGAATGCTCAAATTTATCACCACATGTAAAATAAAATCAGTCGTAAGTGGCATAATACGAAAACCGAGTCTCAAATTTCTACCGAAAAGTCGAAGGTTACCGTTAGTTACACTGCAGTAGGGTATTTCACTCTATGTAAGAAAAATACTAAGAATGTATAATGAGGTATTTTTCGCAATAAGCAATCGAATAATGTCGGTTTTTATTTATAAAACCACAAAATAAATTTTATCATTCATTTAAAAAAAAACCTTTATCTATCTGTTCAACGAACATGCGAAGCGGTAGCCGCCATAATGGATTCCGCCGTGGCGTCATTGACATAGTAAACAAAGTCAGCGGTAGACGTATTACTCTCTAACCTGTGAAAGAAAGCGTCAACAACTATATATTCTCGTTTGTCATAGTTAATTGCAAGTTTTCATATAGTTATCTGTACAGTAGAACCTCGATTATCCGAACCTCGACCATCCGAACCCTCAATTATCCGAACGATGACTTAGTTTATCCGAACGCTCAATTATCCGAACGTTGGCGCGAAAGATACATTGTTGCTCGCTGCCACCGCCGTGGGCAACAATGAGCAAACCAACGCAACACCTCCTTCTCAAACGGCTGCGAGACTTAGCCGATCAAAAACGCGTTACAGCCGTTCGTCAATTAAAAATAGATGAATTTATAAAAAATATATAAAAAAGGCATTCGACTTTTTTTAGGTGTTTAAAATACGTTAATATGTATGTCAAATTTTAATTTAACTTAATTCAATTAAGTTAAATTAAATAACTTAATAACTTAAATAACTTAATTAATTTAAAATGTCAAATTTTAATATATTTGTATGTACTGTTTTTATGTAAAAAGGTGTTGTTTATGATCTCGTTCCAAAAAACCCATGTTTCTATCATCCGAACTTTTGATTATCCGAACTAGTCTCGGTCCCAATTGGTTCGGATAATCGAGGTTCTACTGTACTTTAAAAAAGAACAAATGAGTTTTTTGTTCGGACTATGACTTTGGATCTCTTCTCGCAAGTTTTAACCAAGCCTTCCTCATATTTATATCAATGGGCATTTCAATCCACAACTTTTCCGGTGATTTTACTCTAGTATTCTTACATTTAGGAACAACACAGCAATGATAGGGATTTTAACTCACTTTTAACCAAAAAAATTTACGTATTCACAATTGGCACAGCGTCGATGTTTACTATGCAAGTGACGTCACGAACCGAAGCAGCATGGCGGCTAGCGTTTTCACGCGGAAAATTGAAATGGAAAATAAAAATGCATTTTTATGGCACTTATCGATTTCGTAAAATAGAAATAATACCTGTTATTTATTACCACCAAAGGATCGAATTGAGACACCTTTCCAAAAAGGGTGAAATACCCTATTGTGTAGTAAATGTTTGTGAAAATTGCTCGAAAAGTTTCCATCGTGCACTAATTATCTGCACAAAATATCTAGAACGTTCTGTTCCATTTTCTATTATGCTTTTTTTAATCATATAAGAGTAATGCATCGTCCCACAAGGTGACACGTAAAACTATGGCAAGTTCATAATGGTAAAATTCTTCAAGGGTTCATTGCATTGATCCCAAATGTTGCGTACAGGATTAGAGCAAACAAAGTCCCATGGCATCCAATTTTTTTCGCCATGGTAGCATTCCAGACCGACTCTTCTACATGCTTGAAGACGCTTTGATTATACTGAAATTTATATGAGTCGTGGCAGTAAAAAAAAGAACTTTAGGTATTCCTTTCACGAACCCGAATATTTAACAATGAACTGAATTTCGTCTATGATGAAGTAAAAATACATCCCGGTATACTAGTAAAACTTGAAGCCAAGTAACCGAAGTTGAAACGAAAAATTACGGCTCTAAAAATCGTCTCATTTTTACGCCGCTTTATGAAGATGACACGCTAGCCACATTACTATCTAATATTTTATGCACTAAATAACTCTAGATGCCTGATATAAATTACGTTGAAGTTTGCATCGTTGGGATGCAACTATTTTTTCGTTTATTTTTCATTTCTTTGTTCTTAGGCTTATCCAAAGCCTTCTTTTTTGCAAACTGAGGTCGTAAAACTTCAACAATAATACGTCAAAGCTTTTGAGTGATTTTTAGAGGCAAAAAAACACTCGAATAATTCAAAACAATCGATTTTTGTTGCGTTTAAACGATGCAAACTTCAACATCGTTGATATAAAGTGCGCACGCGTGTGAAAAAAATTTAATGATTCCGTAACCACGATAAGAACAGGGTCACTGAATGTTTAAGGAAAACATTAATGATAGAGCTTCAAAAAAATGGGACTAGCAGAAGAATTTCCATAGCCGTGACGTTTCAGAGAAAACGCAAAAATGTCCAAATCTACTAAATTTGGGCGAAATTTTATTACTCCAGTTTATCGTTGGGTATATTGATTGATTGTAAGATATTTTCTATTAAGCGTCATTGTAATTCATTATAAGGCACCCCTGCACCCACAAAGACGGCGCTCCGCGAAAGGAATACCTTAATAGCACAACGTTTAGTAATAAGATCAAATAAAAATGCGATATTAACAGGATAACATTTCGCAGAGAAACTACGATAATGATCCGTCCCTAAAATCTAATGGAATATAGACTGATGAGTCGAATATATCGACACTGCTTACGAAAAGTAGCACGGTTGAAAGTTCTTACGAAAACTCGCATGATTATGCTTTCGCCATGCAGACTATCACGTTTTCATATTCACCGCGAAAACCCGCATATTTCGGCTTTCGCCGCGAAAACTAGCATGTTTTGGCTGTCACCGCGAAAACTAATTGTTTGATTTTCACTGTAAAAACTAGCGTAAAAGGAGTAAGTTTAAAACCTTAAGGATCTCATCGCTCGTACAATCTAACCAAAAAGAGTTTTGGTGAGAATTTAAAGTCCTTCGTGCTCAGGTAAAAATCTGAAAAAAAAAACCATTCGAATTTTCTTAAAAAATATGACAATTTTTTACGCAATGACATTTTAATTCTATATTCGTTTCTTTTATTAGCATTTTGATAATAATTATCAATTAAAATCGATAGTAGTAATTTTTATAAAAAAATAATATCGAAATTGTAAATATAATGAAATATTTATTGTGATTTTATATTAAAAAATAACGTTATTGAAAATATCATTCAACAAATTTACTGTAATCTTACAGATGGTTATCGTCGAATATGTTTGAAAAATGTTGCTGATGTTCGAATGGAATGAAACCTCTGTCAAGCATGGCCTGTGAATCTTTTTTTTCTTGGTGCAAGAGGCAATTTTTTATCTGACCACTGTTTCAATTGGAACATTCGAACAACATCCATGTTTTCGTCTTTTTAAAAGATTTTCATCTCTCGTCCTTGGACAAAATCATATTTAACGCGGATTGTATCGACGTAAGGTTGAATGGATATTTCCCGAATACTTGCAATTTTTATTGAAGTCCAATAAAATTTTTTTGAGAAGTCTAAAAAATCGTAAATTTCCGATTGCGGTAAAGGAATTACAAAAAAATAGAGGCAAGCCGTAAAAAAGCATGGAAGAAAAGTCGGAAATAATTCCAGTGTTACTGAAACATGTTAATTTTCGCGGTGAATATCGAAATCTGCTTCTTTTCGTGGTGAAAGCCGAAACGTGCTAGTTTACGCGTTAAATATCGAAAGGTGCCAGGTTTCGTGACGGAAACGGAAACTTGCTAGTTTTCGTGTCGGAAGCCGAAACATGCTAGTGAATTCTGAACATGCTACTTTTCGTAAGCAGCGTCGATATAAAATGACGGTTTAAGGAGTAGCTTTTGTTTTCCCATATGTATCATATCTTTAATTTTTGGCAGATTCATGGACGGGGAAAAAACGGTTGCCATAATATCCGAAGCGGCGAGCAGCGGTATATCGTTGCAGAGCGACAGACGAGCGAGAAATCAGATGCGTCGCGTTCACATAACTCTCGAGTTACCCTGGAGCGCTGATCGTGCTATCCAGCAATTCGGGCGTACGCATCGTTCGAATCAGGTCAACGCACCGGAATACATATTTTTAATATCCGATCTCGCTGGTGAGCGACGTTTCGCCTCGATAGTGGCGAAACGTTTGGAGAGTCTCGGAGCCCTGACGCACGGTGATCGTCGAGCTACGGAAACCCGCGATCTCTCGCAATTCAACATCGACAACAAATACGGTCGTTCGGCACTCGAGGCGACGATGAAAACGATAATGGGTTACGAGCCACCGCTCGTGCCGCCGCCCCAGGATTACAACGGTGACTTCTTCAAGGACGTTGCCGACGCCCTCGTCGGTGTAGGCTTGATATGTAACAGCGAAAATATGCCGGGTGTACTGGTCCTCGACAAGGACTACAACAACATGTCCAAGTTTCTCAATCGTATACTGGGCATGCCCGTCGATCTTCAGAATCGTCTCTTCAAGTATTTCACCGATACCCTAAACGCCATCGTGACACAGGCGAAGAAGACCGGACGCTTCGACATGGGTATCCTCGATCTCGGTACATCCGGTGAGAACGTACGTCGCGTCAAGATTTATCGTTTCGTTCGAAAACACGCCACTGGCATAGCGCCCACCGAACTCCACGTGGTTCACGTGGAACGAGGTATGAGCTGGACCGAAGCTATGGAACGATGGGCCGAGGTCACCGGAACCAAGGAAGGATTTTATCTCAGCCATCAGGTTCGCAATGGCAAACAAACGGCTATTCTCGCCGTCGCCGTTGAGAGCGGCAAGAAAAAGGGCGAGGGCAAAAAGGATCAACTGTACATGGTGTACAGGTACGTTTATCCTTCGGTCACTTTTGCATATATCCTAATAGGGTATTTAACTGTTTTACTGAAACCTAGTCCTATCGCCAGGTTTCAATCCATAAGATTTTCATAATTTTTTTTTTGAGCTCCACTCAATATATTCATAATCGTCTCTGTAAAGTTTCAGAGTCGTTTCTCGACGTAATTACAGAGAAAAGAAATATTAAAATTGCGTATTTTTGTGAAGGTATTCCGAGACGACATACAAAAACCCAATTTCCGGTCGCTACAAAAGTGTATATAATAGTGGGAATTCGTCAGATTCTTAAAAATAATCAGATTTACATAGTTAACACTTGTAGTAATCCAGTGCTCACAGAAAAAATTACGCTTATTGACCTAATTTTGACATAATTTTGACCTAAGTGCGATGACGTGAATGTCAGTATTCACGATATAAATCGACGATAAAATTTAAATATTCAACCAGGCCGCCAAAAAGCTCCCGTTGTTAAATATGTAGTCACGCGACGTCTGTGACGTCACATCCCAGTAAACAAAGTAAAGGACCTACGTCGGCGCTGAGTTGTTGCACAGCAAACCTTCCTCTCCATTCTTATTTAAAAGTTGATAATATGGTTATTATCACTGCAAATAACTATGAATTAACGGAAATACACTGAAATAAATTAGAAAATCGCTCATCACTCGTCACAGGACTCGTAATGGCAATCTGTTTACTGGCATGTGACGTCACTAGAGATCCAACCAATCCTGGAACGTTTTCGTTCACGTGACCAAACGTTTAAATTCATCTAATCCAAAGATTGAAATAAACTACAATAATCAGGGTTGTTAGGCATATGGAAAACGGGGAAAACTCAGGGAATTTCTTTCCTCCTGGAATAATCAGGGAAAAGTCAGGGAATTTTTTTAATTCTCTGGAATTTTCTCAGAATTTACTTTTTGCAAGAATTACGAAAAATGAAACCGATTTGACAAAAAAAGTGAACAGTATAAAGATAAATATTTTTGTATACTTTTAATATTTATATTATTCTTCATTATATACAAAAAAGTGATGCCATTGCCTAAAATTGAAAATTTAAGAAACTGAAAACTAATTTACTGTCAATCGCTATACATTTGTATTCGATCTGTCGATACACAACCACATCATTATTATTATAGACAAGTATTTATATATTTTTTTAAATTTATTGTCACCGGCATAAAAGTTTCTGTTTATAATGAAGAACAGTTTCTGTATTTGCTTTTAATGTTTTTTTTCCTTTACAATATTTACATTATTTTTCAAATTTCAGTTTTTTTTTAAATTTTATTCCAATTTTTAACATTTTCATATATTTGATCTTAAAAAAATTGTTATCCAGTTTAACATAATTTTTCAATAGGAGGATCGAATTCAGAATTTTCTTTGTTTTTTTTTCAAGTCTGTTGAAAATGTTTTTCTTTTCACAAAAATGATTCATTGCTATTTCTACGTATATCATTTTCCCGTATAGTTTGTAACATTTACAAATACTAGTTTGGTCGAAACGAGACTTAACTTGTGGGCTCTAACTTAAAAAAAAATATATTTGATGAAAACAAAGTGTTCTTTATTTGACCCTAATCCGGGTAATTTACAAAATCTGGAATTTTTGCAAAACCTGTACGGAAAACCCGGAAAAGTCAGGGAATTTCTGAGTCAATAATGCGTAACAACCCTGACCATATATTCAATATAGTTAAGTACCCTATTTTCCGTTTGCATTTTCGAATTGTGTCATTAATCAAAAGAAACAAGTTTCATTCATCCGACTTAATTTATCCGATCGCGCATGCGCTGAAATTTATTGGTATCTTTCTAAACCTTGTTTTCTCATGAGATCGATTAGTGGTGAACGATCCTTTCAACAATTTCTTTGAACGTGCGTCAGTACTCTGATTCATCCTGCGATAAATGTACAACCTCAAAACCTCTAAATTACTTACGAAAACACTCGTGAACCCGGTCTAAAAATAAGCGGTTAAAAAAAAGTTGCATGAGAATTATAATATTTCAAATTGACATCCTTGAATAACTATTAAGGGGGGAGATACCTTTAGGCGAGGAAAAAATTGCTGATTTTCATGATTTTTTAAAAGGTAATCCTATCGCTTCACACTTATCATACCACTGATCTTACTTGAGACTTGAACAATTTATGTTTTTAAGGTATGCAAAAAAAAATTTGTAATAACTAATATTGTCCATGTGTAAACTGTTCAACGAATGTTCACATTTAATTAGAAAAATGGAAAAAAAATTGTCATTCCAACGATTCGCGCAGTATTTCTAGGTTTGATATTTGGAAACATTGGTTCTATCTCCGTGTCTTTTTACTCAACCAGGCGAGTTTCACCTCCATGCTTTTCAACGTCGATCTGTCGAAACAATGTCAGGTGCGGGAAATATAAAGCATTGTATTCGGGCCACGACTGGTAAAAAGCGTGGAAAATTGGTGTCGGCGAAACATGTCGCTCAAAAATGAAATATGTGTGGAAATTCGAATGAGTGAGATGAGGTTAGGACTACAGTCAGCTGTTGCCTTCCTGTCACGTCTCTTTATCGTAGCAAGTGGTAATGAATCCACTACCGGAAGTTCAAATTAAACTTGATATTACATAAAAATTAGGTCGATAAGAGTAATTTTTTCTGAGAGCATTGGATTACTACAAGTGTTAAGCATGCAAATTTGATTATTTTTAAGAATCTGACGGATTCCGACTATTATATACACTTTTGTAGCGACCGAAAATTGGGTTTTCATGTGTCGCCTCGGAATTCCTTCACAAAAACACGCAGTTTTAACATTTTTTCTCTGTAATTAGGTCGATAATCGACCCTGAAATTTTACAGTGACGATTATTAATATATTCAGTGAAGCATAAATAAAAATTATGAAAATCCTATGTATTGAAGCCTGGCGATAGGACTACCTTGAAGGGAATATTTCTTCACCATTTTTGAGACTTAGGAGATGTTTTATTACTACTTTTGCCTGTTACATGATCTTTTTGATCAATCTTTAACAATGGCGGAGGTCTTCTATACAGGTCGCGGCAGATGTTGTCAGACGGCGTGACACGTATCGTCGCCGGGACCTAAAAAAAACAACGAAAATTTTTCTTTCGTTCACACTCATACGCAGAATATGAACCAAGAAAAAGTGAAAAATATTGAAAATCGATTAAATCGTACGCTTTGAAACCAAAAGGTCGAATTTTCCGAAAAAAATGGCTACGTTTAGCAATAAAAAATTCTTTTTTTCTTTTTGAAAACATTTTCGGTCATGTTTTAGACCATAAGGTTAGAAAGATTTATACCAAATTTCATGAGAATCGGTCAATTAGTTTTTTAGCTATACGTGACGCCAGTTTTGAAAATGGAATTCAGAAAATCGTCGCCATCTTTGAAGATTAATATGAAAAAATGCCATGTAACCAATAGTAATAATTCATACCTTAAGCCTCAAAAATGGTAAAGAAATCTTACCTTAAAAAAAATCATGAAAATCCCGCCTTAAGTGGCTGTGATTGTCTCTGTTACTCATAATCTTTATTATCAATATCAAGACGATTAATATGATGATAAATAATTCCTTCTCAAGGCCAAACACTGGATTACAAATGCGCCAAGAAGCGCTTGGTGAACTCGAGAAAAAGTACAAGAAGGTCTCGTCGCAAGAGGCCGAAACCCACTGGACTCAACAGTACGATGCTTCGGTCGACACTTGCTCGCATGCGTACTGGCGCGGTAATTGCAAAAACGTGACTCTCGGCTTGGACTGCGAGGTTGGATTACGCCGACGTTCCTACAATGTTCTCGCTGGCTCTGTTCTCAGCGTATGGAGTCGGGTTGAGGGTGTACTCACCGCACGATCCGGGCACAATTCCAAGATGCAAGTGATACGCTTGCGAACCGGTGAGACTCGTTCAACAAAGCTTTTATTCTGTTGGCTTAAGGGAAGGGTAGGGGTTTCAGCGTGAAAAAAAAACACTTTTGCGAATTTTTTTCATCTATATGGATAGAGTAAATTTATTGAAACCTTTTGTACATTGTTAAGTGTCATTTCAAGAACATTCCTCGAAATTTGTACGCGAAAATATCCACAAACAAGCCGGTGACAAAGCCTTTCCAAGAACTCCTTTGGAAAAACACGATTTGCGGTGTTCGCTGTATCTCAACTAGAAATTATCTGAAATCAAGTACCTTTAAAATTTAGTCACAGTATCATCAAATCCTCCCCCCCAACGGTCTTTGATAATTTTTTTTTTCATTTCTAAATTTTTGGTGGTCATGTAAAGTGAAAAGTGCTATTTTTTACGACAAATTCCGCTATTTTGGGGGTGGAAAACCCCCTCAATGTAAAAAAATCTAAAACTAACCGTTGGGGGGAGGTATTTTATATGTAGAAAGTGTGTACCAAGTTTGAAATAAATCGGTCATGTAGTTTTCAAATGGCAGTGAACACGGACATTGAAAAAGTCGTTTCGAGAAAAAAGCGTTTGAAGTTTAGAGAAGTCGGAGCTAGAGTGTTAAAGGAGCGGGACTAAATAGTCAATAGCTTCGAGAGATTTGCTCTGATTGACTTGAAATTTTGGGATTATATTCTTGAAATGTTTAACTATAAGAAACGACAAAAAACGACCCCTACCCTCCCCTTAAGAGATAACACCACTCTAGCGGCAGAAAAAAAGGCCTAACTTTGACAATTTATTTTGGGAGTATGAAAAAAGGAATAGGATTTCTTTTGAAAGTGTTTATTTAACACATTAAAGTATAAACAAAAAAAAATTATTATAATTTTCATACAAAATGGCAGCGTCAGAGCCCATATTGAAAAACGTGTTTTTTTACAAATAACTTCACGGGAGGACGGTTTTCTTGTAAAGTATAAGACCTGGAACAAAAACTAAAAAAAAAATATAATCTATATATTATTAGCTATGGGACTACGTTGGGATTTTTTATCAAATTGTTAAAAAATTGCGCACTGTGAAAGAAATAAATCGATTTTTTTGGCCAAAAAATAAGCAGTGAATTGTTTATAAAAAGAAAAGTTTACATTTAATTAAAAACGGTTACGTACTCCCATAGAGAATGTAATTGTGAAGCTACTATAAAAATTTCAAATCGATCCATGCAAAGGTGTTCGAGTAATCGGTCGTCCTAGTTTGAAAAAAGTGGTTTCGATAAAAACGCGTTTAAAGTTGTACGAGGCGCCTGAAAGTCCGAGGCGCTGCGGAAAAATCGATAATTGAATCTTTAAAAAACAAAATCGCTACAGGACCAATTGCATATTGTTTTTGTGACCCCAAAGTATTTTTTAAGCAAAAAAATGTTTCCCAAATCCTAGAGTGGTGTTATCCCTTAAAGAGTTCATTTTTTAGGACGTTTTTTCTCCTTGTAACTGTTCGGTGTATCATTGCGGATGTTTGTTGTTCGACTGCTTTTTTTCTACGTTTAAATTTTCGTCGCTTGAGATTCTTCGAGACAAAAAAAAAACCGAAATACTAGAATCTCAAAATATGATAATCTCTTCGCTATCGGCAATAACTAAAAATGTTCTTTTTAAACAATCGTTGTAACGTCGACTTTCTTCGTTGCCTAAATCAAACTTTAAAATGCATTTACGCATTGAGTTTAGTTACTTCTATTTTTTGGTCAATAGTACACATGCTTAATCGGGAAATGCATAAAAAATTCCATCAAACATTAATTAAACAGAAATTGCATAAAAAAAGCAGACAAGATTTTTTCCCCATTAAAAAAAATTATGAACCAATACACGTGCTCTCCAGACGACGGCTTGAAAATCGTTGGAACGCTGATTCCAAAATCTTGCATGGAGACACTGCGCGAGGCGCTATCCTCCGACTCCGAGAAGACCGAGGAGCAAACTTTCTGAACATCCTGCTTATCTCAAAGGTAAACATTTTCATCAAATGCCAAGTCCAAACGAATCTTTCGCACATGGATATTCATACGTTTTTGTTTATCTCGCAGATAGCAAAGGATCAGCAGAGACTGCCAAAAAGAAAGCAGTACTCGAAAATATTCAACGTGAGATCCATCGTCGACAGGCAATCGCGGTCACGAACGAATAACTCGGTTTAATTGCAACAAAAGAAAAAAAAACGAATCGACAAAACAAAAAAAAACGGACCTTCGGGGCTGACTTGGATTTGCCGCGGTTGGCAAATTGCAAACTCTTTCGTCACTTCCGAGACGCGTATGCGAGAAGGCGCATATTTTTGATGCAAACATTGAGAAGAATAATAAATTATGAACGCAAGAACAACACAAAATTAAAATAAAAACGTGGAGAACAAGCTGGATCCGTGAAGAACGGAAAGATCAATCGGGGCTTTTGGAACTCGGCTCGCCCGGCGCTTTTCCCGTGATAGACTTTCAATAGTTAGACGCTTCGCTTTATTATTCGTTCCATTTCAGCCCGACACGACGTTCACGGCAGAGCACGTGCGACCGATTTAACTTTCATACCCTCCCCCCCCCCCCCCCCCCCCCCCGTGACCGGCGGCCGAATAACACTCGGTTTTTCCTCCTATTTTTTCTTTTTCCTTCTTCCCCCTTGGCGGCCTGTTCTTTCCCTATTTTATATTCGTCGATAGACGGCTCATACACGAGACGATGAAATACAGAGAATTTAAGTAATTTAATTTTTTTCGAGTACACCATTCGGACGAATACAGGTACCGATAGTTTTCCTTTCGGTAACGCGAATCGAACAATGTGAACGCATATGTGTGTAAAAAATACGCCCCGCTCTTCCTCCTCGTGCAATTAACTCGAACCAGTGTTAAACGAGGCCCGGCGAAGGCGCGACGACGACCAGAGACTGAGGAAACAAAAATAAAAACAAAAAAGACGAGGAAACTTGCTTTTTCGTTCGTATAAGCGTGAATGTTCGACGTTCGTGATTTCATTGGCTTATTGGCCGTTTACGACGAAAAACCGTCTCCTTTAGCGAATTCTATTTTATTTTGGTACGAAATATGAGCGGGATATGGCGTTAGTTCGATATACTCACTAGGGTGGTTGTAAAATGACTTAATTCATTGCTGCTCGAGGATCCTCCCTCCGTAATAAAAGAACATGACGAAGTGGGGAAACATTCATCAAACAAAGAAAACTTAGCGACTCCATTGTATTGAAATTTTGCAGCAAATACTTCTCTCGAAAATTTTGAACTATAATTGTCCCGATTATTCATAAGGATACAACATTTTTGCGCGACGGACTTAGAATTTTTTAAAAGTCAATGTCAATATTTAATCATTTAAAATAAAATATATGGCCCCATTTTTTCGGTACCGGCCTGTTCGTAAGTCACATTGTTCCTGATTATTTTTTAATTACAAATTACCGTAGATGTCAAATCGATGTAAGAGAAAAAAAGACGCGTATAAGTTTATATCGACGAGGCAGTGTTAAGGATGTACAGTCATTTGAAAATGGACGAATTAAAAGGAACTATACGGCTTTTCCCTCAACGAGTTATATTATTTCCTATCAGTGCTGTCTAATAAATGTACAGCATATATAGAAGAGGCAAATAATGATTAATCTCCTCGAAGATCACGTAAGTCATTCCATTTTCCAGAAGAAGCATATTTGGAAAGTTCTTGTAATACAGTTTTTTTTTTCATTTTCAACTCGTATACGGCAAAAAGGCTTAGCAAATCAAATAAGGACGATTGTTTATCGACATTAGGACGAAAAAAGCCACTTCGATTTGGGATTTGTATACGACGAAATCGATGTTATTTTTTAACTATGAAACTCGGTATCGCACCTGACGATTCCACCAAAAATCTTTTTACGCTGACAATGGACTATGGAAAACTCGACCTCAACAATGCTATGAATTGTCCATTCGGTAAACCAAATCGGTTTACCAACAACTGCAATAGCAATATTATCTTCAGTATGCTGACATTTATTAGACCGAACAAATGACAACGTAGCTTGCTCATAAAAAGTCGTAAAAAAAGATTACTTTTTTCCGTCTTTTCCTCGACATTTTTCATGTGGTTCAAAACTTACAATTACCTTTTGCAAGTATTAAAAAAAATGTAAGAGCGTGTCGAAACCGAAGGAAAGTTCGATGTAGCACATTTTTTAAATAAAGTGAATGAAAATTCTCGAGAGCTACAAAGAAATTCATTAAATACGTGCCTCCAATATCAGCCCGCTGCATTTGCAGATTGAAATACAGTCGCAAGTGTGATTTACAAAACCTCTGGTCAGTCATGTTTTTTTATCATTATCGTCGCACTGTAAATCTCTGGATTAAAAAAAAGATTCTTCTCGTTTGTATCAAGCTGAAATAGTTTCGATGAGCAACGCAGTTTACTGAAAAATGTGTTTTTCAAACCACCCTATCAGATATGTATGCAAGCGTAGCTTCCGGCAAATTCGTCGATTCTCGTTTTTCTCTTTAAATCTCTACGACTAAAAAAATCGGAACGAAACGATGATTACGTTAATGGTGACTATTGCGATACGAATACCGCTATTATTATTACTACCCTAACAATGTCGACACGAAAATAAGAAACGACTACTATTAAAGACCGTAAAAAAACTACTACTATTACTACTACTAGAGTTAGCTAGCCTCGACGATGAACACGATATATTTATATTTAAAAAAAAGAAGAGAAAAAATCACAAGCATAACACGTATAATTCAACGTCGTTAAATCGTTGTTTAACGAGTAGATGACTGTTGTTCGTTTGTATGATTGAGCTATTCTTTTTTAGTAATGTGTGAGGGTGAACGAGATCATGAAAAAATCTAGAAGAATGCACTTCCATGTTTTATGAAAACGAAAAGAAAGGAAACCCCGTCTACGTATACGAATGGTCGTAAATTATAGATTAATAAGTAATAGATATGAGAGCACTTTCCCTGTGAATTAAAGGAAAAATGGCACCTGTGTACACAATTATAAATTGACCGACGCAGGTACCGTTCCGCAATCGTTTCGAACCTAGCTTTTTTTCGGAACGAGGCGTAAAGTTTGTTAAGGTAAAAAAAACAAGTATTTCATGACGCCGTTATCTAAACATTGGGAAAAAATCGCACAGACAACTTGAAAGAGGACTTTTGAGCACTCATTTGCCTCCGTGCCCTTTTCCTTTCACTCTAAGAAGCCTCGCGGTGTACCGGACCGGAAATGATCGATTGGTGCGACTTAAATTGAAATTAGTAATAAAAAAAAAATGGAACGAGAATAAATTCGTAACGTTTCCGTACGTGATGATAAAAAATGATATACATATATATATGTATGCGTGTGTATATATATACATGTATAAATGTATCTGTTACGTGTGAAACCAATATAACGTATCCGACACCCTGCGACAACGAAATCTTTCCTTGACTATTCCAACAAATCTCGCGATGGTTCTTTTTTATAGTAAAAAGAAAAAATGTTATCCAGTTCTTTGAAAATCTTTTTTGTATAATTGATGCAAAGATTGCATAATTGACCCAGTACTTTTTTCCTATTTTTTGAAATAAGTGTTTCGGAAACGAGGACCTTCACAAGCACAAATCTTTTGAATTCCGTTTCACACAAGCACAACCGTACTCGAGAATTTCGAAACCATCCCTTTGTCATTTTGTAATGCGAAATTCCTAAAAGTTACTTTTCACAACGTGTTGCACATGGTTTCCATCATTTCCAAAAAAGTACGTGGTTATCTCGGACGCTTTAACGGGTTACACCCAGCTCGCGGCCGGCAAAAAGAGGAATTTTTGCGAGGCAAACTCATGCAGGCTTTACATTTTTTTAAACTACAATCATGGTTTTAAGTACCTTTTACTATTTTTTTATTGAACGATCAAACGAGCCCGCCGAAGGCTGGCGAAGCTCGATCGTAATTATACGCAGCGTCTCGTTCGAAGATAGCAATTATATGAGTCGCCTCGTTCGAAGAGATTACATCGTAGTTACTCCCGAGTCCGCTAGATGCCACAACGTTCAGAGTCTTCAATTCAAATTTTCTGGGGGGTGCAAGCCCCCCGGCGCGCCCCTTCTGTTTCATATTTTTTAGAGTATCGCAGGATTGTTGTTTAACAAAGGGTTGGGTTTTTTGACCTTTTGGGTGGGATGTAATCTCTTCGAACGAGGCGACTCATAAATGCGATCGAACATCGCCCGCCTTCGGCGGGCGATGTTCGATCGATTAATTATATTGCGCGCCTCGTTCTCGAGATTACATCGTAGTTGTTTAGAGATAACAAAAATCCGTTTATTCATTTCGTATATTGAATTCTTTATTTATTACATTTATGTTGGTCTGTGAAGGTAATTCTCACATATTATTCAAATCACAGCACAGTTTTGTATTGTCTATAATGTATGCTTAATTAGTGCGAGATGAGAACATTATTCGCAAAGTCTGGCTCTACTCTCTCTATCGGCTGCTGATAGATTCTTGCGAACATTCGTGACCTTTCTGACCACCCTGCCGTTTTTCTTATTGTATCTAGGGAAACCCCTTTGGCGAAGGCTGCCGAGGTGGTGGCGTGCCGCGTGGAGTGAACCGAAAATAAAGAGACATCTATACCGCTAGCCTTCATAACATTCTTAATCCATCTACTGACAGTTTGAGCCCCAATTTTCTTGTGCGGTTTTTTAACAGCCAAGAGAAGACTATTTTCCTTCCCTCGATAGGCCGCTGTCGTCTCTAAATATTTTTCCACGTACGTGGCTACACATAACTCCTCTTTGTCCGTGAATCTCGGAATTTTAAGTACGGGTTGTCTTCTCCCTGGGCCAGATGTTTTTAACAGTTCCGTGTTTGGTATCTCTAACCCATGTAGAGATTTTTTAATATTTCTTATATCTATATTTGCGAGTGTTTGGGCACTGCTGGCCGTGCTTAACGCTAATAACATAACGGTTTTCTTGGACAACTCTTCTATCGACAAATTCTCCGCAGGGTGCAATGCTGCCAGGTGGTCTAGTACCAATGCCACGTCCCAAGTCGAGGAATATTTGGGGAAACTGGGTCTTGGCTTGAACACGCCTCTTAAAAACCTTTTGATTATCGGATCCTCACTTATTTTCTTCTCCGAGTTCAGAGAAATGGCAGAGCGTAGACAATTTATGTTGCTATATGAGGCTCCCTTCTCGAAATGAAATGTTAAGAAACTTAATAACGTGTCAACCTGCGGCTTAACAAAGTTAAACCCTCTCGTCTTACAAAACGTCTCCCATTTCCCCAAGGCCGTCTTATATTGTTTAGCTGTTGACGGAGTTAACGTCGACAGTATAATTTCCATTGCTTCTGCTGGGACCTGTTTTTCTAAGAAAAACGCGCGGAGACCCTGGCTGCCAGCTAGACTAAGTCTCGCGCCCTCGGATGTTTGTCTATACGGAGATAATAACAAATTATTATCTGGGCCAAATCTTAAAGGATTTTCTACAATTACGCTCATGAAAACCGGATACCAGGGCTGGTTGGGCCAGTCAGGCACTACCAGAATCCCCTCTGCTTTGTCTCTTTTTATTTTCGCGAGTACACGTAAGATTAAAGAGACAGGGGGGAAAGCATAAAATTCGAGATCGGACCAGCTTATTGTAAACGCATCGACTACCCAGGTGCTCGTTTCCGGGAACCAAGAGCAAAATCGTTTGCGTTGAGTATTGGCCTCTGACGACAGATCTATTTCCGGTGCTCCTAGAGAATAACTAATCTCCTCAAATACTTTACCGGTTAATTCCCATTCCGTGTCCGCATTCTTTACTCTCGACAGTTGATCCGCCTCTACGTTCTCTGCTGACGGTATGTAGGAAGCAAACAGAAAATTCCTCTTTTTCTCTGCCCACTGCCAAATTTTTCTTGCAAGTAAATTGTACTTGTGAAACCTTGTGCCTCCCATTTTATTCACGTAGGCGATTGCTTTTGTATTGTCGATCCGCAATAATATCTGACTATCTACAGTTTCCCTGGCCAACTCCTGCAACGCTAACTTGACTGCATATAATTCTTTGAAATTGATGTGCCATTTGGTCTGTGTTCCCGACCAAAAACCGTACGTCCTTTTATTTCCTCTAACTGCTCCCCAACCGGAATCCGAGGCGTCTGTAAAAATTGTTACCTCAAAAGTTCCCGTTTTTATTTGGTTGGTGCCCTCCTTAATATGATTCTCCCACCAGCATAGATCCGGTATAACACACTGGGGAATCTCCATTTTTCTATTATAATCTCCACCGTTTGCTAATAGAATTTTTATCTTTTCCCTTTCCATGATCTTTGTGTATAACCAGCCGTACTCTACGGCTAAGCAGGCCGCAACTAAGCTCCCTATGAGCTCGGCAAACTCTCTGATCTTGCATTTTTTATATTTTTGTACTTTTTCACGATATTAACCAGCTTACTCTTTCTCTCCACTGGTAGCTCTAATGCGAACCTCTCTGTATCTATAATAAATCCTAGGAACTGACACCTTGTCTTTGGCACTAAGTCGCTTTTCTCTCATTGATTAAAAAGCCTAAAGATTCTAACAATTTTCGCGATTCATAAATAAATCACGGATGTGTAGCCCCTGGACCTCAAGTGCCGAACAACTGGTTTCAAAATTTTCGTAAAAGCACGCGGTGCTGTCGCCAACCCGAAAGGCAGGCACGTGAATTGATAATGTTGGCCCCTGAACGCGAATCTTAAATATCTTCTACTCTCTTTACTGACTGGGATCAAGTAATACGCGGCTTGTAAATCAATTTTTGCCATAAGGCTTCCCGGAAAAACTATACTTGCTGCCGTCCGAATATCCTCCATCTTAAAATGCTTCGTTTCGATAAACTTGTTCAATTTTTTCAAATTTAATATAAACCTGTATGTACCGTCTGGTTTCGGCACTAAGAAATATGACGAAACGAACTGGTCCTCACTTTCATCGCATTCTTCGATTGCCCCTTTCTCTAACAACTTCTTTACCGCTTGTTGGTAACTCTCAAATTGACCGACTGGTATGTTTACTCGAGGCTTTACATTCTGGTAGACCTTGGAGCTGAAAATGATTCTGTATCCCTCAATGCAATCTAAGACAAATTTATCATCCGTTATGAGCCTCCAGTTTTATTTAAATATCTTTAATCTGCCTGCCAATCTACATACTTTTTCGTTTATTTTCCTCTCCTGCCTTTGAATTTTGGGTTCTGTCCCCTCGAGTTGAAGGGTTGCTGCCTGCCTCTGAAGGACAATCTTGGTCAGCCCTGCCTGCCTGGTTGAAAATTGACCGCATGGCTCTAGAACAGTCTTCTTCCCTGCGGGCCCCGGAAGCTTAAACTCCCTGATGGCGCCTGATAACGATTACCGCCCTTCTGGACGTATGCACTCTTAGGTCCAATCCTTTCCAAGGCCTTGAATTCTTTTATCTTCTCGCTCAAGCCCTTGCCAAACAGGAAGGTGTCTGATTTAGTTTTTTCCAATAGCTCCTTCACCGGTTTACTCACGCCCGGCAAAATGAAGGCCTTTCTTGATTCGTTTTGCTTAAAATAAATCTCGGTGACCAATTTTGCCGCGTCATTCAAGTTCTCCAAGAATGTCAACTTGTCGATACTTTCATCCTCGTCTAACAGAGAGGATATTGCTACTCCCAGTGACATAAGTGTCGATCCCGCCAGTCGCTGTACCTCTGACAAAAACCCGTCTCTTTTTTGCCCGGATTCATTTAATACCGCTAGGATCTCCTGATTCAACTCAGGGGCCTCGAAACCTTCCTTTCTCGCGTATTTCTCGAGAAGCTTCTCTTTCTCTTCTTTGGGGATTCCATGGGCCAAAAAATGCGTCCACCTGTTCGCCAACGAGGTGTGGAGGTCGAAATCCAGTGCCTTGGATGCAGATGGGTCCTCGCCCAGAACCTCCAGGACTGCTAGGTCAAGGTCTTTCTCATTCTTCTCTTCGCTCAAAGTTTTGTCCTCTGCGTTATTGTCCTCTGGCTTGACATTTTCTTTATCCTCTGTGACTACCAAATCTGCGTGAATAAAATAACAAAAACCAAACTAAAGAAAACACGCTCTTTTTTTTGTATATAATAAATGCATGTTTTGTTTCTTTGCTGTTTTTTTTGTATATATATATAGATGCATGTTATCTTTCTCTTCTGTTTCTTCTTTTATTTATTTATTTATTTAATTTTATTTTGTTTATTATTATTATTTTTTTTTGTCAATTTTTGCTTTTGTATTCTTCACTTTACTGTGACTCAGCACTATCTATCTGTTGTATTGTCTGACATGTCAGGCCTCCCGTGCCCGCTCATCAGCCGAATCTCTGATTTGTCTCATCTTTCATATGAGCTCATCAGGATGATGCTACGATCTATTTTGCTTCTCGTGCAAACTCATCATGCTTTTTTCGTGACCGATTTTCTGTTTGTTCGCTTAATTAATATGATCGCTTTTCTTTTCTTTTTTTTACCTTCTAAGCCGATCTGTCGGCCATCTTCTTCGTCGCCATCTTCCGACGCATTTTCCTCGCCTGAATCGTCATCCGATTCCTGGAGACTTTCTAATGACTCTTGCATAAGTTTCAATCTTTTACTCATCTCCTCAAGTTTCTCATGTCTCCTCTTCGACATTCCCACTTCTTTCTTGCTTTATCCTTCACCTTATTACCACAAAACTCTTTCAACGTAACCCCCTCATGATGTTGCTTCTAGCGCACAACGAAAGAATATGAAACAGAAGGGGCGCGCCGGGGCGCTAGCACCCCCCAGAAAAATTGAATTGAAGAATCTGAACGTTGTGGCATCTCGCGGACTCGGGAGTAACTACGATGTAATCTCGAGAACGAGGCGCGAAATATAATTGAAAGTCCCGCCTGCTGTGCCCTTTTCCCGTGTGTTCACGGCGGTGCTGCGCTCTCCCCTAAATTCATTTCGTTTAGAGATTTTCATGAGGAGTTATCACTTTTTTAATTATTTTTTTCGGGGGGGGGGGGGGGGGGGGTTTGGGTAATTATGGGTGGGAATGGATCATCTTCGAACGAGACGCTTCGTATAATTACGATCGAACTTCGCCCTCCTTCGGCGGGCTCGTTTGATCGTTCAATTATACTACGCGTTTCGTTCTCGATGATAATCTGTAGACTTTCAGCGAAGAAAGTGATAACTCTCTATTGGTTCGTTCAGTCTACCTGTACAGGTCTTTCCTTTACATAGAGGAAAGCAAGATACAATAAAAGAAGGAGGGAAAACAATATTTCTCGACCGCTGATTATACTAGCAAAGCCCCCGCGAATGACAATTTTTTTTTATAAATAGGCTTATTGTAAGATCTGGCGAAAACTTCCGAACGCTCGGACCAACCAGCTGTTCTACGTATCGTATCGATATCTATGCTTTTTCTGAGCGCTGCACTCACAGCTGCATGTTTTGTACTGTAAGCTGAGAACTTTTTCGTATCTATCCCTGCTTTCCTCAACAGGGCTTTTACCCAGTGGGCTAACGTCTGCACTGACACTTCCTTGTTTGGTTTAATCGTACTAATGAACAACATCTCATTATACTCCGGTCGCAAGGTTTCGGTTCTTTTAATATACGTTAGTATTGCCGATGCTACGGATAATTCTCCGACTTCTGTCAAGAACGGAAGGACTAATTCTGGTTGCACTTTTCCTGCTTTCGATGTTTTCGTAAGACCCAAAATTTTTATCTTTGTCTTTTCGCTTTCGACTTCTATATTTTTAATTCGAATCAGAGCAAGGGTTTGGAGTCTCTGCGCTATTGCCATAATAAATAACGTTGCAACTTTTTCTCCTATCTCTCTCAGCGGAGCTTTGTCCATTGAAACCTTTTTAAGAAATTGTAATACTTATTCTGTGTCCCATGTACTATCATACTTCGGACGTTGTGGTTTTTGTTTGTATACTCCTTTCAAAAACCGTGATACCATATCATCTTTTCCGAAATTTTGTTTTATTGTATTCGACGATATCGAGTTCACCATTACTTCCGCTGCTTTGTCCTCGATGCCTCTCCGTTGGAAGGCCTGTCTGATACACTCCCTGCCACCAATTAAAGTTTGTGCGTCAGAGGATGTGTTATGTTCCTGCACGGAGATAATAAGAGATTATTATTAGGTTTTTAAAATAACGGGAGGTGAGGTAAGTAGTGACAAAAACAACGGTAACCATGGCTGTGTTGGCCAGTACGGAACAATTATTGCTCCAGCTGCCTGATCGTTTGAGATTTTTTGTAGGCATCGCAGAATCAGCGCAAAGGGTGGAAATGCGTAAAAGTTTTCCCTGGTCGAAGAAATTGTAAACGCGTCCATAGCCGTAACATCGGGCTGTGGGAATCTAGCACAAAATCTTTTACATTCTTTAGTCAGTCTCGATGCGAACAAATGAATTGAAAACGGACCAAATTTTTCATTAATTATCTCAAAATTATTTTTCAACAACTCCCATTCTGTGTCAATGTTTTTAATTCAGGATGCCGCGTCCGCAAAAACGTTTTGTTTTGTTGAAATATATGACGCGAAAAACCAAAGCTTCCGTTTTTCTCAACATTGCCAAATTTCTCTTGCTAATTCACTCAAATGAGGAAATTACACACCCCTCGATCGATTTATGTACGAGATTGCCGACGTATTATCCACTCACAATAATATTTCCTGATTCGATCGATTGTCTGCAAAGCTTTTCAGAGCTAGAAATGCTGCGAGAAATTCCAGATAATTAAGACTATATTTCCTTTCTATCGGGCTCCAAAACCCGTAAGTACTCCTACTCTCGCAATGCGCTCCCCACCATGTTAAGGACGCATTTGTCTCGATTTCACTTAGAAATATTAACTTAGATTTTTCTTCCACCAGCACAGATCTTCTATGAGTCTATCTTTGAAAGTTAGTATCTTATCGACATTTCCGTCGTTGAGTTCAAGCGCAAGAAAGTTTTGTCTTTCTAATCTCTTACAATATATCGATCCATAAGCTATGGTTGGTGTGGCTGCTGCGAGCGTACCGAGCAGCTTGGCAAATTCGCGTATACTAATTTTATTTTTGCTTTGAAATTTTTCAACCATATCCTTGATCCGGACTCTCTTTCGCTCAGTTAACTCCAATCCAGAACTCTTTGAATTGATAATGAATCCTAGATATGTACATCTTTTGCTAGGAATAAGTGAGCTTTTCTGCCAGTTTATACTGAAGCCTATATTTTTAAGATCACACGTTTTTGTGATATTTTCTGGACATATCTTTTGAGTTCTGCTCATGGCTAGAATGTCATCGATATAAATAATTAAGGTAATACCTTGTGATCTTAACAAGTTCAAAACGGGCTTAATTAATTTTGTAAATATGAACGGGCTTGTACAAAGGCCAAACGGCAAACATGTGAACTGATAAAGTTTGTCCTCGAATCGGAATCTAAGATATTTTCTATACTCTGACCAACCGGAATCGCGTAATATGCGTATTTTAAGTAAATTGTCCCCATGACACAGTCTTTTGACAAGAGCCCCTTCGTTGACCGAATGTCTTCCATCTTAAAGTGAGCCGGTCTGATAAAATCGTTCAATCTTTTTAGATTTAGAATAAATCTTTTAGACCCATTCGATTTTTCGACGAGGAGAAAGGGGGAGAGGGGCGCTCTTCACATTTTTCTATGGCTTTTTTAGTCAATAAGGCCTCAATCTCGACTCGAATATTTATACGTTCATTGTTACTCCATTCTTGCGCATACGATTAATTATTTGAGCCTGGGATTTCCTCGAAGGAAATACGGTAACCTTTCACGCCTTGTAAAATAAATTTATCCGTGGTGATTTTTTCCCACTCATTGATAAAAATTTTTAGACGTCCAGCTAAGGTTTTCACCTGAACTACTTTTTCTTGGTCGTCTTGGACGATCCTGTCGACGATTTGGTCGTTTTGTACGTCTGAAAATTGCACTTGAATCGAAATGTCGAGCGTCTCTGTGTGCCCACCTGCCTGCTCCCTGCAGGTGGGTATCTGGAGTTTCCCTGTGTCTTTTGCGTCGAGAATTTGGGAACAAGCTTCTCTTTTATATTCGCACAAGCCTTCTCTACGCCCTGTTGCAAAGAACCGATACAAACCAATAAAAACAGAAATACTATCGGAAAATGATGTGTTTTTGTCCTTGCAAACGCTTATGAATTCCGACAGGATTGACGATTTTTTGAAATGTATAATTCTATCGGGTTTTGTACGTATCTACGGTGCCCATAGATTACCTATAGAATCCGAAAACAGTTCCGCGTAGTTCAATGTGCAAGTGCAGATACCTTTTAAATTTCAATCGTAATTAATCTGCAACAGCAGATTACTTTAAAATGTCCATTACATTTTAACGGAATGAACTTGTACTCACAAACTGGAATTCTATTGGTACTAATCGGCAGAACCCAATTGCATAGTCCGTATATGAAGTTATATGTTATAATCGTAATTTGACGGTGTTCGAATTTCCATCAATTTAGCGTATTCTCAAATATTAAATTTAAAGTGTTTACAAATTTCTGTTGCTATGCGCGATTGTAGTCCCGGCTCTTCGCGACGGATTATGACGTACGTACGCAAAAACAAGAGCGATTTCGTACTCCCGAATTACCCTTCGGCCCTCGCGATCCTCGGACCCGGTAATACGCGCGTTCTTACCGAAAATTCAGTACTCCCCCGAGCGTCGAATAGCAAAGATAATCTCGCGCTACTCGATCTCGTTTTTCGTCCTTTATACGAAATTTCAAGAATTCACGCAACTTGCACTACCGCCAAGTTGCGCTTAATATCAAACCTCGCGTAACCCGCAACTTCGTCCGCCGTGTGATCCACGCGTAGACACTTAATAAACATTTTAGTAAAACGTAACGACTATTCCAGTGTTTCTTCGTTGTCGGCGCGACCCAAGTTTTCCTTATCCTCAAGAATTATTCCCGTGTTTGAATCGGCGCAAAAATAATATTAAATATACGATCCCACGTTTATCGAAGGACGTGCGCGATCATATTTAAGGTCCTTCGAGCCGGATAATTAACAATTAAACGAGTGTAATTTGGCGAGTGTTAAGTGAAATCTTCCAGTTTCAAGTTCAGTGAAGACTATCACAGTTCGCGCCTCAAGGCCAACTTCGTTTTCATTACACGACGATGCCTGTGCCTTTCGACTTATAATAATACAGCGTATCGAACGCTGCTGGAATATTTTCGCTAAAAGTATACCACGTAAGAACTTTTCGTGTTCTCTTGTTATCGTTCTCGCTAGAGAAATTATTTCGCGCTCTTCCACGCGAAATTGGAGATAGAGCTGTACTCGCGTACAACAAGCTCCTTCGACCCGCTCGGTCAACCCGAACGTCAACAATCGCTCTCTCTCTCTCTCTCTGTCACTCACATCGTGACAGAGGACTCATCTCATACCTGCTTCTTCCAAACGAATAACACGCAGTCGTTATTCTCTTTCGAGTCAGTACAAATTTACTGGATCAAAATACAGTAAAAAAAAATGACCGTTTTCGATGATCTGCTCATCGCGCAAACCGCGCAATTCAATCAAATAAGGAGAATTTGGCCGAACTACAAAAAGCTCGGCAAGGACAAGTTCACCGCCTCGAAAACGCGCACACGCCTTTCGAACTTACAAGAACTCTGGTCAGCTTGTTGCGCTCGAGATGTACTATTGCAACAGAAGGCGTCAGAAGCGCAACTCGAACACGAGTACTTCGACAAGGACGAGTTCCTGAGCGCCGAAAATGATTACGAAGACGCCCTTGATCAACTCACAGAAATTCTCGATCAACAAGAGAAACAACAACGGACAGCTCCAACGATCTCGAACGCCACGATGATTGGAGAAACACCCGGACCATCCACCTTCGCGCTCCCGCGTATCACCATCCCGAAGTTCACCAACGGAATATCACCAACGGCGAGCCGACCCGGTGGGAGACTTTTCGGGATTCTTTCAAGGCGTTAGTTGGTGAGAATGTATCGCTCACACCAGGGCAAAAAATGTATTATTTAAAATCGTTTCTCGAGGGCAACGCGGCTCTCATGCTCGACCACGTATCGGTTTCCGACGCCAATTACGAAGGCGCTTGGAAAATACTCAACGATGAGTACGACAACATGCGTGCGTTAGTTCTCGCGCACATTCACGCGTTCGTAAGTTTACCAACTATGAAATTAGAAACCGAGTCTGAATTAAAACGCCTACGCGACACGGTCAACTCCTCGCTAAACGCGTTAAAAAACTTAGGACGTTCTGTCGAATACTGGGACGATTTATTAGTTTATTTGGTTGCGCAAAAACTCAGTACACGTACGCGTACCGCCTGGAATTTGAGTCTAGGTGCGTCAAACGATTTTCCATCGTTCCAATATTTGAAAGACTTTTTAACTGAAAGAATTCGAGGTATTACGCCAGTTCAAGTCGACACCTCGCATAACGCGTCCCGCGCAAATTCGTCCCCCAATAAATCGAATGCCAAAGCGAACGTACACAACGCTACTTCAAAACAGTGCCCGGACTGTTCGGGAAATCATTTGCTTGCGTCTTGCCCCACGTGGCTCAAAAAATCGATCGACGATCGGTTCGCGACCGCTAAACGCGTTCGCGTCTGTTTCAATTGTTTAAAGCCTGGCCATTTTCCAAATCAGTGCCAGTCGCCAAATCGCTGTAGCAAATGTCAAAGGTTACATCACACTAGCATACACCGCGCGTCCGTTCCTCGTCAGGAATCGACGACTCCTTCGACTAGCGAAACTGCTGCCGAAGCAACGACCGACGCTGGTGACGTCAATTTACTTCCGTCAAACACCGCGTGTTCTCCGGTCCCCAATCCTCCTTCCGCACTGAAGGAAATCCCTGCTCAAAACGCAACGATTAACACAACGCACGAGTTTCCGAACTCCGTCTTACTCGCGACCGCTTGGATCAAATTACGCACTCCAGAAGAGCGCGTCGTGAAAGTGCGAGCCTTACTCGATCAAGGGTCGACACATAGCTTCATTTCTGAAGCAATCGCTCAAAAATTACGTACTTCGCGTCATCGCGCGAATCTCAACGTCACGTCGTTTGGAGACGCCTTTTCCGGACGCGCGACTTCTCGAGTACACCTCACTCTCGAGTCGTGTAACGACCAAGGCACTCGCTTACCTATGGTCGCTTACGTGTATCAAAAAATAACTTCGTATGCTGCGCGACTCTCGCGTCAAGTAGGCTCTTGGCCGCACCTCAAAGGACTAGCTCTCGCCGATCCCGATCCTTCCAGCAAGGAACCAATAAATGCTTTAATCGGAGCCGATCTTTACGGCTACATCCTGCTCGAATCTCTTCGAAAAGGTCCGATTGGGTCACCGACGGCCCAACTCACTACTTTGGGATGGATAATCTCCGGCCCCACGGATACAACGCGCGTTACGCCCGCGTTGATAAATTCTGCGACACATTGCGCGCTCGTCACCGACGACGACGCGTCAATCAGACGTTTTTGGGAAATTGAAGAAATTCCCGCAAAACAATTTCTTACGCCCGAGGAGGAGGAATGCGAAGACCATTTCATTAAAACGCATTCCCGCGATCCCTCCGGTCGCTACGTTTTACGATTGCCTTTTTGCGGTAATTCCGTTCCCGATCTGGGCAACAGTTTCCAGATCGCGCTTACCCGATACGCGCATCACGAAACGCGTCTCAAGAAAAAACCGGAGCTTGTAAGCGAATACTCCGGTTTCTTAAAAGAATATGAATCGCTGGGACATATGGAAAAGGTCCGCGAACCTGACGCGATCCTTAACCCAGTTTACATTCCGCATCACCCTGTTATCCGTGATAGCAGCTCCACTACGCGACTTCGCGTGGTCTTTAACGCGTCTAGCGTCACCTCGAACGGCACGTCTTTGAATGACCATCTGCACATCGGTCCCAAACTACAGCGTGAAATCGGCGGCGTCCTATCAAGCTGGCGACGACACCGTTTCGTTTATATCGCGGATATTGAGAAAATGTTCCGCCAAATCCTCGTTCACCGCGACGACACCGATTATCAACGCATTGTCTTTCGACCAGAACCCGACGGTCCAGTACAGAAATATCGTCTGTTAACCGTAACGTACGGTACCGCGAGCGCGCCATATCTAGCCAACCGCGTACTACTGCAACTCGCCGACGACGAGGGCAGCGCGTTTCCCACTGCCGTCGACGTAATCCGCAATTCGACTTACGTAGACGACGTTTTATTCGGCGCAGATGATCTCGAAAGCGCACGATCAATCCGCACTCAACTCGTGTCACTGCTAAAACGCGGTGGGTTTAATCTACGCAAATGGTCCGCGAACGATATTGAATTATTAGCGGACATTCCTGCAGTAGGTCACGACCTCGCCATCAACCTATCAAACGACGACTCGGCCGTATTAAAAGTTCTTGGCATCACGTGGCTTCCCAAAGAAGACGCGTTTAGCTTTCAAATCGCAGAAATTCCAGAAACGCGTAGTACTAAGCGCTCGGTGCTTTCGCTGATTGCACGTTTGTTCGACCCACTCGGTTGGGCTTCACCAGTCATTATTAACGCCAAGATACTCATGCAAGACCTATGGCTTGCAAAAATTTATTGGGACGCCGCAGTTCCTCCATCGCTCTTGGAAAGGTGGAATTCTTATCGGCATGATCTGCCTAAATTATCAACCTTACGCATTCCTCGCTGGATTAGCACCACTGCGCAAGAACATTGTGCCATCGAGCTCCACGGTTTCGCGGACGCGTCACAACGCGCGTTCTCCGCGGTCGTGTATGTACGAGTCTTGAACTCTCCCTCCGACATATCCGTTTCACTATTAGCGGCCAAATCTAAAGTCGCTCCACTTCAGACAGTCTCCATTCCGCGACTCGAACTGAATGGAGTCGTATTGCTTGTTCGACTGATTGAATACGTCAAACGACAATTAAAATTCGAATCAATTCCCGTGCATGGTTGGACCGACTCAACCGTCGCACTCGCGTGGCTCACCCAGCACCCTTCCCGCTGGAAGCCTTACGTCGCAAATCGGGTCTCCGAGATCCAAACTAAAATGCCCGAGATTAAGTGGCATCATGTCCCTACGCGCGATAATCCCGCGGATTGCGCGTCTCGGGGAATTCCCGTTGACGAATTCCTACAACACCCACTCTGGTGGTCAGGCCCATCTTGGCTTCGCCAGAATTCCGCGTTTTGGCCGAATGCACGACCTTGCGCGACCTCGGACGACGCAGTCGATCCACAAATCGTTCTCCAAGAACAACGCTCCTCAGCGACGACTCACATCGTACAAGATACGGAGGAGTGGGACTTTCCCTCCCGCTTTTCAAGCTGGGGAAAACTGCTTCGAGTTACGGTTATTATTTTCCACTGGCTACGCAAATACCGAACTCGCAAACCTGACCAATCCGCAGCCTCAACTACTCAACTAGTTGAGAACTTAAACGAAGCACGCGACTTTTGGGTCCGCCGCGTTCAACACGCATCCTTCAAGGCGGAAATTCAAGCGCTGCAATCAAATACGGCACTGCCGCGGTCAAGCCCCCTCAAGCCGCTTAATCCGTTTCTCGACGGGAACGATCAGCTGCGTCTTGGCGGGCGGTTGCGTCACTCGTTCCTTTCTTATGACGAACGATTTCCACGCATTCTACCGCGGCATCACATAAGTGAATTAATCATCGATCAAACGCATTTACGCTCATTGCACGGAGGCAGTCAGCTCACGTTGCGACTTCTTCGCCAAAATTATTGGATTCTCGGTGCGAGATCCCTCGTTAAAGCTCGGATCAATAGGTGTATAACGTGCGTCCGCGAACGCGCTGTTACTGCCAGTCAACTCATGGGAGACCTTCCCTCTCCTCGAGTCAATCCGTCGCCTCCGTTCTCACATTGTGGCGTGGACTATGCCGGTCCATTCCAGGTAATCCCGTATGTAGGACGAGGCCAAAAGGCGCGGAAATATTACGTGGCACTCTTCGTTTGCCTCGCAACACGCGCCGTGCACCTCGAATACGTCGATGACTACGCGACTTCCGGTTTCCTTGCCGCTTTTCAACGATTCATGAGTAGACGCGGTCGACCGATCGACGTTTACAGCGACAACGGAACGAATTTTCAAGGCGCTGATAACGAATTGCGCCGAACATTCGTGGCCACTCTCAAGAATTCTGCCTTACGTGATAACCTCATGATGGATGGAATCCGTTGGCATTTTATTCCGGCCTCTGCGCCTCACTTCGGCGGACTGTGGGAAGCTGGAGTGAAAAGCTTTAAGCATCATTTGAAGCGCGTTGTCGGCGCTCATACGTTGTCTCAGCTCGAGCTGTCAACGCTATTATGCAAAATCGAAGCGTGTCTTAATTCACGCCCACTGTCACCCCTCCGCGATGATCCGGAGAGTTTCGACGCACTCACTCCCGGACATTTTTTAATCGGTCGCCCTTTACTCAGCAACCCCGAGCCCTCCTTGCTCGACTTAAAAGAAAACCAGCTTTCCCGTTGGCAAAAGGTGCAGGCTATGCACGAGCATGTCTGGAAAGCTTGGAGGCAAGATTATTTGTGCACGCTGCAACAGCGGGCAAAATGGCGCACGTCTTCGCCGTCCCTAAAAATCGGAGCGTTCGTACTCCTCAAAAACGAATTACTCCCGCCGTCGCGATGGGAATTAGCTCGCGTACTCGATACGCACCCAGGTCCCGATGGTCTAGTTCGCGTCGTAACGCTACGTACCGCGAAAACGATTTTAAAGCGCCCCATTACGAAAGTGTGTCCCCTTCCTTGCGATTCAGCTCCAAGCGCCCCGGAGCTTTAATTTTTTTTTCTAGATCTTAAGTTTTCGATTTACTGTCGGGTTTCTAATGTAAAATTCTTTGTTAGTTAGTAAGTTCTCGCAATTAATGTCGGGTCTAAAATTGTACTTGCGAAAAGATCACATGGCAAGCGCTGCGAGAATCTTGAAGCATTTCGTTCCATTCGGAACGAGGCGAGCGGTATGTTCGAATTTCCATCAATTTAGCGTATTCTCAAATATTAAATTTAAAGTGTTTACAAATTTCTGTTGCTATGCGCGATTGTAGTCCCGGCTCTTCGCGACGGATTATGACGTACGTACGCAAAAACAAGAGCGATTTCGTACTCCCGAATTACCCTTCGGCCCTCGCGATCCTCGGACCCGGTAATACGCGCGTTCTTACCGAAAATTCAGTACTCCCCCGAGCGTCGAATAGCAAAGATAATCTCGCGCTACTCGATCTCGTTTTTCGTCCTTTATACGAAATTTCAAGAATTCACGCAACTTGCACTACCGCCAAGTTGCGCTTAATATCAAACCTCGCGTAACCCGCAACTTCGTCCGCCGTGTGATCCATGCGTAGACACTTAATAAACATTTTAGTAAAACGTAACGACTATTCCAGTGTTTCTTCGTTGTCGGCGCGACCCAAGTTTTCCTTATCCTCAAGAATTATTCCCGTGTTTGAATCGGCGCAAAAATAATATTAAATATACGATCCCACGTTTATCGAAGGACGTGCGCGATCAGACGGCAATCAGTTTGTATGTGACTTTTCAGATCAAAAACTTACCTTTAGCTGTACGAGAATGTATACGTATTCGCAAATTATTTTTTGTCTGAACCTACTCGACTTTTCAGATCGAAAACTTACCTTTCGCTGTATGAGAATGTATTCGTCTTTGGAAATTATTTCCTATCCGCACCTATTTACATGTACTGGTATTATAAAAGATTCGTCCTCAGAACGAGGCACGGTTTTTTATCAGTAAATACGGGTCTGGGATTCATCCGTTTGGATCGAATTTTTCTGCTACAGGTAACTAAGGATGGGATCCATTCAATCGTTTGCTATATGGATTCTCGAATCCAACAATAATCCTTTGTTGTATGGGAATGTATGTGTATCTGCAAGTTATTTTTCATCCGCACCTATGGGAATGTACTAATATTGTAAATGTTTCACCCTCAAGAGGAGGCGTCGATATTTATCAGTAAATACGGGCCAATCATTTAACTGTGTAAATCGGTTTTTTCCTATGCAGATAACTCAGAGTGAGGATTCGTTAAATCGGTATCTATATGGACTTTCAATATAATGATTATCTTTTGTCTTATGAGAACATATTGGTATTAGCCAATTACTTTGTATTTGCATTCATCGGTATATACCCGTCTTGCAAAAGATTTCGGATCTTTCCGAATCGGATGAGGTAATCTTGGCGCGCGCCCGACGCAATGCAGGGAATGCCCGGTCACATTTCTGCACGGGAAGCCGTAAAAGCGACCAAAACGGGCTAGTTTAATATGGAATTATGTATAGGAATGAGTAGAAATAAAAAAAATTACAAACTGCCATTGTTTGATAAAACTGTATCAAAGAAGTCCTATTGGATATAAAATCAAAATTAAAATAAAATCCAATAAAATATCGGATACAAATGGAAGTATATAATATCACGCCGTCTCTGTCACGCTGCTCTCATCGCTGCCCCCGCTACTGGCGGTGCTGCTGTCGCCAGTATTATTTTTTTTAATTTGTTTTGTCTGCAACATACGTAAGAACATTAGTTGAGCGCGAGGGTGGCCCCCCATAGCGTGCGCTTGGCGTATCGCGTAGTTTACCGATTCACTGCGCAAATTACGCAATACGAAAAGTACGCGTAATTGGGCTTCTCTGGGGTGGGATGCATTTGTGATAAAAAAAATATGTATCGGAATGTATGGGATTCGATCGGTTTCTATCCTCTATCTGTTTCTGCCGGGCCTTAGGGGTAAGTTCGGTCCTGTACAAGAAGACCGATAGAAAGGAATCTATGAGATTCTATCGGTTTCTTTTATCGTTATACTTCAGTGAATAAAAATGTACGCGACGACTGAATATAATAAAAATTTCACGTTCACACACACGGTACAATAAATCTTAGTGAGTTTCAAGAAGTAATTTTAAAAAGCTAAAGCCTTTGATCCCCAACAATAATAAAAGAAAAAGATATTAACATTTCGTCTGCAAACCTGGGTATTTCGTATCCGAGACAAAACTACTTGCCTAATAAGTTGCTTCATTTATTTAACAAACAATAAATGGAAAAACAATATTTTTCGATAATTTTATGATTGATATATTGAAGTGAATATTTCGAACACTGGCATGATTTTTTTCAAAAATGTTCGAATGTATTAACCTCATAAAAGGATGGTAGGTCTTGAAATATCCAGATTTACATACGGACGGTACCGGAAAAACGATTACAGGCAGAGTGTTAATCTGAACGTATCTCAATCTTTGAATAATGTACTTACTAAGAAATATCCAGCGGTATGGCACAGCCGTGTCCGTGTTTTTCACTGCACGTTTATCACAATTCACGTGTTCGCTTTTTTCACTTTCTTCGGGTTGTTCGGAACTTTTACGAATACCAGTTGTCGTGCCGAGTGATCAAGAAGAACTGACTAGCCGATGCCGGTCGCTGGTAGCCGCGCGTACAGTGCCGACAAGCAAAGGGCGTATCTTGTTCCCCCACCGAACGCTATTGTAGACAAAGCGAGTTCGAGATTTTTTTTTCAATTTTTAATACGTTCTTTAATTTCTTTAACCTTTTCTATGCTATGTACATTTTTCAAAATGTGTTTGCTTGGATTACATTATTTTTGAATGATGGATGAGCCGTGATTTTGTTTTTACATCAAAATCTGATGATAACCAGATAATATCGAAAGTAGAAAATTATTTTGTTGAATAATTTGTGATTTTTTATATTAATTAACCATTTAAAAATAGAATAATGTTTAGCGACAAACAATAAAAGTCCTGTTTACCCACGTATAATTTCATTATTTAAAAATAATTTAACCCAAGCAAACACATTTTGCAAAATGTACGTAGCATAAAAAAGGTTAACAAAATTAACGACCGTATACAAAATCGAAAAAAAGTACCTTTGAGGGGACTCGAACTCGAGTCCTCCGAGCGGTAGTTAGGGCGGCTGACCTCAAAATTAAGGCCGAGTTGAAAACTGGTCTGTTTCAAGGAACATCAGTACCTACCTAACATCCTGTAAAAGCACATCGCTAAACTCGATTGTCGTCTGACGGAACCCCCTTGTTAACTACAGATAAAGCCATGCAGATATGGACAGATCGAAGCACACGATCTGTTGAAAAAGACCGACAGAAACCGATCGAATCCCATTCATTCCGAGACATCTCTATCGAAATTTGATGTCTCTGTCTCTACACCTATCGGATTCTATCGAAAGAGTGGGTGGGAGAGGGGGGGAGAGAGAGAGAACGCGACATTTATTTGGCGCCCTGGGACAAGTCTTCTCAAGCACTAAAGCAGGGAGAGGAAGAGAAACAATGTAACACTCAGTTCTGTAGAGGCAGTATTGTGATTTTTTAAAAGTTTTTGTATTACTCTTTGGATTAGTTTAGTCTGATTTTTTATGGCATTTCCTAACATGCACTGGATATTCAGTAGAAAAAAAATGTTACGGTAAGAAACTTGAGCGTGAAATGTAGCAACAAAAATCTGTGCAAAATTTTAGATAGACAAAAGGTATTGGCTTTTCGGAAGTATACCTACGTACTAGTGTGAACTGCCGTTTGTTTCTATTTTTTCTAACATTTTTAATAATGCAAAAAATGTGAACAAAATAATGAAAACCATAAACGCTTTCTGTGTTTTGTGTAACAAAGAGGCTATTTCACGTAAAGCAGACCCGATTCTGAGGCTGAATCTTTTACAATACAAATAAATACATATATGCGCAAATAGACTAGTTTTGTACTTACGTATACATTACCATAGATGGAGATACCATTTTTTATTAGATATCTGCATAGGTTGGAAAACGCCAAGTTGAAACACATGCAGGAAACTGTTTCGAACGGATATAAGTTTGACTCATATTTTCATACAAACACCCAAGCTTCATTATTCAGCTGATTCTTTGACTGTACGAATAAATGCCGAGATGCTCAGATACATTGTTATCTGCATTAACATATGCATTCCCATAGACTTAAAGGTCAGTTTTGCATTAGATAATCCATATAGAACCCTATCTTAAATATTCTCTCTTCACCCTGGATAAGTTTGGAAACTCTGATTAAAACATATACAGGTTAAACCAATATTTACCAATGAGATCATTGAATCTGTATATCCCCATTAAATGTTAATCAGTCAATACCAATTACTGCTGATGAAGTGACTCATATGAAATATCTGATTCATTCATATTGAAAACGTACATTTCTAGCGGAAAATGATGCGTTTTTGTCCATGGAATCACAATTTCTATCCCATACAAAACTTGGTCCTAATATATCTGTCATTTCTCATAAGGCGAAATAAGTACAGTTTCATACGTATCAGTTTTTGCATTCGAGATCCGATAGCAAAAAATCGTGGACTTTCCCGTTTTTATGCACATTCGCTTCCAAACGGTCAAGTCCATTTGAAACTTATAAATTTATAACTTGTGGAAATACAATTAGAAAAATATTCAAATTAAATCCGTAGCTGCTGATAAATGCACGCAACTTGTTAATCAGTGTAAAATGCAGTTTTGATCCAGTAGCTCGCACATACGTAATTCCCTATAAATTCCATCTTGCTCATAAAAACAATAGAATCTGATACATTCCATATCGGTGCATCCAAATAGATACCGTATATGCGAACTTTCCAATGAGTCCAGATAAATTACAAGAATCCGCTATCTGTGCTGCCAATAGACCAACCAGCAATGTATCGGATTTTTATCGTTGGCTATAGGATCCTATCGGACCTTTGGAACAGGGCGGCCTTCGCATCTTTCACCTGATCGTTGAATTTCTCTCCGTAAAGCCACTTGTCTGAGATTGTAGCTTCTAGCGTTGGTTTTACCGATTTGTTCAGTAACGGAGTTATGAAAGATTTTCTAGCGACCGATTGCTGATCAAATACGTCAGTTAGTCATTTTCCAGTATCACAGAGCAGTTTTAGAAATGTTTCCTCCTCGATGCCTTCTTTAGGCGGTTCAATCATCATTGTAAGCGCTGAGCCTAGAGAAATCAGCGTAGATCCTACACACTTCTGTGTATCTACAAAATGTTTGTCTCTCTTTTTCGCGATTTCAGTGAGTGTGTGGGCGATCTCCAAATTTATTTGAGGAGCTTCTGTATAAAATTCGCCTTTTCTCGAATATTTTTTGAGGACCTCCTTCCTGCTTTCCTCTGGCAGCCCATTCGCCATCCACTGATTCCATTTTGTATATAGATCGGCGTTAACAGGTGTCGATGTCTCCACTACCTCCGTGGGATCGTTTATAAGAGCTTCCAGGATATTTCTTCTTTCTCCAGATCTGTTTCATCTATTGAGACCATTTCGTGTGCCTTATTGGCCGGTTCCTCACTGGCGGATGCCTTGTTGGCAAGTGCCTCATTGGCGAGTGCCTCGTTGGCGGTGACCTTGTTGGCCTTGTCTTGCGAATTTTCATCCTCCCATTCTGTAGCGTTTCCTATTTTTAGGAAACGCTACCTCCCAACAGAATGGAAGTTAGTCATCAGACACAAACCACAAACAGATTCTTGTTGAATCTCGTTGTGCTGTCCTCGTTTCGTCGTGTGGACTTTTTCGCGAGGGGAGGTCTCACGTTCGTGTGGACCGTGAGACCTTCTTTACTGTAAACATTTTTTGTGCTAATCTCGTATGGAGATATTTCACAAACAATGAATTACCTTCATCTTGAATCGATCGTTCTGGCGTCGTTATCGTCCTGGTTTCATTTTATCGATCCTTCAGGAATTGCGACAGCACGTTTTGGAGGTTGTCCATTTTCTTTTCGAGCTTTTCGATTTTTTCCTCCGACCCTCTGTATTCTCGTTTATTTTCTCTAGATCTAGAGCGAGAGCGTTTTCTTTTCCTGCCCTTTGGCATATTCCTTCGATGAACCGTAAGAATTTTTTGGATTAAATAATCTTTCGTTTTACGCTGCACGTGTTGAGTTCGTTGCACAACGAAACATAATGAAGTTAGGGGAGAGCGCAGCACCGCCGTGAACACACGGGAAAAGGGCGCAGCAGGCGGGACTTTCAAAAAGTCCCTATACGCTAAAAAGTTGTGAGTTTGACGTATGACAAGCATTACTACAGATTATCATCTTCGAACGAGACGCGTAGTATAATTGACAAGTGTTTATAAATGTGTTAGATACAATAGTTTGTGCAGAGGGGCGTAAACAAATGGCGTGACGCCAAATTTCCAAATTTTTTTTACACCCCCCCCCCCCCTTCCCCTACGTAACGAGACCGTAACGCCTGGCCGGACCCCCCCTCCCCTTTATTCCGTTACGTAACGGGTGCTATGTCGGTAATTATGCAGAAGTGGGGCACCACGCAAATTTTGGCGCCAAATTTTTTTTTGGTACGAACGTCTTCCGTTGGTCACCACTAGTGAATTTGAGTCGGGGGAGACTCAGATTTTTGATTATTTCCATAAGTTATGGGGTTTTGAAGTTTGTTGAAAACAAAATTATTGTTTTCAAAAAATGTGATTCTTGAAAACAATAAACCCAAACAAACTCACGAATTTGTAAGTGACCAAATCAGTGAAGTATGTAAACACGTCACAACGCCGGAGAAATAAAATATTTTCACAATCATTGTTGTGTTCACGCGTTCAGGTGTGTATATATGACGTCGGGCACATTTGTTTGGGGTTGATTTGGGTTTGGGAGAATAAGACATTCTCACATTTTCACAATCATTGTTGTGTTCACGCGTTCAGGTGTGTATATATGACGTCAGGCATGTTTTTGATATCACGTATTTCGCGATTTCAAAACCCCATAACTTATGGAAATAATTAAAAAAAATCTCAGTCTCCCCCGACTCAAATTCACTAGTGGTGACCTACGGAAGACGTTCGTACCAAAAAAAATGTTGGCGCCAAAATTGGCGTTGTGCCCCACTTCTGCATAATTACCATATATTCATACATTTTTATACCAATTTTTATGAAAAAATCTTTATAATGAACGGAGATATATACCAAGATTTGATGACGAAAAAAAAAATTTCTCTCCATTGTCCCATGGATATCTTTATAAAAGGTTATCTGTAAATAAAAACTCGACAATTTATCGATATCTATACAATCGCAGCTATCGTTATGCGTAGCCGTTTTTTTATTTGGGTTTTTTTAAACAAAATTCCGACGGTTTGGTCATTTTTGTCTATTTTCAAGGCCTTTTTTGTCTACAAGCAGTCTTTAAAATAGGAAATACCAAAAGTTAAAAAATCGTATACGTACATCCTTAGTCATTGCGATTACAATAATGTCAAAAAAAGAAATTGAAAATGGGTTGATAAGTTTTTGAGTATTCGCTGGGACAAGGTCGAAAAAGGTAGTTTCGAGAAAAACGCGTAGTTTCGAGAAAAAACTCAAAAATTATAAAAAACAAAATTTGTAATTTTACTTGGGGACAGTGGGCAACTGGGAAAGCTACTGTGCAAGTTCTTGCACAGTGACCTCTCCCCCTTAACTGACATTCCGTAATGTCAGTTAAGGATAGCTGTCAACTTTCCGCGGTAAAATTGCGCGTGAGTTTTAAATTCAAAACTTGAACATGCAGAAATGTTGCTATCTCTGGCAGTTCTAAAATCGTGACGTAACGCAAACATTGACCCACCCACGCACGTAGACCGTAACGCCTGGCCGACCCCCCAATTGCGTTACGTAATTTGCGTACGCCCCCAGTCAGCTGTTTGAAAAACATCCTTCGCGGTGACCACTGCTGCTAGGAAACAAATCATCTGAAATGTAAGAAATCAAACGCATATAGTTTTTGCATTAAATTATCTAGTGCTGGGTCGTAGGAGTTAATGAAATATTGTTTTGTTTTGAAAGAATGGCCAAAGTGAATGTATCGATTTTCGATAAAAACGCTCTATTTTCGTTGCAAAAAAAACAAGGTATCGAAAAAAAATCCTACGTTCAAGCACTGCTTTTTAATATGTAAAAGGAGCTTGTAGAATTTGAAATTGATCGGTGCATCGATTTTTTATATATCGTGGTCACCGATTTTGAAAAAGTCATTTTGATAAAAATGCGTTTAGAGTTTTACATTTATACGTGGATAAAATGTAATCTAAAAGAGTTGCTCAGAATTTCGATTTGTGGCTATTTGCGGAGCATTCTTCCTGCTCGCGTGTTAGATTGAGCACAACGCTTGACCGTCCGCGCTCGCTTCTTATCCTCTTCCGTCCCGTATATGTGAGCGTTACGACAGCAGTGTACCCACATCGCTTACAGCGTGTTCAATAGTGAAACAAATCCTTCATTGAAAAGACAGACAGCGACCTAGGCAGCTATTTCCACCGGACGGACCCACTCGGAAGAATCTTTGGGCTTAGCTTGCAGATGAGCTGGTTATAACTTTCTTTATTATTTTGTGTGAAACCACCTCTGCATCTTTCCAATAAGTTATCATTGCTAAGGTCTTCGGAAATCGGCTTAATTGCTTCCCAAACATTGAAGGTAGAGCATTATATTCATGGTTATACGAAGCAAGCTCTCCTTTCGCCGAAATGCGCTGCCAGGAGCACGAAGACTCAACTCCAGTCGGACACGTATCATGATTTGGATCTTCATTGGTTGAGCTGTAATGATCGAAGGTTGCCCATATCGTCAACTGAATTATGGCCACGACGTATAGCTAAACCATAATAAACGGTTAATTTGTCGATCATTTTTCCAGTTAGCTAGTTTCTACCGCCGATCCCTTCATTTTTCTTCAGGTACTCGCGCAATCGACGTCCAATTTGTTTTTGCACATGACCGATGCATTCTTTGTTAGTAAACATTGTATGTTCACTATTTAGTCATTGTTTGTTTACTATTTACTTTACTATTTAGTGTACATGTATAGAGGGGACCCCTGCAACATAGCGCGCAGCTGCTCCGGCCGGATCACGGAATCTACCTATAAACGGCCATAACTCCCTCAATTCTGCACTGATCGACTAGAAATTTTCAGAGAATCGTTTTGAAATCTTAAATATAACATTTCAAAAAGATTCTCTGAAAATTTAGTTGCTTTAGTCCGCAACTAAGTTCCCGCTTAGTACTAAGCCATCTCTTGAAAAATCAAGAGATGGCTCCACTAAGTAAGTGCTGGTAGATTGTGACATAACCAAAACGTCATGAAACAAGCTTAGATATATGGTAAACAAACCGCTTTGACACATTAGTGATTTTGTTTTTCCGTCGTATACTCTTGGTTGTGTGAAAATGTCTGATTTTGTGCCAAATAATCGTCATTTGCGGAAAGTGTTGCTTTTCTTCTTTCATTCGAAGAAAACGGCGGCTGAAGCGCATCGAGAACTCCAAAAAGTTTATGGAAATGCTGCTCTAAGTGAAACAACGTGCCGTGATTGGTTCCGTCGCTTCAAAGACGGTGATTTCGATGTTGACGACCGTTCACGTGAAGGAAGGCCAAAAACCTTCGAAGATGCTGTATTGGAGGCATTGCTCGATGAGGATCCGTGCCAAACGCAAAAAGAGCTTGCTTCAGCATTAAGAGTTACCCGCCAAGCCATTTCCAAGCGATTGCATGCGTTGGGAATGATTCAAGAACAAGGAACTTGGGTTCCTTATGATTTGAAGCCGAGAGACGTTGAGCGTCGTTTTTTCGCCTGTAAACAACTGCTCCAGCGGCAAAAAGGAAGGGTTTTCTTCATCGCATCGTTACGGGTGATGAAAAATGGATTCATTACAGCAATCCAAAGAGAACAAAATCATGGGGTCTGCCCGGTCATGCTTCTACGTCGTCGGCTCGGCCGAATATTCACGCTGCGAAGATTTTGCTGTGAATTTGGTGGGACCGGGGCGGTGTTATTTATTATGAGCTGTTGAAACCGAACGAAACCATCACTGGGGAACGGTATCGAACTAAATTGATGCGATTGAGCCGAGCACTGCGCGAAAAGCGGCCACAATACAAGCAGAGGCACGAAAAAGTGATTTTACAGCATGAAAATGCTCGGCCTCACGTTGCCAAACCTGTTAAAACCTACTTAGAAACGCTCAAATGGGAAGTCCTACCCCACCCGCACATGATTTTATACCCGTCGGTCTTTTACACCGGAGGTCTCGCGTTCGATTCCTCCTTCGGATCTTATTGTTTTTCTTTTTTTTTTTGTTATCCCAACAATTATTTAAAACGTTTCTCATCCCTACATTATTTTTTTAATTTATTTTAGCTACAGAACGTAAAGGTTTTCATTCCCTGAAAAATATTCGTGCTCGTTGTTCTATTTGGTTTTATGGCCTTGTAAGGGTCTAAAGAATTTTTACCTGGGGCCCCCTTAGGATTATAACGGACATTTGCGCATAGGACTGTGCGTGAGTCTGTGAGAATCGAACAGCAGTTCATTTTTCGATTTCGTCATGAACAGACGTGCCTATTTCTTATTGTTAAATTTCAAAGTTCTCTTACCATTCGAAGTTAAAAATGTCGACTGAAGAAGTAGCTGGCTGTTCTGGAATAGGAGAGGAAATTCCTGAAGAATCCATGTACAGTGATAAATCAAAATCGCGATTGAAGGACACAGTAGTTTATTATCAAAAGCTGTTGACGGAAAATAATTCAATTGCATCGACACCTTCGGAAGAAATATCTCACGATGCTATGTTATTCAATAATTCACCATCAATTATCGTCACCGATATTCCGAAACATGATTCAATACGCCTGGTTTGTCTCAAAATTATCAGTTACTAGAAACATTTTCATGAATATTAATGGGACATGTTTTTGTACGGATGTATTGCAAATTCCATGCGATTGTAAAAAATCCGCTTTTATATGTTGCGCAAGATGTCGCAAAAATTATTGCTTTGTTTGTTTCTACGATAATTACCACTGCGGTTTTTGCATATAATTATTATATGAATAAAAATTCAATTTTTCCTAATCGACTTTGTTATTCTCATTAAAAACCCAATATTCCTCCTCATATACTTTACAATGAAAAATAAAAAACCCACCATTATGAATTGTTTCATTGGAAAAAGAAGGAAATAATTTTTAAAAAATAATGTAGGGATGAGAAACGTTTTGAATAATTGTTGGGATAACAAAAAAAAAGAAAAAAACATAAGATCCGAAGGAGGAATCGAACGCGAGACCTCCGGCGCAAAAGACCGAGCCCTAACCGTCTAGACTACACGGCGGCTCGACGAGTGCCTGACATTTTAAACTCATAAGGCGCCTAGGAAACTTTGAATCGATTTGACTCGGAATTTTCCGAGTAGTGCGTCCTACTACTTTAACCACGTGAGGTGCTAGGGGTCCTCTTTCACCACAAAAAAATTCGGCCAAATCCCGATCCCACGGTCGTGCCGTCTCCTTGTTAGTATTGGTTTTTCGTTCTGGGTTGGTTAAGGAAGAGAAGGGCTTATCTCTCGATTAGTCGTTGGTGAGGATGATTCGTGAGAAACTAGGTCGAATTTCGTTGTTGGAAAAGATTGGGTATGATAACTCATTCAGTCTTGTGACTCGCTGCAGGATACTGAATTATGGATATTTGGTTCATCGTCACGTTGTCTGATATGTACAAACATTGTCGCGGCTCGAGTTCGACGAATTAGATCAGGACTAACAGTTGGGAAATTTCAAAGAATGTTGATACGAACAAGATTTACAACCCAGCCGTGTGGTCCGCATGGAGTAAGTTACCTTAAAGGGTAAGGCCACAGTAGAATTTTCAAAAAATCGATTTTTTTTCGCTAAAACGGTGCTTTATCATCATAAGAAAAAGTTACTATTCGATTTATAGCAAGGAATTTTCTTTTTCACCGACTGTGAGCGTTTAACGTAAGCCCACCTCTGGCACGGCCATAGAGTACCTAAAACTATAAACGCGTTTTTCTCCAAACAGGTTTTTTCCTATTGGTGTGACAAATAACTTCAACCATTTTCACTCAATTCACTTCACATTTAAAAGTTATGTTCCTAATTCTATTTCGCAGAAAAATGCGTACGGAATTTCTGATTAATCGAAAACTTCATTTTATGAGCAGTTTTATACGAAATTTTTCACTGAAAATTCATTTAAATACCTACAACTCAATTCAAATAGATACAACTTTCGAATCAAACAATATTTTTTAAATTCCGTACGTACTTCTCTAGGTATTCTACTGTAAATTGACGAGAATTTTTGTTTTTCGTTCTCGGTCAAAATTTGTGGGTGCTAAATGTCACGCCGCGGAGCGCCTCAAAAAGACGACAAAGGAAAATAGTAGTAGTCGGCCATTTTGTACATCGAAAAAAAAATCTAACAGCTTGATATTCATCCTAAAAAGATGTGTAATTAATTTTACGAGTGAATCACTTTTTCATACGAAAAAATGGTCAAATTCGCACATGATTTTATACCCGTTACTGTGGCCTAGCCCCTTAAGGAATTCTTGGGCTTTTCAGATATGCAAAACTGTTGCGTGGCTCGGTTCTTGGTGTTCTGTTTGCTGAGGTACCGTCTTAGCAACAAAATATCGATTTTGACATACTTCGTATGACCTGACTCCGAATACTGTTTATCGCTATTATTAATATGAGGATTTATGTGCACGTGGTAAATGTTGACGATCACGGTCTTCTTTGTTCTACATCAATATTATTTAGAGCTTGTTCTTCTTTAATATTTGTATGTCGAAAAATAAAAATTTTGTATTTATAGCTACCACGGATATAGTGTCGGTACCCGCTGAAAATGAAAAAAAGCGTTGTCGGTGCATTGCAGCTGGGATGTAGCACTTGTACATTTCACATTTAAACAGCTTCTTTTTGAACCAGATAGACACATATCTAATTCGAAAAAAACGGTGTACACAGCAAATGTACAAGTGTTATGTCCCATCGAATTTGAAATGCAAAAGTGATTTGAATTTGAAAGTGCGGTTGAAAAATTGGAATAAAATCGTATTAATTGTCCGAGAACGCTTAATATAAACGTAAATATAGGCACATATAACTCTTAGGCATTACGCAACAGTGGAAGCATAGGGGGATTTTTATGGAGGTAGTAACATACGTCCTTTTCTGTTAATCGATAAAGGGAGTCTTTTGTTCGTGTCTTTCTCTCAGAGATTCCACAGTCGCCTGCTACCTGAAAATGCTATCTTCCCATATTTTCATTTATATTAAGGCCTTAGGCCACAGTAACGGGTATAAAATCATGTGCGAATTTAACAATTTTTTTTCGTATGAAAAAGTGATTTACTCATATAATTAATTACACATATATTTAGTATGAATATCAACCCCTCAGTAATTATATTTTTTTTTCGATGCACAAAATGGCCGACTGCTCGAAACTTCTCGAACAAGCTTTTTTCCAATTGGCGTCCCAGGAAAAAAAAGTTCATATCTGAATATATCTGAACCATGTCTGTAGAATCAGATATAATCAGACAAGAAAAATGGCCATATCTGTTCATGTAGTGTCATGACAGATCCTGTATGCTTATATCTGAGCATGTATGATCATATCAGAGCCATTTTGATAATTTTGAGAGCAGACCCGTCCATATCGCAGCAGGTCTGACCAGATCCAATCCCCAGGCAATATCTGATCTTGTTGGACCAGATCTGATCATGTCAGGTAGATCTGATTTAATTGGGCCAGATCTGATCATGTCAGGCAAATCTAATCTTATTGGACCAGATCTGTCTGTCCGTATAAGAATAAAATACCGTGGATCCCAGTAGACCTGGACATCTATAAACAATAGACCTGCCCATATGATAGAATCATCGTTTATCTGAATTATCAGACCAGGTATGAATCCGACTATATCAGAGCAAATCTTACCCTGTTGAGACAGATCAAATCTTGTTAGTGCAGTCATGGAGATATTAAAATGTTTACATATATAGAGCGGGGTTATTAACACGTCATCACTTGACGTGTTAATAATTAATAATATTATAGTAACTCACATGATCACATATAATACAGTCAGGTGAGGTGCCATATCTGATCGGATATCGTCTCATATCCTCATATATCGTTTCATATATTCAGATGTTTTCACGTGTGAACAACTGAACTGCATATACGATAAGGTATGAGTGTATAAGACTTCGTATATTTTCCAGGTTTGTTATCGTATCTGATGGGATAAAATTTTATATGAACGTGCCTGCTCATATATCACATCATATATGTTCAGATATGGTTTCACGCTGCCAACTCGCCTTCGTACCTGACCAGATAAAAACATATATGAGATCTATATAGCGAACCGTAGGTACCGTATTTGATCGGATATGATCTTATACGAACAGATACGTTGACATATCACATCATGTATGTTCAGATACGAATTTACGGTACCAACTCGCCTTGGTACTCAGCCACATATAAACAGATATGAGTTCATATATGGTCAGGCCAGATACTGTATTTGATCAGATATGATCTTCTATATGCATATGTAATGTGGAATATGATCAGACCTAATAATATATGATACTGTAAAATGTCAGATATAAATATATCTGATACATATATGACAATATTTGAAACATATATGGACATATCCACTCACACATGAACTTTTTTTCCCGGGGTGACAAATAACTTCAACAATTTTCACTCGATTTACTTCGAATTCAAAAGTTATGTTCCTAATTGCATTTCGCAGAGAAGTACGTACGGAATTTCTGATAAACCGAAAACTATATTCATTTTATGAGTAGTTTTGAGCCGTTATAACGAAATTTTTCACTGAAAATTCATTTGTTAAGTTCAAATACCCATAACTTTTCAATAAAACAATATTTTTTAAATTCCGTACGTACTTCTCTAGGTATTCTAATGTAGATTGACGAGCATTTTTGTTTTTTGTTCTAGGTAAAAACTGTGGATGCTAAATGTCACGCTGCGAGCGCCTAAAAAAAGATAACAAAAGAAAATATTAGTAGTCAGCCATTTTGTACAACGAAAAAAATATATATGTATTTTCTCACAGCTTGATATTCATACTAAATAGATATGTAATTAATTTTATGAGTGAATCACTTTTTCATACGGAAAAAAATGGTTGAATTCACACATGATTTTATACCTGTTACTGTGGCCTAAAGCCTTAAGCGTCCACGGACAATCGACAAAATTTTATACCATTTTTCAACCGCATCACTGCCGTTATGCATTTTCTATTCGACCTACGATCATGGAAGATCAAACAGTATACAGAAGTTTACGACGGAATATTATTTACAATACGAATTCGAAACGCACATCCACGTGGCCGGACGTGAGAAAATAGTTTTGTCATGATCAGTCAATGATAACCAGGGAAGCCTTTTCCATTGGTTCCGTCTAGAGCATACTGATTTTGATCGATATTTAAGTTCAGATTTCCATATGGGTAGCATTGTGAATTGAGATATTGCTCGGGATCGCTCATGCAACAACGATCAAAGATGATTGCATTCGTCGCTTACTTATTTTTTCGTTTCGTCTTAGAGGTGGCGGCGAGCAGTGTATTATACTCATCAGCCCCGGGTCTAAGGGGGGGGGGGGCAAACCGGGGTACCTACCCCGGGCGGCAATTTAAGGGGGCGCCAAATTCTTGTGTTTGAAAAAACTTGTTTCACTAAAGCGCCTAACATCCAGGGCGCTTTGGTGAGTTTCAATGGCGTCGTGATCCTAGCTATCGAAAATAAAACTGCCTAGCAGACGAACTTTGATGAGGTATTCATTTAGGCGTCTTTTGAAAAACTGCTCGTGTTATAGCTCAACAAGTTATTGATCGATCTGTCTGATATTTTGCCAGATTTCTCACTATAAGACTATTGGAAGGACATACCTAAAGTTTCAAGGTTATCGCGTAAATAAATTACTTTTTCGGGGTAAAAATTGTCGAGAAAATGGTAAAAAATATGAACATTTGATTACAAAGCCTACTTAATTTTCAATTTTATACCTTTTAATATTTTTATAGGTATATCTTTCCAATAATGTTATAGTGAGAAACCGCCCAAAATTTCAGCCAGATTGATCAATAACTTTTTGAGCTATACCATGAGCAGTTTTTCAAAAGACCCCTAAAGGAATACCTTATAACCCCGCTATTTTGTTTTGTTTGAAAAAGAAAAAAGTTTTACCACTTGAAAGTTGTAATAAGATAATGTCAAAATTTTAAAATTATGCGCTTATCTTATCACATTTTTTTTTAATCATGAAAAATGACTTATTTTCGGGCGCCTAAAGAGATCTCCCCCCTTAATCTCAAATGCTGGAGGGGAGGGGCGCCAACGTCAAGTTTTTGCCCCGGCTCGGAAAAATCGTAGATCCGGGGCTGATACTCATATAAATCCCGCTTTTGAAATCCCATGGAAATTGGTGCATCTTTGGCGAGAAAGATTAACGATTGAATTTTTCGTTGATCTGAAACTGCTACGTACGGTACAAGCCATTCGATTTGATGCAATACGAATTTGTAATCTTCGGGAGCTGTTTGTCAAATGTCATTTCCCTCAGTCTTCGATCTCGTGAGAATCAGCTAATGCTAGGCAACAATAATAATTTTTCCGATAATCCCCGGCAAATCCGAGCAGCATGTTTAGCGGTATGGGCACATTACACTTTCCCCGATATATAAAAAAAAATGCTTTGTTTCTTCAACATCAAACTATCTCGTGTTCTCGAGCATAAGGCGGTCAACCGGATTGGGAGAAGAATATCCCTTATGTACACTTGTTGTTCCTCAAATAAATGGCAAATGACATTGTTGACGAGACTTATGGCAACGATTAGCAGCCTATCATGCTTAGATAATTTTACACATGTGTACGGAACTATTATTTGGTAGGGTGGATAGATCTTCATTTTGGATGGAAATACGTATTTCATCGCTGTTATTGAAGGTCGAAGATACATATGGTTGATGAGCGTGAATCGCACAATGTATGATAAATTCACCAAAGAGCACGGGCGCCTTATTGTTGACCATTTCTTCTCCCATTGCACGCAGCACATGCATAAAGCACAAAGTAAGTAATGCTTTACGCGCTTTTTCCGCGCACTTTGAGACTCGAATTCTTCAAGAGTAGCACGTTCTGAGGTATCAACACTTTGGGCGCTGGCCGACGACTGACTGTTTTTACTGATGGTCGTTTATAGTTATTCTATTGAAAGTTATACCAATCATTTTATATGCAGAACTATGGTGATTACTTCTTCGTGGAAATTTACTAAAATCCGGTTCTGATCTACTATGCGAAGCTGTATGGTGTCTATCGTTCGGCTCGTGTTTAGACGATAAATTATGTGATGGAACTTCAACGATCTTAGATCTGGGTGGTATTGATGGGAAAAATTCATGAATAGGGTGCACTCTTTGTCCGTTAAGGGGAGGATAGGGGTTTGCACTTTTGAAAAATCGATTTTTTTTTGTCTTTTCTTATAGTTAAAGATTTCAAGAATATAATCCCAAAATTTCAAGTCAATCAGAGCAAAACTCTTGAAGTTATCCCGCTTCTCTGACACTGTAGCTTCGACTTCTCTAAACTTCAAACGCGTTTTTCTCGAAACCACTTTTTCAAAGTCCGTGTTCACTGCCATTTGAAAACTACATGACCGATTCATTTCAAACTTGGTACACACTTTCTACATAAAAAATACCTTCCCCCAACGGTTAGTTTGAGATTTTTTTTACATTGAGGGGGTTTTCCACCCCCAAAATGGCGGAATTTTTCGTGAAACATAGCACTTTTCACTTCACATGACCACCAAAAATTTATAAATAAAAAAAAAATTGTCAAAGTCCGTTGGAGGGAGGATTTGATGATGCTTTGACTAAATTTTAATGGTACTTGATTTCAGATAATTTCTAGCTGAGATACAGTGAACACCGCAAATCGTGTTCTTCCAAAGACGTTCTCGGAAAAGCTTTGTCACCGGCTTGTTTGTCGATATTTTCGCGTACAAATTTCACGGAATGTTCTTGAAATGACACTTAACAAAGTACAAAAGGTTTCAATAAATTTACTCTATCCGTACAGATGAAAAAAAATCGCAAATAAGTGTTTTTTTTCACACTGAAACTCCTACCCTCCCTTTAATATAGGCACCAGCGGTAATGTTTCACTCAACGCGTAGGGCGTGCGCTTAGAGAATGGCTACGGGGAAATCATATTTGTGTATTTTATTGGCTTCCAATTTGCGTGCTGTGAAGCCCAGTAGATGTCCAACAGCGCCCTTGCATGACTTTCGAACTCGTTTATCAAGGTCGCCAAAACGTTTATTTTTGAAACTTTGCACGCTCAATAGAAAAATATCCAAAGTTTTTACTACGATACAGTTACGAAAACTTATTTGCATTCGGAAAAGAGAAAGTTGTAAAGCATTTTAAAACATCGTATCAGCGGCGTTAGAAAAATAATCGGTATTATCGGTATAATAATAATCGCAACGAGTAACCGAGAGCTCAGAAGTAATGAAAGATTGCAACTCCCACGGAGCTATAAGACACGCTAGATAAATACATTTGCTTTGCGTTTTGTTTTGACAATCTTGTTCCTTTAGTGGAATAATAAATTCGACGAAAACGAGAACGTGCCTAGTGCGTGTGGACACATATTCGGAATAGTCATCGATTTCGTGAAGCAATTGATAGTTTGTTTTTTTTTATGTACAACTGAAAAAAAACCACAATTGCGTTACGCTTGGAAGTATTTTGATGTTGCTGTTTTTTTCTTTTCGAATATGTCGATTTTCCGGTGAGTTCAGTGAAAGGCGTAGAACAGCATGAGGAACGTACAGAAACCGACAAGCAGGCCGAGTATTAAAGAATCTCGCCTCTTACGTAAGTTTATCCTTTGGACGAGACTATTGACTGCGGGAAATCGGTTGGAAATGTCGTTGAAGCGCGTCTGTATACGCTTGAAAGCCTGACGCTGCGTCATCAGATGATCCCGCGTCTCCATCGCTATGCTTATCTGATCATTTATCAATCTGTCTGAACTGTGGAATAATGATTATTAATTTTTGTTCTTATTTTTCACGACTTCTAAGGTACTTTGCGTATCGCTACGAACTTTTGCATGTGATTGCTTTCTTTGATGTACATGTCGCGTCTGTTGAGTCCACTGCCGCTCTTGTAGTTGCTGCGGAAAAATAATTCATTTCTACAAATGTGAGACTTTTCAAATTCTCGACTACATTTATCAAATTGCGATCACACATTTTTGCCAAACACGTCATAAAAAAGTACACAATAGAAAGTCTGTCATAAATCTCAATGGTCATTCTTTAAGGCCTTAGGCCACAGTAACGTGTATAAAATCATGTGCGAATTTAACAATTTTTTTTCGTATGAAAAAGTGATTCACTCATAAAATTAATTACACATCTATTTAGTATGAATATCAAGCTGTTAGAATTTTTTTTTTTGATGTACAAAATGGCCGACTACTCGAAACTTCTCGCAACAGCTTTTTTCCGATTGGCGTGACAAATAACTTCAATAATTTTCACTCGATTTACTTCAAATATAAAAGTTATGTTCCTAATTGCATTTCGCAGAGAAGTACGTACGGAATTTCTGATTAATCGAAAACTTTTCATTTTATGAGCAGTTTATGAGCAGTTATAACGAAATTTTTCACTGAAAATTCATTTCTTAAGTTCAAATACCTACAACATTTGAATAAAACAATATTTTTTTAATTCTGTACGTACTTCTCTAGGTATTCTAATGTAGATTGACGAGAATTTTTGTTTTTTGTTCTAGGCAAAAAATTGTAGATGCTAAATGTCATGCCACGGAGCGCCGAAAAAAAAATAACCAAAGAAAATATTAGTAGTCGGCCATTTTGTACATCGAAAAAAAATATATTTTTTCTGACAGCTTGATATTCATACTAAATAGATGTGTAATTAATTTTATGAGTGAATCACTTTTTCATACGAAAAAAAAATTGTTAAATTCGCACATGATTTTATACCCGTCACTGTGGCCTAAGGCCTTAACACAATCGACTTAAGTACTGGATTGCTCTGCGAGATGGTTGCGGCAGAATATTTGTTTTGCTATGTTACTTCACATGAGCGTTGAATAATAGAAAACAATTCTGCTTCAAGGTCAAGGTCTTATTCGTAAAAAAATAGCACTCGACACATTAAAAAGTTGCAAATCATCCATTTTGAGACAGAAAGAAAATGAAAATTCCCAAAGTTGGCATACTCAATTTCCTTCCTGACACTTCCAAGAAGATCCTCTCTGTCCTTTCTGCTGGTAAAATTGTTCTGTGTCTTGTTGAACTCGAGTTTGTAATCCTTAAGAATTTCTTTGTGTCGTTGCATCGTATGAAGCATGGCTGCTCCGTTTGGCTGAATTTCGCTCATCTTCTCGTTGACCGCCATGAGCTTGAATAAAAAAAATGTTGCCTCCTTCATCCTTTGCATTCTTTTCTTTTTACAAATATACCTTGGCCAGTAGAGATTCAATCTCCGACGCCATGTTTTCGAAAACATGATCCTCGTCTAGGAGCGGAACAGTGTCCGCGCTCGAATGACTCGAGCCTGCATTTACTCCGAGCTTGCTGAAAGCCACCAACTTTGCGTCAATCTCGTTTTCCAAGTGCCTCGCCTGTTTCCTCAGATCTGTCAAATGTAAATGCGATAACTGTCGCAATGGAAAACGACTTCATTTTGCCCTAACAGTCTCAAACGAGGGTTTACTGAGAAAGCTATGGAGGGAAACACGCGAACTGATTTGACGACCCGATGACGTTCTGGTTGTAGAACTTAGCGTCAAAAGTAGACAAAACCTACATCGCGTACTCTCGTTTAACAGCAATCACATAAACTTCGTGAATAATTGACAACACATCCGGGAATTATTAAGAATTACCGCGAGCCTTTTCAGATACTATCATCGTTGAATTACCTTCCCAATCAATTACATCCGAACCGCTCGCCATTTGTTTTCGTGCAGAAGATTCAGATCATCTGGCGTGTATAATGATTGTTTTCATGAAATTGTGTGTATGCACTTGCAATCGCAGGAATGATATACTGTAAAAAAAATGACGTACCATCAAGACACGTCACGTATCTTTAAAATTTCAAAGTTGCGATGTGTTTCGTACACGCCTAGATGGCGTTACGCGCAAATTCTCAAGATAATTGTGTGCACTCGCAAGCAAGGTATATTAATGATTTTTAGCAGTCTTCTTGCCCTCTAATTAGTTTTTCTTGTACCCAAAAAAACGACTAATCAAAATGTTAGATCCTACAATGATATTATTACATTCATAGTAAACGATATCGATTGTAATATGTAATACGCGCGCCCACATAAGATGAATCATTTATTTCGTCCGTATAGCTGTATATAATTTTTCGCTGGACAAATGTAATAATATTAAAACACAGTCTATTCGAATAACTAATATACATAAGCAGCGGAACGAATACCGTAGATGCTCAAAACTGATTTTCTTGTTCCACCAGTCAGAAAATGTCGATAAAAGGAAAAGCGTTGTGTCGCGTTGCACTTGGCTCGGAGTGGGGATAGCGGAAAAAAAGGCGCCCATCGCGTATACACACTGATGAGACCGATGCCCGATTCTGCGCGTCGCGCTGTGTGTGCACCTTACAAAAAAGTATCTTTCAATTTTACGCCAAAAATCCACAAGCGTAAGGCAGCCTCATCGCTTTATTTTTCGTATATTGTTCATATTAGAACCCCGATGAATGTATGAATGCCAAACGCATTTTCACTATGGAAAACAAATTAAGAAAATTACATCGCAACGAAATGTCGGAATGGGCGTGCTAACGCTTCTAACTCGGATCAACGCTCTAGGACTAGATCGCCACTTTCTCGTGATATAAGACAAATTTTCTCACGGCGTCCCGTCGAGAAACGTAGAACGTTCAATAAACAAATTAATCCTGAAAATGGTGAAAGGTAAGAATAATCGTGTTTCACAAAACTTTATTGACATCGCATTCAGTCATTTAAGAGACGCCGTGGGAGGTTATATTTTGGTGCGCCCGAGTTTCTTCATTTCATTCATTACCTCATCGTATTCTTGTGTTTAACTCGCGATTTTGACAAACTTCATCGATTTTTATCGATCTTTCATTTCTCATCGGATCGTCATTTATTCACTTACAGTTTAAGTCGCATTTTCGATTACTTTTTTTTTCTTTTCACACAATTTTCGCCAGACTTCTCGCAGCACTGGCTCTGTAGGGAGTGCCCACGTCATTTTTTCACTGCATGCTAAACGCCCTTTCGCATTTTTCATGTCTGTACCCGAAGGCAGAAGAAAACGAGCGCCATCCTCGGCCTCGGTGTATTCGAAAACATCCGCGATTACCGGAGCCGTCGGATCGATCGTCTCCCCTCTTAGGAAAGAGTCTAGACTTGGCGCAAGTAAGGCGGTCGGAAAGTCTCCAGAGGCGGCAGCCATCCATACACGAATCGACAAATCACCGGTCCGGATTACGTCCTTCTTCAGTGCCCAAGTACGTCGGAATATACCAGCGATCTCATCGCCTTAGAGAAGCTAGTCGGAAGACTTGAATTTTTTTTCTTTATTGTAGGAACAGCAGGAAAATGGAGTCTCCGTTATCAAAACTCCCAGAGGAAAACAAAACATGGAGCTTCTCGGAGAAACCGAGCACTACAATGGTGGGAACATCAAAGTGGAAGAAGCGGCGGAGGATCATTCGCCGATCGACGAGCTATTCAAGACGGACGGTAATTTTTTATCATTCCGACCTGAAGACATAGTTGTGGAATGACGGAATAATCATTGACAGGGTATTCTAGTCTATAGGCCTAAAATCCAAGCGTTTTTTCAGGCTTGATAAAAAAACGTAATATTTTCACTATAGATTTTTTTTACATTCTGCTTCAGGCCTTAGGCCACAGTAACGGGTATAAAATCATGTGCGAAATTAACAATCTTTTTCGTATGAAAAAGTGATTGACTCGAAAAATTACACATCTATTTAGTATGAATATCAAGTTGTTAGAAAATACATATTTTTTTTTCGTTGTATAAAATGGCCGACTACTAATATTTTCTTTTGTTATCTTTTTTTTTAGGCGCTCCGCAGCGTGACATTTAGCATCCACAGTTTATTACCTAGAACAAAAGACAAACATTTTCGTCAATCTACATTAGAATACCTAGAGAAGTACGTACGGAATTTGAAAAATATTGTTTTATTCAAAAGTTGTAGGTATTTGAACTTATGAAATGAATTTTCAGTGAAAAATTTCGTCATAACTGCTCATAAACTGCTCATAAAATGAAAAGTTTTCGATTAATCAGAAATTCCGTACGTACTTCTCTACGAAATGCAATTAGGAACATAACTTTTAAATTTGAAGTAAATCGAGTGAAAATTGTTGAAGTTATTTGTCACGCCAATTGGAAAAAAGCTGTTTCGAGAAGTTTCGAGTAGTCGGCCATTTTGTACATCGAAAAAAAATATATATACATTTTCTAACAGCTTGATATCCATACTAAATAGATGTGTAATTAATTTTATGAGTGAATCACTTTTTCATATGAAAAAAAATTGTTAAATTCGCACATGATTTTATACCCGTTACTGTGGCCTAAGGCCTTAATGATGTTTCAATAACATAGAAAAAAAAATTTCAGTTATGGGTCTCTAAATATAAGGGTGAAAACAAGGATGGCACGGGCATTGTGATTCCAAAACTCCCATTTATCTGAAGAAGAAATAAAACCAATTTTTTTTTATCAATAAGAATTTCATTGTGGTACTTACCGAAGATACAAAAATTAATTAAATGGCGATTGACTGAAAAAAAAGTTAATTCATCGTCCCACTTTTTTCAGTTTTTAATTTTTATTAAATAGTAATAGTAATTTCGCAAAACCCGAGGTAGGAACGATAGAGGGATATATACTGACGATCCATGCAAAATTTAAAGTCAATCGGTTGAATAGAACTCGAGATTTTATTTCAGCCAGGTTGGAAAAAATAGTTTCGAGAAAAACGCGTATAAAGTTATGAGTACTATTTCAAAGAACCGCAACTATCTAAGTGCTACAATGGCATGTTATTCATACGTTATATTCATCAGCCATTCCTCCCTTGTAAAGTGTACCTTCTTGACTTCTAAATGATGATTTTCTGAAGCTCGTTCTTCCCTACAAGCGGTTCTAGCTTTCTTAGAAGCTTCTGAAGTTTGTAGCTCCGACCGGTCGATCCTATTCTGGTTTCATTTGTACGAATAAGCATGAATATTGGGAATTTCAAAATTTCCTTTTGAGGACATATTCTTAAGAGTCTATACTTGAAGAAAATGCTAATAAAAAATCGACTTTTTTAATTTTTAGACGAGAATACTGCCTTAAGGAGTTTCGGGACAATCGACAAAATATTACCATCTGATATAAATTTATACAGTAAATTCTTTGTCATTTACCGAATGTACCCTCCAAATATCAAATCGATCGTCTACACCGTTTCTATAAAATGTATAATTGAAAGAACTCTTTTCAACATGGGGAGATATCTACGCTTGTTGCTGAATCCCAGCATTACGCATGAACAAGTGTAAATACATGTTTAAAATGTTATGCAAAACCAAATCACTCGGTACATTATGACAATGTTGTCATCAGTGTCATAATGTTCTCCTTATGTTATCTGATCATAGGCATCTCCCTATGTTAAAAAGTATTTTTTTTTTCAATTTCAAATTTTATAGAAACAGTGTAGACTCTCGATTTAAAATCTGGAGAGTGCATTCAGCATATGAAAAAAAATTGACTGTATACATTTGAAGCAAATGGTAACATTTCGTCATTTGTCCCGAAACTCTTTAATATGATTATTTCACTCAGCTTTATACGGGTTAGATGCACCGAAATAGATATTTTAATACGCACCATCGTGTATTCCATTGGATCAAAATTTTCCCGAGTCATTCGCAATTCCGATAAATATATTATTGAGGATATAACTGAACACGTGATTAATCGACAATTTCATGGTTGTAACTCGGAAGAAACTCCGGTTGCTGTGCCATGCCGCAATCCACCCACCCCCCACAGGATAAACATGCCAAACGTGCAGCCGGACGACTCCGACATCAAAGTTGCCAACGACGTTATGGAAAAAAAGCCTGGCGGTCTCATTTTTTCGCCTGTTCAGAGAGTCGCTAAGAAATCCGGCGGCCGTGGACGAGGCAGACCCAAAACTAATGCGCCTGCAGTGCCTGGTACTGTCGATTCTACAACTGATTCAAAGTCGAATCACAAAGTTACGGAGTACTTCCCGGTCAGGCGAAGCGTCCGAAAGTGCAAGAAAACTGTGCTCGAAGAGAAACAACGCGATCTCGAGAATAAAGTTGTATGTCAAGTTGAGGACGGTTTGGAGGTACGGAAAAATCGTTGAAAATCTTTGTTGAAAAATCGGAACGAACCTACTTGGATATATGGTATTGAAGTTTGCACCTTTGGATTGCAACGAAAATCCTATTTTCTTCCCTTATTTCTTTATTTTGATTATTAACAAAAATATTTTGCTAATTTGTGGTGTAGTTTTCTAATGAGGATCCTGTAAACGTTGGAGTGATTTTTCCAGTCCAATGAAGTCCATAAAAATGATGCAAACCTCAACGTCATCTTGGATATTTAGATCTTCAACGTTTGATTACTTGGAAGGTTGATAAGCGAGTATTTTAGTCTCCTTGAGTCGTGTTTTGTTTATGTCTCGACAGGTGAGGCACTTTGTCGGGAAGGGCCGAGGGATTGTGACGACGCGAAAATTCGGCAAGGGAGAATTCGTGGTCGAGTACATAGGCGACCTGATCGATCAAGTAACGGCAAAAAAGCGCGAGGCTATTTACGCTCAGGATCAAAACACCGGTTGTTACATGTATTATTTCCAGCACCGTGGTCAGCAATACTGGTAAAATAACTCTTTATTATCGTTCCGATGAAAAAAAATCGTAAATGTCTAGAATCGGGGCTCCTGACCAAAACGTCAACAAATTTTTTTTTTGCCATGAGCAACTTCAATTGGTCTCCACTAATGATATTTCGTCGGCGGAGGCTAACAATTTTTATTAATTTAATACATTTTGGGTTTTTTTAAATCACACACACACACACACACAGGCGCGAGCGCGCGCGCGTGTGTGTGTGTGTGTGTTTGGGTTTGTTTGTGTGTGTGTCGATAGTTAAAATAAGGGTGAAATTTGTCTTCCGCCAAGTTGCATAATCATAAAAAAGTACCCTGAAAAATATCAGCTCGGTGAAGAAAAAATTCAACCCCTTTTTGGTCAGGAGCCCCGATTCTAGACATTTACCAAAAAATTAACGCTATATATAATAATTATTAATTTTCCTCATAATAATCGCGGCTTCCGAAAAAAAAATTGTTTCTTTTTTTTTCAGCGTCGACGCCACCGCGGAAACGGACAAACTTGGTAGATTAGTTAATCATTGTAGGAACGGTAATCTCGTGGCACGCGTCGTAGAAGTTTGTACGGTGCCGCATCTCGTGCTGACCGCGAAGGAGGACATACCGGTAGGCATCGAGGTAACGTACGATTACGGCGATCGAAGTCGCGAGGCTATTCGGAATCACCCTTGGCTCGCGTTATAGTGAATATTTCGGAATATTTGTTTAGGAATTGTAGTTCTCCTTTAAGAGCATCATTAAGAACGTTTGCTCGCGCGGTCGTGTCAGAAATGTAAAATTGTTGAAAAACTCGGTGAAGATAAACCGGTAACTACAATTTTTCTCAAACAAATTTATCTGTCGTTCGTTTCAACGGTTGCACGGTAAATGCAGAAATTATAATTACCACGAATATACAATCAACACGCAATGACATTACGAAATTTTTGTTGCCCATGAGGTGAATGTTCTTTATAATTATTTCGAAGTAATTATGTCAAGCATCGAAAACGAATTTTATTCGTGTGATTCCATTTGGAAAAAGACTTCGTTTGTTCACGCAAGGCTGTGTCGAAGGAAATTAATCGATAACGAATTTTAGTATCGTATGTACTGTGTTTGAAGCTGCAATATTCTTTTTCGAATATCATTTCAGCCGTTTGACGCGGAGAAAAGTTGTAGTAATGGTTAAAAATCTCTATGCTCTTTCGACACGACCCCAAAAACCGAGTAATCCTTGAAGCTCGAATGACTGACGTTTGAAAGAAAAAGAGAAAAAGAAAGTGCAGTCGTGTCCTTTGTGTATAAAAAATCACGGCGGAACCAGAGACGCGCTTATTGTATAATTTTTTTTAACGGTCCGGCTCATCGACGCCGCGACGAATACGCACGGGGGAGGTATCTAATGAGAATCCTACAAACGGTCTCCCAACGGAACAAAAAAAAGAATAATCGAAGTTTTATATTTATAGCATCCACGCGTACCTCTCCAGAGTCATTTCTCTCATCTTTACTTGACCTTATTTTTCATTTATACAGTACAATATACACAAACGTCCCACCTTTTTTCTTCTTCATTTCTACCATCGTTTACACCCCTAGCATTTTGGATTTTTTTTTAGATTCATGTTAATTTAAGTAGCGAAAGATGGGCAAAGTCTCACTTTGTCAAGCGAAAAAAAACGTCCTCGGCAAAATTACCTCGACATTACTCAAACGGGCTATTCTGATGGGAAAAAAAGTTCGCGGTGTCGTGTGTACTTTAATAGTGCGTGTACTTCGTAATATTTGCCTTGTCGCTAAATGTGTTCGGCCTCGTAACTGTCGTGAAACAAAAAGACACAAACGAAAAGCATTGAGAATACACTCATGGAAGATGAAGCTATTTTGAGTGTGACGGTGAACACGAGGTCTAGGAATTCTATTTATTTAACGAATCGTAAAAATCGGGAGACTTTACAACTGATGGGCAAAGTTCGAATGAGAATACATGAAAAAATGGACATAATATTTCACCCAAGAGTGGTTTAAAACGGCATTTTTATACGGGTTTATTTATCGATACTCGATCGTCCTACGATCAATTTATTTAGAGAAATTTCAACACCGATGAAGCAGTATTTAGAAAAATATCGTTAAAACCTCTGATTAGGTGAACTATTACTTTTATGGCAACGCGAAAACACTCGATGAACAACAAAATGTAAAAGCGATATTTTTCTTTTTCAATCACTTCAACTTCTGCTCGTGGTAATTGTTACAAAATATACAATTATCATAGTAAGTAAAATTCGATACAATCCTTGTCAGCAATTCCAATTACCTTCATGAGCAATTGAGAATAAGTTGAGCAGTTACTCGTTGTATTTCAAAAGTAATGTGCAATTTCTTCGAAATAGGATTCGTAATGATTCTGAAAAACAAAACCATGTTGAACCGTTTTCATTCGTGCAGTGCACTCCAATTTTAGTTACGATAATGGCCGTGTAATCAATTTTAAGTATAGATATATAAGCATATTTATGTATGTGATAAATTTCGTAATAGGTCTGTTAATTATCTCCGGTATCTGAACTGCTCTGCAGACAAAACAATTTCGTGAATTTTTTTTCATTCCCCAATTGTTCTACGCCCTCTCTCTCTCTCTCTCTCTTTCTCTCTCTATACATATTCATACTCTACGTAGCAGTTCATGATACTCTGAGTTCGCAGTCTTCGTGATTCATTATATCCCGAATGGGAAGTAGACGATCGTTCAATGGATTACTTCATTGCTAGACACTGCCAAAAGAAAAGAAAGCGAAAACTGTGCTCGGTTGCCCCGATTCGAGGGTCGATATGAATTTTTTTCATCGCCACCGATTAGACTGCCAAGCTTGTACAGTTTCGTCCATGTGAACTGAGAGTATGCGTGGTGAAAGGAAAAACTCAACGACCCTCGTTATCGTAAACTATTATTGAATTTGTTTGTTGTCTTTTTTTTTTCCTTCGCGTTTATCGAAAATTTATGCCGTCAGTAGTGTATTGACTGTTGTATCAATTCACGAACAAACAAATTAATCGTGGTGTTATGCCAAAAATGCCTTGACCCATTTTCAAATTTCACAATAGAAACAGACTCCACTGCTATACAAAAAAAAGAGGTTTAAAGGAGTTTGACAAGACTATTCAATGTAAATATGCAATTTATCGTACTGAATGGTGTAAGAAGCACGCTAATCATTTCATAAATCAACTTTCGGAGGTCAGAGGTAGATTTTTCCGTTTTGCCGGTTATTTTATTATCTATATATATATGTATATGTGTGTTACGTAAAAGCTCGAAAACCGATATGTCTCTGTCATAAAGCATCGTAGATCGTCAAAATGTGATTTTTAAATTATCCGCACCTTGCAATGATATCGGTACCATTTTGAAGATTTTTTTCTTTTCTTACATCTACACACCCTCGATACGGTATAGATGCAGTATGAGAACAATCCACATTTATATATAATGTATACACATAAACATATTTGTGAACCCGGTAACGGAGGCATTTCATCGACGCTTTGTGTTTTACGTTGAAATCTTATACGAATAAAAACAAACAAATGTATGCAATTTTGTCTCCGATACGATGGATAAAAGAAAAAGAACCATTATTTTATTCGGCCGTACCTCTTTTCCTCGTCTGAATATGAGTTTGTGATCGTCTCGATTCACAAAAACTGTAAAAGTGCGATTCGAAATTGGAAAGTTTATACGATGTCGATAAACGTTATTTAACGGGTTATGCCTATTTGTAACAGTCAACAACAGTTCATTTTTGGAATTTTTTAACAGAAAATCGTGATGATGAATTTCTAAAAAAAAACTTAGGTACTAAAAAAGTATTACTAGAAGTACACTGTAATTTTTTTTGTCTAAAGATATTTAATTATAATCGATTTACAGCCGATGTCCACGAAGCACCTTCGAAAACGTATTTTGCGGTGAGCTATCCCGAACGAGGTTGACTCATATCAAAGAACTCAACAGATTTCGTTAGTATACTAGTTGATCCTATGATTAATCGAAGAAATTTCCGAAATATTGAGTTAAAAAAACGGCGCGTGTGAGTTGATTTTTGCGAAACATGGGGACTAAACTTCCGAAAAGCGGAAACTTAATTTCAATTTGGCATACACCTTCCTTTTGATATTTTAAGAGATCCCCTAAATGGACATTTGGCTCGGCTCTGGGTTTAGCTATATATCGACGCTGCTTACGAAAAGTAACTCCTTTCAAAGTTCTTACGGAAACTAGCATGATTATGATTTCGCCACGGAAACTAGCACTTTTCCATATTCACCACGAAAACCAGCATGTTTCGGCTTTCGCCGTGAAAACTAGCTTGTTTGATTTTCACTGTAAAAACTAGTGTGAAAGGAGTAAGTTTAAAACCTTAAGGATCTCATCGCTCGTACAATCTAACCAAAAACAGTTTTGGTGAGAATTTAAAGTCCTTCGTGCTCGGGCAAAAATCTGGAAAAATAAACCATTAGTATTTTTTTTTATTTCGACAATTTTTTGCGTAATGACATTTTTATTTTATACTCGTTACATTTATTAACATTTTAATAATAATTATCAATTAAAATCGATAATAGTAATTTTTATAAAAAATAATATCGAAATTGTAAATATAATGAAATATTTGTTGTGATTTTCTATTTAAAAAAATAACGTTATTGAAAATATCATTCGACAAATTTACTGTAATCTTACGGATGATTATCGTCGAATATGTTTGAAAAATCTTGCTGATGATCGAATGGAATTAAACCTCTGTCAAACATGGCCTGTAAATCTTTTTTTTCTTGGCGTAAGAGGCAATTTCTTATCTGACGTCTGTTTTAATTGGAACATTCGAACATCATCCATATTTGTTTTTTTTTTTTAAGATTTTCATCTCTCGTCCTTCTTGGTAAAAATCATATTTAACGTGGATTGTATCGACGTAAGGTTGAACGGATATTTCCCGAAAACTTGCAATTTTACTTGAAGTCCAATTAAAATTTTTCGAGAAGTCCAAAAAATAGTAAATTTCCGATTGCGGTAAAAGGAATTGGAGTAAAAAAAATAGAGGAAAGGCGTAAAAAAGCATGGAAGAAAAGTCGGAAACAATTCCAGTGTTACTGAAACATTTTAATTTTTGCGGTGAATATCGAAATCTGCTTCTTTTCGTGGCGAAAATCGAAACTTGCTAGTTTTCGTGTCGGAAGCCAAAACATGCTAGTTTTCGCGGTGACATCAAACGTGCTAGTTTTCGTAAGCAGCGTCGATATGTTATCGCGCTCTTCCGCTTTATGTGGATCTTCGTCAAGTTTGGGCGGTAGAAACCCCTCTTCCATCGCTGCAGGGGCTGGTTACCAAGCATTATAAGGAGGTACCATGTAAAATCCAACAAAAAAAATTGAAAGCTACAAAAACCAAAAAAAAATGTTTAACCCGAAAATTAAAAACTGGTAGAAAAGAAAAAAAAAGTTTCTGTGTTCGATAGCTTATTCTAAATATACATGGTGTTTGTTTACGAAAATCTTAGGACAACACGACAAACAAAGCCAAATTAAAAACAGTTTCGTGTGAGATGTATAAATACTTTTTACCCACTGTATAGGTATAGCCAGAGTTGAGCCCGTCAGCTATAGATACAGTAGGAGCGCGGTAAAGAAATAACTTTCAAAAATCGATATCTCGAAAACTATGGCGCGTCGCCAAAAATCCTTGTAGGGATCTCTTAAAATATTAAAAGGAAAGTGTATGCAATATTTTTGATCGAAATTCGATTTCCGCTTTTCGGAAGTATATCCGACAAAACACATGCCAAAGAAAATTGCCACCACGTTGAATACCGGCGCGTTCGCCGGTGTATATGCGCGCGCACATTTCCTTCCTCATTTCCCGCTTTTGCCGCCATCGCGCTACGGTCGTCGCGGGATCGTATGTGCTTCGAGACTTCATCGATGTAATCGATGGTCACGTGAAGGTCACAGGGTCACCTAGCGGCCAGTCTACTCTCGACCACGGTCAAAGAAACTATCTCAGAAGTATCGCGGATTTTTTTGAATTTTCAACGAATCAAACGAAAATGGCACGTAAATTTTTCGTTGGAGGTAACTGGAAGATGAACGGCGTGAAGAAGGAGATTGACGAAATTGTCGCTTTCCTCAAAGCTGGACCTCTCGACCCAAATGTTGGTGGGTGCAATTTTGTATCTCCACTGCTAAATCCCATCTTTCTGTATTGTAGGCAGCGCATGTAGAAAAAAACAAATATATATATATATATAATTTTCTGATAATTATGCAATCATTTGCAGAGGTGGTCGTTGGTGTACCCTCAATCTACTTGGGATACGCCAAGAGCGTTCTGCCAAGTACGATAGCCGTAAGTGCACAAAATGCTTACAAAGTATCAAAGGGAGCCTTTACCGGAGAAATAAGTCCAGCTATGCTTGTCGACAATGGCATCCCCTGGGTCATTCTTGGCCACTCGGAGCGACGCAACGTATTCGGCGAAAAAGACGAATTGATCGCTGAAAAAGTCGCCCACTGCCTAGAAACCGGAGTAAAGGTATAATCATTCATGAAAATTCACAATGAATTTTGACAAAGTCTATGTTGCTCCCATTTCCTATATGGAACTCGAAATGTTCTGTTATTTCCCGGCGACAAAATGGTTCCGCATCACAGATCCTTACCGTTTCAAATCCCAACTTTATAGAGTCCATGTTATCTCTGAACTGTGTTTAAATTTATTAAACTATTCATTTGTATTTGATGTATAGGACACACAAAAATGACAAGTTAATTAATCGCATCTATAAACGAATTTAAAAGATTGAAGTATTTGAATTCGTGAAAATATTTGCAATACTTTTCAGTGCGATATAAATCTCGTAAGGCTTCAAATCAATGCCTATACGATATAACAAATCTAATGAAATAACGATAAATTATGGCTGTTACGCATATGGAAAACCAGGAACACTTAGGAAATCTCTTCCCTCCTGAAGTAATATGGGAAACGTCAGGGAGTTTTTCCACAATTTACTTTTTGCAAGAATTGCAAAAAATTAAACCGAATTAAAAGAAAAAATGAAAAGTATACAAATAAATATTTTTGTATAGTTTTAATATTTATATTATACTTCATTATATACAAAAGAAAAGTTATGTCAGTGCAAAACATTGAAAAATTTCAAAAAGAAAATTAATTTACTCCAATGCCTTACACATTTGCATTCAATTTGTCGATACACAATCACACAATTATTATTGTAGCTAAGCGTTTATATTTATTTGTTATTTATTGGCACCGACATAAAAAATATTGTTTATAATGAAGAACAGGTTCTGTATTTCCTTCTAGTGATTTCTTTTTTACTTTGTCGTGTCTAAATTTGTTTTTTATTTTCAGTTTTTTTCTATTTTCATTTTAATATTTAACATTTTCATATATTTGATCTTGAACAAAACCATGTTCTTCAATCAAATCAAGTTTTAGGGTGAACCTCCGAAAAACTGTTATACCCGATTTGGCCGAAATTTTGCACAGATGTTCCATTTAATATATAAAGACATTCCCTAAAGGGATTTTTGGCGCATAGCAATAGTTTACCAGATATCGTATTTGTTTGGGTTCATTTGTGTGTTTGGTTTGACCGTGGCGAGCGCTATAGATATACTCGTCGTGCTAAAAAATAAAATAAAAAATTCGATTTCGCGTGAAGTATTTGAATGCGACAAAAATCCCTTTGGGGGTTGTCTTTATATATTAAATGGAACGTCTGTGCAAAATTTCAGCCAAATCGGGTGTAACAGCTTTTCGGAAGTTAATCCGAGTTTTATTTGCACAACTTTTCTAACAAGATTTTTACCATATAAAAATCATGTTCTTCATTTGATCACAATCTCTGTGGAAAAGTCCGGGAATTTCTGAATCAGTAAAGCTTAACAACCATTTAAGGCCTTAGGCCACAGTAACGGGTATAAAATTATGTGCGAATTTAACAATTTTTTTCGTATGAAAAAGTGATTCACTCATAAAATTAATTACACATCTATTTAGTATGAATATCAAGCTGTCAGAAAAAATATATTTTTTTCGATGTACAAAATGGCCGACTACTAATATTTTCTTTTGTTATCTTTTTTTAGGCGCTCCGCGGCGTAACTTTTAGCATCCACAATTTTTTACCCAGAACAAAAAACAAAAATTCTCGTCAATCTACATTAGAATACCTAGAGACGTACGTACGGAATTTAAAAAATATTGTTCTATTGAAAAGTTGTAGGTATTTGAACTTAAGGTATTCCTTTCACGAACCCAAATATTTTACACTTAACTGATTTTCGTCTGTAATGAAGTAAAAATGCATCCCAGTATACTGGTAAAATTTCAAGCCAAGTTACCGAACCTTTAACGAAAAATTACAGCCCTAAAAATCGTCTCATTTATACGACGCTTTATGGACATGTCACGCTGGCCACATTTCTATCTAATAATTTATACACTAAATAACTCTAGCTGCCTGGTATAAACTGCTTGCAGGTGTGGAAAAGTCTAAAGATTCCGTAACGACAATAAAAACAGAGGGTCACCGAACGTTTAAAGAAAATTTTAATGTTAAAACTTGGAAAAATCTGACTAACAGAAGAATTTTCGTAGACGTGACGTTTCAAATAAAAGTAAAAATGTCTCAAACTACTAAATTTGCACGAAATTTTTTATTCTAGTTTATCGTTGTGTATAATAATCCATTGTAACTTATTTTTTTAAGCGCAATTGTAATTTTCCGACGATTCAGAAGGCCCTGCTTATGCCCCCACGAAATACGGCCCTCCGTGAAAAGAATACCTTAAGGAATTAATTTTCAGTGTAAAATTTCGTTATAACTGCTCGTAAAATGAAAAGTTTTTGATTAATCAGAAATTCCGTACGTACTTCTCTGCGAAATGCAATTAGGAACATAACTTTTAAATTTGAAGTAAATCGAGTAAAAATTGTTGAAGTTATTCGTCATGCCAATTGGAAAAAAGCTGTTTCGAGAAGTTTCGAGTAGTCGGCCACTTTGTACATCGAAAAAAATATATATATTTTTTTAACAGCTTGATATTCACACTAAATAGATGTGTAATTAATTTTTTGAGTGAATCACTTTTTTAAACGAAAAAAAAAATGTTAAATTCGCACATGATTTTATACCCGTTACTGTGGCCTAAAGTCTTAAACGTAGGGTAGAAAAAGGTAACCCCACTACATTATCAATGAAGATATTCTGTCAAGATCAATAATTTTTCTTTATCCGATGATATGCGACAGGTAATCGCGTGTATCGGTGAACTTCTCGAGGAACGCGAAGCTGGCAAGACCGAGGAAGTCGTTTTTCGTCAGACCAAAGCGATCGCCGATAAAATAAAATCCTGGGACAACGTTGTCCTCGCGTACGAACCAGTCTGGGCGATCGGTACTGGAAAAACCGCGACGCCCGCACAAGCTCAGGAAGTTCACGACAAGTTGAGAGCGTGGTTCGCTAAGAATATCAGTCCGCAAGTCGCCGAAACATTGAGAATAATTTACGGCGGTTCCGTCACGGCAGGCAACGCCAAAGAACTCGCGAAGGAAAAAGACATTGATGGTTTCCTCGTTGGTGGAGCTTCGCTCAAGCCGGATTTCGTACAAATCGTCAACGCCAAGCAATAAGCGCAATTTTATCAACGCATCGTTTCTTCTCTCCTTAATTCCCGTCATTTACAGTTCTCGTAAATCGTAACGTGATTCATTGTCTTATCCGTCAGCGATATTCACTAAATTTTTCCGTCAAGCGTACAATATTTCGTGTTTTTCAGAATTGCACATTTTCCGAATGAACAGTTTTGGAAAATTCTCGGAACAGTCATAGAGAATCATTCAATTGGTTAACGATGTTCATAAAATATCATTTTTGAAAGATATTTTCCGTTGGGGCTCTGCTCCATTATACAAGCATTTTATTTAATACTTCATTCTGATACTTTCAATCCCTGCTCCCATTGATTTCAGGGGGGAGGGCTGTTGAATGGAGAGCCAATGAACAAGATTATACCGTTGTTACTGCTGTTGTAATCTATAAAAATCATGTTACGTACAGATCATCCTGTGACTTGATGAAATAAAATTCAAGCACGCACAATACACTGTATTTGTTTATCTTTTTTCAGTTTTTTTCCTCTCCTTTATTCATTTGGCAAACAGTCTAACATTTCATAGTTCGGTTACTTGAGCATTCCTCTAGTTATAACACCCGTTGGAAAATCCAAATCTTTAACGATATTCAGGCCATCTGTTTTCGCTCTGGCCCATGCTATGTTTGCGAGAGATTTGAACGTACGAGGCTCCCACATTGCCAAGTCGGCCAGAGTTTTCTTGTTCAAGAGTATGTTGCATCTAGTCAATCCCACTGCCAATATATAAGACGTTATGCCGTGTTCTTCACAGGCTGCGGAAATCCTCGTCTGCCAGAGCTGTGACAAAAACAAGTTTTTATTTTCTCATTCCTTCAACGAGACAATATTTTTGCCATATTACGATAGAGTATGAATTTTGCTTCAAAGAATAATACAACGATGCTGTAGATTATTACTCGACCAGGACTTTGCATGGTCCAGCTTTCAGTGACGAGCAAAAGTTTTACATCAACTGTCTGATTGTCATCATCAAATCATTGCCGATTCCCAATTAAAGTTACATCAGCTATTTGGATTGTCAATCAGCAAAATAGCAATTCCAGGAAAATGATTTATAAGTAACGTTTCAAATTATTTAAAAGTGAACGTGAGCACACGAAAATTCAGCGACTGTTTATTGCCAATACAGCCCAGGTGCTTTGTACCTCTGTCATTTGTTGTTTCTTCAACTTTCTTCCAATCGTCGCGTTCGTCAAAGCACGATGGACACCTCGAATAGCAAGACTGTAACAGTTTCTGCGACGACCACGGAAATGCTGAAACAAGAAAAAACAAAAAAATCATTTAACTGCACAAAGTGGATACAATTGTTGAAAAGATCGGACGAAAGCTGATATCGTACACTCGATATTCGGAAAATTCGTCTTTTCCGCCAGAATTCGTCGGGCCCTTTGTTCCGAGCGAACAGTGTAAGCGAACGAAAAACCATTTTTCAGAAATAACTCGTTCGTGACAACTGACAACTAATTGTACGGAATTAAAGCAACGTCGAACCGGCGAACGTTAATATCGCCGGTCAGCTTTTACGAGCTCGGGTTGCGAAAAGATGGTTTTTGAGGTTAGAATCTGGAAGATGCGATAATTCGCCACGGATGGCGCCAGGCTTCGATGTCGATGCTTCCGAAACAAAAGTACACACGTGGGAAAGTGCAGTATAAGTAGTAAAACAGCAGCACACTTCGTAAAAACAGAGAATTGTCAATAAAAATGAGCAACAAAAAACGGTACGTAGTTTAATTTAAGGATCGCTCAATCATTTTTAACCAAAGTATGAATTGGAGAATTCTTTTATAATTAGGTAATAAGTTGAGTTAACCTATTCAGCGTTTGTTACCGCCTTCGAAAACAAGCGTCTGCGAATGCGTATTGTGAAAATATTGTTTTTTTTCACCGGTATTCATCGATTCAGAACATATTGCCATATCGAAGATATGCAAAAAAATCGGAGAAAAAACACGAATACGGTTCAGTATTGTCTACCTTCATTTTCGTAATAAACTCATCGGTTTTGAACTCTCGCGTGAAATTTGGATATCGTAGAAAAGGCGTGCGAGTTTTTGATACTGCAATGAATAACTAATGGACCCTTCTGTCGTAAGCAGATTTAAGAAAGATTCGCCAGACCCGAATATTGAATTTGACTCTGAGGATGTGTCAAACTCGGAGGATGAATATTCGGAGAACGAGCGTCGCCTGCTGGATAAAGTACGTAAGAAGCGGACACCAGAGAACTTTGACAGCGAGGACGAAGTATTGGGTTTCGAAGATGAGGGGGAAGTTGGCGATGACGATGACAAGGATTCTATGGCGTCTGACATAGAAGGATTGCCAAAGGACGATGATTTGCCAGACGACAGGGCTTGGGGAAAAAAGAAGAGAGCGTTCTATTCCACGGACTATGTCGATCAGGATTATGCGACGGCGAATTGTAAAGATCTGGCGGACGCGGAGATGGAAGAGAAGGAAGCCAGAAGCATACAGAAGAGATTGGCCGAACAATTGGACGATGCTGACTTTGGCCTCGATTTGTTTCAAGTCGATACAGAGGCTCAAGGAAGCGACACGGAGAACGACCATATTGTTAAAACAGATCTGAGCAAACTTGGGAAAAGAGAGAAGCAAGCTCTGATGCTGAAGGAGAGTCCAGAGTTCCAGGCTCTCGTCAATGATTTCAAGGGTACTTTTTCAAATCTTAGTCAGTAGTCGGTAGTCTTTTTCAAATCTTAGTCTGTAGCCAACAGGAGCATTTTGTTTCTATACTCGTTCTATAATTAAGGGGTTAGGCCGCAGTAACGGGTATAAAATTATGTGCGAATTTAACAATTTTTTTTCTTATGAAAAAGTGATTCACACATAAAATTAATTACACATCTATTTAGTACTAATATCAAACTGTTAGAAAGTATATATAATTTTTTTTTCGCTGTACAAAATGGCCGACTACTAATATATTCTTTTAGCTTTTTTTAGGCCCTCCGCGGCGTGCTATTTAGCATCCACAATTTTTTACCTAGAACAAGAAACAAAAATTCTCGTCAATCTACATTAGAATACCTAGAGAAGTACGTACGGAATTTTTAAAAAATTGTTTTATTCAAAAGTTGTAGGTATTTGAACTTAAGAAATGAATTTTCAGTGAAAATGTCGTTATAACTGCTCATAAACTGCTCATAAAATGAAAAGTTTTCGATCAATCAGAAATTCCGTACGTACTTTTCTGCGAAATGCAATTAGGAACATAACTTTTAAATTTGAAGTAAACCGAGTAAAAATTGTTGGAGTTATTTGTCACGCCAATTGGAAAAAAGCTGTTTCGAGGAGTTTCTAGTTGTCGGCCATTTTGTACATCGAAAAGAAAAAAAATTCTAACAGCTTGATATTCATACTACATGCATGTGTAATTAATTTTATGAGTGAATCACTTTTCCATACGAAAAAAAATGGTGAAATTCGCACATGATTTTATACTCGTTACTGTGGCCTAACCCCTTAAGGGACTACATCTACCTAGAGGCCTGAAAAAAATGGCCAAATACCGAACTTTTTTTTTGGGAAACTTCGGGTGAAAAAGAAACGCATTTTTTAACGCAAAGGCATGTACAGGGTGGACCCATTAACGTGACTGCACCCAAATATCTCCGTGGCCTTTAGAGTGACGAAAACAAACCCAAACAAACCCCACAAACCCAAAATATTTTGGTGAAAAATCATTTCAAGGTCATGATATCATAGGTAGTTGAATTCGTCTGAATATCAGCTACGTCTTCATAAAAAAAAAACATGTTCCCATTTGAAAAACTATTGATGACCTTGAGAACGCAAAAGCTATGGCCTTGGCAAAAATGCATTTTTCTCCACTATACAGTGGAGAAAAATGCATTTTTGCCAAGGTCCAGTCCTTCGAAATCAATCAAATCACCTCGTGACATTTTTCGAGACCAGTGTTGGTTGTTTAAGATGATTTTTTTTAATCACCTTAAACAACCAACACATGGCCGCCGGCAAATGATATTTTTTTCGCGACGTTTGGAGGTTGGACACGCTCTAGCTAAAAGTATTCCTTTTACGAATCCGAATATTTAACAATTAGCTGATTTTCGCCTATAATCAAAAATACATCCCAGTATACTGGTAACATTTCAAGCCACGTTACCGAACTTATAATGAAAAATTACAACTCTAAAAATCGTCTCATTTATAGGACGCTTTATGGAGATGACACGCGGGCCACATTTCTATCGAATGATTTATACACTAAATAACTCTAGATGCCTGATATAAACTGCTTACACGTGTGAAACAATCTAAATATTCCGTTACGACGATAAAAACAGAGGATCAGCGAATGTTTAAAGAACATTAATAAAGCTTAGAAAATAAGACTAGCTAGACTCATAGTTTCTTTATTGTATAAAGAACATATTAATAAAGCTTCGACAAATTTGACTAGCAAAAGAATTTTCATAGCCGTGACTTTTCAGAGAAAATGTAAAAATGTATAAATCTACTAAAGTTGCGCGAATTTTTTTATTCCAGTTTATCGTTGAGTATAATAATTGGCAGTGACTTATTTTCATTGAACGCTACCGTAATTTAACCAATGATTCAGAAAAGCCCTCCTCGTCCCCCACAAAATACGGCCCTCCGCGAAAGGAATGCCTTGAACGGTCCATCTGAAATCTACAAACCAAACGACTTATTCAAGTTAACAATAAATACGAGTCGAGAACGGTCGTCGATCTTCAAAATCATTGTTTTTAACAACGTGGCGACAAATTGAAACGCGTGTATACAAAATCTAGAAAAAATGTCATTTTTACAAAACTCAAAAAGAATGAAAATCGATTTAAGTGGTGAGATGCAGTCAGAGGCGTGAAAAAACGAGCATTTTCAATAAAAACATTTTATAGTTAAGTTTCTTTTACGAAAGTGGTTACACAGACTTTTTATGTTATATTTCAACGTGACTTGTACAAGTTTTCAAAGAAAAATATTGATTATTTATAAAAATATCGCCATCTTTGTCGGACCCCCTTCGGCATGTAGTGCTTTGTGGTGACCATCATAAAATTTTACTGAATCATCTGAAATCAAAAAACGAAAAAAAATCATTAGTTTAATGATAAATCTAGTCCTTAATCGAAGCTTTTTTTTAATTAACAAAATGGCGGCTTCCGACAGATAACTTTCGATTTTCGACCAAAAAATCGCTCGTTTATTGTTAAAAAAATAGAAATTTTCAACAAAAATGAAAATCCTATGATTAAGGACTAGTTTTTAATGCTATCAATAAGCACACCAAATTTCATCAAAATCCATCGAGTGGTTTTTGAATTACAGTGGTCACCGACTTGAAAAACATAGTTTCAAGAAAAACGCGTTTAAAGTTGTTCGATGTGGATATAATACATATGTTCGTAAAATATTGAGCTCGATGGATGAAACTAAACTTTTTTTTATGTATTTTGATCCGCTGAATCCGAATATCACGATTTTTTGCCGAAAAGTCGAGCATTCAATTGTTTATAGCCAATTGTTAAAACAATTTTTCAAAAAAATTGAAGTTTTTCGGGATGAATTATTTTTTTAAACCAGTTTGGGCAATTTTAAAACGAAAGTATTCTTTATAAAATTTTGCTAAAGTTCATAGTTTTTAAGTAATACATTTTTGAAAAATTCTGAAAGAGTTTTCCAATTTTACACTTGATTTATGTATAGAAATACTAATTAAAAAATGACTTACATCGAATCATCAATTCCTGGCCCATACAATAGGGTTTCTGCCGATTTGGAAGCTTCCAAAATATCAATTTGTTGTTGTCTTCGAAGCATTCTGTCTTCCCGGGTATTATCGTTTGCGCGTTTGTCAGCCGCTACCTGCCATGGGGACCCGACGCTCCTTCACTAATTGTGGGATATCCCGGAAACTATTCATCAGATTGACTTGAAATTTTCAGGGAATATTTTGTATGTAAATTAAAAAAATCGATTTTTTGAAAATCCCGACTGCATTTCACCCCTTAAACAAAGTAAGATACTACTGCTCGCCAGTGTTGGGCATTAATCAATTAAATTTCCAATCAGTTCATTAATTGACTAAAAAAGTAATTGCACTTAATTTGATTGCAATTAACATTAATTGCAATTACACTATTAATTGCATGTTGCAATTAATTGATGTGGATTGATCTATGTTAATCGCAACTCGCAATTAACTTTTCGAATTGTTTTGAGAAACAATTAACCTCATATACGTATTTTAATAACTTACACATTTGTTCCGACGCCACTCCGCGCCCTATACAATAATCAGTTTTAATTCTTACTTTTTAATCAAATACAATTAAAAGATTGAAAATCGATTAGTTTCTATTTGTGGTAAGTCACAATTAACAATTGGTTAATTGTTAATTGCGACTACAGCAATTAACAATTAATGAATTGTTAATCGTGAGTTTTCACAATTACAATGAATTAATGATTGTTATAGTCGTGATTAACAATTAATCAATTGCTAATCTTTAGTTACCCTAGCAATCAAATTTTTCCCAACACTGTTGCTCGCTCGTCGGACTGTTGGAAGCTGTAGGTCATTCAATTTCAGGAATATTTCAATTAAATTTTCAGGGAGTATAGCTAAAAGATGATACTATCGAATATAATTTATTTTTGGGAAATGCAATTTTTTGACCCAACTAGGTAGATGTAGCTCGTAAAACTCTTGCGTACAATATACCTCATAAAAACTGCGCTTGCTCTTACAGAACGGATGACTGAGGCGAAAGACATTCTTTCGCCATTTCTCAAGTTGGTGGAGGCCGGCAAATGTCCGGATTGCCCAGCCGTGAGCTTCGTAAAAACGAAATACGAGCTGATATTGAATTACTGCGTAAACATAAGTTTCTACCTGATGCTAAAAGCCAAAAGATTACCCGTGAATTCGCATCCGATCATCAAGCGTCTGGCGCAATATCGTCAGCTTCTCGGACAATTGGAGAACGGCCAAGGGAAGCTGTTCGTCAAAATAGAGGAAATTCTTGAGGCGGAGCGAGAGGGAAAGCCGTTGTACGTCACGGATAGCAATCTTACAAGCAAAGAAACTATGACCACGTCGAAAAGGAAGAAATCGGCGAAGAGCGTTGAGTTCGAACAAACCGTGCCAGAATTCATGGAGGAAGACATCAACGAGGAAGAATCGATGGACGAGGAAGAATCAGCATTGCCGGAGGAGGAGGCAGAAGCGCCGATCGAAGAGGACGAAATTATTCGAGGGGAGGATGAGAAGAGAGGAATAACTTATCAAATAGCGAAGAACAAGGGTCTGACACCCCATCGAAAGAAGGAACTACGAAACCCTCGAGTCAAGCACAGAAACAAATATCGCAAAGCTAAAATCCGTAGAAAGGGCGCCGTACGAGAAGTGAGGAACGAAGTTAATCGATACGATGGCGAAATATCGGGTATCAAAGCTAGCGTTAAGAAGGGTATAAAGATCAAGTAGTAGCGTAAAAAACGTAGCATCACTTTTTATTTGAAAAAACAAAAATCGAAGCTGTATTTTGTTGGACCAAGTAGGGGCTGAGTAATGAATAAATCATTTTATTTATTCTGAAAATTCGTATGAAACAATGACACCTACGTGCTAGCAAACTTACAAAGAAACAACGTAACTCGATTGAAAGTTGTTCGAACCGATAAACGCATTGATTATTTTTTCGTTTGTTTTCTCAATGTCCCCGATCTCCCTGTCAAACTTCCCGCTGGCTCTTGCGCTCTTGGTGACGGTATTCGAAGTTTTCTCACATCCCAAGACAGGCGAGCCATTGCGTTCGCTCGTGGAGTTTCGTGATCGATGTGAACGGTAAATTATAGTCGAAGATCCGGTGCCCTTATGATTCGAGCTTGGCGAGAATGTCGGATTCACGGAAAAGATGGAATTCTTTGTTGTCCTCGAGCTCGACCTTGGTGCCTCCGTATTCCGGGAGAAGTACCATGTCTCCGACTTTGACACTCAGGGGAACGTGTTCTCCTTGCTTTGATAATACGAAGGAAAAAAAAACTTTCATGAATCACGCGATACTCGTATAAAGCGCTTTAAAAGGTCTCAAAAATTCACGAATAATCTTCAATCCTTTTAGAATGTGAATCCACGATTGCTTAAGGGGTCGTCACAGTGTAGAATTGTCAAAAAATCGATTTTTTGTTGTTGCATTATCCGATATTATAGACGGTTATCAACATGGACCTGGCATCGCCGATTGAGCGTAAGTAGACCATTTATATGAAAATTCCGCACTCGAAACTGCACACTCTCGAAGGAGGAGTTTTCAAGCTATCCGTCTCAAATTTTGACACAACATAATTTGTCTTGCTATGGAAGCTTTTTTTAACCCTCAATCTCTGAACCTGGATCGTTTTCGTCCTGCCCTAAATCATTTTCTTCGCAAGTTGCTTAATATTTAATTTTGAAAAATAGAAAAATCCTATTTTCCCTTGAGAAGTACGGCTTAAAGATTGACCATGAATTTTTTCAGATTTTTTCACTGACAATTGTTGGTTTGGTAGTGTGAAGACGAAAACGACCCAGGTTCACGAAATTAAGGTGCCTCAAATACCTTCACGGATCTCCATATTTTTTTAACGAAAAACTGTTGAAAAGAATACGCCAAATTCGATGTGTTTTTCTTTTCAAATCGCCGCCATTTTGTCTATTTTGATTTTTAAAAAACCTGCATAGCAATAAAACGGCTTTCATACTGATTAAGGCGTTAGGCCACGGTAACGGGTATAAAATCATGTGCGAATTGAACAATTTTTTTCGTATGAAAAAGTGATTCACCCATAAAATTAATTACACATTTATTTAGTATGAATATCAAGCTGTTAGAATTTTTTTTGATGTCCAAAACGGCCAACTACTCGAAGCTTCTCGAAACAGCTTTTTTCCAATTGGCGTGACAAATAACTTCAACAATTTTCACTCGATTTACTTCAAATTTAAAAGTTATGTTCCTAATTGCATTTCACAGAGAAGTACGCACGGAATTTCTGATTAATCGGAAACTTTTCATTTTATGAGCAGTTTATGAGCAACTATAACGAAATTTTTCACTGAAAATTCATTTCTTAAGTTCAAATACCTACAACTTTTGAATAAAACAATATTTTTTAAATTCCGTACGTATTTCTCTAGATATTCTAACGTAGATTGACGAAAATTTTTATTTTTGGTTCTAGGTAAAAAATTAAGGATGCTAAATGTCACGCCACGGAGCGTCTAAAAAAGATAAAAGAATATATTAGTCGGCCATTTTGTATAACGAAAAAAAAATTCTAACAGCTTGACATTCATACTAAATAAACGTGTAATTAATTTTATGAGTGAATCACTTTTTCATTCGAAAAAAATGGTTAAACTCGCACATGATTTTATACCCGTTATTGTGGCCTAACGCCTCAATAATCTTTTTACAAATTTTGTTTCACATAATTTTTACGGCCACAACCGTGTACACTGTGACGCCTCTTTTTTTGGAAAAAAATTTCAACCGTTAAAAAAAATGTAAAGAAAATAAAAATAAACGTTCGAAAATTTATTTTCTGTTCTTCATGAGTGCTTTGAGTTGAAAAATCAGACTGATTAGCGTATCTCACTAATCGCAAAAATCGGCTATTTTTCGACCCGTTACACTGTGATGATTCCTTAAGGGGAGGGTAACGGTTTCAGCGTGAAAAAAAAACACTTTTTTGCGAATTTTTTTCATCTATATGGATAGAGTAAATTTATTGAAACCTTTTGTGCATTGTTAAGTGTCATTTCAAGAACATCCCGTGAAATTTGTACGCGAAAATATCCACAAACAAGCCGGTGCCGCGTTTTTCTCGAAACCACTTTTTCAAAGTCCGTGTTCACTGCCATTTGAAAACGACATGACCGATTTATTTCAAACTTGGTACACACTTTCAACATATAAAATACCTCCCCCAACGGTTACTTTGCGATTTTTTTTACATTGAGGGGGTTTTCCACCCCCAAAATGGCGGAATTTTTCGTGAAAAATAGCACTTTTCACTTTACATGACCACCAAAAATTTAGAAATTAAAAAAAAATTATCAAAGACCGCTGGGGGAGGATTTGATGATAGTTTGACTAAATTTTAATGGTACTTGATTTCAGATAATTTCTAGCTGAGATTCAGTGAACACCGCAAATCTTGTTTTTTCCAAAGGCGTTCTTGGAAAAGCTTTGTCACCGGCTTGTTTGTGGATATTTTTGCGTACAAATTTCACGGGCTCTTCTTGAAATGACACTTAAAAATGTACAAAGGGTTTCAATAAATTTACTCTATCCATGTCGATGAAAAAAATCCGCAAAAGTGTTTTTTTTCACGCTACAAGCCCTACCCTTCCCTTAAATACAAAAGTTACTATATTCGTTGCTATAACTTGCTAATTGCCAGGAACTTCAAAATGAAGTTCGCTTGGGACGACATCGTCCCAGTGCGACTGCAGAGGATTAAAAACAAATTGCTTTGTTTTTATTATATCAAAATTCCATTTTTCATTTCGCATCGATGGGAAGATTTTTCTTACGCAAACTCTCTGTAAGCTACATATTGAGCAGCCTGCTCCCAAGCTCTTTTATTAGTTAGTTTTTGAACTTTGCATCCTGTACAAAAAAATCGTGAGCCCCAAATCTAATCATTGTTCCAAGTTTTTCAAGTATTTTCGATAATATGTTAAGTATCGAAAGACAAGTTTCTACCGAATTGGCAATAAAAAGTTTCTTTTATAAACTACCGAACAAATTGCATTTACAAACCTTCCGCCGAACAAATGACAAATTCTTTGAGCAAATGATGTGCGATCGGCGGAATGTTCGACGGAAATTGAAGGGAAATTTGGTACCAAACCGTAGCGTACTTCGTTTCTGGATCCCGGTCCGATGGCGACTACCGTTCCTCTGTGAACCTTGGCTTGGGCCTTTTCGGGCAGTACGATGCCTCCCTTTGTCTTGGTTATCGCCTCTGCTCTCTGTATCAAGACTCTGTCCAGCAGAGGAATAACTCTTTTGGCTAATGCGGCGGCAGACTGGAAAAAAGTAATTACGCGGTAATGACTGTACACGTGCAATGTTGCATCATTCACGATTTTATGAAAAAGGGATTTAAAAAAGCTATACTTTTACTGTAAGTTTAGTCACTGATTGATTCATAGCGAAATAGTTTCGGAATAACGTAAATCGTTCTTATCTCGAGCCCAAGTTAATCGTTCGAGATGCAGACATGTGAGTTCTGAAAGTTAGATAATTGGGAATGAATGCCCGAGAGAAACTTTTGTCATTCGGCTTTTACACTCGGTAACTAAGGGGCAAAAAACTCCAGCAATTGTTTCGTTTGATTAAAACAAAAGAACCTTCGAAAAAGTGGCGTAAGTACGAAGCGAAGCGCTTGTAAATTCATTTCGCGTTACTTTTTTACGACGAAAATTGCGACAATCACGTGCCATTTTTTTCCCCCGACAAATGCGCGAGTTTATTGAGATAAATTGTAGACATTTATTGTAGACAATGAATGCCGATTATGCACAAATCATCGACTCACCATTTTTTGCTAGATTGCGTTTGTACGTTTGGTAATTGCACCAGGTGCTTTGAACCGGCAAATTCGACTCGTGCACGTTGTGCCTCGAGAAAATGTTAACCTAACTGTTCGCGCTAGAATGGAACTCCCTTATCGTTTTCTCGAAACTTCGGCCTTTCTCCCCACCGCGAATCTCGCGACCATTGATTTCGCTCTACGAGAAAAGAGGACGAGAGCGACGGAAAGAGCGGACGCTCTTACGTAATTTCGACGCATGCGCTCACGACTCATCGAATCGCTTTTGCACGTTAGTCTCGTTTCTCGAAATTTCCTGAAAAATTGACTACTTTTTCGTATGTAGAAAAGTCGAATGTTATCAACGAGTATATGGAAGTTTCTACTTTTCAAATATTCAGCCGTCTCGAACTTAAACACTTTTTAAGTTTGAATGTGGGCATAACTGCGAAATCGGAAGTCACCGGCTTCTCAGCTAACATTCGACTGCAAATAGAAAACAAATTTCAATAGTTTAATTCAGAGGTCCATTAATTCTGGTGGACGTTACAATCAACTTATTGTGTGGCATATATAGGAAAAATATTCCTCTTATTTCACCTGTTCGAAAAAACGAAAATCAAGCATAACCGGATATCGAAATAAAAACAGCCTGCGACGCCAGAGTCCAAAGGCCGCTGCCTGTATAAAAATCAACAACCACACGTATATAGTATCGCCTTTATGGAAAGAATATTTCGGCCAATTCCAACGTCCATGCGTTCCCTAACAAAAAAATGCTCAAAGTGCATATGAGCTTCGCCAGGGCATCTTGGAAACTCGCTTATCACTGATTTCTTATCGGTTTTGGCTTCGAGTTGCTACATATGAAAATGAGCTACGTAAAAGATGGAAATATATTCGTGAAAGATTGTCAGAGCAGAAAGAAATGTAGCGGTTGGAATCAGGGGTAGAAAGAAGAAAATATTTCACGCTATAGCACGAGAATGATTGGTTGGTGCTCGAAGATTGCGTCATCCACTCATGGTACATTCTAGAACCAAGCATCCGAACTTTTGTCTTCGAACGAAAATTACGCCAAATATACGCAAGCACCGTGATCCCAAAGTGGTCAGAATAGAGACAAAGATTGATGAAAATCATTTGATAACCATACCGGTCGAATAATTAACAAAGAAACAGCGATAAAAGCTAATTTTTCGAGACTAGATCCCGTGGTTAGGTTGGGTCGATGAAAAAGTGGTGGGGGGCCGAGCCCATGTGATAACGCAAGATCCTGTCCGCGCGACTATCTTCTCATTCTACTCGCGAAACAACGTGCGGCCACGCCGTGACGATTCTCACATATTTCTTTCAATTTTCCATCGAGGACTCATTTTGTCAACTTCGAATCAAGGATTCAAGGTAAATCGATCAATTTATAGGACTAATGTGAATTATCATTCATAGGCTTCGCATTTACGAATTTTTCGTCCCATCACGCGGTTACTAACCGGTTCGCCCTTTGCGTTCGGCTTCCACAATTATTCTAACGTAAATTTCATCGAGAGAAATCCCCGTCGACCCTCGACCGATGGCAATGCGAGCAGCGCGAAATAAAATGACCATTATCTCGACTCGGCGATTCATTCGGGAATATTCTTATTTCACGAATCGCGATTATTCTCCACGCGGTGGATTTTACATAACCCATCCGAGAAGAGCCCACGAATGATCACGCGTAATCTTGGACGGCGAATTTTTCCCTACGATGTTGCCGATTATGTATCAATGGTTTTTCGATACTAATTCATCGATTGACGATCAATCCGATACAGAGGCAATTTCGTATGAACGAAACGGAAAATATCAATTAGTATGTATCTAATGTTATTACTTCGTTTCGACGAAATTTCGACGCATTTTACCTAACCCCTTAGACCCAACGAAAATGCACATTTCGATATAATCTATTGGAAACATCAATCTATGTGTTATTTTGCTAAGTACTTTCGTGGTTGCATGCGTTTTTTCAAGACATTTGTTTTATCGTCCAATGGAAAGAAAATTTTTCTACCGGTTTGAATAATGCTTATGAGCAAGAAGCAGACATAAAAAAAAGATATTGGAAGGGTAATCAATCAAGTTTTGAAAATGTTATAATTTGAGGTATTCCTTTCGCGAACTCAAATATTTAACAATTAACTGATTTTTGTCTATAATCAAGTAAAAATACATCCCAGTATACTCGTAGAATTTCAAGCCAAGTCACCGAACATTTGACGATAAATTATGACTAAAAATCGTCTCATTGATACAGCACTTTATGGAGATGACACGCTGGCCATATTTCTATAATAGTTTATATACTATATAACTAGATGTCTGATATAAACTGTGCATGCGTGTAGAAAATTCTAAAGATTCTGCAACGACAATAAAAAAAGGGTGTCGTGGAATGTTAACAGAAAATATTAAGGTTATTATAAAATTTTTATAATAACCTTTTATAAAATATGAAAATATTTTATTTTTATATTTTTATAAAATATTATAAAATATTAAGTTTAAAAAAAATATTATTACACCACTGTAAACTTCTAAAATGAAGTAATGTTTCACGATTTTTTTTGGGTGCAAGGACAAGCAAGAGGATAATAATATTCAAGGATGTTATTAGTCATATCTTCAAGTGAAAAAAAATGTATATTAAAATATTATACACAATGGTGACACTGGAGCCATTCTGGCAAGGCATGTTGAATTTGAGGCGCTCTGCGGCACGCAGCATAACTGACGCAAATTTGAATTTGGAAAGAAATTAAAAAATTTCTATTAATTTACATGAGTATAGCTCTAGAAATACATAGGGGATTTTGAAAATATGAATTTTTGTGTAATCGGCTAGCATTTAAAGTAAAAACTCAATTTTTGACAGAAAAAAATGACAATCATTTGTTGATAACTAATGTTATAATTAGCTCATGGAAAATCCTGTACGTATTTCGGTTCGGAATGTTATTTTAAAGATGCGCTCAAAATTTGGAATGAAAAGAATGAAAATTTCTGGAGTTATGTTGCATGCCGTTTTGTAAAATTGTGTTCCGAAAAAAACAGTCAACGTCTCACACACTTAAGCATCGCTTAAGCCAATTTAAAAAAATCAGTTTTTTGAAAATTCCACAGTTGTTTTACCCCTTAATGATGAAACTCAGAAAAGTGTAGCCAGCAGAAGAATTGTCGTCGCCGCGACTTCAGAGCAAATGTAAAATTGTCTAAATCGACTAAACTTGCGTGAAACTTTTAATTCCCGTTTATCGTTGAGTATGATAATTGTGACTTATTTTCATGAAGTGCCATTGTAATTTACTAATGATAATTGTATGAATGTAATGAATACCATAATGTTCAACACTCAGAAAAAATCATCGAATGTAAGAAAACGTTGCGACGAATGAATTCAACATTCTTATTGAACATATTTTGCTTTTAGTGAAATCTTACATGTTTGATCTTGCGTAATGCCTCTAAGTAACATTTGTAAGTGGAAACGATAACTCCGCATTGAATAAAATACACAAGGACGGTTTTCGTTACACGGGTGCTATGGACTTTATTTTCTGAGGGTAACAATGATGTTTTTTTTTGTGTACAATAGATGTACCGACTACCGAGTATGATGAGAACCGTAGCTACGCGCCAGATGCAGCTTCAGGCTCGTCTGTATGCCAAAGACGTTCGCTTTGGACCCGAGGTACGAGCTCTCATGCTGCAAGGTGTGGACATTCTAGCCGATGCAGTAGCCGTCACCATGGGCCCGAAGGGAAGAAACGTAATACTCGAGCAAAGCTGGGGTAGTCCCAAAATCACCAAAGACGGAGTCACCGTGGCAAAGGGAATAGAGCTCAAGGACAAATTCCAAAATATCGGAGCAAAGCTCGTACAGGACGTTGCAAACAACACTAACGAGGAAGCTGGCGATGGAACTACAACAGCCACAGTTTTGGCCAGAGCGATAGCCAAGGATGGCTTTGAAAAGATCAGCAAGGGCGCCAATCCGGTAGAAATAAGAAGAGGTTAGCCAGCTGTTTGTTTATTTAACGGGGCATGCCATGCGACTATTTTCTTGATTTTTTTATGAACCATTAAAACTCACTATCTTGGAATTTTAACCACACATTTATTAATATTTTTAGTTCCTCACAATTTTATCAAACACAAATAACGAATTGAATTGACTTTACACTGTCTGGAAGACACTTATGTGTAAAAAAAAGTTGGTTGACGGCTGCCATGATTTCGGAGGTTTGGTAATCTGAAATAAAAATATCGATCGGCATTTTAATTTGTATAGATGAGGCTATCGCCGGAACTAGATCAAAGTAAATATATCGAAAATTGAGTTTTCGTCACGGTTTTAAAAGTTACGTTGCGGGTTTCGTAATTTTTTTCGACTTCAGTTTAAAAATTGATGTGCAAAAACTTTTTTTAAGCAAGCTTTTATTTAATGTACTAAAAAGTAGAAAATATATTTTTTTACCAAGTCACCTATATGTGACTAAATAGAAGCTCGAGGCGCTCAACTTTTTAAATGTGTATTAAATTTCATCAATTCAGTTTGACGAACCGTATTTAATTTGGCATTATAGTAATTAGAGAAATTATTATCAAATTTATACACAGTTTCAGGATTTTTATTTACGAAATCTAAGGTTGCTTTACAGTAAATTAAATACAGTTGATATGTTAACGGATTCATGTAAATTAAAGATTATATGTCTAAATTTTGAGCGCCTCATGCTTTTATTTATAGTCACATACAGGTGACTTGGTAAAAAATTTTACTTTTTAGTACATCAAATAAAAGCTTGTTTAAAAAAAATTTTTACTTTCCATCTCTTTTTTACTTTTTAGTCTTTAATTGATTTTACTACTGCTCTGAAATTTTTGCAAAGATGGATCAATACTTCCAATCGAACCGGTGTTATTATTGGTTGATTGTCAGGAGAAATCCTGGAGAACTGTGATGGATGGCATCTATCATAGATATTGGCTCACCACCTATTGGACCTCACCTTTTAACCTATTTTACCTATTGGACCCTTGTAACGATTGTGCGATCCGACTGCACTTAGAGCCAATTCATATTTTCTCATGCACTTTCCATGTAGTTTAGCTGACTCATCACTAGTCTGCTATGCCGGGTCCATATAACACGCAAATATTTTTTGCAATTGGTACAAACTATTTTTTTCGATTTTTCGACTTGTCACATGAGATAAGTTGGAATAATTGATGGCAATAGTAATTCTAATTCAAGATTGAGGACGAAAATAGGATTTTTCCGTTCATAATTTTACCACTTTGTTTGCAAACCTGGGTATTTCGTGTCCGAGCCAAAACTACTTTCCTTCCAAGTTTCTTTATTTATTTAACTAAAAATATATGAAAACATTCATTTTCCTATAATTTTATGATTGATGTAGTAGTAGTATTTATTCAGTGGGGTGAAACAGCCTTATAGGGTGTTTACATACTTGCCCTTTCCTATCCCCACTTACAATAAGTTTACATATATTTGATATAAATTGAATGCTTACATCTATTGACATTTGTGAATGTTTAAAGCTACTTTCTATTCTCTTATTTTTCTAGCCTCTCGAATTGCCTCACGTAGTAACATAGTTGTTTTAACGGTTTCAATTTTAGTTGCGCCTCTATTTTCTGATCGATTTCCTCCCCCTTGTTGTTCCCCAATCATTGTTCTAATTCGCCCACTATTGCCTGATTGACATTTTCCTTCACTTCAGGGCACTCGCAAATGTGGCTCCAACTTTGGATTTCTTCCTTGCACATTCTGCCTTTCGCGTCCGTGTAGCCTTTTTTTTGTTTCTCACCACATTCCCGTATCTCATCCTTGCCCATGTTTCTTTCATCTCCCCGCTAATTGTCGTATCTTCCCAATATTTTTCCCGTTGTATTCCTATGCTCGCCATCGCTTTTTTTAACTCATTGCCCCATTTCGACGGGTTTCCATTTACTATTGCTCTCACCTCCTCTTTGAGACATGCTTCAGGCCACCTACCATCCTCCATCTTAACTATTTCCAGAAGATATCATGCGGCCCTTTTCCACATTTCTACTTTTATCCCCCTGCAAACCGCTTCCATTCTGCAGATGTAGTTTGGAATATTTTTGCCAACACCCAACGCCATTTTAACATACCTTGTTTGAAATTGTTCCACCTGTTCCCGCTTCTTCCAACCCCAGATTTCGGATCCATACAGCATTCCGCTTTCGACTATCGCTTACATCAGGTATAATCTCCTCTTAAGGCTGTTAATTCTGGCTCCCTTAAAAACTCCCCATATCGCGTTTATCACTTTGTTAATTTTCCCTACCAGAATTTTCGTATGTTTTTCGAAAGTGTTTCCCGTAGAGAACCATATACCCAAGTATTTATATTCCTTAACTATCGACAGCTCCTTACCATTGTATTCCCACTTCTTATCTTTTTGCTTTCAAACTCCATTCCTAAAAATCATTATTTTTGTTTTATTTACGTTGGCCGTTAACTTATTTTTCTCGATATATTTCTCCGTTCCAACTAGCATCTGCCCAAATCCGGACTCAAACCGCACTCTTCGTCCGCTACTAATACAATGTATGATTGATATATTAAATTGAATGTCCCGAACACTAGCATGATTTTTTTTTAATTTTCGAATGTATTAACTGGGTGAACAAACGGCAGGATTTGAAATACCCAAGTTTACAGGCAGAAGGTACCGAAAAAACATTTACAGACGAAGTGTTAATGTCATCGTTTTTTTCTTACATTGTTTCGAAATATTTCTCGTATTCTCGCTCTTTTTCTCATCATAATACCAATGCCATAGTTATTGCCGTTTTTGCTCCATTCATTCAGACAGGAATGGAGTGTAACTATTCCTTATGTGTTCGTAAGCTTGTGCCAGCGTTGAGGAATCCAGAAAATGTCAAAATTTTGCAGTCTTGCAGTTTTCTTCATTCGAGTTATTAAGAAAAACTATCAAGTTCTTCACAAACGTGTAAAAAAAGGAATTATTTAAAAAATGTACTCCAAACTTGAATGTTGCAAGACTGAAAACTTGTTTTCCCAGGTGTGATGCTGGCCGTGGACACGGTGAAGGCAGAGTTGAAAAATTTGAGCAAACCCGTAACGACCCCCGAGGAGATAGCGCAGGTAGCTACGATTTCGGCGAACGGTGACACGGCTATTGGCACTTTGATTTCCGACGCTATGAAGCGAGTCGGCAAAGAGGGAGTTATAACGGTAAAGGATGGCAAAACGTTGGACGACGAGCTCGAAGTTATCGAGGGTATGAAATTCGATCGCGGATACATTTCGCCGTACTTCATAAACTCGACGAAAGGAGCGAAGGTCGAGTTTCAGGATGCCCTCGTGTTGTTCAGCGAGAAGAAAATATCGTCGATACAGAGTATCGTACCGGCGCTTGAACTCGCGAGCTCGATGCGCAAACCTTTGGTCATTATTGCCGAGGATATCGATGGTGAGGCACTCACGACTCTCGTTTACAACAGACTGAAGATCGGTCTTCAGGTTGCCGCGGTCAAAGCACCGGGCTTCGGTGACAACAGAAAAGCGACTCTTCAAGATATGGCGATCGCCACGGGGGGCATCGTTTTCGGTGACGATGCCAATCTCATTAAAATCGAGGACGTTACGGCCAATGATCTCGGGCAAATCGGTGAAATTGTCATCACGAAAGAGGACACACTTTTGCTTAAGGGCAAAGGTAGCAAGAGCGACATCGACAGACGCGCCGAACAATTGAGGGATCAAATCAGCGAAACGACTTCCGAGTACGAAAAGGAAAAGTTGCAGGAACGTCTCGCGAGACTCTCGGCCGGTGTAGCTGTTCTGAGAGTCGGAGGTAGCAGCGAGGTCGAGGTCAACGAGAAGAAAGATCGCGTTCACGATGCCCTCAATGCTACAAGAGCAGCCGTCGAGGAAGGAATTGTTCCTGGTGGTAAGAATTTCGCTTTTTGATACCTCGCAGAAAGTTCGTTTTCCCAGAATTAAGGCGAAGTAGAAGATCTATCACGTGACATATGAATGCGAGAAACATACCTGAAATTGTCGAACAGAGATTTCTCAGAGATGAATAATATTTAGGGCAAAAGGGAATCATCAAGCTCTGCGTCAAGGAATTCTCCAGAGCCTAATGCTTTGTTTTTCCTAAAAAAATTAACCAGCTATGAGAAAATTGGGTTGGAAAATTGTGAGGTTGTGTTGACCTTGTACATGCCCTTAAAGCCTTAGGCCACAGTAACGGGTATAAAATCATGTGCAAATTTAACAATTTTCTTCTAGGTATCTACATTAGAATACCTAGAGAAGTACGTACGCAATTTTAAAAAATATTGTTTTATTCAAAAGTTGTAGGTATTTGAACTTAAGAAATTACTTTTCAGTGAAAAATTTGAGAAGTTTCGAGTAGTCGGCCATTTTGTACATCGAAAAAAAACTCTAACAGCTTGATATTCATACTAAATAGATGTGTAATTGATTTTATGAGTGAATCACGTTTTCATACGAAAAAAAATGTTAAATTCGCACATGATTTTATACCCGTTACAGTGGCCTAAGGCCTTAAAGAGGAAGAATAGGGATGGCCAAGGCCATGACGACGTCCGATATTTTCGCTATGCGAAATGTCCGGATGTCTTAGTGTTACGCTCTGCCACTCGTAGCGCTACTTATTGCCTAAGAAACTTGCACGCCCGTGCGCTGTGGCTACACACACACACACACACACACACACACACACACACACACACACGCGCGCGCACACACACACACACACACACACACACACACACACACACACACACACAACTTTTACAACTTTTGTCTGGAACATTTTTTTGTGACGTCGATAATTACCGAGTTATTTCGGGTGGCGGAGATAAGAGGGATACCCTGTATATAAAGGCTGTCCCAAAATTCACGCAAGAAGTCATTTTGATAGAAAACACAGGTTTTTAATTAAAAATTGTACATTTTTTATTGATCCATAAAGTATACAGTATAGGGTTATGTATGGAATAGCATATCGGGCGAATGGCCTCCACGGCCATGATTTGCACGATGATGCAAATCTTTCGTGAGAATATGCTGTAGAGAGCTTCTCGAAATGTCCAATTCTTGACCACGGTGCCGTATTGATGTTCCTGAACTCTCAGCAACACTCTCAAACTTCTTCCGTGTTTTGTGGTGAACGACGGCCAGAGTGTATAAGATCACTAATGGATCCAGTCTCCCTGAATTTTTAATTTAATCTCTTTACAGTTGATGGCGTTAAATCACTGACCATATTTTGTACGAAAATTGCGAACTGTAGCTGCTAAGCCTCCATGATTTTTAAAATATTGCTCAACAATGAAAACGCGTTCTTTCGTATAGCGCTCCATTTTAAATAACCCTGAGCTGTCCGCTGCCACGCTATTTTTTTTTTTCGTTGGCAACAATTTACCGCCAAATGGCGCAAAATTCAAGTCTTGCGTGCATTTTGGGACACCCTGTAAATATATGGCAGCGGCGTTTATTGGCGGATAAGATATAGATGTATATGGGATATTTCACGCCATTTCACCTAGCCCGTGATCCTGACATTTTTGGTTTTCCTGATTTTTTTTGTAAAATTGTACCCCATGAAAGAAATATCCACACCAATTCTGAAGTTTTTCTCTTCTCTTTTAGGAGTTACAATTATCCAAAAAATGTCGATTCCGGAAATTTTGGAAATGTTTAAACGCTGATAACTCCTGAACTTATTGATATATCGACAAATGTCACTACATAATTTTTGTTCATTTTAAAGCATACTTTCGTTACAAAATATGATAAAATTATCAATTATCAATGTGAACGTTTTTTTTGCTTCTAAAGTGAAAACTATTTTTTTAAGATGATTGCCTCGTTTTATTTTATCAAAATATTCTTTACAATTGCGTGACCAATTCTACGATTTTTAACACTAGTCTCATTGTGGTCCCATTTTTCCTTCTATTTTTTTTCGAATTAATCATATTTTTTGCTAAGATTTGTATCATTTTAAACTTCAATGATGCTATTAATGATTTTGTGATTTCCAATTTGGCTTCGCCAGTCTGGCAACGGTTCATTTTCAATTTGTGCTAAATTTAACGAAAAAAATGATTTTGTAGTTAAAATTTTTTTTTTCGTTAATTTTCTAAAATAAATGTCGAAATGTTTGCCTCGCGCTTGTCGCGGCGGCGCAGAAGAATATTCTTAGGCGATAAGTAGCGTCACGTACAGGTCAGAGGTAGAGTTTAGAAGTCCGGATAAAAGGCATAGCGTTCTAACGCCTGGGAGTAGTGCGGCGCGTCACGACCCTGGGGATGGTATTTTCCATCGAACTGACGGATAAAAACTGTCGTTCTTTCAGGTGGTACCGCTCTTTTGAGATGTGTTCCCGCTCTTCACGCTCTCAAACCGACGAACAACGATCAGGCAATGGGAATCCAAATAGTAGCCAATGCTCTTCGCATGCCTTGCCAACAAATCGCTCAAAACGCCGGTGTCGACGCGAGTCTCGTCGTCGCAAAAGTGTCCGAGGGACAGCTCGGCTACGACGCAATGAACAACGAATACGTCAACATGATCGAGAAGGGTATAATCGACCCTACGAAGGTTGTTCGTACCGCGCTAACCGACGCGGCTGGTGTCGCATCTCTGCTCACGACTGCCGAGGCCGTCGTCACGGAATTGCCGAAGGAAGAAACCCCCGGAATGCCCGGCATGGGAGGCATGGGCGGTATGGGAGGAATGGGCGGTATGGGCGGTATGGGAATGTAAAAAGGGCATTGTTCGAAGACTGAATCTGGTTCCGAAGAAAACGATAAACTTCGTCAAACAACACAACAAAGAAAAAAATAATTATTGCATTTGGTGATGTTACGACAAAACCGGTCGCGAGCGTTTAACTTTTTTTTTAAAGCCTCTACGAAAGTTGCCACGAACATTTGTCGCGGGTGTGACTTTCTTACGGTCGATCTGTTCAGGAAAAACGTTTTCTTTTTTTTCACGAGATCGCAACATTCCTCGAGTCACCGGAAGTCGCTTTGAACGAACAATTACGTGGAGGTGCCGACAAAAGCCTCATCTTTTCGCCCATTGTCCGTTTCACTGCCCATCGACGATATTGATTTTCCCGAAGCTCCGTAGGAGATGCGGATACGCATTCGCGACTCAAATACGCGACGGTATTTGGTCAGGCACAAACATACACACAAAAACGGCAGCAACCCCCTTAACCGGGCTTGAGTTATATTTACAGGCTTTTCGCGTCCATCTACACGAGGGTCCTCTGTAAATCATTGCGGAAACTTTGAATGAAATTGACCAATTTTAAGCTGTTATGTTTGCCCGATACAACAGCGTCGCAAACTTCACCGAACATACACATGAATTAATCAGACTAAAGTGTAGATTTAGTAGGATTGCGAAAAGCAAAGCTATCCCGAAAAATTGCATACCGCCGTGTATTACGCGTACAATCTGATACAAAAGTTTCCCTGAAAGAATGGACGATCCTGCCAAGAATGCGAGTGTAAAAATGCTATCGTGCGCTACTCTTGATACGATATAAGATAGAGGACTCGAGTTCTATGTTACTTTTTTTAACATTAATGTTTATTTTTCACATTTAGTCTAAATAAATGTACGTTTAAATTATAACAAATGAAAACGATTTTTTTCCCTCCCATGTCAGTGTTTATATTTCAAGCGTTTCTTTTATTTGTCGTTGAAGCTGTGGTAAAAAAAATTGTATTCAAACTATTTTTCATACATACGAAATAAGCTGTGCGGTAAAGCTGAAGTCTCCGTATTTTTCTCGAAGTACGATGAAAACGCATGTACATCATTTGATCGGCGAATTGAATATTCGAAGTTTAATGAACTCAATCATACGTCACACGGATATCGCGTCTAATTGAACATATAAAAATAGGCTCTGATTCTTAAGTGCTACTGTCTTTAAGCTTCGTCTGAACAACGATTGGGGCGACACTAAGGAAAAGTAAAATGTACAGTGTTTGTCGCCGGATTATCGACGTTCGTTACGAAGAACGTAGCACGAGTTACGATTCGGTACAAAGTATCGCCAATTTTTGCCTTTTTGAGAAGAATAAATTCGCAAGCTTAAACAATGCTTTTCTATATTTGCGCATGGAAACGAGACGAAAACTATGCGCCTATCTTTTCAATTTCGTCGGCGTCGTCGACGTCAAGGTAGTGTATCTTTTTACCGAAGTGTTTGCTGATGTCGTCGCAAATCTTCATCGCGTGGGGTGAGTCTACCAAATTGATGGCTATTCCCGATTTACCGAAACGTCCTGTTCTGCCTATTCTGTGCAGATACGTCTCGCAATCCGCCTCGCGTTTCAGATCTATAGGGAGATCGAAGTTGACGACTATCGTCACTTGGGCAACGTCGATACCTGAAGCGAAAAAATAGTGTAGTCATTTGAAAAAAAAACACGTGTAAGTAAAGAAACTAGGTTGCGGGTGAAAATCGTGCGAAAAAGATCATTTTTAAATAATTGTCGCCAAGTATTTGGAATTTTTGGTACCTCGCGCTAGAACATTCGTAGTAATGAGGACTCTCTCAAGGCCAGCTCGAAAACGATCCAGTACGGCTATGCGCTGTTCGACGGTTAAATCACCGGATAGCAGAGCAACCGCGTGACCATCGTTGACCATTTTTTTCGCGAGCCAATTCGCGGTCTTCCTCGTCTGCAGAAAAATGTATCGTGTTCGACAGAAGTGAGTATTGTTTTTAATGTTGAGAAAGTTAGAACGTTAGCCACAATCGAAGATTGAATTTGACAAAAATATGTTATTGTCTAGACTGTACTGAATGTTGATGAATTTTTGAAAAAATGTTCACCACTAAATACCAGAGATAATAAATAGCTTAAGGGGAGGTACCTGAGTAAACGGCGAGAAAAACAGGGTAAATTCGGGAATTTTTATCTCAAAAACTAATGTTTCGATTAGATCCGGGTTTTTTTATTGGAAAATATGTACATTGAGGTATACTTAGGAATTAAAAAAAATAAATTCGTTGACTGGAACCCATTCAAACGCGATTATCCCGAAACATAGTTTTCAAAGTCGGTGCCAGATGTATCTCGAAAACGGCTTGTCCGATTTTGTCCAAATTTGGATACAATATTCTTCGATAGTTTTTCTCGTTCGCCACGTAAGGGTGTTTCATTTGATTGAACCATAGTTTTTTTACGCAATGTGTATGCAATCCAAAATCGTCGGAAATTGCAAACGAAAAACGAATGTTAAATTAAAACGGTCGCAATTCCGTCAAAAATGAAAATTTCAAACAAAAAAAAAACCTACGTGGCGAACTCGAAAAACTATCGAAGACTATTGCATCCAAATTTGGACAAAATCGGACAAGCCGTTTTCGAGATACATCTGGCACCGACTTTGAAAACTGAATGTTTCGAGATAATCGCGTTTGAATCGCTTCCAGTCAACGAATTTATTTTAAAAAATTCCTAAACATACTTCAATGTACATATTTGTCAATGAAAAAACAAACCCGGAACCAATTGAAACTTTAGTTTTCTAGATAAAAATTCCCGAAGTTTACCTGCTTTTCTCGACGTTTACTCAGGTACCTCCCCTTAATGTATGTAATTTTACGTGTGGTTAGGTGGACAAGACGTTCACGCTGCAGGTGATGTAATTTTCTTGGCTATTCAGCAACAAGATAAGTTATTTCTAACAATGGATTAACGCAAACTAAACCTTTGTAGACATTTAGAGAGAAAAACCCCGTCTTGCCCGTCGTAAACTATACAAATTCAATATTGAACCATCAAGGTTTGAGGGGATATCACAATATCTGTGGTAATTCTGACCACGCAACCTTCATATTTGACCCAAAATAAGACTTTTTTCAAGAGTGGTAAAAATCGAAATTCGACCCTCAAGGTGGTGAAAGAGGAGTTTTAATGTTTGTACGAGACAACATATTTGATTTGTCAGATGTGCTTGAAATTTGGTATAAATAGGGAAGAGTGGGGTACAATGTATCACGGGGCACTGTGAGCTAGATGCGATTTCTCGGAGGTTTGTAGCTCGTAAAACCTCAATTTTTTTGTGTTTGACGGCGATTTATATTTGGTTTCGTCAGGCCTAAAACAAAGTCGATAGCAGCCCACAGAGAATTATTGAAAATTAAAAATTGATTTGAGGCTTGGAAAAAAAATATTTCGCTTGCCGGAAAAACGTAAAATATAACGTAATTTTCTGTAGCGACTCGGGTTTAATTGGTCCTCATCGATACTTTTATTATTCATGATGAGCTCAGTGGCTTGTGTTTTTTCATTCGTAGGTTAATTAATAGTTATTTTCATCAATAATCAAATATTTAACTAGTGGGGTACAAAGTATCACCGAAATGTGGGGCACAATGCTCAGACCCCCAATGAGGAAACAAAGAAGTGACGACGCTCCGAAGAAGCGCAATGTGTCACGGGCCGCTGTCAACGACGTACGATTTGTAAAAATAAGACGTTCCTGTGATTTTACTGATTTTATACTGATACTGATATACTGATTTTGTTTGGGTTCGTACTGTTATGTGTAAAAATTTGTTATGTATGTTAGAAAAATATAAACGTTTCAACCGCCTCATTGTACCCTACGTTTCGTAGTAGACACACTGTACCCATCTATATGATACACTATACCCCACCCATGAGGTATAATGAGCTAAGCGCCTTTTTTTCGATCCCATTATTCTGTATTTTTAATCTTTTTGCAAAAAATATGGAAGCTTCATTGTACGCCCAAAGGTCTATAAAATTGGTTATGACCTTTTTTCTAACCAGACTACCTTGATTAGAGTAAAAATTCGTTAGAAAAAAAGTGACACTCTGTACCCCTCCTTCCCTTACTTTACATTACAAATAATTGAACACGTATTTCAGCATTTCCTCAAATTCGACGCTTAAGCTGGTTAAACGGGGGTGTTAAAGTTTGTATGAGACAACATATATTTTTTTCAGATTTACTTGAAACTTGTCATCAATACACTGAAATACAAATAATTAAACATGCATTTCAGCGATTTCCTAAAATGTAACCTTTAAGGGGGTTAAACACGGGTATTGACGTTTGTATGAGAAAACACTTTTTTGCCAGAAGTACTTGAAACCTTGAAATTTATTTTATATAAAACAGTATATGTTTTCCTCGCTGTTCGGTGCGTGTAGACAGTCAAGTAGTACTTTAAACCCTTTAACTGTGTTTGTTTGGGTTCATTTTGGGTCAGCACAAATACACCAAACAAACCCTAATATATACATGTTTAATTATTCGTATTGGAGGGTATTTATACCAACTTTCTAGCAAGCTTGACAAAAAAATATGTTGTCTCATATGAACTTCAAAATCTCCGTTTCACCCCCTTAAGGGTCGAATTTCGAGTTTTACCACTCTTGGAAAGTCTTATTTTCGGTCAAATATAAAGACTGCGTGGTCGGAGTTAGGGGCCACAGATATCGAATACTGCCAGGTTTGACGAAAAATTACGAATCTCGGCTGGCGAATGAAAAGTACCAGCCTCAATGTCCGCGAAGTTACGGTATTTCGACAACACTTAATATTAATTAATGGTAATAATAAATAATCTCGTGACAAATATAAATAGGCATAATTATAAATTACTCAAAATTTCATTCCGATTTCATTGTATAAAACATTCGCTGACGCAGTTTTTTTCATAATAATCATCGATAATGTTATATTTTTTCAAGTTGGTAATAACACAAAAGTTTTTCTTATTTACGTAATGAAAATATAATAATGTATAATTTTGCCCTTTAATTGTATATTTTATGAAAAATGAGCATCTACAGAATAAATCTATACCTGGCATGCATTTTTTTAGATTCATTGAAGAAAAACATCTTTCTAAACCACCATTAGACTCAACTGGACCTCTCCAACCGCCATAAAATAAAAAAATGACCTTCAACTCACGTGGCAGAATATAATCGCTTGACCGATCGTTATGACACCATAAATATTCGTAATGGCGGTATACTTTTCCTCCACATTTTGACATTTAACATAGTACTGTTTAATGTTGTCGAGGCTTTCTTGTTCCTTCAGAAGCCTTATTATCAATGGATTGCTAACGATGACTTCGGCAAACTCCATGACAGCGGTATCGTACGTGGCCGAGAAAAACATCATTTGAGCATCACGCGGAAGGGACCTTGATTACAGATAACAATATTCGTGCAATTGCCGTTTTTCTCTTCTCTCTTCGTATAGACTGAAACTTCCTTACTTGTGAATTCGAATACATTGATCATGATGACCCTGCGTCGCAATCATAACATCAGCCTCGTCGAGAACGAATACCGAGATTTTCTTCAGATCGAAAAATTTGAATTTCGTTGTCCAATCTAAAACTTTGCCTGGCGTGCCGATTATAATGTGATCGGTTATTTGACTTCCTCGAGGTACTGAAAAGAACGAATGTATTATCGTCGCACGAAGTTTCACGACAAATAAGATCAACGATAGCAGTGAAGAGTAAATATCATTACTTTCTTCGCCTCTTACGGCAAACTTGATTTTTATTTCTGGACAGTACTGCGACATTTTTGCGGCGACCTCACCCGTCTGTATCGCCAATTCGTAAGTCGGTGATAAACACAAAACTTGAGGATAATTCTTTGACGTGTCCACTCGGCTGAGCATAGCGAGTACAAACGCCGCTGTTTTGCCAGTTCCCGATTGCGATTGGGCAATCATATTTTGAGGACTGAAACAATTATGAGCGCTACATACGGAATTTAAGTTATGTTCCAGAGTTATTGAAAAACTAGTTCTCTTTTTCAAGTGTCTCCACTTTTAATGTTATGGTTTTTAATGCAAAACGATCGAAAGAAATTTTTAAAAAGATATCTCGGTTGCCCCTGCGGATGTATTTCTGTAGGAGAGCATGAAAAAAAAGTATTGGATTCCGATACCTATAGAAACCATTGTAATCACTCGTAGCGAACATACATGATGCATTTTCGAACGAAGACAGCTCATTGCGGTATATTGCCGTTTTGTGTATCAAACATGCAAAAATTAAAGTCTTCGGGCGTTAGGCTGCTGTGAAAATGACGAACGCTCGTTCGTCGCTTGAGGCAACTTAAATTGAAGAGAAAGCTTCGACATATCGTGCAGGAATCACAGATTAAGGTAAACTTATGGTTACAACGATAGAACTGCTAGTAAAACTTTAAACGCGTTTTTCTCGAAACTTCGTTTTTCAAAATGGTGTACACGATTTCTCGCCATCTAATGAACGGATTGACTTGAAATTTGATAAACTTATTCAGTGTGATAGTGGTTTAGTCTTGACTGACGTTTTTCTCAACTTTTTTTTTTGTTATTAACAACAGTGACGTTTTTTTGTCGAAAAATCGAAAAAAATATTCAAAAGTTTTTTTGACGTTTGAAACCCGATTATAAAAAAAAGCTCGGTCAAGTGTTAGTAAATATGATCTATTTTGAAGAAAAAAAAATCGTTTTTGCTGTTTCGGATTAACCGGGTGGCCCAAATCAAGTACGCCGTTGAGCTCATTATGTTCAAAGGTATTTCACGACATTGTTTATAACTTCTTCAATGATTAATATTTTTAAAGGGAGTTTGGTACACAACTTCGTTAACAGACTACATCTACCTGTGTGGGTCAAAAAATCGCATTTTTCAAAAATGTTTTTAGTCTATGGTATCACCTTTTAGCTATATTCCCTTGAGGTGGGTTTGAAAATTTCAAAAAATCCATTTTTAAAAAATGTTATTATCTAATAGTACAATATTTCGCATTTTTCTTAAAACACTATTTTTGAAGTCGGTGGACACGATTTCTCAAAAACCGAAAAAAATGCACCGCCCTTCTTGAAATTTTGCACACTTCTTCGTCATAGCATTGACTAGTGATTGAACGAAGGATTTTTTTCCGGTTACAACTAATTTTCCAAGGCTATTCGTAGTATTAATTGTACCAAAAATTGAACTATTTTGCATACAACTTTGCCAAAAATTCAAATTATTATTTTTTTTTAATCCTTTGTTCAATCACGAGCTATACTCATCTACTAACAGAAAAAAATTAGTTTTTGAATTTCAGATAAAGCTATCTGAGTTATCCTGACGACCACGAGGACACTTTTTTTTAGAGGTCTCTGGAAATCAGGTCCCAACGGCTGAATTTCCGAAATTTTTTGAAATTTTTTTTTTTAAGTGTTGTTGAGATGTTTCTCTTTTATGTGCTTAACATTTTGAATAAAATAATTTATATATTATATTTTTAGAAAATAGAGAAAATATGCTTTTTTTTGGCTTCGAAACGCACGTAACCCCTTAAAATATCCATGAAATATTCCTAAAATTGAATGAGCTGCAGCTTCTAACTCATTGTTTATCATAATATCATTATTTATCATATGATGAGACTTTTAAAGGTCATTGATGAGCTCACTTTTTCAAAATCGGTCTTCATTTTTTAATAGTTACGTAAAACTGACGACTTTTTTTTCATAGATTTTGTATGCACGATTTTCAATTAGTCGCCACGTTAGCAAAAAAAATTATTTAAAAAATCGACCTTCCTCAACAACTCGTATTTATCAACTTGCAAAACCCGTTTGGTTTCTAGATTTCGGATGGACTGTTTAAGCTGGAGTATCCACCACCAAACATCGCGAAAAAAATTTCATCATCTGCCAGGGGCCATGATTTTATTGTTTTTCTGTATTTTTTGTTCTTTTTTTTTAGGTTCTCGATATATGTACCAGTGTGTTTTAAAAAATCGTTTCCTTATCTCTAACTGTTGTTCAGAAAAAAAATGAAAACTCGGCCTTTTGTTTCAGGCCTCTAGGTAGATGTGGCCCCTTAATGTACATACAAACATGCAAACGATTTTTTTATCATACTTATTCTTTCAAAATGAATATCTTCGAATACCCCTGCTTTGGGGTAGTCACAGCAGCCCAACCCCTTTAATTCAACAAGTACGTACGGATCGGCGAGTAACGTTGGAAGGGCCGTTTCCTGAATCTTCGAAGGTGCGTTGAATCCCATTGCATAGACACCCTTAAGCAGGGCAGGTTTGCTACGAGCAAAAACAAACATATTGAATACTTCATCGGCAGATCGTTAATGCGACAATCAGAATACAAAAATTCGAGTACTAACAGATGAAGCGCCTCGAACGATTTTACACTGTACAACGGCGACGCGGGATCTTTGCGCTGAATTTCCAAATCTTTTGTCGTTTCGACCAAACCTTTCCGAATGATTTTCTGCAATAACGATTTTTCGGCGGGCGATATGTGATCATCCGACTTGTCGTCGCTGCTTTTGGAATCGTCGTCGGCGTTTGCCGGTGGTGCGGCCGCCGGAGCGGGCGAGGATGCAACCGGCGGAGCATCGTCCGTTTTTGCCAATCCCAAATTTGTGACCTATCGCGTTCCGAAATGTCCAAACAAAAACACTTTAACGCGTGTGTGTACTCGAAATAGAGGTTATTGTTCGCCGCTACATCGTAAGAAATAAAAATAATCGAAAAACTGAACAGTTACCTGTTCGGCTAATTTTTCGGATTCTTCAGCAAAAGCACCCCAATCAACCTTAGTCGAGGCCATATCTGCATCAACCTCACGTCTCAAGTTATTATCCGAGTCAGAAAGCGCAAGCTTTGTTAAAGATTATAATTCTTTCGGTACCAGAGAAGGAATCAATTATCCTCGTAGATTCTTGACTCGAACAAGCGCCACGAATTTGCAAAAATTCACGGTTCGTGATTTATGCGATTGGCTTTGGGAATCAACGACTGCTGCCATCTCACGACGCTTATCGTGCAGTCGCGTAGGGGACTTCGACATTGGGGACTTTTGCGTCAACCCTTATATCACTGCGAACAGCGTGATGTCACGCGCCAATTCCTGCTTTTCGCGATATCAATTAAATTTTATGTACCGCCAATGCGGGGATGAATTTTAGCGTTTTATAAAAATTCTACGTGACGATAAGTATTTTAGTAAAAGAGTCCAACGGATTTTTGCACGATAATCGCTGCGGTGGAAAAAAAAATTCCCGCGCGCGAAGCGCGATCTGGGGACTTTTGATATTCGTCGATTGACGTTCTTCAATATTTTTCGCGGCAAGCAACCGCGAGGAGATCCGACTACGACGTACGACGCCAACGCGCTAACACGCCGGGAATTTCACTCCTTTTTACGTTATATGAAAGAGAAAAAAAACACTTGGAACTACCTGCCGCAAAGTGTTTTCATCGGCGTGTAAGGACGATTCCTTTATTTTTACGCATAACTCACATCGCGAGTTATAATCAGGTAAGTCTTTTGTCGTATTTCCCGTACACTTGATTGACAAGTTATCGAGAAAGCGTGATACCGCAGTACCCGGTCGCGTTTTACCGCCATTTTGCCCTCCATTTTATGCAAACCCGGTTTAGCTTCGTTGTATGGTGTCTTTTCATTCATGACTTTCACGATTTTTTCCCTCTAATTTATATCATTAATTTTTTTATTTCTACGAGAAAAATTGCGTCGTAAATTCGTGAAACTTCGTTCGGAGCACGCTTGTGGGTGTTTTATACATTTTCTTTGTTCCTTCTTTTTTTGGATTTTTTTTTTTTTTTCATACTTGGCCATATTTGCAACAGTTAAAAATTCTGTCAACCGTGGAAACGCGCGTATCCCTCGATTGATTTTGGCGTCTCTTCGTCGATTTTTGTTTTCGCCCAATTTTCAAACACCATTCCATTTTGACTGAATTTCCTGCAGCCATTCGATCGCTCAAGTTCTCTCTCCCCTTTCTCCGTTCCCACTTTGCTCGCCAATTTTCCACAACGACCTTTCAATCGCTCAACCCGCACATCAACCGACTCTATATGCTTTCGGATATTTTTTTTCTCCAAATACACCCCTGCTGATTTCTTTTGTTTGTTTAATATCAGTTGCAAGCATGAGCAAATCAAAGGACTCGCCAGCTACGGAGGGAGAGACTGAGGAGGAATTCAGTGTTGAAAAAGTTTTAGACAGACGCGTTGTCAAGGGCAAGGTGAGAAGGTTTCCTTTGTTATTTTTGGACGAACGCTTCTAATTTTGATGAAATTGAAAGAAATTTTATCACCTCATGTGCAATTGCGGACCTTCCCCAGCATTCCGTCCGGCAAAAAAGTAATTTCGTCAAATCAACCTTTGCGGTTAATCCAATTTTTGGCGAAGCAATCGACCAATAGCCTAAATTCCTAAACAATTCTAACTGTTAGCTCTGGATTTGCTTCTCGTTAAACTTGTGATTTGAAAAAAAAAAGAGGAAACAACCACGAGGATAAGCATCATCGTGATTTCTGTGACATAAAATTCGTTTCGTTTATCATCGCGATACAGGTGGAATATTTCCTCAAATGGAAAGGATACTCGAACGACGAGAATACATGGGAACCGGAAGAGAATCTTGATTGTCCGGATTTGATAGCCCAATTCGAGGAAGCGCGCAAGAAAAAGGAGGCAGCTTCGAGCGGCAAGCGTCAAGAGGAGAAGGAGCAGAAGAAACGAAAAAGTTCCGGCACCCCGACACCCACGCAGGCCAAGAAAAAAGTCGCAGAAGAGAAGAAGCCCGAAGGTACGTTATCGCCTCTACCCATGATAGAAAATTCCATATTAGTTGAGAAATAATTAACCGCCCAAAGCCTTTTTCAGAAGTATATTCATTTTTTGATCCAAACTAAATAATAGTAAAAAAAAAGAAGTTGAGGAAATATCTCGGTCGACTTTTTTTCAGGCTTCGACCGAAATCTTGAGCCGGAGCGCATAATCGGGGCTACCGACTCCAGTGGTGAATTGATGTTCCTGATGAAGTGGAAAGGAACGGATGACGCCGATCTCGTGCCGTCGCGCGTAGCGAACGTCAAATGTCCACAGATCGTCATCCGATTTTACGAGGAAAGACTAACGTGGCACAGTCCCACGCATGACGAGGAAGGCTCCACGAAACCCGATCCCGAGTAACCCACAGCCTTCCAACCTCACGTACCATTGCACTACTACGATTTGTCACGTCGCGGTGATTAAAGACTTGAAAGAAGATTAAATAATTCACGAGGAAAAAACATTAATGATTAAAGTAATAACTAAGCGTATTGTGGTGGATGAAAGTTTTTACACGGCAAACGTTGCCAAAAAAAAAACAAACAAAACAGTGAGAGAGGAAATGTGTAAAAGCTAGGGCGATGTTTTTTTACGAATTAAAAAAGTTTGATAGATGTAAGTATAACTGTCTATTGTCCGTGTCATTATTGATCACACACGATACGAGTGAAAAACAAAAAAAGAAACATTAATTATAAACTCTGTCAACCTAGCTTTTCTTTTTTACTTTGCGACATTCGTCGGTCTGCGTTAATCTCGTAGAATGGGCGAACGTGAACCGTACAAAGTTATGAAATACATAAGAAATCTCCGCAACGAAGTATGGGAAGAAAACGAATGGAGTGATTGAGTGGAGAATCTTTAAGATTGCCAATCGATGCAAACACGTTGGGCAAGTGACGAATTTTGACAATGAACGTAGTATCCCTACAAATAGATTTCTCTTATTTAAGAATCTCTTGATTTTTGTATTCCTTCATTATTACCTCAGCGAGTGAAATGAGAATGTTTCGGAAACTGTTCGCCCAAAACACTGATCTACCATCGCCAACTTACGAAAACGCGACGCACTTTGTCTCTCCGACATTTTCGCAATCTGGCAACGGATCGTTAACTGTACGTGTATTTTTTTTCCTCCAATGTTAATGTCGACGTGAATGATCGCCAAATTGAACGAACGCCACCCAGAACACCGGAAGTTATAAAAATGGTTGAATAACACGCGTGTTGCTCGACATTTTTTGACAATTCTCGGTAGTGCACGAGATCCTCGTTGGAAGTTGCAAGTTGCATTGCTCGTTTGCCAGTTACAAGCTCAGTTATTGACATTCACAGGAACAAATAAACGATCAAAAGGAAATGAAAAACGAGTATTCGGACTTTGGCTGTACAAATAAAAGAATCAACGTCATTTTTGTTCGCCGCGTTACATAAATTTCGAACTCCTTTCGCTTTGTCTCCATTTGGTGCGGGGAACAAAAATGATTAAACCTGTAATCGCACAATGAACGCTGCTGGACATTCCCCTCGAAGAGTAAAAAAAAGATACGATAAGGATAAGTCTAGTGTGTAGACGGTAAACGAGACAAAGAGATAAACAAAAATTGTACGGATTTTCGATGAGCGTGAAAAATGTTACGTAATCACAATATACATATATATATATATATTTAATTAGAACCTTCGTTTGAATTTCTTAACATTTTTGTTGACCTTGTTACTTTTGTTATTTCGCGGTCGTTTGCGCCCGTTTATTCGTTCGTTACGTCCAATCTCCCAATCCAATTGCTTAACGCTTGCACCGTCGGCATCGCTGAAAGCGTTGCTGCCCCCGTGTTTAGATTTTGCACGTCCTTGCTCCTCGAGCATTTCCGCAAATTCTTCAGCTCCCACAAATGGATTACTGTCGGTGCCGAGTTTCTTTTTATTCTTAGCGGTTTTTCCGACGGAGGTGCGCGATGATCCTTCATCATTGACGTCATCGTCGTCGAAATCCATGTCGCTCAGATCCTCGTCGTCGATCCCATCGAGGTCTATGTCACTCATGTCGTCAAAGTCCTCCGGATCGCCGATTTCTTTGTCTTTCTCGCCATCGGAGTCTACGTCCGAACCCGCAAAACTTTCCTCGTCGTCGTTCTCAACGTCATCGTCAGAGTCCGAAATGTCTGAAAAGACGGAATTTTTAGACATATCAGTTATGCATTACATTTTTCGTTGAGAATTCGTGGACATTGTAAAGTTGTGGAAAATTTGATAAGGCTGCCGGATTTGGAGATTCTTGTTTCAGCCCCTTAAGGGGGGAACCTCCTCCGGATATCAATTTTTGTATAGCTTTAAAAATTCATTTAGTGTCTGAAGAATATATTTCCAAAGTATGAAGCCCAACAGAAAGTCCTGAAGGTCCTTAGGAAGTCACCGAAGTGATGCCCTCCAAAAGTACCGAGAGTATGTAAACGAGCGCGCGCCCTTTACGGCCTCTACCTTTTAATTTCTTAGCCAAACAAGTTCGCTAGTTTACTTTTTGAATAATGGAACAATTCGGCCTGTGTGACCGTCGTTTTTCGTTTTCACACAAAAAGATAAAAATGCAGTCCAGATTAGTGATTTCCTAGAAGAAAGCTTACTTTATTAGTCCAGTCGAGATAGGTCGAAAATTCGGTTCACCTGGAATTACTTCGGGGCTCCGATTTTCTTTTTTTATACTTAGGGGGGGGGGGGGCGGTTGGTAGTGTAAATCTCGATTTTCGGGAACTAAAATTGAAGGAAATAAAATTTCCTACCCGATTACTTCTTACCATCTTTACGATAAACTTAATAATAAACGAAATAACTGAACATAAAAAAAAGTTCACCCCTAAATTAAGTATAAGTCCGAAAATATTGATCCGAGGGTAAAAATGCTAATAACCAAAGTTGAAGGAAATAAAATTTCCTATGTGATTATTTATTACCATTTTTACAATAAACTTGATAATAAACGAGATAAGTTTAAAAAAAAACGTTTTTTTTACTCCTTTTAGCAGTCTAACTCTATAAATATCGATCCTAGGGTAAAAATTATAATCACCAAACTTGTGGGGAATTACATTTCCCACAACTTTGAATACCACCATTTTCACTCTAAGGTTGAAAATAAGCGAGTTATTCGAAAAACAAAAAAAATCCCTCTTTAAATCAAGATGGCGGCAAACGCACCCGCACATCGATTTCCCGAAAATCAAGATTTACACTACCAACCACCCCCCCCCCCCAAGTATAAAAAAAGAAAATCGAAGCCCGGAATTAATTCCAGGTGAAATCCTATTTCGACTGGACTATATGACCCTGGCATCGCAGATTAAGGGGTTACCCCCACTTGCAATTTTGAAAAAATCGATTTTTTTTATTGCATTTTTTTGAAGTATAACTTTCCGGGCCCATACAGAAGTATGGGCCCGGAATAGATGACTCTATGTAAGTTTACAAAAAAAAATATTTTCTTCGTGTAAACTGAAATTGAAACTTTAAACGCGTTTTTCCCAAAATGGCATTTCTGAAGTCGGTGACAAGGATTACTCGAACACTAATGAACCGATCTTCTTGAAATGTTGCAGGCTTCTTTAATACATAAACATGTAGTCTTTAATCGTTCGATTTTTTTCGTTAAAATCGAACCATTAACTTTGACTGTCCGCCATTTTGTGAAAAATGAATATTTTTTAAAATCCTTCGATTAAAGACTAGTTTATACCAGGGTTGCAAATAATGCATTACTTTTTGTAATGCATTACCGTTTTCATTACCCATTACTTTACATTTTGTAATGTAAAAAAATTCCATTACTCATTACATTGGATTTTGTAATGTAAAAAATTTCCATTACCCATTACATTGGATTTTGTAATGTAAAAAATTCCATTACCCATTACTTTATATTTTGTAATGTAAAAAATTTCCATTAACCATTACATTGGATTTTGTAATGTAAAAAATTTCCATTGCCCATTACATTGGATTTTGTAATGTAAAAAATTTCCATTACCCATTACTTTACATTTTGTAATGTAAAAAAATTCCATTACTCATTACATTGGATTTTGTAATGTAAAAAATTTCCATTACTCAATACATTGGATTTTGTAATGTAAAAAATTTCCATTACTCAATACATTGGATTTTGTAATGTAAAAAAGTTTCATTACCCATTACATTGGATTTTGTAATGTAAAAAAAACCATTGCCCATTACAATGTAATGGGTAATGGAATTTTTTTACATTACAAAATATAAAGTAATGAGTAATGGAATTTTTACATTACTTTTTCGCGTTGACAGGGGGGAGAGAGAGAGAGAGAGAGAGAGAGAGAGAGAGAGAGAGAGAGAGAGAGAGAGAGAGAGAGAGAGAGAGAGAGAGAGAGAGAGAGAGAGAGAGAGAGAGAGAGAGAGAGAGAGAGAGAGAGAGAGAGAGAGAGAGAGAGAGAGAGAGAGAGAGAGAGAGAGAGAGAGAGAGAGAGAGAGAGAGAGAGAGGCGGGGTGGATGGATGAATGGATATATAGATGGATGGATGGATGAATGGATGGATGGATGGATGGATGGATGGATGGATGGATGGATGGATGGATGGATGGATGGATGGATGGATGGATGGATGGATGGATGGATAGATGATGTATGTATAGATGGATGGATGGGTGGATAGATGGATGGATGGATGGATAGATGGAAAGATGCATGGATAGATAGATGGATGGATGGATGGATAGATGGATAGATGGATGGATGGATGGATGGATGGATAGATAGATGAATGGATGGATCGATGGATAGATGGATAGATGGATAGATGGATGGATGGATGGATGGATGGATGGATAGATAGATAGATGAATGGATGGATCGATGGATAGGTGAATAGATGGATGGATGGATAGATGATGTATGTATAGATATACATCATCCATCCATCCATCCATCCATCCATCCATCCATCCATCCATCCATCCATCCATCCATCCATCCATCCATCCATCCATCCATCCATCCATCCATCCATCCATCCATCCATCCATCCATCCATCCATCCATCCATCCATCCATCCATCCATCCATCCATCCATCCATCCATCCATCCATCCATCCATCCATCCATCCATCCATCCATCCATCCATCCATCCATCCATCCATCCATCCATCCATCCATCCATCCATCCATCCATCCATCCATCCATCCATCCATCCATCCATCCATCCATCCATCCATCCATCCATCCATCCATCCATCCATCCATCCATCCATCCATCCATCCATCCATCCATCCATCCATCCATCCATCCATCCATCCATCCATCCATCCATCCATCCATCCATCCATCCATCCATCCATCCATCCATCCATCCATCCATCCATCCATCCATCCATCCATCCATCCATCCATCCATCCATCCATCCATCCATCCATCCATCCATCCATCCATCCATCCATCCATCCATCCATCCATCCATCCATCCATCCATCCATCCATCCATCCATCCATCCATCCATCCATCCATCCATCCATCCATCCATCCATCCATCCATCCATCCATCCATCCATCCATCCATCCATCCATCCATCCATCCATCCATCCATCTGTCCATCCAAATTTCCATTACTCATCACATTTGTAATGTAAACAATTTCCGTTATTCATTACATTGGATTTTGTAATTTAAACAAATTCCATTACTCATTACATTATATTTTGTATTGTAAAAAAAATCCATTACTCATTACATTGGACTTTGTAATGTAAAAAATGTCCATTGCCCCTTACAAGGTAATGTGTAATGAATTTTTTTTTCATTACATATTACATTGCATTTTGTAATGAAAATATTTCACATTACAAAATGTAATGTAATGAGTAATGGAAATTTTTTACATTACAAATTCAAATGTAATGAGTAATGAAATTTTTTTACAATACAAAATATAATGTAATGAGTAATGGAAATTTTTTACATTACAAAATCAAATGTAATGAGTAACGGAAATGTTTTACATTACAAAATCAAATGTAATGAGTAACGGAAATTTTTTACATTACAAAATATAATGTAATGGGTAATGAAATATTTTTTCATTACTTTTTAAAAAAGTAATGAATAATGCATTACTTTTTCATTACAAATTTCGCAACCCTGGTTTATACTTATATTTGACTAAATCCATCCGCATTTTTTTTTTCAGATGATCCACTTCGCCGCAATGTTGGTCACCGCAAACCGTGTATATAAAAACATTATTTCATTGACGGCCATTTGCCACTAAACAATGTAATATTTTTCAATAAAAAAATTACTGAAAGTTCTTCAAGATGTGTTCTTTAAGATGGTATATTGATCGATTAAAAAAGTTTTGTAGTTTTCTTTAAAAAAATTCATGAAAAAGGCCTTTTTTGCGCTACAACCGGGGGTAACGCCTTAAGCTCGGGTAATTATAAATCACTCTAAACTCTACTTTTCAAGAACGAAAACTTCAATCGAGTCTTTCTCAAAACGTGTTTTTTTCCGTGCCGTGGAATGTAACTCAAAAAGTTGTGAACCAATCCACTTGAAATTTTGTACAGATATTCTTTAACTTATCCGCCTTTGCATAAACCTAAAATTTCGTATAAATGGTTTTAATAAATATTATTTTTAACGATTTGTTTTTAAAAGTGTTTTTTCTTTTTGTCCTCAAATTTTCATTTTTTTTGCTAAGTCTATGAACCTAGATTGAGCAAAAAAAAATTGAAAGCGGAATGACTTATTTCAATGAAAATAAATTGTTTCGTTGATTTTAGTTAGCGTTCCAGGGCGCAAACTCTAGGAGCCAAGTTCGAGCACCTCTAGCGCCGCCATTTTGTTGTTTTTTCACTCATGAACATTTTTTTTGTATTCATTCGAACGTCAATATTTTTATGTAATTTGATTCATTGCAATAAATGCTCTCAATTTTTTGTAAAAAATTATTGAATATCCTGCTGTCCGAAGGAGGTTCCTCCCTTAATTGACAATCTCTATTCACAGGGACTTACCCTTCTTCCTGTTCTTTTTCTTAGACAAACTGATGTCGGCTGCAATGTCCACATCGTCAAAGTCCTTTCGTCCACCCAGAGAGTCAAGCAACTCGTTGAATTCCTCGCTGTTTACGCTGTCATTGTCGTCGTCGTCTTCACCCTTGACCCGAGGGCCTCGGGCTTCGTTTTTCCGCTGCAGGTAACGATAGAGGAACAATTCGTCCACGGGAATGCGATCCTCGCGTTCGTTGACGTAGGCCTCACTGTCGACCGCGACAGACTTGACTCCGCGGGGTATGTACTTGCCTCTTAGAGCCAGAGGATCGTTCCTTCTCGCGACTCTCTTTTCGTCCAGTTTCTTTGGATTTTTGAACACGTAGCGATCGAGAAATCTTATCAAATTCAAATCTTCCAGCGGATCCCCGCTGTATTGTATCGCTCGACCTTGCGCTATGGTACTCGCGAAGAGAGCCACGCTAGGATGAAAATGCCTCGATAGAGCTTCGAGCTCGGCCAAAGGTGTCCTAATTGCTCCGGATCTCAGCGGATTCAGGCAGTACGGGTCGTAGAAAGCGGCCTTATCGTCTTCGATCTTAACTTCATCGATATCGTCTGCTCGGACTTCCTTCTCCGAATTCGTCGGCGGTTCGATTATCACGTTGGAAAGCATTATAAAATCTTCCTCAGGTGCTTTTTTCATCTTTTCGTCGTCATCCTCATCCTCATTCGTATCCTCGTCATTTTCCTCGGATGTTTTACTTGTCGATCCTAGGTTCGACTCGGCGTCTTTCTCGAGCTTGATCGCCCGATACCCCCGTTGCACAATATTTTGCAAATCCTTTCGCGTCTGTAAGATTTGCGATACCACGTACAGCGTGGCGCAAGTCATATTCGCGGGAAAGTATAACGCAACCTGGAATATTCTTTTCAAAAATGCGTACAATCTCGTTACGCTCTTGTCGCTACGAAGTACACGATACAACAAGTTCAGAAATACGGCTCGTTTGTGGGCAACGCCGATCTGAGGATCGAGCAATTTTCGATAGAATGCTGTGTAAAAACGGTTCTCCTGCTCCGGCTCTTTTCCAACGACCTGAGAAAAAGAAAACGATTCATAAAGGGAGGCTCGCTAGACGAAAATTTGCGATATGTCATGTTACTTTCAATATATAGAAATTGTTGTGGGAAAAAGCAGCTGAAGACGAAAAAAAGTCATATTCTCATGATGAGTTGCGTATAGAATAACGTGTGAACGCACTTGATGCAGCAGACTAAGAGCGTTGAGTGAGACGTTGAACGAGCCAACATGGACGACCTTGTAAACCGAATCGATGTGTGCATGAAGCGTCGAAGATTCGAGTTTGGCGAATGGATAAGCCCGATTGACGCCTGTCAAAATGGCAGCCATCAGTCTACTGTCGGGCTCGCCGCGTTTGAGACAAGCTTTGAAGAATGCAAAATACACGTCGATCAGAGAATTAGCAACTTCAACGTCCTCGCGGCCCAAAACAAATTGCGTCAGTAGACATATGGCGTAGTACTGCGCTCTCTGCGCGACGTTCTTTCGGAACAACATTTTTTCAATTTCACGCAATACAACGAGCTTCATGTTTGGATGTTCGAGCAACAGTTTGCCCATACAGAAAACAGCCTTCGAGGCTACTTTGCTGCGGGGATCGCCAATTTTGTTCACGAGAAACTCAAGGAGCTTGTGCTCTTGCTCGGAATTCGCGATCAACAAATCGGTCATAACGGCTACAGCCTTTTCACGATTTGCATCGACGGTATCGGCCGCTACCGTGGACAGTAACGTTATGAAGCGCTCGTATTGCTCGTGCAGTTGATCCTCGAAGTACCAGTGGGCCAGCAATTTTTTTCTCTGCACCTCTCTCGTCGCTTTCGTCGCGTTATCCCCCGAATGCAGAGAATCCAGCTTGTCCAAATTTTGCTCCTCAAACTTCAGAAGCTTATACTCCGGATGAAGTAAATCGGTAACGAACAGGTCGCGAAGGGACGTTATCAGCATCGAACTCTGACTGTGCTTAGACGCTTTGACCTGGGATACGAGCGAGACGAGACGCCCGAGATTATACTTTGGATTGTTCTGTATGAGAACGATACTAGCGGCTATTTTGTCCGCACTTGTACCCTTTGTTAGTGCCGTTTTTAACCACTCGAATTCGGAATCTCGTGACTTTGACTCTTTTAATTGGTACACCGCTGTTTCGGCTTCCAAATGCTTTTTTCCATTTGCTTTCAAATCCATAACTTCAACTTCCGTCTTCTCATGCTTGCGAGGCGCCACTTCTTTCTTGTACTCGTCGTACCATTTCTTATTTTCCCCCGACACGTCGCCATCATCGCCCAGCACTCGAGCGTGAGATTTCATCTGGGTAAAAAAGGTGGAAATAATTTTTGTATTATCCGTGCAAAAGTAAAATCGTTTGGATTTTTCAACTTTGCACTTGCTATCGGAACCTTCGATTTCCAAATTGCAATTTTTTAACTAAAAATGGAAAAGCATATCTATTAGGTATGGATATGCAATGTTTTCATATTGAAAATTGGAAATAAACTAAAATAAAAATGGTCATATACAGGTATGAGAACATGTCCAGATACAATATTCTAACAGTGTTTATAATCCAGCGATATAGAAGCAAAGTTACAATATTGGTAGAAGAAAATAATCATCAAAGTACTCGTACCTCGTGGTGGCAGCGTATAACCTCTTAAGAAAAACCGACTCGATAAAGCGTCGACTTTACTTTGAAAGCACGTCGTGGAAACAAGCCCGCTTACGCATTACGGTTTAGTGTAAACGATCATCAGTTTTTCTCAACTTTTTACACAAGCACGCTGATTACAGGAATACAAAGCACGTGTGACGCGAGTTGATGATGGAAATCGGCGTATCGTGAGGAGGCGACTTCCTGCGGTCGTTTGATGAACTATCATGTGCGCTTTCGGTTGAACCCCGTATCGCGCCTTGCTATTTTTAAGGAGGTTGCTCAGCTATCGCGAGATAGTAAGAATTTGCTGGAATTTATTGAGGATATTTGCGAACAGGTGTTACGACTCCGTGTAAAATTTCTAGTACTTCGTCTGCGTGATTGTTGAGTAATTTGTTATTGAAGTTAGGCTCTTATACACGGGAGACATAGCAAAAGCTTCATGAGAACTCTAATACGACTGTCGCAACATAAGAAAAATAGTAAGAATTGAATGGAAATAAGCGGAAAAAATTCTTTACATTTTTATGAATAATTTCAACGAAGAGTACAGCGTTTTGTCTGTCTCGTTATCGAGATATTCGTGGAATAAAACAGGACATTTAAGCTGATTTGCGTGAAACGATAAAGCGCCCTACGGCACGTAACAACGGTACTGTCAAGTCGGCCATTTTGAATAGACGCCAAAATTTAAAACGCACATACTATTGCTTCCTTGTTATAAATTTCTTACCACGGTTTCATAAAAAGTATTTAAATATTTTTAATCATTCTTTACAGAAGCTGCAGCGCATGTGTTTCGTCATAACCTCCAAATCAATTACGCGTCGCCCCTCGACCGCGCAATCATTTTTCGGTTCAACTACTTTTTTCCGCCGCTTTCCAGGTTGTACTTGCTCCAACCGTCGATTGTATTGTTTTTCAGTTTGCATTGTTCCCTTCCATCTTTTCATTTTCGCCGAACAAAAAAAACCAATTTCGTGATGGATGTTGGACAGCTACGCGTTCACGATGTGGCGTTCGTATCTGAGGTCAGCGATACCAGTCACTGAGAACCAAGCTGTGCGTTTGCTACGTTTTAACTTGGTAAAGGAGCTATACCAGTGTGAAGGCTGAAAATTTGGGTGATTTTCGGGAATATTTTGGAAGAAAAGTACTCAATTAAATGTTTCGGAAAATTAAGAATACATTTGGCTATGTTTGACCTATATTACATAATTTTGTCATAGAAAAATATTGAGATCCAAGCGACTTATGCGCTGCCTTCGGAGGCGCCGAAAAAAAGTTCCTCCACTGCTGAAAGTATTCCGGCCGATTGAGTAGCTGAAACCGAAAAAGTAAAAAATGTCGTTAAACTGGAATGTATTTCCTGTACAATGACGTAGGATTTTCAAAAAATATCAAAATCTAACAAAATGGCGTAGTTATGAAAAAAGTATGTTTTCTTGCATATAAAATGGTCGTTTTTTGCAATGCCAAATCGTCAATTTTCATCCAATCAAAAATATCCTACTTCATTGTAGAGTAAATATACTCACTTCAAATTTCAAGTCAATCGGATAATTGCTCTTTGAGTTACAATGTCAGAAAATTTGAAAAATCTCATTTCGAGAAAAACGCGTTTAAAAATGTAACTATCGATTTTTGCAAGATAAAATGAATAAAATGAGGCCTTGATTTTTTTACAGGATATTATTGAAAGTATAAACTATCGAAAAAGGCAAAAAAAATCGATTTTTTGAAAGTGTCACACTGGTATAGCCCCTTAAAAACTTATTCGCGATGCAAATAAACAAAAAATATTAATAACATTTCTAAACAGTCAATTATATGCATTCCACATATTTATTAGCTGAAATTTATTTATCTTGCGTAACCGAAAATTTGATTATTCGGGGTTAGCAGCCGTTACAGGCGCCCCTGTTTAAGCATCTGAGTTTCCCTCTTGCCGCCTGCCCCACAAGGAGCCTCAGCAGCCACGTTAAGAAGTTTCGGGGCTAAAATTGAAATGCTTGTAGACGATTAAAATTTATATGCCCGAGAGGTTAAATTAGGATGCATTGACTGTCCAAAAATCAATCAGTTTTACACGATAGTTTCGGAGATGTTTAATGTTGAAGTTGAACCTTTATCCATTTGATGATACACATGACACATTTGGTGATTTGAGTTTTAAAAACTAATAAAACCGTGATTATAGTGTTGAGAATGTCGCGTCAAATAATTAATCGGTTTCTCTACTTCGTTAAATGATAATACTCGAAAAAAGATGTGAATTTTGAGCTCGAACGGTTTGTTTTCGGACATTAACGAAAATTGTAGGTTAAACCTGCAGCACCGCATTAACTGGCGCTGTCGAGTGAGCCCAAGAAGACTAGAGCTAAGGAGTCCGAACGCTTACGGCGATCACGATCCAAAAGCGTCCACGGAAATCCAGTTATTAGTGGTTGGCGGTTTCACCGCGTGCGTCGCTGCTCATCACCGAACCGAAATGAACTGAGCGACAAGAACGCAACCGACGCCATCCGCCAAAGATGATTCCTGCTTGTCATCCATGTTGAAATAAAGCGTGTGCGGACCGTGCGGACTAACGAATTTCGCGTTTAATAAAAAATAATTGTGTCTCGGTGTAAAATATATTTATCGTGATCTGCGGTGAAAACTATCGAAGGAGTGTTATGTATTGTCTGATGTTTATAAATAAATTTTGTTTGTTACTGCTTCCGCAACGATAAGAAAACATATCGACTGAATTTCGGTATTTCGTTATTATTTTTTATCTGTGCAACGTATAGTATCATAATATGGGAATATGATGTGTGATAATTTGTAAAACTTTTATCTGGATTGAAAAATTCTTATGAATGTTCTTGTGTTTATAAATAAATTCTGTTACTGCATCCACAACGAAGAAAAAATATTGTCTTAATTTCTTTATTTCGTTATTATTCTCTATCTGTACAGCGTATCATCAGTGTGAATATGATGTGATTCAAAATTTATATCAATTTTCTTGTGTCTATAAATGTATTTTCTTAGTTACTGGTTCCGCAATGAAAAAAAAATATATTGTCTTAATTTCTGTACTCCGTTATTATTCTCTATCTGTACAGCGTATCATCGATGGGAATATGATGTGTGATAATTTGCAAAACCTCAGTCGTGATTGAAAATTCTTATAAATTTTTCTTGTGTCTATGAATGCATTTTGTTAGTTACTGCTTCCACAACAAAAAAACCATATTGACATAATTTCTGTATTTCGTTTTTATTATTTATCTGTACAACGTATATAATATGTGAATATGATGTGTGATCATTTGCAAAAGCTTTATCTGAATTCAAAATGCTCATGAATTTTCTTGTATCTAGAAATAAATTTTGTTTGTTACTGCTTCCGCAACGAAAAAAAACATATTGACTTAATTTCTGTATTTAGTTGTTATTCTTTGTCTGTACAGCGTATCATAATGTGTGATAATTTGTAGAGGTTTTGTCCAGATTCAGAATTATTATGAATTTTGTCAGAGTCATAAACTATTATCATGTCATGGGAGGATCCTTTCTAGTGCGATCTAGCGGAAAAAATCAAATCTGTGAGATCGATTTATCTGTACAGTGTATCATAACATGTGAATGTGATGTGTGATAATTTGTAAAAGTTTTGTCTTGATTCAAAATTCTTGTGAATTTTCTTGTGTTTATAAATGAATTTTGTTTGTTAGTGCTTCCGCAACGAAAACAAAAATATATTGACTTCATTTCTGTATTGCGTTATTATTATTTATCTGTACAGCATATTATAATGTGTGAATATGATATCATAATGAGTGATAATTTTAGAAGTTTTGTCTAGATTCAAAATTCTTATGAATTTTCTTATGTCTATAAATGAATTTTGTTTGTTACTGCTTCCTCAGCGACAAAGAAAACATTGACTTAATTTCTTTATTTCATTATTTTTCTTTATCTGTACCACGTATCATGATGTCTGGTCATTTGTAAAATTTTGTCTGCATTCAAAATTCGCATGAATTTTCTTGGGTCTATAAATAAATTTTGTTTATTGCTGCTTCTGCAATGAAAAGAAACATATTGACTAAATTTTCACATTTCGTTATTATTCTCCAAAACAATCTATATTATCTATATAAGACTTCTATCTATCTAATATAAAGAAATTTCCTGCACCAACTGCTTTCACAATTAATTTGATCCAATTACCGTTCCATATGAAGAAGAAAAGGGTGCTTCTTGCATATCGTACGGCACTGTTTTTAAATTAATTTGATCAAATTATCATATGAAGTAGCAAGGGGTGCTTTCTGCATATTGTACGGCACTGATTCGTTCCTGATTTCAATTCGGTTCGGTGAAGAGCAGCGCCACCCTTCTCATCTGGATTTCCATGGACGTTTCTTCAACAGAGATTAATGGGGAGATGCACAACGCGGCCCTTTTCGGCGTGCTTCGTAAATGGCGCTAAATCGCGGCGGCGAGTTCGGGAGTATGATTTCGTGATCATCGCCTCTGTCGAGGTTGCAGATTTCCTTGTAGCCGCGCGAGTCCGTGATCACCACTCAAGTTGGTATCGCAGTAGCGTGAACACGAATGGGTAGCTCGGTGGGGGAAAAGTCTCTGCCCCTCGCTCGCTCGACAGGCGAACGGAGCGAGGTTTTCCGTCCGATCGAGCTCGACATATATGTGTGGCCGCACTGCGGATTGGAATATGCATTAAATGAATTTCAAAGTGAAAAACATGTATCGAGATCATTGTTTTCTCTCGGTTGCCCGTTTATGCCGAAAATGCGGGTTAAAAAAATTAACGACGAACCGCGTTGAAAAATAAAACGCCGCAACGACCGTGAAAGGTTCAAAAAGAAATCTTGAGCCTTTGCCGCGATCGTTTCGGCATTTTTTTTCAACAGTAAACATTATGGAAAAGTGTGTATCATAAATGTTTCTTTATTTGCAATGAGCGTCGTGGCTGAGTTGTAGCGTGACGGATTACGATGCTGAAGGTCCGGGTTCAATCCTCGGTGAGTGAACTTTTTTTTCTTCATTTTATATTCAGAAAATTTCTACCTTACTCTCGCTTTATCTATTCTCGCCTGTCTAGGCATTATTTTTTATATTTAATTCATATATGTATAACAAACAAAAAATGTTGCTACGGGCGTCGAAGCCGCGCCGTCCGTACTCAGAGCTCGGACGCAGTGCAGCCAGATCGCGCGTAAAAGTTACCCCCTCTCTAGTTTCTTGCGCGCCCATACACCATCGTAGTAGCGTGTGTCCGTGAGCGAGCGATGCTCGGACATCTTCGGAAAGAGCCGAGCAAGGCGAAGCGTCCCGACCGCGCCTTCGGCTGCTACACCAATGCATGGACGCTGAGCAGCACGTTCATGTGCGGCCAAGCTGAAACGAAGGCTTCGAGGGAAAAAGCAATCTGAGCACGACTCGCACGTGACGTCACCCGACGGCACGCGCGAGGGTGCCGTCAATGCATGATTTCAATGCTTAGTTCTTGATTCTCTGCGTTATTAATGTATACAAAAAAATGTATTGCGCACTCAGGTCGCTTATTTTTTTAGTTTATACGTTAATTTAAACATAATAATATATCTAAATTACAACTTATTTATCTTATATAAAATTGTTTACGCTTTACTCACACCCATCCTTATGCCAAATAAATTATAATTCATAAAAGTAAGCGGAAATATATTTATATTCGTATTATTATATTAATTCTCATACTTTCATCAAGCGATAAAGCATTATCCCCAAAAACAAGCCAATCATCCATCCGGCCGCGAATTGTAAGTACCGCGTATATTCTACAAGCGATGAGATGGTCCCGTTGGTAGCGTTCCTGGCTTTCTGATTTCTTATTTTTTTTCCTGGAAATTTCTCCTTTTCCTATGACCTGAGTGAACGGCTGCGGAGATATTCGGAGAAAAGTTAAAGATGAAAAGAAATGAGATTTTCGTTAAAAAACTTTTTATTATTATTATTTTTTTCGGAAATTTCTTTTTTTCCTATTACCTGAGTGAACGGCTGCGGAGATATTCGGAGAAAATTTAAAGATGAAAAAAAATGAGATTTTCGTAAAAAAAACTTATTATTTTTTTTCCGGAACTTTTTCTTTTTCCTATTGAGTTTGTTTGGGTTTGTTTGGAGTTTGAGTCATACAAACACAGATTTAAACAATCTTGAACATTCACATCTCCGAAATAGAAAGACGTGAGTATCTAATATTGGTAATACCATCTATAGCAAAAAGCCAGATATCGAGGATACAAACTTCGAAAGTTTTGATCTCAGATAGGCAAACGAGCGATGGTCCATAATAGCGAACACCGAAATAGCGAACATCAAAGAAGTGGACGAGTTGCTTCCTAATTTTCTGCCGATTTTCGCTAACACGTACGAGATTCTTTTAAAGTCTTTAAGAGGGGATATACATTTACAATGATCAAAAAATCAATTTCTTTTCTTTAAGGGATAACACCATTCTAGGAATTTGGAAAAATCGTTTTCTTTTGGCTTCAAAAATACTTTGGGGTCATAAAAACAATATGCAGTTGGTCCTGCAGCGATTTTTTTTAAGGTTGGATAAGTGTGTACAGTAGAACCTCGATTATCCGAACCTCGATCATCCGAACCCTCAATTATCCGAACGATGACTTAGTTTATCCGGAAGCTCAATTATCCGAACGTTGGCGCGAAAGATACATGGTTGCTCGCTGCCACCACCGTGAGCAACAATAAGCAACCCAACGCAACTTCTCCTTCTCAAACAGCTGCGAGACTTAGACGCTCAAAAACGCGTTGCAGCCGTTCGTCAATTAAAAATGGACGATTTTATTTTTAAAAAATATTTTAAAAGGCACTCGACTTTTTTCAGGTGCTTAAAACACACACACACACACACACGCGCGCGCGCGCGCACGCACACACACACATATATAAATATACAGGGTGGGCGGAACATTGACGTCCAAAAATAAAATTTAGGTCCCTTGTATCCTGGGGTATCCGAATAACCCCCATGTATATCCCGCGACTTTTCATAGTTTTCGAGTTACGAATTTTCGACCTGACCAATTAAAAAAAAAATCTAAAAAAAAAGTAGAAGACTGTCGAGATTTTTTTGCAACTGAATCTTCATGAGTAGTACTTTTATGCATAAAATAATCAGCTTCGTAACTGTGATGAAAGTTATTAAAATGTTGGTGTAAAGTGGAAAATTTATGTTCGGTAAATTATGACTTAAATTTTCAACTTTAAATTAAACATCTAAACAGGTGACTTCATGGTTCCTAATTAGGTCTCAAGAATGCGCCAGACTCTCAGCTTTCATAATCATTAAAAAAAAAAGCAGTACTTAATAGGGGTACTTTGGCTACAATTGACCTTCAAAGACAGCGAGGTGGAAAATTCTTAAAATTAGCCATCTGATTTAAAAAAATTGCCCATTTTATCATTCCCAAAGATATTTAGTTTGTTACCTAACCAAAAATGACTGCAGGAAAGCTAAGATTTAAACATTTAGAGGTTTATTTTTTTTTAGTTCGATTCAAGTTTAATGAATTTTGGGCCATCCGTGCTTGTAACGAGAACGGATCGCGTAAACGAGCTTTTACCTGATCCATGAGAACGGATCGCGCAAAATTCATTAAACTTAAATTAAACTAAAAAAAATAAACCTCCAAATGTTTCAATCTTAGCTTTCCCTGCAGTCATTTTTGGTTAGTTAACAAACTAAATAGCCTTAGGAATGATAAAATGGGCAAATTTTTTTTTTAATCATATGGGTAATTATAAGAATTTTCCACCTCGCTGTCATTGAAGGTCAATTGTAGCCAAAGTAGCCCTATCAAGTACTACTCTTTTTAATGGTTATGAAAGCTGACAGTCTGGCGCATTCTTAGGGCCTAATTAGGAACCATGAAGTCACCTGTTTAGATGTTTAATTTAAAGTTGAAAATTTAAGTCATAATTTACCGAACGTAAATTTTTCACTTTAGACCAACATTTTCATAACTTTCATCACAGTTACGAAGCTGATTATTTTATGCATAAAAGTACTACTCATAAAGATTCTGTTGCAAAAAAAATCTCGATAGTCTTCTACTTTTTTTAAAGATTTTTTTTCAATTGGTCAGGTCGAAAATTCTCAAAAATGCAGTAAAAAATTCATAACTCGAAAACTATGAAAAGTCGCGCGACATACATGGGGGTTATTCGGATACCCCACGAAACAAGGGACCTAAATTTTATTTTTAGACGTCAATGTTCCGGCCACCGTGTATGTATATATATATATATATATATATATATATATATATATATATATATATATATATCAATGTTAATATGTATGTCAAATTTTTATATATATTTATGTATTTTTTTAAATGTAAAAACGTGTTGTTGATGATCTCGTCCCAAAAAACCCACGTTTCGATTATCCGAACTTTTGATTGTCCGAACTAGTCTCGTTCCCAATTGGTTCGGATAATCGAGATTCTACTGTATACGTAAGGCAGGTTTGCAGTCACAAGAGCCTCGCGGTTGAGATATGAGCGTGCGGGCTCTGAGTGTAGACGACGCGGGTTCGATCCCCGGTAGCAATGTCTTGTTTTTTTTTTATTAAGCATATACGAATTAAATATCATAAATAATGCCTGAACAGGCGAGAATAGCTAAAGCGAGAGTAAGTTCGAAATTTTCTGAATATAAAATGAAGAGAAAAAAGTTTATTCACCGAGGATTGAACCCGGACGTTCAGCATCGTAATCCGTCACGCTACAACTCAGCCACGACGCTCATTGCAGATAAAGAAACATTTATGATACACCCTTTTCCATAATGTTTACTGTTGAAAAAAAATGCCGAAACGATCGCGGCAAAGGCTCAAGATTTCTTTTTGAACCTTTGACGGTCGTTTCGGCGTTTTATTTTTCAACGCGGTTCGTCGTTAATTTTGTTTAACCCGCATTTTCGGCATAAACGGGCAACCGAGAGAAAACAATGATCTCGATACATGTTTTTCACTTTGAAATTCATTTAATGCATATTCCAATCCGCAGTACGGCCACACATATATGTCGAGCTCGATCGGACGGAAAACCTCGCTCCGTTCGCCTGTCGAGCGAGCGAGGGGCAGAGACTTTTCCCCCACCGAGCTACCCATTCGTGTTCACGCTACTGCGATACCAACTTGAGCGGTGATCACGGACTCGCGCGGCTACAAGGGAATCTGCAACCTCGACAGAGGCGATGATCACGAAATCATACTCCCGAACTCGCCGCCGCGATTTAGCGCCATTTACGAAGCACGCCGAAAAGGGCCGCGTTGTACATCTCCCCACTAATCTCTGTCTTCAACACTGCGTTCGTACTCCTTAGCTCTAGTCTTCTTGAGTGAGCCACTCACAGTCAATCATTAACGGGCATTTCGAAATCGGCGAGTGTTTAAAACGCACATATAGTATTACAGCATTTGGACTTCATAATAAAATGTATTTATTGCTCCGCTTCACAGTTTTAACGTTTTCTCGACTTTGTCGAATCAAACATTATTTATAAAACGTTGACCCGCAAACATGCTATGAACGCTTGTAAGCGCAATATGAACCGCGGCCCTTGTCAAATAATCGGCTATTTTATCCTGAATAAAATTGCAACATATTTATGTTTAGTTGGAAAAATTATAACTATTAACATGCTTTCCTAGGCAATATCCATGAGTTGGGTTTCTTTTTATCTTTCCGAAATATCAGCCGTCTCGGTGAACATTAGAAATCTGCAAATCGGCTATTTCTCCTGCAGTCATGGCCGCTCGGGCGGTGTGACATAGCCTTAAGGAGTGTGGAGCGTTAGCCACAATCCAAAATTTAAAAAATATATATATTTGTCATTGTCTAGACTATGATGAGTCTTGACGAAATTTCTAGTTTTTTTCACCACAAAAAGCCAGAGATAAAAAATAGTTTAATGTATGTAATTTAACGTGCGGTTAGATAGGCAAATTCTCACACTGCGGTTATGTAATTTTTTTCGCTATTCGGCACCCCTTTCCAACAACGTATTAATGCTAAGTAAATCTTTGTAAACATTTGGAACAAAAAAGAACCCATCTTGCCGATCGTAAACCATATATATTCAATATTAAATCATCAAGGTTTGATGAAAGATCACGAATCTTGGCTGGTGAATGAAGAACATTGCTGCCAACCTCAATGTTCGTGGAGTTGCCGTAGTTCGGCAATACTTAATATTAATTAATGGCAATGATAAATAATCTCGTGATATGAATATAAATAGGCATGATTAAATACCAGTTTTTAATAGATCAGTATTTCCCTCAAAATATTAGCCATTTTCGAGCCGATTTGGAATCGAAATTTTAATTTCTTGTTATTACTACGGGCGCACAAATATTTTTCTGTGAAACGGATTTTCAAAAGCTCTTGGGTACACAAAAATAAACGTACTCCACACTTGCAAAGTTGCACAAACAAACTCTCTGTTTTACTTATAACACTTATGTACAAACGATCCATACAAAGAATTGATTATAAAAATAACGCTCGAGAAGTAATGAATTAACCAGTTTGTCGTTCTTAAACTTTTATTCGTTCGATAATAAACTATAGCGGTACTAATGTTTATCGTCAGGATTTCTCTTCTTCTTCTTCGTTTTGCTCGGGATATCTTCCTCCACGGATCGTTTTTTTGTTTTATTCCTTGTGTTTGGCTCGGTGTCCGAGACGCCATTTTCCATTGGAACGTCCGCGGCATTGCCGTTTTCGAACTTTACCGTACTAAAATCTAACGATTCCAGACCTTCCGACATCGCCTTTGCGCGCAATTCGCGAGCCTCTTTCTTCAATTTTTGCTTGTCCTTCTGTTTGCTACGTATTTTAAGCTTTTTCTTCAATTCCTTTTTCGACTTTTTGCCGCCTGCCGTATTGTCCTCGTTTTCGGATTCCTCCTCCGATTCGGCCTCGTCATTTTCCTGCTTCGATTGCGTTCCGTTGGCAAATACACCTTTCGCCTGTTCGTTCGACTTTGTTGTTCTGCAATTCACATTTCAAGCAAACCGTTGTAACGAATCGCTAACTATAATGCTTATAATTTAATCTACTTATAAACTTGTCGTTAAGGTAGCCCTATTGCTTCACACGAGTCATACCACTGATCATACTTCAGACTTGTGCAATTTCTAATTTTAACATATGCAAAAAAAATTGCAATAACTCAATTTTCCATGTGTAAACTGTTCAATGAATCTTCACATTTAATTAGAAAAATGAAAGAATAGTTATTCCAACGATTCGCGCAGTGTTTCTAGGTTTGATGTTTGGCAATATTGGTTCTATCTCCGTCTCTTTTTACTCAACCAGGCGAGTTTCACCTCCATGCTTTTCAACGTCGATCTGTCAAAACAATGTCAGGTGCGGGAAATATAAAGCATTGTATTCGGGCCACGACTGGTAAAAAGCGTGGAAAATTTGTCGGTTAAAATTGAAATATGTGTGGAAATTCGAATGAGTGAGATGAGGTTAGGACTACAGTCAGCTGTTGCCTTGACGTCACGTCTCTTTATCGTAGCAAGTGGCAATAAATCCGAAACCGGAAGTTCGAATTAAACTTGATACTATATAAAAATTAGGTCAATAAGCGCAATTTTTTTTAGAGCACTGCATTACTACAAGTGCTTAGTATGTAAATCTGATTATTTTTAAAAATCTGACGGATTCCCACTATTATATACACTTTCGTAGCGACCGGAAATTGGATTTTTGTATGTCGTCTCGGAATTCCTTCACAGAAATACGCAATTTTAATATTTCTTTTCTCTGTAATTAGGTCGATAAACGACCCTGAAATTTTACAGAGACGATTATTGATATATTTAGTGAAGATGAAAAAAAATTATGAAAATCCTATTGAAGCCTGACGATAGGACTACCTTAAAGCTATGTTCCGTTGAATTGTACGTACATATTGGTGGGGGCTCCAATCTGCGATGCTAATCTATTGTAAGCGCTCTTCGCGTCTTTCGACAGAGACACGTGTATCCTATACTCGGCTACTGCATTCGCGATCAATTTCCAATCCCAGACTTTTGGCAAATGTTGCGGATACACCGCGTGCAAAAGAGTCATCAGAAGACAAACGAATTTTTGTCTAACTTCTTTACCACCGATGGCATTTTTCTTATTGGTCGGTTCGCCGTTCAAATTTTGCAGGCCCGAGGTCAATTCTTGCAATAGATTCAAGCTGTTGGCATATAATTTCTTTTCCATTTTCAATCTCACCAAATTGTTTTCCTCGCCCTTCACGAGCCTGTTATTGCGATAGAAAATCGTTAAGAATTCGAGAGCCTGACCACGTCGGAACGATCTTATTGTATTGTCGAAGGCGAAGTCCACCTGTTCAATAACGGATATCTTATTAGTTTGAATCATGGCGAAATATAATTGGGGGTTTTTAAACGATCAATGGTTAATAAGACGAGCAATATTAAGGGCTTACACTACTGTAAACGTCTAAAATTAAGTGATTTTGTGCGATTTTTTTTTTCGGTTGATGGACAAGCAAGAGGATAATAATACTCTAGAATGTTATTAGTCATATCTTCAAGTGAACAAAACAAAATTTATATTAATAAATTATACAAAATGCTGACGCCATTCTCGCGAGGCATGTTGAATTTGAGATGCTCTACGGCACGCACTATACCTGACGCAAATTTGAATTGGGATTTTTTTTAAAATTCTGTCAATATACATGAGTATAGCTAGAGAAATACGTAGGGGATTTTGAAAATATGATTTTTCGTGTAATTGGCAAGCATTTAAAGTAAAAACTCGATTGTCGACAGAAAAAGAGGACAATCATTTGTCAATAACTAATGTTATAATTAACTCATGGGAAATCCCATGCGTATTTCGCTTTGGAATTTTATTTTAAAGATGTGCTTAAAATTTGGAATGAAAAGTATGAAAATTGTTGAAGTTATGCTGTGTGCCGTTTTGCAGATCCACACGGGCCGCTTATTCTAGATGGTTCAAAGCATCTCTTAAGGGGGGCACTCCATATAGAGCCTTAAAAAAAATGCATTTTTTATTGCCTCAGTTTATAGTTTGAAACCTGTAGAATACGATGCAGTTAGTGATTTTGGTCAATTCTCAAAAATGACGTCCCGAGACGCCTTCGAGCGACCTCTGCTCCGTTTGGAGCCCTACGCGCAAGTATAGGCACCATGTGGAGAGGTGAGTCATCTATTCCATAATAACTGTTAGAAACACTTCTATACCCATATAAATATAGTATTACGAGGAAGCTGAAGGACTATTATACGGTGCTGGAACAGCTGATTAGTCGGTAAGTCCCAGAATCATACGTTTTTCCCTTGCCGAAACTTTAAACGCGATTATCTCGAAACTTTCTTTTTCAATGAATTGAAAATCAGTGTACACGATTGCTCAAAAACTATTTGACCGATCAAGATCACGTTTGGCACACGTTATTATGATACTTATGTGCCATTGATGAACCTCAAACCGACTAAAAATTATCAAAATGAACATGTTTTTGGCTGGGTCAAAGTTGGAAATGATTTCCGAAAAAATCAAATTTTTCGTTCTAAGGCCCTTTAGCCAATTATCATTGCTTTTCCAATATTAATGGCTCATCAAGTGACCACATGTATATACTAATCAATTTTTTCGCGCAGACTGTTTCAGATAATCATACGAGGTGCTGGAGTCCACACCGCATTCGCCCTCCCTTCCGGACAGCTTCACGGCGACGGGTTAGATCTCCGCCATTTTTAACTTTTTTCAAGCAACAAAAATCGTTTTGAAAACTAGAATTATGTAATAAAAAGTACTTATGACCCTGAAAAAATATGTACATTTCTTACTCTCCAAAACAAATAATGAAAATCGACTAAAATTCGGCGTTCTGTGTGGAGTGCACCCCTTAAGCGGATTAAAAAAAAATCATTTTTTTACATTCTACAGTGGTGTTACCCCTTAGCTTCTTTCAAGCAACAAAAATAGTTTTGAAAACTAGAATTATGTAATAAAAAGTACCTATGACCCTGAAAACTTATAACATTTCTTACCCGCAAAAAAAAATCATGAAAATCGACTAAAATTCGGCGTTCTACATGGAGTGGAGATAAGCGTATTAAAAAATATATATATTTTTAAATTCTATAATGGTGTTACCCCTTAACGCTGGAGAGGAATCATACTGAAAAGCGTTGATTTTGGTATTTATGTTAAATTACGAGTGGAATAAACATCGTCTACCGTTTGCTAATATTATTACGAAGATGTATTGGTGAATGCCGATTTTTTAAAACCCTTTCAATACGGCGAAAAAATCAGTTTAGCGCGCTTCATTACCGGGAACAGTTATTTCTCCTCCAAGTGATTATTACGATGAAATAACTTTTCTGTCTGAAACTTGCTCAATAAGGATGCGAATTCCTCACCACTGAAATGCGCCTATGTTTTTCAGTAACTGGGACATATGTTGTCCCAGCCGTAATTACCATTTTTTTCTAGACTGGGACAGCCTATGTCCCGTCCTGTGTGAAAGGGTTAACATGGCAGTTTATTCATCGTTACAAAATACGAAGATTGTACTTTTTACTCATACTCACCAATAGCGGAGCCAGTTGCCAATTACCGACCCACAGAAGTTGCAGTGCGCTCTTGAACAGGCTGGCGGGCAGCACGCAATCTCGTTTTTTGAAAAATGCCGTCAAATTTTCGCCGTATATCTGAACGAGAGTTTCATCGGGCAGGCCTGCTTGTTGTACGCATCTGACGAGGAAGGTCGCGCATTCGGCAAGTTTGTCGCCCATCTCCTGACACACAGCTGTGGATCTTTCGCCCTTTTCCATCAACAGCTTGGACACATCGGTCAATAGTTGTGCATCGACGCCCTCTGTGTCTTTGAACTTCTTAACGCCCGATAATTTTTTCAGGCAGGTTCTCACACGATTTTCCAACGGCTTTTGATGAGGGTCCTTGATACAATATTCCAAAAGTGCGAAGAGGGGTACGAGCATGTCGAGGGCCAGAGCCATCGAAGGGCCCGAGTCTATGTAAGTCTCCAACAGATCTATCACGCGAACACGGAAGTGCGTGACTGACTGGGCCGACTTTTCTTGTTTTTTGGACGGAGTTTGGCGATTTTCGCGAAGTATGCGAAAAGCCGCTGCCAATGATTCGTCCAAGCGCTTTCCCTGGTCCTCGTCGATCTGGTCGACGTCGATGTCCTCGTCGTCGGTATGCACGCAAGCGTCACCGAGTGCCTGACTTACCGCGAGACGCAAGCGATCCGTCACTGTGTCGTCCGCGTCGTCGTCGTCATCGCTTGTGTCCTTGTCGGAATCATTATCGCTGTCGTCGTTATTCGTGTTCTCTTCCTCTTCGACGCCATCCATACTTGCCTTACTGGAATTATCGACGCCTTCACTCTCGCCATCCTCGACGCTCGAGTCCGAATCGTCGTCGTCCGACGAGTCATCGTCAGTTTCGTCGTTTTTCGAAACCAAGGGACTCTTGTCGTTCTTCGGGTCTAATACCTGAGGCAAAAATCATCAAAGTTTAGTCAAGCGTTGACTTTGTCGTGACATTTTCAGTCTTCGGTAATGACAAATTGTGCGAATACTGACGGAGAGTATTTGGTGAATCGAAGTAGCAGTCAAAACCGCACACATATGAGGAAATACGCATTTCACCATGGACCGTAGAAGATGACTGTTTCGGGATAAAAGTGATAACAGAAGATCGACGATAACTTCGACCCACTCGGGCTCATCGTCAATCGCGTCGTTGCGCTTTTTTCCCTTCTTCGATTTGTTCTTGCTCAATCGTTTCGAACAGCTGTGAATCTCGTTTATAGCCGATATGGCCATCTCGGGATCGGAAAACAATTGCAGTCCCATGTGCAGATCCATCGTGTAAAATATCAATACGGCGTGTTTGTTTCTCGAATCCCCTTCGAGTTTCGTGATAAAAGTCATCATTGCGTTCCACGTTTCGATCGCCGGCTCCGTTAGGGGAGTTCGAAGCGTGCTCGTCTTGTTGACGAACAATTCTTCGTTCAGATGATGAATCAATTCGCTGAGCACCGCTCGTAAATCGCTGAGCTTCGGCAATTTATGGTCGAGAGCCCGATAAAAACTTTCCTTGAAATGGGCTTTGAATAAAAAGAAATACACAAGTCGTATGTGATTAACGAAAGCTAGAGAAAATGCAAGATATCACGATACATTTTACATTATGTACTCACGAGCCAATTCAATCCCGACGTTCGGAGCTTCGCAGAGGCCTAGATTGAACAAGAACTTTAGCTGATCCAATCGCCATTTATGTTCCGTATTGACGGCAGGATGGCCGAGCAATCTAGAAAATTGAATAATTATTTTTATACTAATTACACCATAGTGAAAAGTACTTGATTAATTCCTGTTCTACTTTCGGCTAATTCCAATATTTAAAGGGCTACATCTACCTAGAAACCCGAACAAAAATGGCCGAATTCCGACTTTTTTTCTGGGAAAGGGTAGGTGAAAAAGAAACGCATTTTTTTAACACTAACAAGGAACATCCCTCAGGTATTGTCCTTCGATTTTGTTGAAAGTTACATATGTCATGAAGCATTGAAAACTGAGCGACATGTATTTTTTTTATCGGCGGAAAAACGGTTTTGGGGGGTGAAACCAGCCCTCGAAGAAAGGCATGTCAGGGTTAGTTTTCAATGCTTCATAACATATATAAGTTTCAATAAAATCGAAGGACGACACTTGAGGGATGTTCCTTGTAGGTACATATATTGAGGGCCTTTTGAAAAAAAATCACCCAAAACTACAGAAAAACAACAAAAACATGGCCGCAGGTTTCGAACAGTAGGCGGACACGATATCTCGTGAACCGCTTCGATGGCCTGTTTCCAAATTTACAAGAGATACAATGAGAAACATTGAAAGGTCGTTTACGATCTCACTTTGTAAAAACCGATCTTCATTGGGGTTTCGTACCCAAAGGGTAAAACGGAACCCTATTAATGACACTCTGCCGTCTAGCCGTTTGTATGTCGCGGGTCTCTAGCTCGTAAACGGAATGAGTTACAGACCTGAAATTTGAATATTTTGCGTAGAATGTTGGCCCACAACCGAATATTGAATTAGAAATTCAATAAAATTATTTTTCATGGAACCCATACATGAAAAAAGAGCGGAATTTTTTTTTCTACCATAGCATGTGGGGTGCCATTTTTTAAAGCTCATTAAGTAGAGTACGAATATTTTTTTTTCTTTTTCACCTTCAAAAATGAAAAATGGCGGGCCGTCAAAATTGTCGGTTTTAGACAATTTTTGATACGGGGTCTATCTCAAAACTAAACTAGTTAGGAATTTGGAATTTTTGTATATTATGTACCATATACTGTATTTACCCAACAAATACTGGTAACGCCCATTCATAATGTAGTAAGCATAATAATTGAGTGTATACATAACACAAACGCTTGATCCAAAACCGAATGTTGAATTATAAATTCAATAAAATTATTTTTCATGGGGGTCCCATACATGAAAAAGGAGCAGAAAATGTTTTTTTTTCTTACCCTGGCATGTGGGGTGTAATTTTTTAAAGCTCTTTACGTAGAGTACAAATATATATTTTTTTTCTTTTTCACCTTTAAAAACGAAAAACGGCGGGCCGTCAGAATTGTCTGTTTTAGACAATTACTGATGCGGCGTCGATCTCAAAAACTAAACTAGTTTGGAATTTGGAATTTCAGTATATTATGTACGATATACTGTATTTGAATAACTAAAATCAATAAAAAAGTTAATTCGTCATTTGTACGGAACCCTAACAGTGCAAGGCTCGACTCGCACCTGTTTTTTTTTAAAGTTATGTAAAAATGACGACTTTTGATCATAGATTTTGTATGCTCGAGTTTTAATTCGTCGCGACTTTGTCAAAAAAAAAAATGATTTGAAAAATCGACGATCGTCAACGACTCTAATTTATTCTGACCTTGAATAATCCGTTTGGTTTTTAGATTTCAGATGGACCGCTTAAGCTAGAGTTCTTCTGTATTTTTTGGTGATTTGTTTTGAGGTAGTCCTATCGCTTCACACTAGTCATACCACTGATCATACTTGAGACTTGTACAATTTCCATTTTTAACATATGCAAAAAAATAATTTGTAATAACTAAAATTTTCCATGAGTAAACTGTTTAATGAATGTTCACATTTAATTAGAAAAATGAAAAAAATAATTATACCAACGATTCGCGCAGTATTTATAGGTTTGATATTTGGCAACATTGATTCTATCTCCGTCTCTTTTTACTCAACCAGGCGAGTTTAACCACCATGCTTTTCAACGTCGATCTGTCAAAACAATGTCAGGTGCGGGAAATATAAAGCATTGTATTCAGGCCACGACTGGCAAAAAGCGTGGAAAACTTGTGTCGGCGAAATATATCGGTTAAAAATGAAATATGTGTGGAAATTCGAATGAGTGAGATGAGGTTACGACTACAGTCAGCTGTTGCCTTGCTGTCACGTCTCTTTATCGTAGCAAGTGGTAAAAATCCAATACCGGAAGTTGAAATCAAACTTGATATTACATAAAAATTAGGTCAATAAGCGTAGTTTTTCCGAGAGCATTGGATTACAAGTGTTAAGTAAGCAAATCTGATTATTTTTAAGAATCTGACGGATTCCCACTATTATATACACTTTTATAGCGATCTCGGAATTCCTTAACAAAAATACGCAATTTTAATATTTTTTTCTCTGTAATTTGGTGAATAACCAACCGAGAAATTTTGGAGAGACGATTATTAATATAATTGATGAAGAACGTAAAAAAAAAAATGAAAATCCTATGAATTGAAGCCTGGCGATAGGATTCCCTTAAAGGCTCTCAACATATGTACTTTTGTGTTTAAAAAGTGCGTTTCTTTTTCACAGTTTCCCAGAAAAAAAACGGAATGTGGCAATTTTTTCGCGCCTCTAGGTAGATGCAGCCCCTTAAATCTACAAAGCCAATACACACCTGGTCAATAGTTGTACAACGTAAACTCTTTCCGCGTTCGTCCAAGGCTCTGTATGGTCATCTTTCTTCTCCTTCGGCTTCGTGTTACTTGCCATTTCGTCATAAAGTTTCGATAACTTTTTGACACCATCGACACTCATGTTCGCTGTTAACATCTGGATGACCTTGGTACCCGTTATTTTCTCGATCATAATATCGCCTGGATACAGAATCAGCTTTTTCAACACTCCAACTTGCGTCTTGGCTTTGATATCCTTGTCGTTCATCACGGATATCAACTGACTGAGCAGCGACTTGAACGTTATTGCTATCTCGTCCTGGCGATTTTTCTTGCAATTAGTGAATCTTCGAATCATGTGGTGCAAAAAATTCGGCGTCAGTAGCGACGGCAAGAGCGTCTTGTCTCGGATGTTCGTTAGGATGTGCTTGAAGAGCTCGAGACCCAAATATTCTATGCTCTTGGAAGGCTTGATGAAACGCTGGTCGATACCACACCAAAATTCCACGAGGTACTCCGAGGATACGATTTTTTCGCAAAATAGCTTGAACACGGGATGACGACAGCACACGATTCTTGGTATGTCCTGGAAATCGAAACGTTTTTCACAAATATTTTTCGTAAATGACTATAACGTCGTAATGAAGCGCTATCGCGAAGAATCTTTTCTCCAAACAGTTGAAACAATTGAGTAGAATGATGTTAAGGGGAGGGTAGGGGTTTCAGCGTGAAAAAAAATCACTTTTTTGCGAATTCTTTTCATCTATATGGATAGAGTAAATTTATTGAAACCTTTTGTACATTGTTAAGTGTCATTTCAAGAACATTCCGTGAAATTTGTACGCGAAAGTATCCACAAACAAGCCGGCGCCGAGTTTTTCTCGAAACCACTTTTTCAATGTCCGTGTTCACTGCCATTTGAAAACTACATGACCAATTTATTTTAAACTTGGTACACACTTTCTATATATAAAATACCTCCCCCCAACGGTTAGTTAGAGCTTTTTTTACATTGAGGGGGTTTTCACCCTCAAAATGGCGGAATTTTTTGTGAAACTAGCACTTTTCACTTTACATGACCACCAAAAATTTAGAAATGAAAAAAAAATTATTAAAGACCGTTGGTGGGAGGATTTGATGATACTTTGACTAAATTTTAATGGTACTTGATTTCAGATAATTTCTAGCTAAGATACAGTGAACACCGCAAATCGTGTTTTTCCACAGGCGTTCTTGGAAAAGCTTTGTCACCGGCTTGTTTGTGGACATTATCGCGTACAAATTTCACGGAATGTTCTTGAAATGACACTTAACAATGTACAAAAGGTTTGAATAAATTTACTCTATCCATATAGATGAAAAAAATTCGCAAAAAAGTGTTTTTTTTTCACGCTGAAACCCCTACGCCTCCCTTAAAAATATGCCTTTTGAATTCTATGCTTTAAATATGTGGGAAATTATCTGAATTAATGGCAAGCGAAATGTGATATTACAGTACCGATTATTATTGTAGAATGTTGATTATTTTAAAATACATTTTAGTTACGTTCTATATCATTAAATGATACAATGGTTATTTGCAATTCACCAAAAATGTACCTGTATGATTAACACATTAAGGGGCAAGTGTGACACTTCAAAAAATCGATTTTTTTTGTTGCCTTGTTCGACAGTTTATACTTTCAAGAATATCATTATCGTTTATATCAATATCATTTTATCATATTTAAAAATACATAAGAAATTAAATACATACTTAATTTCGTTCTATAACATTAAATGATACAATGGTTAAATGCAATTCACCAAAAATTTACCTGTATTATTAACACATTAAGGGGCTAGTATAACACTTAAAAAATCGTTTTTTTTTGTTGCCTTTTTCGACGGTTTATACTATCAAGAATATCATTATCATTTATATCATTTATATCAATATCATTTTATCTTGCAAAAATCGATGGTTAAATCTTTAAAAGCGTTTTTCTCGAAATAAGATTTTTCAAATTTGCTGACATTGTAACTCAACGAGCAATTAGCCGATTGACTTGAAATTTGAACTGAGTACTCTTGAATGTATTTACTCTACAATGACGTAGGATATTTTTGATTGGATGAAAATTGACGATTTGGCATTGAAAAAAACGACCATTTTAGAGGCAAGAGAACAGACGTTTTTTTCCCATAGTTACGCCATTTTGTTAGATTTTGATGTTTTTCGAAAATCCTACTTCATTGTACAGGAAATACCTTCCAGTTTAACATTTTTTCCTTTTTCGGTTTCAGCCACTCAATCGGCCGGAATCATGTCAGCAGTGGAGGAACTTTTTTTTTGGCGCCACCGAAGGCAGCGCATAAGTCGCTAGGATCTCAATATTTTTCTATGAAAAAATTATGTAATATAGATGAAATATAGCCAAATGTATTCTTGATCCTCCGAAACATTTAACTGGATATTTTTCTTCAAAAAATTCCCGAAAATCACCCAAATTTTCAGCGTTCACGCTGGTATAGCCCTTTAATGTTCATCGTATTTTTAAATATATATATATTTTATCATATCCAAATAATCAACGTTTTTTTTTCGCCCACGGAATATTGCTGTTCGGTTATCTGAATTTCCAATTACCCGAAAGGTGCCCAGTCCCAATTGGTTGGGATAATCCCTGCTCTACTGTACTTCTAATGTACTCACGGTTAACAATTTCAATAATTCCTTCATGTGTTCGCCATTGATGATATCTTGGTGGCCGAGATGTTCCTTGAGAAATTTGCCACCCACGAGAGTGGGAAACTTATCGTTCATTATCAACAAAACGTAAAAAGTGTCCAAAGTTTGACCTTCCCAAGGTTTTCCCAGTTCTTTCTTCAACAGCGGCCATATACCGGATTTCAGTGACTTTGCTTCCGATTGTTCGAGGTAGTTGGCCAGGAAAAAAATTGAAACAAAAGATAGATAACTTCTCTGTTGTCCAGCAGAGAATAAAACTTCGAAAATTTTTTGTTGCTTCTCGCTTTCGCATGTTATCAGTAGCTTGGATCTTATGAGCGTGCCGCACAGTAATATTCTCCCCATATAGATATCGGCGTTTTCCTGAATTGATAAAAAAAAAAATTATTGAAACTTGTCCAGTGCAAAAAAAAATTACGATTACCTTTAGACAAGGAAAAAATTTGCTGATTTTCATGTTTTTTTTTAATGAAATATATCTTTACCATTTTTGAGACTTAAAATTAGGTTTCATTACAACCTTTGGCTGTTACAAAGTATTTTTTTAAATTATTAATCTTTTCAAATGGCGGAGGTATGGCACGGTTTTCAAAACTGCATTTTCAAAACTGGCGTGACGGATAGCTATAAAACTAATCGACCGATTCGGATGAAATTTGGTATAAATCTATCTAACCTTATTGTCTAAAACATGATTCTAAACGTTTTTGAAAATGTTCTAAAAAGTATTTTTGATTGCAAAATGTGGTCATTTTTTTCGGAAAGTTCAATCTGTTTGAAAGCGTACCAATTCACCGATTGTCAACATTTTTCACTTTTTCTTAGTTCATAGTCTGCGTATGAGTGTTAATAAAAGAAAAATCTTTTTTGACTTTTTTTCAGATTAATCCTGCTGATGCTACGTGTCACACCATCCGACAACATCCGCTGCAACCCATTCAGAAGACCATGCCATACCTCCATTTTTAAGATTAATCAAATAAAAGAATACCATGTAACAGTTAAAAGTAGTAATAAAACAACCCTAGGTCTCAAAAATGGTGAAGGAATCTTTCCTTAAAAAGAAAATCATGAAAATTATAAATTTTTTCGTTGCGCCTCAATTCATTTTGTGGAATCTTACACTTTTTGGATTACTGTTGACAGGGCGTAGCTCACTGTCCATTATCTTCAGCAAATCCTCCACATTGGTATCAGGATTTGTCTGAAGATAAGCCGTTAGCGTGGTATAAAAACCTTTCCTGGAAAGCGCTCTCGACGACCCCAGTCCTCGTACCAAACGAGTCAAAGCATAACTCAGTTCTTTGCTCTGCGTTTCTTCCTGTAATTTTTCAAATGCGATACTGATAAAACAGGCAATTAACAATTTTTTTTATCCCCATCTAACAAGCAATCCATGTTTTTGTCACATTCTACTTGTTGAAAAAGTTTTTCCTGAAATTATAACATACAAAAGGGTCTGTCTTTTCTTTGCGTACGAAATATGAACCGCTTCGGCTACTTTGAAATTGCGGAGGCTCAATTTATAAACTATCATTGCAACAAACGGATGGATCTGTTTCTCAGTTTTTCTTCCACTGTGGGACACTTTGCCTCATTACCATGAAAGAAGTGCCCAGAAAAGTAATGTTTTATCTATGCGAGTCGTAAAGTTTCAAATAGACTCGTGCAACGCTTAACGTTTCTATGCGTTTGTGAAAAATCAGCAAAAATACCGAGGCACAGTGGAAAATGTACAAATTTGTAAACAAATTGAACGACTTGTGAATCTCAAATAATTGAAATTTATTTTCTACGTGTCAGATTAAAATTGTTGAAAATCTCGAGGTTATGTACACATCCAAAGACGCGTAAAAACTTACTATTTTCTTTTGGGACATGTGTCTGAGGAGAGCTATAGCTCCGTCCAATCTTTCTCGCTCGTTATCCTTGACGAGTTTCGTAAAACAATCGAGTATCGTGGAGCCCATTTTCAATTCTTTTCGTGGCTCCGAACCAAACGAGGCAGTCTCCGTCTCCATGTGCATGCTTTCCGACATGCCTACTCGCGTGAAAAACTTGTGGCAACGATGCCGCCATTTTGATTCTTGAGCTGTGTTGACCGCGCGAGTCAAGCGACTTACCCAAATTCAATATCTATTCGGACATTTCGGTGACAATATCAATATACGCAATCAAATTGCCAAGCAGCATTACAGAAATCAACTGGCCGAGTTATCGTTTAGTCAGCCTTGAAAATGATTTCGGTGCATTTGCACGTACAGTCCGAATCTCGATTTACAGAGATACGATCCCTTCTCGACGGATCGATACGATCGATTGCCTTAATCAACCACTAATTTCGTTCTACATATGTAAACCCGACATTTTCCGAATTTTATAAATGGAAACTGTCGTGCCAATTAACACCCGCCAAATAGCGACGAAACCTTGACCTTGGTTTGCACGTTGTTTCAACACATTCATAAGTTGTCCAGAACAAAAAAAATCAAACGTGCTATCGAGACAAATACCCGCTCAATTATTTCCGACGTTTCGCTCATTCGGCAAATTGCCTACGTCTTTATCACAATTCGCTTGATTTCAAATGCTTCGTTTGTACGTGCTTTATCCGGGGGCGAGGGATCTCCACATGGATGGTTCGTAAAAATTGCCATTCTTGTAAAAAGCGAGAGGAGCGCGGCGAGCTAAGCACGACTCGCGCGGTCCCGGCCAGTTTCGTGCATCCAACATGGCTGGTCGAAGTTCTAATGAAGATCCGAGGCAAGTATTCTCTTGAAAATAATGCCTACGTACATGGAAAAGCGAAAAAAAAATTTCATCGTCGTTCGACGCCCGTTCACGCAAGGCTTTCGATCGTATTCTAACGGTTGTACAGCTTTAAGTTGTGAGGTTATATTGCCTGTGTGTGTTTTGCGGGAATCGTCAATAGTGAGGTTAACCGAGGGTTCAGATTCGAGTGCGGCGCGAGGCACTTTGCTAACGTGAGCTGCCGTTCTCTCTCTCTGTCTCTCTCACTCTCCCCTTCCTCTCGCTTTCACTCGCCACCTTTTCCGGAGCACGCGGCTGTATTTTTATTTTTTTTCAACGCGAGTGGAGAAAACTGTCGCGATATCGTGTGACTCTCGAGGATTATCGCGAGCGCGAAGTGTCGCGGGAGATTCCGTTCGCGCTCCGTTTGCGCCAATCGGGAACCCCGCGGCCTGAGGGTTACGAACGTCTAGACCTCATTACCCATGACCATTTGTTGTTCAACGATACGTTTTCTAGTCTACGAGATGGATGGCAAGCTTCGCGAGTCTTGTAGCGACGAGGGATGAACGAAATTAACGAAATCACTTTTCTCTCTTATGATCGTCTTTTGCAATAATACTTTTTATGTCGTAGAGATTACAAGGGAGGCGGATACCGCAGCGCTTCCAGGAAACCGTTGCCCACGGAACCTCCTTATACAGCTTACGTTGGCAATCTACCGGACGGCGTTATTCAACGGGACATTGACACGATATTCGTGAACCAGAAAGTGAAGAACGTGAGACTAGTGAAGGACCGTGAGACCGATAGGTACATTAATTTTTCACTGTACTTTCGAGCACATAGGGACTTTTTAGAATTTTTTTCTATATGTAGACTACAGTCGAACCTCGATATAACGAAGATTTGTCCGTTCTATTCTGATAGACACGCGAAACCTTCATACAACGACATAATATACATTATGCTCTAATCGCCAATTGCTTGTAAAAATTGCTCTAATTTCAACCATCCTTTCTTTAAAAAATATTCCTACATTTATAGTACTAATAAAGTGTTTTAAAGAACATTTTAAGGAACACGATCTCGATATAACGAAACCTCAATATAACGAACTTTCCTACAGACTCGTTATATCGAGCTTTGACTGTATATGTACACTATCCGGCTACAGATAAGTTTATAAGACAGCAATGATAATATATTGCGTTTAAGGGGTCACATCACTGTAGAATTTTCAATAATTGTTTTTTTCAAATTGACTCATGAGATGCTTTGAACCCTCTAGAATAAGGGGGAAAAACGATTACCTGTAACACAAAGGTCCGCTGGCCCGTGTGCGAAACGTCGACCGTTTTTCTCGGAACACAATTTTTCAAAACAGCATGCAACACAACTCCAACAATTTTCTTTCTTTTCACACGAAATTTTGAGCACATTTTTAAAATAACATTCTGAAGAGAAATACGTACAGGATTTTCTATGCGTTAATTACAACATTAGTTAGTAACAAATGATTGTCCTTTTTTTCAGTCGAAAATTAAATTTTTACTTCTGATGCTTGCCAATTACAGAAAAATTAATATTTTAAAAATCCTCTACGTATTTCTCTAGCTATGCTCATGTAAATCAATAGAATTTTTCAAACTTTTTATCAAATTCAAAATTGCCTCGCAAGAATGGCTCCAGCGTCACCATTTTGTATAATTTTTTCATATACATTTTTTTTTGTTCACCTGAAGATATGACTAATAACATCCTTGAAGATTATTATGCCCTTGCCCTTCCACCCAAAAAAAACATCGCGCAAAATGACTTAATTTTAGACTTTTTTAGTGGTATAAGCCCTTGGAAGACTAAACCTGTTTGGAACATGACTTCGCAACATGGTCATAGTAATTTAGCAACTTACACCTAGCTCGTGGCAAAAAAAGAGGAATCTTTGTAAATTTTTTCAGGGGAAACGTGTGCAGGTTCTCATATTTTTTCCATTTACATTAAAGAGTTTTAAGTATCTTTTACAACTTTTGTATTGAAAAATATTTATAAATGTGGTAGACACAATGGTTTGTGCAGAACGCGGTTTGAAAAACGTCCCTCGTGGTGACCACTGCTGCTTGGAAACATATCATCCGAAAAAAAAACGCATTCAGTTTTTGCATGAAATTATTTAGTACTTGGACGAAGGATTTAATAAAATATAGATTTTTTTTTCAAATGGCTGCATACACAAGCGAAAGTATCGATGTTCGGTGAAAAAAACGCACTATTTTCGTTCGTAAAAAAAACTCTGCGTTGAAAAAAAATGCGTTCGTTCAAGCACTGATTTTTAGTATGCAGAAGCTTGTAAAATTTAAAGTTGATCGGCGCAGTGATGTTTGCGATATCGTGGTCAACGATTTTGAATATGTCATTTTGAGAAAAACCCGTTTGAATGTTGCCGGTTCGTGGAGCCTACAAATCTCTCAATTTTGAGCAGGTCGACTTGAAATATTCACAGAATATTTTTGGAATGTTATATTTTGCAAATCCGTCGAAAACGAAAAATCGATATTTTCGAAAATTTCAACTAGGCGGAAGACCTTAAACAGTTCACACGGAAGTTTCATGCTTTGACACAAAAAAATTTCACTTGTCTCTAATTTTTCTACAAATTTACATGAACCGTTTCCAAGCCGAACCCAGTCGACATATCTAGTGGAAAAATGATCGAAATTGATATATGAAAGTTCTGAGAGGATTTTTTTTATTCTAAACAAAGTTTCTTCGTTTTTCTGCGAATACAAGTATTTACAGCTTAAGTGTTAAAGCTTTTTTGAGGTCTATACTTCTGAAGCATATTTTCCCCACCTCTTTTCGCCAATGATTGTGGAGATATTCACTGTAAGAATTTTTGAACAATTTTCCAGCATTCCAAGATTGGAGTTCGTAATGCCAAACTAGTTCAGAAGATAGCTATAAAAAGAAATATTTTAATTAGTTTTCTCAAATGTTTTATTACTATAACTTGGAAAGATTTTTTTAAATAGACAAATTGTTAGAATATAAGCATTTTTTTTTACTTGTGCACTACTTATCACAGCCTTGTCTATTCATTTTATAAACTACCTAAGCAGAAGGCTCATAAAGACATGGTATATTTGAACGATTTTCAGAAATACCTGCAATGAAATGTCTCGAGACTACGTTTTAAGAGATACGCATTCAGTCCAATTTTTCATATAATTTTGTCTATTGATTTCCAATGACGTTGAAATTTGCATCGTTGAAATGCAACGAAAATTAATTATTTTAATTACTCAATTTTTTTGGCCGTTTTAGGCTGCGTAAATTGAACGTTTCTACGTATTCTTATTATAAATTTACGATCTTAATTTTCAAAAACAAGGTTTTGGACAATGATGAAAATGAAGAAATAAAAATGGGTAAAAAAATATCGTTGCACTCCAACGATGCAAACTTCAACGTCTTTATTTTCGCCATTCTTAATGTTAGAATCCGATTCTGCAAAAAATGATAGAATACATTATTCACTTGGCTCCAACACGGGCTAATTATAAAACTAGAAATTCAACGTTGCTTCTTCAAAGCAGTTTAGATAATTTACATATGAGGCATACTACGCTACTTCAGCCAGTAAAAAAAATTTACAAATAATTTTGAAAAATCGAGTTACTTTATTGAAAAATATTCACCGAGTGTCGACATTTTTTAAAAATATCTGACATTCTTTCTCGTAGATTACCATTTTTTAATATTTTTCCACTTAAATGTCTGTGTCTTTGGCAGGTTTTGATGTATTGACATTCGTAAAAAGCGAAAATCTGCGTCTTTTTCTAGCCTTCCAGAAAAAAATTAATTTAGATTTTATTGAGCAAGTCGAACGTCCGTTTCAGGGCAAAATATGCAAAAACATTTTTTTTCTCAAGGAAAGACACTCGTTATTTTATTTTTAAGAATTTCCCCGAATTGCGAATACGAAAAACGGATTTTTGGTATTTTTTATATTATGGGATTCCTAGACACCGTGAAGTAACAGCTATTTTTATTTTTTATATTTTTTTATTAATATTCGATTGAAGAGTGTGGAGCACTCGCTGTATGTTTACCAGGTTTTTGAAATACATATGACATATATGTCATATGTATTAGAGCCTTGGAGTGCTCCGCACTCTTCAATCGAATATTAATTTAAATCCCATAATATAAAAAATACCAAAAATCCGTTTTTCGTATTCACAATTCGGGGAAATTAAAAAAAATAAAATAACGGGTGTCTTTCCTTGAGAAAGAAAATATTTTTGCATATTTTGCCCTGAAACGGACGTTCGACTTGCTCAATAAATTCTAAATTATTTTTTTTCTGGAAGGCTATAAAAAGACGCACATTTTCGTTTTTTACGAATGTAAATACGTCAAATCCTGCCAAAAATACAGCCATTTGAATGGAAAAATGTTAAAAAATGGTAATCAACGAGAAAAAACGTCAAAAATTTTTTGAAATTTCGACACGGTGAATATTTTTCAATAAAGTAACTCGATTTTTCAAAATTATTTGTGGATTTTTTTTTACTGGCTGAAGTGACGTGGTATGCCTCATATGTGTTGACATCACGACAAGAATCACCAACATAATACTGATAGCATGACTAACCTGACAAAAATAACTCATTCCTTTTTGTACAAGAATCCGGAAATTAATGTTCCCAACGTCGTATGAAGACTTTTCGACTACATTATTTTCAAAATACGCATTTTTGTAGGTTTAAAGGCTTCTGTTATGTGGAGTTTGAAGAAATTGCGGACTTGGTGTCCGCCTTGGACCTGAATAACGTTGTGGTGGTCGATGGAAAACCAATTAAAGTCGATGTTGCCGATGGCAAAAGAAATGACCGAGGCAGTGGATTCGACAGAAGAGGAGGTGGTCGGGGCGGCGGTGGCGGCGGTGACCGCGGTTATGGTAACTATCGAGTTCAATGGCTTTTTTTAACTCAACACTTATGATCTTCTCTCGCGTTGTTGCAACAATAATTATTTCAGCACCGCTTTAACCATAACAAAAATTAATCTGTTTCCACATTCGTTTTTTCAATGGAAAATAAACGTTTCAGCGATTACGCTGTGAAGAAAGATCAATTTGCATTGATTTTTCTTCCCAGCGAATGGTAGGATAGTATGAACACGTACTCGAGTAACATATCGCTGCTTATTTAGTTAATATTTCAAAGAGTATATCGATACGCATGTCTATGATAACCCAAACAAGGTGCTTTTGCTGAACAAATAATTCGACAGTCTATTGAGCATGATTTTTTTATGGAAAACATGCTTCTCCATTTATTTGTATTTCGTAATTACGTTCACATAGCAATTAAAGGCTTACGGAGGTTGGAGTATTAACCACAATGCAAGATTAAATTTTCGAAAAAATATGTTATTGTCTAGAATATACGAGTCTTTACAAATTTGTTGAAATTTCCGTATTTATATTATATTTCATAATGTCATACTTTTTCAAGTTGGTAGTTACACAAATACTTTGTTTTTATTATTGAGAAAAACGAAAAAAAGACCCTGAAAATACTGCTCAGAAGAGGGAGTAAAGGGGAAAGGATACGAAAATGTAGGCGAGATTAAGGGGTTACGTGGGTTTCGGAGCCAAAAAAGCATATTTTCTCTATTAAAAAAAATATAATATATAAATTATTTTATTCAAAATGTTAAGCATATAAAAGAGCTACAATATTTAAAAAAATACTCAGCCAAAATTTTGGGAAATTCAGCCAGTGGGACCTGGCTTCCGGAGACCCCTAAAAAAAGTGTCCTCGTGGTGGTCAGGATAACTCATGATAGCTCTGAAATTAATAAACCAAATTTTTTCTGTTAGTCTGATTGAACGAAGGATTTATTAAAAAATTGAAATTTGATTTTTTCGTTTTATGCAAAATAGTTCAATTTTGGGTACAATTTACACTACGTATAGCCTTGTAAAATTAATTGTAATCGAAAAAAAACCTTGGTTCAATCACTAGTCAATGCTATTTTGACGAAGTGTGCAAAATTGCAATAAGATCGGTGCATTAGTTTTTGAGAAATCGTGTCCACGGCAGGACTTTCCCAACGGGGGGAATTCCCAAAGGCTCTCTCTCCTAGACTTTTACTCCGATTGACTTAAGGCCTTATATACGCGATTTCGCCGATTTTCGAAGTTACTTTTCTAGACGCGGTTAAAAAAATGACGCATATATTGACAACATTTTTTTACAGATCATTTATGCACATGGTTAAGTATATGTGAAAAAAATCAGAAATATCAACAAATGGCGGAGATATAGCATAATAAAGCAATGTATTTTTTTTTGCGCGCGCGTTGATGGTGAAAGTTTTCGGCATCGATGTGGGTGTCTGAAAAAAATAAACATATTTATAATTGCATAATGAATGTATCTTCAGTGTCAACCAACAATATTATTTAAAAAAAATATTATTATAAAAATTCGAAACTTAACATTTTTTTGCGTCATTGAAATTTTTAGTTCTGTGGTTCACACGATAGGTGATGATACTAAGAATATGTTGTAAAAATTTCAAAGCGATCTGAACCTACGTTTAAGAGTTAGAAGTTTCACAAGGTTCAAAAAAGTGAATCGTGAAAAAACGGCTTTGAAGTTGGCGGTCGGGCTCGCCGCGCGGTATCTATTATATATGCAATCTTACCTTATTTAATAGCTTTACAGAATTTTTCAATTCTGTAGAGCTTAAAATATTCCTAACCGTTCAGGCCAATGGAATTAAAAATAATTTAAAAAATGAAAAATTTTGAAATTTTTCACGTATATAAGGCCTTGAAACTTTGGGAGAATATTCTAGAGATATTGTACTATTAGATAGTAAAATTTCAAAAATGCATTTTTTTGAAATTTCCAAACCCACGTAACCCCTCAAGATTCGGCAACATAGGAAGGGCAGGAAAAAGGGGGGGGGGGGGGGTTTCTAAAGAAGAGAATGAGACGCTGGAGCACCTGTTAGTATGTGAAAAAGGCTGGGAAGTAGTAACGGAGAAAGCAAGAAAGAAAGCATTTGGCGATAAAGGAAGAAATTATAAATATGTTGGGAGAGAAGCTACAAAAAGGGATATGCGAGTATTTTAGGGAAATAGAGGAAGTGTGCAGAAAGATGTGCAAGGAGGAAGGGGGTAGAGGAAGCGATGGAGGGGAGCATCAAACTAAGAAAACGAGGGAAATTTTAGATAGTGACAAGGGAAAGAGTATACAGAGTGAGAAATAAGTTCAGGTAGTTGTGAGAGAAAAAACAGCATTTTGTAAAAAAAACTTGTGCAAATAAAACTCGTTTCGATTGATAGTTTTTCTTATTTACGTAAGAAAAATATAAAAATGCATCATTTTTCACTTTTATTATAAATTTTATAAAAAATTAGCATCTCCAAAATAAATCTATACCTGGGAAGCATTCTTTTGAGGTTCATTGAAAAATTTCATAAACCGTCATTTGGCTCAACTGGACCGCTCCAACCTCCGGAATTATCAGGTCCGGAAAATAAATTTACATTGGAAAACGAGGTCCACCCATTGTTTCAATGAGAATTCTATACCTAACAGCAGTGAATAGTCTACGTGCAGAGCACTTTGTACAAACATGGTAATGCTCTGAATACGGGAAAGTTTATTTATCAGCTATACTAACAGAGCCATTCGAACGGAGACTCGCAAATACATAGAAGTTCGTATGAGAATTGATTATTTGCAAACTTGTCGTCAACCATGACGTTACAGCAGTAACCTGAATTTACATCTTAGAGACTACATTCGCGTGACAACCTTTCCTCCCAATCAATGACTGTGCATCAAAATCACGATATTGAAGTTTACGTCGTTGGAATGCAACGAAAATATATTTTTTCGCCCTGGTATTTTTTTTGTTGGCAACTTTAGGCTACGAAAAACACTAAAATATTCCTGAAGATCCTTATTAAAAATTTATAGCCGAAACATGCAAAAAAAGATTGTAGATAATAATAAAAAAATCAAGAGAATTTTTCGTTGCATTCTAATGATGGAAACTTTAATTCTGACTATGCAGCCTTCATATTTGACCCAAAAAATGACTTTTTTCAAGAGTGGTAAAAATCGAAATTAGACCCTTCAGGTAGACCGAGCGCGCGCTGTCGATTTCTATATATTTTGTTCAAATTTTAACCAGACATTGTTCATATGATTACGCATGTTTGAGTGAAATTTCAGAACGGTCGACTATTTAGATTGGGAGATAACGGGTTTTTAAATCGCAACTTTTAACACTGCAGGGTCTGCATTGAAATTCAGACAGAATAATTTTCCGTAAAAAATATTTGTCCCCTATAATATGGAGCCATATGGCAATACCGCATCGTTCCACGTATCCAATGACGTAAGTTTGCGCGACATATTTAAAATCATACTGCAACACATATTTTTATTTGGATGTAATTTTTAATCGAACAAAGTTTTTAATTATATATGATTTAACCAACACTTTTATTTGTTAATGAAGATAACATAAACAATATAAAATATTAATATTTATAACGAAAAAAAAATTATGATTAAAGTTTTTAACTTTAGGAACACGGTAATAATTTTTTTCTCGAAATATTGAACAATACTGTTTTGCGGTGTTGTCCTATGTCTTTTTATTATAGGGGACAAATATTTTTTACGGATAATTATTCTGTCTTTATTGAACGTTTTTAGCAAAACTGAATAGTAAAGGCAATCCAAACTTTTTTCACTCCTTCCCTAATTAGTTTGCTATCTAATCATACTTTGTTTTCAAAATGTATAAACACAATAGAATGGTACGACGAATTATGTGACCTGACTTTCGATCAATGCAGACCCCGCAGTGTTAGAAGTTGAAATTTAAAAAACCCATTATCTCCTAATCTAAATAGTCGACTGTTCTGAAATTTCACTCAAACATACATAATGATATTAACAATGTCTGGTTAAAATTTGAACAATATTTATAGAAATCATGTGCGCGCGCTCGTTCTACCTTAAGGGGGTGAAACAGGGATTTAAAAGTTGGTATGCAAACATACTCGATCGTTCAGAGGGTTAAACGGGGGTGTTAATGTTTGGATGAGACAACATATTTTTTCATCAGATTTACTTGAAACTCGGCATAAATACACTAAAACACAAATAATTAGGTATTTCAGCAAATTCCAAAATTTAACCTTTAAGGGGGTTAAAGGGGAGTGTCACCGTTTGTATGAAAAAACATATTTTTTTACCAGATGTACTTAAAACTTGCCAAATTTATTTTACATATAACAGTATATGTTTTCCTCTCTGTTGGTGCGTGTAGACAATCAAGTAGTACTTTCAGCCCCTCAACTGTGTTTGTTTGGGTTTGTTTGAGTTGGCATAAATTCACCAAACAAACCCAAACAAATACATGTTTAATTATTTGTATCGGAGTGTATTTATACAAAGTTTTAAGCAAATCTGACTAAAAAATCTCATATGAACTTTAAACGTAAAAATGAAACTTATTACCATCTTTATGAACGGAATGTGCCGGGGCTAGAGAAATTTGACGTATAAATGATAAAAACGTATGAGTGCGAAACGTATAAACGAGGCTTCACGGTATTTCAATATGTTCGCGCTGTAGCTTTAAGTTGCCTCGGTCTCTTTTACCATCCGAAGTTCTCAGTCGTTAACGATGTGACTTTGTGAATAGGAGGTGCTGGCGGTGGAGGAAGTGGTTACGGGGACCGACGGCCACAGGGTGGTGGTGGTATAGGTGGTGGAAGACCAGGAGGAGGTACAGGTTACAATGATGGGCGGACCAACCGCGGTAATTACGGCAATTTTAACGAAGAATCGGGCGGTGGATCGGGCAGAGAATGGGGTTCACGAAGTGGACCCGGGGCACCGGGAGGTCCGAGACCTCAGGGCGGACCTCGTCCAACCCGTGACGGAGATAAAAAGAACTTTCCAGAGCCGTACCTCAACGAGCCACCCGCAGGTACGATCGAGCAACGTCCAACCTCATAAATAATAATATATCTCCCTTCGTTCCTGAAGAAAGCTTCAGTTTCGTGTAATTCGTTGTTTTTCAGACACCACTGGGCGGAAGCGTTTGGTACTGGCGAAAAGAACAATCTCCGTTCCGATAAACGCCATGGCCGAATCGAGCAAGTCCAGTTCGATTTATGGCGGTGCAAAGCCTCGGGAGGAGAAAGTACGGTCTGACGAGGAAAAATAAAACTTATGCAACACGTCATCGTATTGAATAGTTTTTATTTTTTCCCCCCCTCCCACGGAAGAGGGGAAAGAATTTTGGGACGAGACTTTTTCTTGAAGGAAACGGCATTGGTTAAACAAACACTGAAGAACGAAAAAAAAGGTGCTCGGCAAGTTTTTGAAACAATACTTGGGAAATTCTCTCCGATTAAGATTAACAAAAAAGAAAAAAGAAAAGTAAGCTGAAACATTCGTGTACACATCGCTAGTTACAGCATGAAATTTTCTTTCCACCCCTGTGGGGAATTCTCTCTTGAAGAAAAGTTTGAGTGAACGAAAAAAAAAAAAATAGGTATCATGGATACGAAGTAAACACATAGAGACACACGTACACTTGTACACAGTCGAACGAGATTTGTCCTACTAATCATGTGTCGATATCTTTCGGTGACTGGAATCTAAACATGCGATTTTCTAATGAAATTCCCTCTACCTCGTCGCCGTCACTTATATTATTCATTATCGTTGCGTTATTGTTTTTTCCAAAAAGAAAGAACGAGAAATTTCTATGATTTTTTTTTCCACTTCTCCTGCGTCCCGCTCCACCCTCCGACTCGTAAATTATCCAGTGCGTATACAATGAATGTTTGAATGTGGTTGATTAATATTTGATGTCAAAGAAACACGATTACTAAGACTTTGTGGCAGAAGATGTAAGTTTCCAGTTATTGTACTGATTTCCGTTTCTCGAGACGGCCGATTATTGATATCATAAGTTGCTTTATAAATACATGTAATTCCGCGAAGAAGAAGAAGAAGAAAAAAATCCGATATTAATAACGAAAAAGAAACCAAGAGAGTTGAAATGTGAGAATCATTTTTACATCATAGAGCGGGGTCCTTACGAAGCTCGCCAATTATACATAATTATAATAACGAAGTAATGCCTTTATTGAAGCTGCGTTACTAACAAAAGTGTCTGTGCATTATCACCGTCGATGATGACGACGAGAAAATAGAGAGAACATAAAAGAGAATGAAAATGATAAAACTAAGAAACAAAAGAAAAATAGGAAAACAAACGCAAGAGCCCAATGAAAACCATGTAAACCGATGCTTGTATATGAATATTGTTTCATGATGAATAAAGTAGATGTTTGTTTCGAAACCAATTGTAATGAATTGTAACGAGGAAAATAATAATAATAATAATAATAATAATAATAATAAATGTACATTCTACCGTATTTCCGAACGCGAAGACATTAGAAACATAGAAATATACGTAGCGCTACTATTCGATGTATTTTATAAGTCGATCTCTATAATACGAAATTACATTAAAAAAACAAAACTTTCCTACCACACGAACGTCTACCATTGTATGCATCAGATATTCTTCAGAAATGCCATTTCTTGCAGGTCAACATTTGCATCAACGTTTTGAGGCATTCCTTTCGCGGAGGGCCGAATTTTGTGGGGGCCTAAGCGGGGGCCTTGTGAATCGTCGGTAAATTACTGTGGCGCTTATGGGGCTATAGTAGTGTGAACGCTGAAAATTTGTGTGATATTTGGGAATTTTGTGGAAGAAAAGTTCTAAATTAAATGTATCGGAAAATTTAGAATATAGTTGGCTATATTTGACCTATATTACATATTTTTTTCATAGAAAAATATTGAGACTCAAGCTACTTATGCGCTGCCTTCGGAGGCACCAAAAAAAAAGTTCCTCCACTGCTGACATGATTCCGGCCGATTGAGTAGCTGAAACCGAAAACAAGGAAAAATTGTTAAACTGGAAGGTATTTCCCGTACAATGACGTAGGATTATCGAAAAATATAAAAATCTAACAAAATGGCGTAACTATGAACAAAAAGTCTGTTTTCTTGCCTATAAAATGGTCGTTTTTTTCAATGCCAAATCGTCAATTTTCATCCAATCAAAAATATCCTACGTCATTGTAGAGTAAATATATTCAAGAGTACTCAGTTCAAATTTCAAGTCAATCGAATAATTGCTCTTTGAGTTACAATGTCAGCAAATTTGAAAAATCTCATTTCGAGAAAAACGCATTTAAAGATTTAACTACCGATTTTTGCAAGCTAAAATGATTAGAGATACGGCCTTCAAATTTTTACAGGATATTCTTGAAAATATAAACGGTCGGAAAAGGCAAAAAAAAATCGATTTTTTGAAAGTGTCACACTGGTTTAGCCCCTTAAGGCATCATCACAGTGTGAAATTTTCACAAAGTAGATTTTTTTGTTATTGCATTATCCAAGGGTATAAACGGTTTCAAACGTGCTGTTTATATACTTACGTAAACGTAAGGAGACAATTTATATGAAAATTCCGCACTCGAAACTTTTAACGCGTTTTTCTCGAAATGTTTTTCAAATCGAGGTACACTGTCAAACACTGAATAGTTTTCAAACTATTCGTCTCAAATTTGGACACATTCTTCACGCTATTCTATATCTTGCTATGGAAGCTTTTTTTAATCTAATTTTTTTCAACGAAAAACTCGAAAATATAGGCCGCTATCTTGTCAATTTTTATTTTAAACAAACCTACATAGCAAGATAGTGACTTTCATACTGATTAATAGATCAATAGTGTACACCGTGAGGAATCCTTTTCGAAGACGCTTTCAAACGTTAAAAAAAAAGAAAAAAATAAAGACAAACGTTTAAAACTTCGTCACGAGTGCTTTGATTTGACATAAAAAAATCAGACTGACTAGCGTATTTTAACCGTTGAAAAAAAATCGCGAAAATCAGCTATTTTTCCATTTTTCATAATCAGCTATTTTCTTAATAAAAGATAAGTTGCAATCAATTATTATACCCAATGATAAACCGGAATAAAAAATTTCGCGCAAATTTGGTAGATTTAGACATTTTCTCTGAAAAGTCGTGGCTTCGAGAATTCTTCCGCTAGTCACATTTTTCCAAATTTTATCATTAATATTGTCTTTAAACGTTCGGTGACCCTCCGTTTTTATGGTCGTTGCGGAATCTTTAGAATTTTTTACACGTGGAGCAGTTTATATCAGGCATCTAGAGTTATTTACTGTATAAATTATTTTTTGTTAAGACTAGTCTCATCGTGGGCCCATTTTTCCTTCTATTTTTTTCGAATTAATCATATTTTTTTCAGAAGCCATCATTTTAATAATGCTATTAATGATATTAATGAGTCTGTGATTTCCAATTCGGCTTTGTCAGGCCTCAAACGGTTTATTTGTAGTTTGTGCGGAATTTAACAACAAAAATATTTTGAATAAAAAATCATTTGTTTTCGTTGAATTCAGCACAAATGTCCGAAACCGACATTTTTTGAAAAATTATAAGTCCTAAAAGAGAAGAGGTAAAAATCTAAAAATTGGTGTGGATATTCCTTTCATGGGGTACAATTTTACCAAAAAAAAAAAAGGAAAACCAAAAATGGCCGGGTTCACAGGCTTGGTGAACGGCGTGGAATGCCCTATATATATATATATACACACACACAAACAAGAAAGCATGGTTTTTGGCGACAATATATCAAATACCTCTTTATTTTTCATAACCCTACGGAGAATAGCGCATAACTGAAGCCACGTCATAATTTAGAAATAGATCTCAGAACCGTAGTATATCTTCGGTAATCTCTGACGCGTCCAAAATTTGACATTTACGAGAAAATAACTCAAGGTTACATGGAAAATTCTTCGCGTTTAATGCCCCACGAGGCATCGGGACGTGGTAAGAAAACGCCCTCAGAAAATCGTGGTCGTCAGCGTAATAAAAAAAAAATGCGAATGTACTAAACAACAGCTTGATGAATCATGCTCTTGTACTTCTTGCATAGCGATCAAACATGCATTGTCGCATTGAGAAAAGATTGGCGATTGGTGACACGGCGAAATTTACCAATGCTGTTAAAAATTCACGAATTCCCACGTCACGTGTCTGAAATTTGTTTTTGAAAAGTTTCGCGAGGATCAAAAAGCACACGAATATTAGACGATGAAGAAAAAGTATCAATAATAGAAATCCTTGAGTTTCAGCATTAATAATAGAGCAGGAATAGTGAAAAATATTTGGAAAAACGTGGCTAAGGTGACGGAGAAATCGGGCAGTATTATTCATGCTCGTGCCTCTAATAAGCGATAAATAATCATTATTGCTTCAAATGATTACGCTCAATCAACAATGCCATATATAAATTTCCTCGATGCCCGTCTCGTTCGCTCCATACGCATGAATCATGAACATATTTGCATAGTAATCAGAGCCATCGGTTTACGCGGTTGTGTGATTTTTTTATATGCCACGCCTGTACCCCTCCCCAAATTCTCTGTTCTCGGGCGGCTTCCCGAGCGCAAGTGCGTCCTCACTAGACTTCGCCTCCGTCCACGTACGCGCGCATTGGCTCTGGAACAGAACTCCAGTTACTTTTCTTGTAAAGCTTTCATTTCGTTGGCTGAAAACGTGTGCTCGTAGCCAATAATCCGGCGAATCTTGTAGGAAATATATTACGGTTCACATACAGTGGATTGTAGCGAGAAAAGGAACAGAGTGCCGTGCAAGCGAAAATAAACTGTCTGGAATCGGGGGGGGGGGGTTTTCATCGTCGTGTGTTATCTCGCTGTCAGAACGGCGTCCGGTGGTCATTTTCAACGATCCTTAGAACTTTTGTCGAATAATTAGAGCAAATATTCATCGTCGATTCTCACGAAATATAAGACTGATTTTATTTTCGTAAAATGTCCAGCGAAAGTGTAAAAACGGTACGTTTTTTTTATTTTTGGAGAAAAAGGAATTGAAAAGTCCGAATGTTCGGCCCTTTGTTTCCAAGGCTCTTGATTAACTGAGTTTTGTTTCTTACATGATTATTCATTTTTACAGTTTGCGAGTTTGGAGACCCCGGGCTATGTCGGCTTTGCCAATTTGCCTAATCAAGTTCACAGAAAGTCGGTGAAGAAAGGATTCGAATTTACTTTGATGGTGGTCGGCGAATCTGGTCTTGGCAAATCGACTCTGGTCAATAGCCTTTTTCTTACCGATCTTTATCCAGAGCGAATAATACCGGATGCTGTTGGTGAGTACGCGCGATTTGAAAGCTTTGATGGGACTGCGCTTGACGGACTCTCCAGTCCGGCAAAATGTTAGAACTTTTTCCACAAGTCAAACGTTTGTGGAATTAAGGAGGTCGGAGCGTTAACCACAATCCAAGATTAAATTTAACATGGAACCTTGAATAAACATAAGGTGTGTTCAATGGCTTCATTTTGTTAAAAGACACTGAACGGCCTAACCCAATAGATATTGAGATGATAACCATTTTGGTAATTATGCAGTATGAGGAGTATTCCGAAAAACAATGAGAAATTTTTTTTTTTTCGCCTTGATGTTGTTTATTCCATTATAGTAAGTGATATTCCATCGGGGGAGGCTGACATTTTCCATTAATTCCATACGTTATAGGGGTTTTGAATTTTCCAGAAACATGTAATACTTTGACGCCTTGCTAAAACAGCTACGTATTTCCTTGTGGACAGTGTATTATGAAGGTAAAGATGTATATGTTTTGATTTAGTGACCACAGCCGTCCTGTTTCCGTAAACAGGTAATATTTCGACGCCTCTTGTTTGTTGTCGCTAGGCAGCTACGTGTTTCCTAAGGGCCAACCCAGACAAACCCAAACAAACGCAAACAAACTCCAGAATATAAGCGTCGAAATATTTAAAAATTCCCTATTTTATTGCGTATTTCCGCGAACTTCAATACCCCATAACTTATGAAATTAATGGGAAATGTCAGTGTCCCCCGACGGAATTCACTCAATATAATGGAATAAACAAGTTGACAGTGAAAAGAAAAATTCCCGTTTTTTTTCGGAAAAGTCCTCATACTGTATAATTATCTATAAGGAAACACGTAGCTGTTTCGCGAGGCGTCGAAAAAGTACATGTTTCTGGAAACGTCAAAACCCCATAGCATATGGAATTAATGGGAAATGGCAGCCTCCCCCGACAGAATATCACTTACTATAATGGAAAAAACAACATCATGGCGAAAAAAAAAATGTTCTCGTCGTTTTTCGGAAACGTCCTCATACTGCATAATTACCACCATTTAAAAAAAAAATGGGATTTGATCCACTGTGTACTTGGGGGTGTACACAGTAAAACGCCTAATTTCACAGTAAAACAAAATTTCAAAATCACATAAAATTTGACGAAAATTACCCTGATCCACTGTACACTTGTAGGTACTAGAGTGCTTTTCTCTATACAATGGGGAGTATTGTACAGTAAACTATTGAAAAATTAATTTGAAAAAAACAGCATATTATGAGATCAATCACAATCATTTATTGAATATTAATCAACAATGAGTACCTACCTAATGAGGTAGTACCAGTACCTATCTAAATCACAACGCGAACATATTTATATTATGACTTACCTCTGTGTACGTCGAAAAATTGAGCCACTGTGTACCGACCCTCTCTTTTTTTCTAAAGCGGGTACTGACAAGTTTCTATTTTTGTTAAGTTAACAAACACAATGCTCAAATACCGCAATAAAGCTGTATATTGCGGGAGAACAATGACCTCGAACATAACTGTGATAGGTAAAGCAAGAAAAAAACATACAAACTCGGCTGGTTTTTCAACTTTTGACACCAGAAATAATATAAAATCACCTCTCACAACCGAATTGCGCGGGAGCGACTCATAGACAGGTTCAAACCTATTGGTATCCAAGGGCGGTTCTAATGTGAAAAAGACGCACATATATACACGTCCACTTCTGAGAAACAGAAAAGGTTCAGTGTACTCACTGTTGCCACTGTTCCCACTTTGACCCTACTGAATCTTTAAGAATGTTTCGAAATTTTTTTACCACCAAATACCAGAGATAAAAAGTAGTTTAATGTATGTAATTTTACGTACGCTTAGACAGGCAAGACGTTCATGTGATGTAATTTTTTTGGCTATTTAGCACCAAGATAAACAGTTTGTAACAAAAGATTAACGCAAATTAAACCTTAGCAAACATTTAGTAAAAAAAACCCCATCTTGACTATCGTAATATAAAGTCGAACCTCGATATAACTAAATGCGCGATATAACGAAGATTAGTCCATTCCCTTCTAAGGGAATAAGGGGAAAAAATTTTGGTACCTGTAAAACAAAGGTCCTCAGGACTGTGCGGGTCTGCAGTGGCAGTAGCTGGCCCATGTGCAAGACGTTGACCATTTTTCTCAGAACAACATTTTTCAAAACGGCATGCAGCATAACTCCAATAATTTTCATTCTTTTCACTCCAAATTTTGAGCATATCATTAAGCATACAGTAACATTCCGGAGAGAAATATGTACAAGATTTTCCATGAATGAATTATAACATTAGTTATTAACAAATGATTGTCCTTTTTTCCATCGAAAATTGAGTGTTTACTTTAAATGCTTGCCAATTACACAAAAATTCATATTTACAAAATCCCCTACGTATTTCTCTAGCTATACTCATGTAAATTAATAGAATTTTTTAACTATCTTTCAAAATTCAAATTTACGTCAGTTATACTGCGTGCCGCAGAGCGTTTCAAATTCGACATGCCTCGCATGAATGGCTCCAGCGTCACCATCTTGTATAATTTTTGAATATACATTTCTTTTGTTCACTTGAAAATATGACTAATAACGTCCTATAAATTGATAGTTGTCCATTTCTATTTGCGTTCTGTACACTTTAGAGAATGAACAAAGGAAACATTATGTGGCCTCTGAAGGTTGTTGGATGCTTTTTTCAGCTTTTGCTACTTGTGTATCAATAAGTATCTATAGAGTTTTTAACGTTTTAAGATATGCCTGCAACTTTTACACAGTATAGAAAAAGTATAAAATTTTATACCGTAAGTTGAGTATGTTAAGGGATTCGGCTACTGTGAAGACCCTAAAATCAGGGTTATTGAATAAAGTTAATTTTGAAGGTATAAGTAAGATGATGGAAACATCGTTTGGACATTTATTCGTATGTATATTAACAAAGTTGTGCACTGAATTTCATTAAAAATATCTATATTTAAAGAAGTTATTAACAATCCCGTAAAGGATCCTTGAACGTGACAGGCTCAACGATTTACTTGGTTTAGCCACGCAGTTGATCAAAAACGAGAAAAAGCGGGGTGTTTTCTTAAAATAGTCAATATGTGCTAAAACTTGAACGAGCATTTTTTAATCGTCTTTCAATCAAACAAAAACTATGTCGTTTTTTTTTATTTTTCGAGGAAAAAATGACATAATTATGGTTGATAGCAATGAAAATAAATGTGAAGAAGAACGACATCTGTCAAGACTAAACTACTGTTACACTGAGTAAGTGTACCAAATTTCAATTCAATCCGTTTATTACACGTCAAGAAATCGTGTACGATATGGTCTTGAAAAAACAGTTTCGTGAAAAGCGCGTTTGAGGAAGCTTTCTATTTTGTTGTGTCAGTAAGTGTTCGATTTGTCTCAAATATTTTTACGAAAAATATTTAATATTGAATGTTCAAATTTTGTGTGTTTACTAAGCGGTCTCTATTGAACGTGATAATATTTTTTAAAGTTTGACAAAACATGGTACTGAGAATGGAGGCCACGTATGTCGGTGCGCCGGTGATGATATTCTTCACTTGTGGAAGTCCTATGTCCTGAGCAAGTGATCTAAAGCGAAAAAATCAAAAATATTTCTACTTTGTCCGATATTGGGTACAAGTCGAACTAGAATCTAGAAGAAAAATTGAAAATAAAAAATAGAACGAGCGACCGAACGGAAAGTTTAGTTTTTTACCAAAATTTTTTGCAGTTTTTTGTTCATAAAATAAAAACATTTGAATATTTTTGAATAATTCTAGTTCAACTAATGGAGACGTTTGTTGTACACGTGCCTGACAAATTTCATAACTATTGCTCGCCTAGGGCGTCTAGGAGCACTTCCGCCAACTTGGAAAACGTGGTTTCGAGAAAAACGCGTTTAACGTTGAACTGAAATTTATGTGCAAATAAAATGAAAAGTTTCATACTTACACCTAATCTGCTATGCCAGGACCATAGAGTACACCTTTCTCTCCCGATACAGCAAAATCAAAACATTTTTTTTTTGGCCCAACAAAGTAGAAACCTCCCTTAAAGTTTTCCTAGCAGTTCTATAGTTGTAATCATAAGCTTACCTTTAATATGCAATTCCCTACACCATATCTTCGACCTTCCTCTTCAATTTAAGAATCTATTGCCCGTACATTCCCTACCAAAAGTGAGTTTCGGTGAGAATTTTGAGTACTTTGCGATGAGACTAAAATTAAAAAAAAATCAACCACATTGAAGATGCTAAGAACATTAATTTCCGGTAATAATAATGCAAAAAAGTTATAAGTAAATTGTTGAAAAAAAATTGTTTAATAAATGTTCGGTGAACTACTTTTTTCATATTATAAAATGAATTCGTAGATTTTTCTGAATAAATATGAATTTTTAAAGAATGTTCTTTCTATTTTAATTTAAATTTTTTTAATTAAAAAAAATGGATGAATGGTCACAAATTTTCCATATGTTTTCGGAGCAATGTTCCATATTAAATCCAAGAAGTGTTCGGGGTATTAAACGAACAGTGTCATAGGTACAGCCTCTGAAAAATTCCAAAAACGGGATTTTCGAAATTGAGAGAAAATTCTTTAAAAAATCACATGTATTTAGACAAATATCGTAATTCAATTAATGTCACAAAAAATCAAGTTTACCGGAAGTTTTTTGAACCAATTTTTGTTCAAACAGATTATAAATTGTTGGCATTCTTATTATTCAAAACCAATGTTTTTAGCATTTTCGAAACGAGTGATTTTTTCAATTTTAATGTCATTGCAAAGCACTCCAAGTTCTCACCGGAACTCACTTTTCGTAAGGAATGTACGGGCAATACATCCTTAAGTTGCCTCAAAAATAAACGAATGTTTGTCATTTTTAGAGTAGACCTACCCCTTAAAAAACGGTATAAGCTGTGCAAAATTAAGATTCCTGAAATTTTGCAATTCTGTTTAGTAATAAAGACATTTCAATTACTTTGCCATAGCTGGATATATTTGCAATCAATTATTTTATTGCTGCTACATTTTTAATGATAATGAACTTTGAATCGTTGGCACGCAACGAAACATGCGTAGAATGATATTTCTTTGGCAAATTCAGGTTACAAAAATGGTCCGACCGTTTTACCTCACAAGGATCCTCACAAAATTCGACAGCCAAAGTTTGTAGGATAAGAATTCGGACGAAAAAAAAAACTAAAGAAACAAATTTGAAAAAAGAAATCTTCGTTGCGTTTCAACTACACAAATTTCTATATCATCATTTTTATAGGCTGTATCAATTTATACTTTTTTTCATTTGTTGTGAATAATTCTCTCTCGTGGTAGGAAACGAATATAGCAGGCACTGCATTGAAAAAGTCTTGCCCAGCGAGCTTGTGACAGAGAAAGATACCTAAGAATAATGTACGACTATTTGAGATTCGATTTTGAAAAGTCGGTTTCCAAATAGGAATCTTATGACTTACATCTACGCGTTATTCGTTTGTGTTTCTTAAAACAATATTGCCTGCTGGTACACTTATACATAGTGAAATCTGGTCCGCAGAGAAAACGAATCAAACTGTAAAACTCGACGCCTCTACGGTCGAGATAGAAGAACGTGGTGTGAAGCTTAGATTGACCGTAGTCGATACACCCGGCTATGGCGACGCCATTGATAACACTGATAGCTTCAGAGCAATAATACAGTACATCGACGACCAGTTTGAGAGGTTTTTACGTGATGAGAGTGGTCTGAATAGGAGGAACATCGTTGACAACAGAATACATTGCTGTTTTTACTTCATATCACCTTTTGGTCATGGGTAAGTTGAACCAATTTATATTATAACGTATTTCGTATTTTGCAACCAAACGATTTCATTTATACCAAACATAATATGCAGTGTTCGTTCTGCATGACACAAAACAATTTTCGGGCTGATTAAGTTCAGGAGCCATTGTTACAAATATATAAATTAACAGAATCCTTGAAGGTGAAATTGAACATGTTTCACAGCAATTGAAATTGAATTTGGATATTAGAATGTCCAACAAGAATCATGTATACCAAAAGTAGCAAAGGAAAAAAAATGGCCTCGGATAATATAAAATAAAAAACCAGTTAATCCTTCAATCTTAAGACGGAATGACACCTCATCGCGGTCGGTATGGTAGAGCAATTGTAGATACCCAAAAATCTCTGAAACGGCTCTTCAGATCCCGTCGAAACTTTGCCAAACGACGTCAAATAGATAGACGAACAGCTGTCTGCCCCTCAAATTTTCTGAATTTGAGAAAAAAAAACGTAGATCGGGTTATCATAAGCCAATCTACGGTTTTTTACTCAAATTCAGAAAATTTGAGGGGCAGACAGCTGTTCGTCTATCTATTTGACGTCGTTTGGCAAAGTTTCGACGGGATCTGAAGAGCCGTTTCAGAGATTTTTGGGTATCTACAATTGCTCTACCATACCGACCGCGATGAGGTGTCATTCCGTCTTAAGGGATCATCGCAAAAATAGCTGATTTTCGCGATTTTTCCGATGGTTAGAATACGCTCAGCAGTATGATTTTTTTAAATGTTAAATCAAAGCACTCATGGAGAACAGAGAATAATTATCTTAACGTTTAGTTTATTTTTTTAACCGTTGAAAATGTCCTCGAAAAAGAGGAGTCCCTACGGTATACACGGTTATAGCCGTAAATATGATCTGAAATAAAATTTGTAAAAAGATTATTAATCAGTATGAAAGCCACTATCTTGCTATGGAGGTTTTTTGAAATAAAAAATGACCAAATGACGGCTGTTTGAAAAAAAGTATCGAGTTTAGCCTATTTTTTTGAGTTTTTCGTTAAAAAAAATATGAAGATTTAAAAAGCTTCCATAACAAGATAAAGAATGGCGTGAAGAATGTCATGTCAAAATTGGAGACGTATAGCTTGAAAATTCTTTCTTTGAGAGTGTTTTCGTTCGTTTTGAAAAACGACATTTCGAGAACAACGCGTTTAAAGTCTCGAGTGGAGAATTTTCATATGAATTGTTTACTTACGATCAATCAGCGGTGCCAGGTCCATGTTTATAACCGTCTGTACTACCGGATAATGCAAAAAAAATCGATTTTTTGAAATTTTTACACTGCTTCAATTTTTGAACTTAATTTTTTTTCTAAACATTACTGTATATGCATTACCTTTTAATTTTATTATATGTGCCCTTTCAATGATGTTGAAGTTTGCACCGTTAGGAACGCAAAGAAAATCAAATCTTTGTTATTGTTCGAATTTTTTTCTAGCCGTGTAAATTACTCAAATGTTTTTCAGATTCTTATTAGAAAACTACAAACTCGATTTGCAAGAAATAAGGCTATAGATAAGCATAAAAATAATAAAATGGAGAATTTACAAAGAAAATCGTTGCCTTCCAACGATGCAAATTCATGGTGGTTACGCATATGGAAAACAGAGAAAACTCAAGGAATTTCTTTCCTCCTGGAACAATTCTGGAAAAGTCAGGGAATTTTTCCAGAATTTGCTTTTTGCAAGAATTACGAAAAATAAAACCGACTTGAAAACAAAAAAACTGAAAAGTAGAATATAAATATTTTTGTATATTTTCAGTATTTGTATTAGTTTTCTCTATAAACAAAAAAAAGTTATATCAGTGCCCAACATTGAAAATTGCACAAACTGAAAACTAATTTACTCCAAAGCACTATACACTTGCATTCGGTTTGTCGATACAAAACCACACTATTGTTATTGTAGATAAGTGTTTATATTTCTTTTTTTATTTATTAGCACCTTTATAAAAATGTCTGTTTATAATAAAAAACAGTTTCTGTATTTACTTTTAATTGATTTTTTTTTCACTTTACTGTTTAAATGATCTTTCGAATTTCAGTTAAAAAAAAAAGTTCTGCTTAAATAGTTAAGCAGAACTTTTTTTTTTACATTTTCATATATTTGATCTAAAAAAAATTATGTTCTTTATTTGACCCCAATCTCTCTGGAATATTTGCAAAACCTGTGTGGAAAACCTAGAAATGTCGGGGAATTTGAGTCAATAATGCGTAACGACCATGAAACTTCAACGTCATCGGTTTGAAGCATATATCAAAATCCAGGTTTCCTTTCGTTGCCTTCAAGTGTATCTTTTGCCAACATAATTGTATGCCTTTTTTCATCTGCCTCATTGTCAGACTGAAGCCTCTGGATATCGAATTCATGAAGCAATTGCACAACAAGGTAAACATCGTTCCCGTAATCGCGAAAGCCGACGTTCTCACGAAAAAGGAAGTATTGCGCCTGAAGAAGCGCGTCATGGAAGAGATCGAGGGTAGCGGAATAAAAATTTATCCGTTGCCGGATTGCGACAGCGACGAGGACGAGGATTACAAGGAACAAGTGCGACAGCTTAAGGAAGCCGTGCCATTTGCCGTTTGCGGTGCTAATACGCTGCTCGAGGTTAAGGGACGAAAAGTTCGGGGTCGCCTTTATCCATGGGGGGTTGTCGAAGTGGAAAATCCGGATCACTGCGATTTCATCAAACTTAGAACGATGCTCATGTGAGATTATAGTCAACCATACGTACAATTATTTGCTTGCCTTCTCAAAGAGGCAACTCGGTTTGCTCGGTAGAAGGCGGCTAATCTTTTCCCCAAGTTACTCAAGCCCAATCCAAACGAACCCAAACGCAGTGTGAATAATGAATGAATTAACACCGTTGTTTGCAGCACACACATGCAAGACTTGCAAGAAGTAACGCAAGAAGTCCATTACGAGAATTATCGAAGCGAGAGATTGGCAAAAGGTGCACCGGTACCGCCGCGTCGTCAAATGTATGTAATGAACCTCCGATAACTTTGGAAATTATATACAGGGTGTCCCTCTTATCTCAGCCACCCGAAATAACTCGGTAATCATCGACGTCACAAAAAAATTCCCCAGACAAAAGTTGTACGGTGTGAAGGGGGCCATCAAATGCGACCATTTTTTTTTATTTCGGTGGAGATGCTGACGCACAGTGAAGGTCACCTCGATTTTTTTTGAGAAGCTGTACCAGTGTGAACGCTGAAAATTTGGGGGATTCTCGGGAATTTTTTGGAAGAAAAGTACTCATTAAGTACTTTTGTTTCTTTGTATATTAAATAAATAAATTATATTTTCGAAACATAATTAATGTTTCGAAAAATTAATAATATGTTTGGCGATATTTGACCTATATTACATAATTTTTTCATAGCAAAATATTGAGATCCAAGAGACTTATGCGCTGCCTTCGGAGGCGCCAAAAAAAAGTTCCTCCACTGCTGATATGATTCCGGCCGATTGAGTAGCTGAAATCGAAAAAAGAAAAAATGTCGTTAAACTGAGAGGTATTTTCTGTTCAATGACGTAGGATTTTCGAAAAATATCAAAATCTAACAAAATGGCGTAGTTATGAAAAAAAGTATGTTTTCTTGCCTATAGAATGGTCGTTTTTTTCAATGCCAAATCATCAATTTTCGTCCAATCAAAAATATCCTACGTTATTGTAGACTAAATATATTCAAGAGTACTCAGTTCAAATTTCAAGTCAATCGGATAATTGCTCTTTGAGTTACAATGTCAGCAAATTTGAAAAATCTCATTTCGAGAATAACGCGTTTAAATATTTAACTATCGATTTTTGCAAAATAAAATGATATTGATATCAATGATAATGACATTCTTGAAAGTATAAACTGTCGAAAAAGGCAAAAAAAATCGATTTTTTGAAGTGTCACACTGGTATAGTCCCTTAAATGGAATGGTACATTTTTTACCATTCATTCAGGTCATTCAAGGTCACCCATTTAGATTTGTATCATCGATACTGACCTTGAATGACCTTGAACAACTTTAGCCCCCTAATTACCCCCCCCTTTATGCGGCTTGAGGTGCTCCATAAGATGGTTGAAAAAAAATGTACCATTCCATGTCAAAAAGTGGAGGTGACCCTCACTGTGCGTCAGCGCCTCCGCCGAAATAAAAAAAAAATTTGGTCGCATTTGATGGCCCCATTCACACCGTACAACTTTTGTCTGGAACATTTTTTTGTGACGTCGACGATTACTTCGAGTTGTTTCGGGTGGCAGAGATAAGAGGGACACCCTGTATATTCGCAATCCTTCGCGTTGACAGGATCGAAAAATATTCCAACTATGTTCGTGATATGTGAAGAACAATCGATATCCCTAGGGTCGTCGAAGCCAAAGAGACAAGCGCTGGATCGGAGAAGGATCGAATTCTCCAGGAAAAAGACGCGGAGTTACGACGTATGCAAGCTATGCTCGCGGCCATGCAAGCTCAAATGCAACAGCAGAATCCTTAACCGAAGAGCCGCGTTGTGTTGGATCACGAGGAAAATGAGGGAAAAAAACCACTTTTTCTTGCCAGGTGCCAAAAAAAAACAAAAGAAAAAGGACGAACACAAAATCACCTAACCTATACTACTGATTAGTATTCGAGGAAAGGCCTCGTAACGGTTTTAGGCTACTTGCCGTGAATGTCAATTCGTGAACAGTTGAACCACCGCGACACGCCGTTTAAAATTCAGTCGACATGTACTTACGGATATGTATGTTCGTGATATATTTTATACGACACAGTATTTTTTAAAGAAAGAAGAAAAATCTTATTAAGGTAGGAGGCATGCTCAGAGATCGAAAGAAAAAAATCGTATTTCCTTTTCTTCCATTTGCCGAATGAAATTGTATGGAGAGTTTGTTCGAGAGAGGCATCGTTTTCCTCTCACTGTGTGAAAAGAATATCTCGAGATTCCGACCTACATATTTACTTGGCATCTGAAAATTTGTGGCGGGTTTTATTTTGAAAAACGAACTCACAGATTTGGCAATTCGGATCTGAATATTTGACACTGGTTAAAGCGTTTCTAACGATAGTTCGATTGGGATTTGCCATAGGATTTTTCTCAGCAATTCGATTGAAAATGTGCAGCCCCTCTTTAAGAAACAAAAAAAAGAAATACGACGAAGACAAAAAGCAAATCTCATTTGATCAGTCATTAAAAAAAAAGTATTCAAACGATTGGAACTGAATTTCGCAGCGTTCCCATGCCACTTATCACATTTGATACGAACGTTTAAAGTGCCTTGCATATTCGTGGTATTTCTTTTCATTTTCGGAGCCTGAACGGTTCGATCGAATTTTCCTAATTTTCGATCGACAGGCGTTCCTTAAGCAAGCACGTATATATGTGTACATACAATGCATAGAATTTTATATACATAAATACATATCGGATTTCCTTTCACAGCCATATCCGAGAGCGAAAAAGCATTCCTAATCTTCCAGCGGTATTTTTTTCTTCTCATTTTTGAACAAACCAAAATGAAGTATTTGGTTAGGTAGAACTATAGACTGTTTTTTTAAATAAATATTCTTTACATTTTTGTATTGTCTAGTGCAAAATCATCAATATGAAGAATCTTATAACAGCAGCACATGGTTGATCCAAAGTTTTTTCAATGTGCAATTTCTTTCTACTTTATGTGTGTTGTTCCTGCGAGCGATGCAAAACTTAAGTTTAAAGTATGCTTCCTCGTTGACGCGATCTTCGAAACTTTCGTATAAGTCCAGCAATTAATGAGTTTCCACGCTTCAATGCTTCCCGAAATGAAAATGTCATCGAGACCGCACCACATTGACACCCGCGTGGAAACCTAAATGTTGTATGAGGCAATGGTACATAGAATGCAAACTGGTTTTTAGGCGTAGAAATGGGCCTTCCCAAAATCCGTGATGTGATAGAAATAATTTCAGCGTTTATACCTTTTTCACGATACTTACAAACTACTTTAAGACATTTTTTTACTTGTGAAACGTTTCGTTTACGTAATATCTTATCGCAAATAAAGTTTGATATTACTATCCATAATAAGTATTGGATCTGAACAGTGTGAATGGGAAGGACAGCTCAACTGGAGCGTTTAATAATTAATGTTTGAACAAGTATCTCATCAATCGCAGTACTGACATTTCCATGTCTCTTTTTTTATTGTAAGCACATTTTTATACAAAGAAAAACAACAACAAAAACCCTCGAAAAGTATGTATCTGATGATTTTTTTTACAAACCTTCGTTCAATTATAATTACTTATAATGACTATGTGTGTATTATTTGTGCATGTAATAGTCTATCGCCGTTGAGAACGCGGCGAATCCGGCCGCACCGAATAAACCTGCCTTTACTCCAGCTAAAACACACAAATCCGAATTTGAGTCTTAGATATTTCATGATAAATTGCAGTAAAATGATTGTTTTACCTCGCAGTCCTATCAAGCCGCCAGTTAAACCACCGGCATAAGTCCCATTTTTCCAATCAGTTTTTCCGCGGTACTGAAAAAATCAATGGGAACGAAATCAGGAATATATTGAATGGGAACGAGTCGAGGTGGGGAGGGGGACTGCGGGATGCGATGCAAGAGGTCGGGGAAGGGAGGATTCTGAAGCTGATGAGAGACTGAGGAGGTATGACGGAAATTAGAAAGATTTTAAGAGGAGGCGTGGAAAAGGAATGAAGACATCCAAAAAGACTGGGAAGGTGTAGACAGGTCTAGTTCCAGAAAGGAGTACAAGGGGATAAAAAGAAAGCCGGGCAGGGAAAAATACTGGGCGGAGGAGGGGACTGCAGGAACAGTCGAGGAAGAATGGGCAAGACTCGGATGTGGTAATAACATCGGAAAAGCAGAAAAAAGGGGTATGGGAGCTGGATGTATGGGAACTGGAGTATGTGGAAAGGAAGAAGAAATACTGGACCACATCTGGAAATGTGAGGAAGCAAGGGATAAGGGGTCTTCTCACACAAGACGCTAAAAAAGGCTATTCTCATGATTTTTTTTTGACAGGTTCATATTATAGATATTGATATAAAAGTTGTTACACTTAATAAATACACTTTCGAAATACATTTTTAAGAAATTTTAAATGTATTTATGTAACCCAAACAAACTTTAAACGCGTTTTTCTCGAAACAACGTTTTTCGACGACTTGTTGATAAAATCTTCGAAACTACTAAACCGATCCTTATGACCTTTTAATCACATATTCTTTACAACTATAGCTATAGCGCATATAAAGGATTTTTTTAAATTTTGATATTTACTATTTTTTGCCAAAAACGGTGAAAAACACGTTTTTTTGTTTTTTTCGAAAAATGTCCGCCATTTTGTTATTTTTGTATATATAAAAAAACGTATAATATGCACTATAGCCATTAACATACTGAATCTAAAACCGTTTGATTTTTTTGATTCGGATGAAGATCTCAAAGATTTCATCAACAGCGTAGACTTACAATTTTCGTCTATAAATAGTGACTTAAATAAAATAAAAAATATATTTTAATGTATTTCGAAAGTGTATTTATGTGTAACAACTTTTATATCAATATCTATAATACAAACCTATAAAAAATAGCCTTTTTTAGCGTATAAAGTAAGAAGACCCCTTAATGTCTATTAGTTATATGCGCTATGCCCGGCCATAAGCCTCAAACAACACGGAACCCGCGACCTCGGGGTCGGATACGCCGACCACGCGACAAGCATATGCAAGCCCGTAGGAACCCTGACCAGCGAGAAAGCAAGGGAGAACATTAACAGGAACTGGGTGAAAGGGGTGGACAGGTGGAGAGGGGAAAGAGAAGCAGAAAGTTGAAGGGGAGAGTCTGGTCCAGTCGATTAAAAAAATCGACTTTTTTTGTTTGTTTAAAAATCTTCCTATACATGTGGAGAATACATTCCCAAAGTTATAGCATCAAATTTGACCTTGAAATATAGTTAGGAACAGTGCACACTAAGCAGACGCGCACCGCTCCTAGCGGCGCAGCCCTGAAAGTACAAAGGAGAGTCGATCTGTACGAGAAATGCGGAAACTTCAAAAGCAGCAGTACTTCGAGGAGTCTAAAGGCCTACTATATGCTTCAGGAATCGCAGATTAGCTTTAAACAGACGTAAGTATTGAAAAACGTATGCTTTTTTCAAACGAAAACTATAAACGCGTTTTTCTCAAAAACACGTTTTTCAAGTTGGCTGGAATCGTAGCTCATCGAATTTTCATCCGGTTCACTTTATTCAAAGTTTAAATTAAAGAGAATTAAATTTATATACGGATGAAACTCGAGTTATAAAAAATGATTATTATAGGACAAAGTTATTGCAAAATAAAGGCCGATTTTTTTGTCAATTTTCATTTTATGTCCGGCATTTTTGCGATCAACATTTTTTTTGCAAACTGTGGTTCATGCGCATTCTACATTCATACTATAACGATTTTTTTTTAATTTCATGTTTCAGATCATTTTCAAGAACTGCAGGATTCCAGCCGATTTGGTCGGACCGTCCGCTTGCGGCCGCTATATCAATATGTATGTAGATATTCAAATCAAGTTTTCCATAGTGTTTTTTCTTGTTCAAATGTACGTTTACATGTAAAAAAAGTTTCGTGACCGAAAATAAATGTTATCTTTGAAAAAAACGCATTGAAAAAGAATCTCGGCTGGACGAAACCCCCCTTAAGAAACTGGTGGGTTGAAACACTTAAAGGAAAGATAGTTAAGGAAATATGCCACTGCGCAAGAGAATTCGGTAGGCTAGCAAGGGGGGAACAATAGACTGCGGCAAATAGTTTCAAAAGTTAAACTAGTAATTGGTGAGACGAAAGAGGTTGTAAAAAAAAGAGGATCGAGAAGTTTAGTCTTTGGCGGCTTAAAGCATTATATTGACGCAGCTTACGAAAACTAGCATGTTTCCAAGCCCGTTTGATATTACCGCGAAAAGTAGCATGTTTCGACTTCCGACACGAAAACTAGCAAGTTTCGATATTCACCGCGAAAATTAACATGTTTCAGTAACATTGGAATTGTTTCCGACTTTTCTTACATGCTTTTTTACGCCTTGCCTCTATTTCTTTACTCCAATTACTTTGACCGCAATCGGAAGTTTACGATTTTTTAGACCTCCAAAAAATTTTATCGGACTTCAATTAAAATTGCAAGTATTCGGGAAATATCCATTCAACGTTACGTCGATACAATCCACGTTAAATGTAATTTTGACCAAGAAAGACGAGAGTTGAAAATCTTAAAAAAAAACAAAAACATGGATAATGTTCGAATGTTCCAATTAAAAGAGACGTCAGATAAAAAATGTTTAATTCCAATCGAACATAAGCAAGATTTTTCAAACATATTCGATGATCTGTAAGATTACAGTAAATTTGTTGAATGATATTTTCAATAACGTCTTTTTTTTTAATAGAACATCCCAATAAGTATTTCATTATATTTAGAATTTCGATATTATTTTTTTATACAAATTACTATTATCGATTTTAATTGATAATTATTATCAAAATGTTAATAAAAGCTACGAGTATAAAATTAAAATGTCATTGCGCAAAAAATCGTCATTTTTTTTAAATACTAAATAATGGTTTATTTCTCCAGATTTTTACCTGAGCACGAAGGACTTCAAATTCTTACCAAAACTCTTTTTGGTTAGATTGTACGAGCGATGAGATCCTTAAGGTTTGAAACTTACTCCTTTTACACTAGTTTTTACAGTGAAAATCAAACAAGCTCGTTTTCGCGGTGAATGTGGAAATGTGCTAGTTTCCGTGGCGAAAGCATAATCATGCTACTTTTCGTAAGCAGCGTCGATATATAAAGACTAGCATATGAGAGCAACTGTATGAACATGTGAGTGGGCTATAAAAAACGCAAAGCGTTGTATAATGAGGAATGAAGAAAGAATATAAATGGCAGTAACGGCCCTCAAAATTAACTCAAAAGTAAGCGGTAGGTTGAAGCATGCATATTGTTTTCATTGCCTTCAATATACGAATATTTACAAGGATAGCACGCCTTCTATAACTTTTTAGCAGCAATTTGATTCAGTTGTACATTGTACTCTTTCCCATATGGATAGAATTCCAGTAACCCTTCCTAGCACTTTAAGGTATTCCTTTCGCGAACCCGAATATTTAACAATAAGCTGATCTTCGTCTACAACGAAGTAAAAATACATCACAGTATACAGGTAAAATTACAAGCCAAGTTATCGAACTGTTAACGAAAAATTACGACTCTAATAATCATCTAATTTATAAGGCACTTTACGGAGGTGACGTACTGGCCCATTTCTATCTAGTAATTTATACCCTAAATTATTCTGGATGCCTGATATGAAATGCTCTACGCGTGTAAAAAATTCTAAAGATTCTAAAATGACACCAAAAACAGGGCGTCGCGTCGCCGAATGTTGAAAGAAAATATTAATGATAAAACTTGGAAAAATGTGACTAGCAGTAGAATTTTCGTAGCCGCGACTTTAGAGAAAATATGAAAATGTCTAAATCTACTAGATTAGTGCGAAATTTTTTATTCCAGTTTATCGTTGGGTATAACAATTGTTTGTAACTTATTTTTTATCATGCGCCACTGCAAATTATCGAAGATTCAGAATGGCCCTGCTTATGGCCCTACAAAATACAGTCCTCCGCGAAACGAATACCTTAAGGGGGGAGATACCTTTAGGCGAGGATGAAATTTGGTAATTTTCATGATCTTTAAAAAAAAAAAAAATTCTCCATTTTTGCGACTTAGGGTATGTTTTACTATTACTTTTGGCTGTTACATGGTATTTTTTGTTATTGATCTTTAAAAATGGCGGAGGTATGACACGGTCTTCGAAACTGCATTTTCAGAACTCGCGTTACTTATAGCTAAAAAACTAATCAACCGATTCTGATGACATTTGGTATATTTTTTTTAACCTTGTCTAAAGCAGGGGTGGCCAAACTTTCGAAGTGTGCGGTTGACACTAAGATTCAAAATATCCCTGGCGGTCTACCGCCGGCCCACCCAAGGCAAACCCAAACAAACCGGAACATGTTTATTCAATGAAAAATTTCTAAACTACTTTTACGAAGCTCTCACAGAAAATAAGCGGTCGACCGGTCGACGTCTTGGCCACCTCTGGTCTCAAATATGACTGAATGTTTTTAAAAATAAAAAAAAATGTCTTTTTCAATTGCAAAATGCAGCCTTTTTTCGGAAAATTCAATATTTTTGTTTCAAAGCGTACCTTTTCATCGATTTTTAACATTTCTCACTTTTTCTTAGTCCATATTCTTCGTATAAATGTTAATGAAAGAAAAATCTCATTGGTGTTTTTTTAGATTAATCCCGCTGACTCTAAGTGTCATACCGTCTGACAACATCCGCCGCAACCCGTTTAGAAGATCGTGCAATAGCTCTGCCATTTTTGAAAATTAATAAAATAAAAAAATACCACGAAACAGCCATAAGTAGTCATAAAACATACCCTAAGTCTAAAAAATGATGAAGAAATCTTTCCTTTGAAAGAAATCATGAAAATTAGCCATTTTTTCATCGCCTCAAGTCGCCCCTTAAGTAAACACTAGGGGTGTGCGGGTACTCCATTCACTCGGGTACCCGACGGGTTACGTTTTTGCATTACTCGCCATTCTCGGGTACCCGAATTTCGTCATCGGATACTCTCAAATTTTAGGCATTCGTACACGTCGAGTACTCTTAAACTTCGGGTATTCGTAAACTTCGAATTTTCGTAAACGACTCGGAGATCCGTATCTATTATTTATATTTATATTTATTTTTTATCTAGGTGTATCGATCAAATACTGGGAGAAAACGAAAACTCGAAGAAGGCGATAAAACGAATAAATGATTATACTGTAAAATTCTTTTTTCGTCTCACTTTTCTATTCTGTGTGTGTGTACGTACGTGCGTGCGTGCGTGTGTTTGTTAGGACGGAGCGAAAAACGGTCAATTTTGGCAAATCGTATCGTAATAGCGCGGAAAAGTTGCGTTTTGGCATCACTAAAAAGTGTACGAAAGGAAAAAATTTACAATAAATATCTTCTGTTCCGGCAAACGCCTTAAAGATTTGAATTTTTTAACGTGGGATTTAAAAGAAGAAAAAACCCAAAAAGGCGACGATTCACGCCCTACTTTTATTCGAAGCGAGAAGAATATAGCTTCCATTCAACGTTTTAAAATTGAAAATATCTTGATTAGTTTCAGAGATATAAGCGTTTGAAGAACAAGTTTTTCTGGGAAAAAATTTAAAAATGACAGAAAATTTAATTCAGAAGAATGAGCCGCCGAAATTACCAGTTAGCACTAGACAGAATTAATGAAAATTCGACGAAGAATCTTGCTTTTATTCAGTTTTTCGACATTCAAATATCTCGATATTTCCTGAAATACGAGTGTCTTAAAAAAATTTTGCCGGAAAAAATTGTAAATATACACATAACAAAAATACTAAAATGATTAAATCAATTATTTGTATTTCTTATGAACTCGAACCTTTCGGCGAAGGGTAGAGAACATAAAGCTGGAGTCTATTTCATCCGTTTCGGTACGTTTCCGTAGTGCTATCTACTATGAAAGGAAATTTGAAATTTTGTTCCGGCAATACGGCTTATCGAGTACCCGATGTGAGATGAGTACTCGAAAAATTCGGGTTCTCGATCCGAATCATAGTCTAATTACACGACCCGACCCGACCCGACCAATTCTGCTACCCGCACACCCCTTGTAAACAGTGTCTAGATATTTTTGTTGCAAGAAAAAACACTTTTTTACGCAGAAATAAAACAGCTCTAAAAGTCCCCAACTCATGTTGCTTTCTCATGCAGAAAGCTTTCATCTATTGTCCGCAAAATTCTTTTCATGATGAAATGGCTGCGTGACATCTGATCCAACGACAAAATATCCGCGACAAAATATCCGATGACAAAATATCCGCGAGACAAAATCCTAAATCTCGTCTACCACATCAACGGGGTCGCACGCAAAACACCGTTATGGGGTGTGTGAGATAGTGGGGTGGGGGCATAATACGAAATTCTTCATTGAACCCAAACAAACAAACCCAAACAAACACACAAACCCAAACATATCCGTCACATATTAATAATTTCTTCATTGAACCCAAACAAACAAACCCAAACTAACAAAATCAAAACAAACAAACAAACCCAAACATATCCGTCACATATTAATAATTTTTCTCCTTTTTATGATGGAATAAATTTCAACGTCATGACTGTACACTTGACATGGAATAAATTTCAATGGCATGACTGTACACTTTGAACTGTATATAATATCGGCAGATATTTTGTCATGAGGATATTTTGTCCTGCGGATATTATGTCGCGGATATTTTGTTGAAGGTATTTTGTCGTCGGGTCAAAACGCATGTTACCAATGAAATATGTATTAATTTCGGCACTGCGTAGTATACTCTAGGAAAAAGGCATCAAAAAAGAAGAATCCAAATTATCCACAGGGTTATAATGTAAGTAATTGTTGGATCACCAACATTTAACATTTTTTATCTCATACCGATTCTATGCAGCATTCTATTCCAGAGAATACGCATCCAATCACTGCGAAATTCTTCGCATAACCGATGGTTGTGGTTTTCATTTCTCTGAAAACTTCTCTTGCCGTTTGTTGTTTTTCGACCGCAGCCACATTAGGATTTACGCTCGATGAGAATAAGCCTATAGCTGCACCCAGGCCGAATCCTAGAAAAGCAGGAAATTATTAATCGACGCAGTGAAAGATTGGACGTCTTGGAGCAAAGGGCTGACGAATAGGAGCACCTAGAACGCAGGCCATTATGCTTTTGAAGGCACAGCTCTCCATGGCTGATTCCATGGCTTTTTCCTCATTCGTCTTGATCGTCGGCGGTACTACAGTCCTCGGTATGATTATGTTTTCTCGAAATCGCTGTTGAGTTCCCACCAAATAAACCGCCAGCTTATCCCACTCCGAATCGCTCATAAAAACTCGTTTTTCGCCATCGGCGATTGAACGCTTCGGTGGCTTCGGTGGTTCGAAGGACATCATTTTGATAAAGTTCCTTCGAAGACTTGCTTATTTGCTCGAAGTTTGAAATTCTTCCGGCAATTGGGCACATAAGCCGTGAGACACACTGTTGTATTTTTCGTTATACAACTAAATGAAAAACATATTGTTGGTGTAGAACTTTGATAGAGTTTAATTCTCACTTCATCCTCAAGTTGAAAACTCTACTCGCTATTGTCGAACTATCTGCGGATAAATTGAAAAAAGACATTTCAATGACACGTTTTCTTGCGATTTCGACAAAATTCACTTTTCATAGGTTTGTCCAACCCGATGGGATAACCTTTACAGAAAAAACCGACGTTGTTCACCGCACGGTAACTCGAAGATTAAAATATTTGAACATCCGCCAATTACTGAAAATTGCATTTATTTGCCAAATGTGGTAACAACATTATGTTTCTACGATGTCCAATGATATTATCCCGTTTCGGTCGGAAAAATGAGCGGCACATGCAAAATTGTATGTGCGTAGCGTTCAATGACGAGTCTCATTTTTTATCACATTTTTTATTTGTCGCATTTTCAACAGCAGCGTTTTTCATTATTGATTACATTCTTCATAATTGTTACAAGTTATTTGCGGTTTTTATAAAACTGCTCGGATCATCGTTACCTGCAATTGTTAATAAAATGTCTGTAGTGGTATGTCATTAAGTGTTAACATTATTAGGATACGTTTCCAAATTAAAAACAGAACCGAAATTCCAAATTTGTCCATGTCTATATTTTTATTTTTCGTAAAAAGCAGACCGCTAATTAAAAAACACAAGTTTTTCGATAACTATAATATATTCTTGACAGTTATTAAAAAAAAACGATCCTTGTAGATTTTACGCAATGGACGATGTGCAATAGTCAATGAGGGCTTTACTTTCCTACGTTTCTTTAACAATACCTCAGCTCTGATTGGACATCACTTGTGGCCACTCAGGTACCGTGCGCAGCGGCCGGTAGGGTGCCATTTCACGAGCAGTGGGCGGCAAAAGCATTTTGGTAAGTGACAACAAAAGGTGATACCCTTCCGCCGCCAGTCTTTGTTGCTCGATATAAATTCATGCATCCGAACAGCACAAAGCGATAAATCTACATTCGTCGATGGGCAGAGCTACAACTACGGAGAAACCTCAAATTTCCCGCCATGGAGGCTAGAGTGGGAGGAGGCCGATCTGTGCATTTCAAAGTGCCTACAAAAATGTGGTCCAACCGGGATGGCGCCACTATCTCTAAAATCTCGAGCAGGAAACAGTGCAGCCAGATCGCGCATAAAAGTTACCCCTTCTCTAGTCTCTTACGCGCCCATCACACAATCATAGTAGCGCGTGTCCGTGAGCGAGCGACGCTCGGACGTCTTCGGAAAGAGTCGAGCACGGTCGAAGTTTTCCGACTGCGCCTTCGGCAGCTACACCAACACATGGACGCTGAGCACGTTCATGTGCGGCCAAGCCGAAACGAAGGCTTCGAGGGAAAAAGCAATCTGAGCACGACTCGCGCGTGACTTCACCCGACGGCACGCGGGAGGCTTTTAGATGATTTCAATGCTTATTTAGCTCTTGATTCCCTGCGGTATTAATGTGTAAAAAAATGTATCGCGCACTCTGATCGCTTATTTTTTTAGTTTAAACGTTAATTTAAATATAATAATAAATCTAAATTACAACTTATTTACCTTATATAAAATTGTTTACGTTTTACTCACACCCGTCCTTATGTCAAATAAATTATAATTCATAAAAGTAAGCGGAAATATATTTATATTAATTCTCATACTTTCATCAAGCGATATCCTCCATCCTATCATCCATCCGGCCGCGAATCCTAAGTACCAGAAAGTCTACATATTCTACAAGCGATGAGATGGTCCCGTTGGTAGCGTTCCTGACTTCGGTCCGCAGGGGTCCCTAGTGCAAATTTTTCTCCAAATTTTTCACAATTTCTCATATTTTAGTCGTATTTGAGATTTTCGGAGAAAAAATTATTTAAAACATATTCAAGTTCTGGTCTATTTCCCAAAAACACATTTTTTTTTACTGAAAATTCATGATTTCTCATTTTTTTCCCGGAAATTTCTCTTTTTCATATGCCCTATATGCCGTATTGGAGCCAAAGGTGAGCCCATTGGTAACCCTGAGATTTGTTGGTAAATTTTATTTTGAAATATAAAGAAAGTTGAGAACATGATGTATTCTATGGCTTTAATTATTTCGTTTAAAGGAAATGTTTTTGAAAATAGATTTGATCTTCTTTGAAGGCTTTGAATAACAAGTTGTAATGGGATGTTGGTATAGAGAGAAACAACATCAAACGAGACCAATTTGTAGTTGAGTGGAATTGAGATGTTAGAATGTGAATGTTTTAGGTGGAAACTATCTTTGACGTGTGAATTAGTCGTATTGATTAATTTAGAAAGTTTAGATTGTATAAATTTAGCTAGTTTATGTGTTGGACTATTTATTGATGATACTATTGGACGAAGTGGATAATTATTTTTATGAATTTTTGGCAGACAATAAAGACGAGATAGGTTGCAATTTTCAGCTTTTGAGTATTTGTATTTTGTTTCATCAATGAATTTTAGGGTTTTCCATCTGGAGAGAATATTGTTAATGCCTTTTTGTAGAGTGTTGATGGGATTTCTATTTGTTAATTTGTAAGTTGAGGATCCTGCGAGTAAATTATGAGTTTTTGTAATGTAATCTGATTTGCTAAGAATGACTGTTGAATTTCCTTTGTCAGCTCGTGTAACTAAAAGTTGAGGGTTGTTTTTTAAGAATGAGGACGTGTGTTTTATAATTTGATTAGTGTTGGAAAATGATGTTGGAATGTTTATTTTGTTTAAGATTTTAGTGAATCTGGTTCTAATTTCGATTTGTCTAGGTTTGTCGAGTAAAAAATCTATTAGGAGTACAACTTTGCAGTGACCGTTTTACTTAAAGAACCACTGCGGCCGAAGTAGTGGCCCTAGCTCAATAAAAAAAGTGGCATTTTAAACTAGAGGCTCTGCCAATGTAAACAATTTAAAAAAGCTAACGGATACGTGTATGCATTATAAAGTTATAGGCACTCAAACATGGCAACCTACGAACCGAATTCTCAGCATTTGCGGGAGGTTATGATTTACTTCTTCAACATCAAGAAATCTGCGGCTGAGGCCCACCGTTTGCTTGTAGATGCTTACGGGGAGGATTCTATACGCCGAAAATCATGGGGACTGCCTGGTCATATTCCGTCATCGACGCCCAAACCGAATATTCACGGATCCAAAGTGATGCTGTGTATCTGGTGGGACCAGCTGGGCGTTGTGTACTATGAGCTGCTCAAACCATCCGAAACCATCACAGGGGAACTCTACCGACGTCAGTTGATGCGCTTGAGTAAGGCACTCAAAGAGAAACGGCCACAATTCAACGAAAGACATGACAAGGTGATACTGCAGCATGGCAATGCCCGACCCCATGTTGCAAATGTCGTGAAAAAGTACTTGGAAACGCTGAAATGGGAGGTTTTATCCCACCCGCCGTACTCTCCAGACATTGCCCCTTCCGACTATCACTTGTTCCGGTGAATGGCACACGATTTGGCTGACCAGCACTTCGGTACTTACGAAGAAGTCAAAAATTGGGTCGATTCCTGGATTGCCTTCAAGGACCAAGACTTTTATCGACGCGGGATTCGAATGCTACCTGAAAGATGGGCCGAGGTCGTAGCTAGCGACGGGCAGTACTTTGATTAAAAAATATGTAGCCACTTTTTTATAATAAAGCCTTAAACTTTTGAAAAAAACGGTCACTGCAAAGTTGTACTCCTTATAATTTGGACTCAAGTTCGGAGATCGATTTGTGGATATGAGTTTTTATGTTTGAGAGTTTGAGGTAAGGAAAACAAAACTTTTCACCTAGAGACAAGAATGTGGAAATGTGTAGCGGAATATCAATGTTGGAGAGATTTATAAGCCATTCTTTCATTTTATTTAATGTGATTGTCGAATTTATATTATTGAGAGGATCAGTGGAAAGATTATTATTTGTGTCCTGTTGTCTATTAGTAAGAGTTGAGTATAAGATGTTGTGATTTTGTGTTGTTTGATTTATGTTTTGATAATTTAGGTAATGTATATTGTTTTGGTTCAGATGTGTTTGTGATGATATTGTTCTTAAAAATTCGTCATGATTGAAAATGTGAAGATGTATGTTCTTGGTTCATTGAAATCTAAGGTTTTGAAGTTTTTTTTTTTGGTGTTTTTCATATGAGAGTTTTCATATGAGAGCTATGAGAATTAATATAATAATACGAATATAAATATATTTCCGCTTAATTTTATGAATTATAATTGATTTGGCGTAAGGACGGGTGTGAGTAAAGCGTAAACAATATTTTAGAAGATAAATAAGTTGTAATTTAGATTTATTATTATATTTAAATTAACGTATAAACTAAAAAAATAAGCGATCAGAGTGTGCGATACATTTTTTTGTATACATTAATAACGCAGAGAATCAAGAGCTAAATAAGCATTGAAATCATCTAAAAGCCTCGCTCGTGCCGTCGGGTGACGTCACGCGCGAGTCGTGCCCAGATTGCTTTTTCCCTCGAAGCCTTCGTTTCGGCTTGGCCGCACATGAACGTGCTCAGCGTCCATGTGTTGGTGTAGCTGCCGAAGGCGCGGTCCATGGAGCCTAGATACCAGGAGGTTCAGCGGCAATGCAAAGGCTCTGAAAAAAGCGTCCCCGAAAATGACCCGAAGTGATGGCGCTGGGGTGCAGCGGCACCTACATATATAGTAATATATTGGTCAACGAGGTGAAAGTGATCGTGACAGGTGACAGACCGATCGTGACATCAAACGTCGAAATATCTGCCGATTCATAATTTCCTCATGACGGTTCGGAAAAAAACGCAAAAGCGAGAAAAGATCTCAAAGTCAAACTCAAAATGGCGGCGATACAGCCCATCTAGAAAAACGTGTTTTTTTTACATATAGCTTCACAGGAGAACGGTTTTCTCGTAAAATATAAGACCTGAAACAAAAACCAAAAAAATGATAATTTATATATTATTAGCTATGAGACTACCTAAAACTTTGCTTTCAAATTTTGCAAAAATAGCGCACATTGAAGGAAATAAATCGATTTTTTGCCAAAAAAAGCAGTAAATTGTGTATAAAAAGAAGTTTACATTTAATCAAAAACAGCTACGTACTCCCATAACGAATATGATTGTGAAGCTGCTATCAAAATTTCAAATCGATGCATGCAGAGGTGGTCGACTAATCCGTCTTCCGAGATCGAAAAAAGTGGTTTCGAGAAAAACGCGTTTAAAGTTGTACGAGCAACTGAGCGCGCGCTCCGAGGCGCTGCGGCCAAATCGATAATTGAACCTTTAAATTTAAAAAATCGCTACAGGACCAATTGCATATTGTGTTTATGACACCAAAGTATATTTAGGCAAGAAAACGTCTTTTCAAAATCCTAGAGTGGTGTCATCCCTTAACACGAATGAGGGTTAGGTACATCATCTGTGATCTGTCTTAGATCGCACCCATGTTTAGCGTATATCTATATACATGTAGGTGCCGGAGCACCCCAACGCCATCATTTCTTGTTCTCGTTTTGGGGACGAGTTGAAAGGCCTCGCTGAACCTCCTGGTATCTAGGCTCCATGGCGCGGTCGGGAAACTTCAATGGCGCTCGGCTCTTTCCGAAGACGTCCGAGCGTCGCTCGCTCACGGACACGCGCTACTATGATTGTGTGATGGGCGCGCAAGAGACTAGAGAGGGGGTAACTTTTGCGCGCGATCTGGCTGCACTGCAGCTCACTTCTCATTATTTACTTGTTCCGTCTCTGTCACACCCAGCTCGTGTCTCGAGAATTTAGAGATAGTGGCGCCATCCCGGTAGGACCACATTTTTGTAGCCACTTTTTTCAAGTCTCTCCACATGGAGGCTAGAGTGGGAGGAGGCCGATCTGTGCATTTCAAAGTGGCTACAAAAATGTGGTCCTACCGGGATGGCGCCACTATCTCTAAAATTGTGGCGACTCTGTCACCCCAAGTTGTCCAACTTCCTTACCGACTGAGCGTACATTCCCAGGCGCTTGCAGCGCCAGCGGCAAAAGGTTGCAAGCCGCTACCAAATTCAAATAGAGTTTATATAATTATTATTATTCCTTTGTCTAGTTGTAAAACATATATGTGGTTTTGAAGACTGACGCCATTCGCTAGGGCTGAAAACAGGTTCAAAAAGAAAAGTCAGTATACGAAAGTGGAAGCGCCGTCGGTGAAAATAAAATATACGCAAAAACAAAACCCTTCTGTTAAAGACGGCCCCGCAGCCGTTGCTAGGGGATTTGAATTCCCCGCGCGAGGGCGCTAGTGCCACCGAGAGAGAGCTGAACGAGGCGGCGAGAAGACGAATGAGGAGGGTGCGCGCGACTCGGGAGAGCGAGGCGAGCCGCGTGTGAGAGGGAGAGCAGAAGAAGACGAGAAGGCGACGAGGGTAACGGCGCTGCGAGTGAGACGCGTGAGCAAGCGGCCATCTTACCGCGAGTCCGACCACGTACGAGTGGCGAAAAAGACTGAACGGTAAAACCAAAACGTGCGTGTTTGTGTGGGTGCCGTGAGCGTGGCCCCGTCAGATAAGACGCGAACAATTACCTCGAGGAGTAGCGCATCGAACAGAGAACTTTAAAGTGTGAGAGTGTGTGTGTGCACGTTTGTTTCATTGCATGCCGCATGCTCCGAAGCGCAATTTGCGATAGCATGAAAATAAAGACTGAACGACCGCACGCGGCCAAAGCTCAAATTAACTGTTTATAATTGTACTTTATCTATTGTATTAAAGAAATAAAAGAACGTTACGTTCTCATCGCTATCCCTAATAACATTTCAGAAGTGGGATAAAAACGCGTGCCGCGCCGCCCGGTATCGACGGGTCTCGTGTAAAAAAAAAAAAAAAAAAAAAACGAGCGGGAAAGACAGGGCTGTGACCCATGATCAACGCGGACTCTTTTGAAAAATTTGTGCAACGAGTGTACCCCGAAATGCCGTTGAACCACTCTGCGGTGAGGGGTAGGGGTAGAGCGGCCACGACGAACTATTCAAACGTAACGAATGTTGAGAGACGCGTAGAGAGGCAAGATGGCGGCCGGTCTGCGTCTATTGACCGCGTGGCGACGAACGATCGCGAAAGTGCCCGCGCGATCGAGGCGTGTGAAGCGCAACCGCAAGCATCCGGAACGAACGACGTGGCCGGCGCGAACAACGATCACTCACGCGGGAGTAGTGTTCCGTCGGTGCCGCGTGTTGAACCCTGCGAACAATCCTCAGTTAACGAGGGACAAGAAAACGCGCAGTTAGTGAGCGCGTTACGAGTCGCGTTAGCCAGCGAAGCACAGGAGTCGGTGCTCCAGTTGCTGGCCCGATTGCTGCCCACGAAGCAGCCCCAGCCAAGTGAGGTGGTGAACAACGCAGCCGGAAGAGTGCCGCCGATATGCCAGGTAATCACCGATCTATCTCGAGACATCGAAGAATTTACCGGCGAAGCTGACGGCATTAGGGCTAGCGAATGGCTGGAGAATTTGGAGTCCTTGGCTGCGCTCCACCTGTGGTCAGATGACTATCTTCTCACCGCGGCAAGGATGCACCTGAAAGAAGGCGCCAAGGATTGGTACCGTGCAAGGATCGGAGAGCTGCAAACTTGGGGTGAGTTCCGGGAGTCATTTGTCACAATTTTTGCCAGACGAGACGATGCCTCGACAAGATGGGCGAGGATGAAGGCACGACGACAAGAAAAAGGAGAAAGTCTAACCAGGTATTTCCATGCCAAGGTGCGGCTGTGCGCACCCTTAAATCTCACGTTCCCCGAGGAGCGAGGTGAGATTCTGGCCGGCCTGTGGTCACGCGAGTTATGTAACCTCACCTTGCCGTCCTCGCAGTATACGCATGATGCATTACTGCATGACTTAATATTCTACGAGAAGACGCTGGCAAACCAGCGCCGGGAACCAGACCATCGTGTGGGACGAGGAGCCGTAGGCCCGAGGGGAAGCCAATGTCAACCTAACCGCGGAACGATCGATCGGAGACCGCAAGGGCCGAGCACCAAGGAACAGACGACGGAGATGCCACCAAGTGAGCGCGCCTGTTTCAATTGCCGTAAGCCAGGACATCTATCGAGGGATTGCCCGGAGGAAAGGCGACCCCCAACGTGTTATCGGTGCAATCAAAAAGGGCACATACGCAGTCAGTGTCCGTTGGGCGGGAGGACGGAGCGACCAGCGATGCAAGCAGTGAGTACCGGACAAGACTATTCCGCAGCCAAATATTTGAAGGTAGCACGTGTCAACGGTAAAGAGATAGCCGCCTTCGTCGACACCGGGAGCTCAGAGTGCACGCTCACAATTTCTCGAGTGCGAATGGGTCAACTGGAGATGGAAGCGACCGGAACGGACCTGAAGCCCTTCGGCCCACCGAATTTCGTGGTACGAAGTTGTGGAACCGTGCGTGCGGATGTCACCGTGGACGGGGTGACGGTTCGCGGGGTTACAATCCAGGTCGTTCCAGACGACGTTCAGAGCGTGGATATGCTCATCGGGCGTACTTTCACGGAGCACCCAGGTGTCGCATTCCGAAAGGAAGGCGACCGCCTTACCTTCTCTGAGTATACCAGCGAGCCATCCGAGGTGACGGCGCCGTCGACGTCGTTGGCTACAAAGGGGCAAACACTTCTCCTGGCCAACACGATTTCTTTGGTCGAGGTCGTGGGGTGTAGCGCCACGGCCACCGTTCCAGTTGCCAATTGGGGTGTAAAAGACCGTACTCTCGCGCCGGGACATGTAACAACAAGGGGGAGCATCACCAACGTCCGGACCATCGAGCGACCAGCAACGAGGGAGGACATCCGGGAGGAGGATGTGGTCGTAGGCCCGGGACAACCTGCAGAGGTGGAGCGAGAACTGCGTGAGATGCTGAGCGAGTTCCGGGAGTGTATTGCGCTTAATTCACGTGAGTTGGGCTGTGCTAGGGACGTCGAAATGGAGATTCGGGTGCGGGACAATACGTCACCCGTGCAGTGCAAACCGTACCGCGCAACAGAACGCGAAAGACGGGAAATCCGGGACATACTGGCAGAGTGGCGCGAGGCGGGTGTGGTAGTGGACACGGACTCGAAGTATGCCAGTCCGGTTTTGCTCGTAAAAAAAAAATCCGGGGAATCGCGATTGTGCGTCGACTTCCGCAAACTAAACGCGGTAACGGAGAGGGTACACTTCCCGCTACCCAATATAGATGATCATTTAGCCCGGCTACGTGACAGTTCAGTGTTCATTGTGCTTGACCTCGCTCACGGATATTTACAGATTCCACTGGAGAAGGGATCCCGCGACAAGACGGCAATCATCACCCCCGAGGAAACGGTCGAGTTCACACGCATGATCTTTGGGTTGATGAATGGGCCCGCTTACTTCAGCAAGGTCATGCACAAAGCACTGGGACCACTGAGGGATGACGTGGCTCTATTTTACCTGGACGACATCTTAATCCCGGGCACGAGTTGGCAGGACCTAGGGCCGAAGTTACGCCTGGTGCTAGAGGCCCTGAGGAAAGCTGGACTGACAATTAAGCTGGCCAAATGTCGCTTCCTCTTCGACCGAGTAACGTACCTAGGCCATGAAGTCTCCGGGAGGGGAATCGAGCCAGGGCAGGTGAAAATTATGGCGATAAAAGCTCTCTCGCCTCCTAGAAACGCGCACGAGGTACGCCGCTTTCTGGGATTAGTGAGTTTTTTTCGAAAATTTGTGCCGCACTTCGCCCAAATAGCCGCACCTCTGTCGGCGCTACTGAAGAAGAACGTGGTGTTCACTTGGTCCGATCGGCAGCAGGAAGCGTTTGAGAAATTAAAGAGCCGATTGACGGAGCCGCCGGTGCTACGAGCGTTCGATCCGAGAGCGGAAACGGAGGTCCACACGGATGCCAGCGCAATTGGTCTAGCCGGGATGCTGATGCAGCGTGGAGAGGATGGCAAGCTCAGGTTGGTGTATGCCGTGAGTCGGCGTACCACGGAACCGGAGTCGCGGTACCACAGCAGTAAGCTGGAGCTACTAGCCGTGGTGTGGGCGGTGACGCGACTCCGCCCGATGCTCGCCAACATACCCTTCACCATTGTCACCGATTGCCAAGCGTTATGTTTTCTGAGCACGCAGAAAACTCTAAACCCGCAAATCATCCGCTGGAACGACGCCCTAAGCGAGTATGATTACCGGATCATCCATCGACCCGGCGAGAAGATGGCGCACGTTGACGCGCTCAGCCGAGCTCCCGTATTGCCCACGGAGGGGACCGACGGTGGACAAATACTTACGCTGGTCGGCGAGGAGGAGCTGACGCGGATGTACCAGCACAACGACGAGTGGATCCGTCAGAAGAAAGAAATCCTGCTGAAGCCGGAGAAAGCGAGGACGCCATACGAACGGAGCACCGTGAACGGATTCGAGCTGTATAACGGGATGGTATGCAAAAGAAACGCAGATCGGCTACTCTATGTGATACCGAGAGCTATGAGGAAGAGTGTGGTGGTGCGTTACCATGACCTCAAGAGTCACCCCGGGACGGATCGTACGGTGACGAGAATTTTGGAGCAGTTCTACTTCCCGAATCTTCGTGGCTACGTCAAACGACACGTGCGAGCGTGTTGGACTTGCACGGTGGGAAAGACGAAGCCGGGGCGCCAAGCGGGCGAGTTACATCCAATTCCACCCGGGAACCGACCGTTTGCCACCGTGCACGCTGACCATCTGGGACCGTTTGTCACGAGTCGGCGAGGCAACAAATACGTGCTTGGACTGATCGACAACTTGACGAAGTTCGCATTCCTGCGCGCCGTCAAGGACACGAAAACTGCGAGCGCCATTCGTCATCTCGAAGAGTTCGTTGATGGTTTTGGGGCACCGGTCAGGTTAATTACAGACCGAGGGACCTGTTTCACGGCAAAGGCTTTCGAGGAATTCTGCAAACGTCACGGGATTAAACACCATTTGAACTCGCCGCGCCACCCGCAGGCGAACGGACAGATCGAGCGCCTCAACGCCACCCTGGTTCCTGCGATCCGCGCCAACCTACAAAACGAAGATGGAACCACCTGGGATGCCAACTTGCGCCGCCTCCAGAGTGACCTCAACGAGATGAGGAACGCCAGTACGAACATAAGCCCGTTTGAGATGGTCTTCGGATACGTGCCTCACCGTGGGGAAGGAGAGGTGCGTAGGCTCGATGTGAACGAGGAGCGCTACACCATGCCGGGACAACTTCAGGATGAGGCGCGTTCGCGGATCCAAGAAGCGCAACGACGAATGAAGCGGAGGTACGATCGGGGCCGGCAAGTAAGTGTTCATTTTGACCCAGGGAACCTGGTGTTCGGCAAAATTTCCCCTCAAGCGACCGGAGAGTCGACCAAGCTACAGCCCAAGTATCGGGGCCCGATGGTAGTGACAGAGGTCCTGCCGGGAGATACTTACCGCGTCGCAGACCTGGATGAGTCGGCTGAAGGTAGGAGGTACGCTTCGACGGCACATGCTGCGCAGCTGAAGCTGTGGGCACCAGCGTCAGACGGCGAGAGCAGCGGAAGCAGCAGCGAATCGGAAGGCAGAGACAACGCCGACCAGGGGACGTCAACACCGAGCCCTGCGGCGAGTAACGAACGAAGCAGGCGGGAGCGGCGGCCGCCACGACGCTTCGAGGATTACGTGGTATCATGAGCGCAGTAGGTGTGTACATAACTAAAGGAAGGTGGAGAGTTGCTCGAGGACGAGCTAACGCAGGAGTGGCCGAACTGTTAAAGACGGCCCCGCAGCCGTTGCTAGGGGATTTGAATTCCCCGCGCGAGGGCGCTAGTGCCACCGAGAGAGAGCTGAACGAGGCGGCGAGAAGACGAATGAGGAGGGTGCGCGCGACTCGGGAGAGCGAGGCGAGCCGCGTGTGAGAGGGAGAGCAGAAGAAGACGAGAAGGCGACGAGGGTAACGGCGCTGCGAGTGAGACGCGTGAGCAAGCGGCCATCTTACCGCGAGTCCGACCACGTACGAGTGGCGAAAAAGACTGAACGGTAAAACCAAAACGTGCGTGTTTGTGTGGGTGCCGTGAGCGTGGCCCCGTCAGATAAGACGCGAACAATTACCTCGAGGAGTAGCGCATCGAACAGAGAACTTTAAAGTGTGAGAGTGTGTGTGTGCACGTTTGTTTCATTGCATGCCGCATGCTCCGAAGCGCAATTTGCGATAGCATGAAAATAAAGACTGAACGACCGCACGCGGCCAAAGCTCAAATTAACTGTTTATAATTGTACTTTATCTATTGTATTAAAGAAATAAAAGAACGTTACGTTCTCATCGCTATCCCTAATAACACTTCTGATATTAATTATTTGTGGACAAGGACACTAAACCCCACATTTGGTGAAAACGACGTGATTCCGACGGATTCCTCTCGTAACCCCAATCGCGGTCACGAGGCAACGCGCTTCGTGCTATGCTGCATACACCTGTTGCTTCGCGCACACGATCTTCAGACGATTCCGCTAACAACATGAACAATAACGGTGCTAACGCGGAAAACGCTGCAACCTCTTCTCGACCAGCTTATGAGGATTCGCACACGCCAAATCCTGCCGGTGCTTCAAGCGGATTGTTCAACGAAGACTTCATCTCAGCAATTCGCAAAACGGAACTTCCTCGTTTCATGCGAGACAGACCAGATATCTGGTTTTATATGATCGATTCCATCTTCGAGTCATCGCGCATAACCAACGATCTCATCAAGTACAACGAGGTACTTAAGTCTTTGGATCCAGACACCCTCTCAAAGATTACCGACATCATCTGCAATCCTCCAGCTCAAGACAGGTATGAGAAACTCAAAACTCTCGTGATTCAAAGACTCTCTAATTCACGAGAAAAACAGGTCTTTAAACTCCTGCATGACCTCGAACTCGCGAACAAAAAACCTTCGCAACTGCTGCGAGAAATGAGAGATCTAGCAGCAGGAGGAATCTCCGATGACGTCCTGTATCCGATGTGGCTAAACCAAATGCCCTCGAGTATCCGTCCGATGCTGGTCAAAACAGACAACGTAGATTTGAATGCGCTCGCTGAAGTCGCGGACCGAATCCTTGACACAACCGGCTATTCTCATGTCATGGCTACAAACACGGTTAAACCGAAGGACAACTCCTCCTGCGCCCACTGCGCAACGTTATCAGAGGAAATGTCTGAACTAAAACAAATGTTTGCAGAGTTCCTAAAAGTATCCCAGACAAGGATGGTGACTCACGACTCTCACAACCGTTCCAGGCGTCCGAGATCAAGATCCTCGACACCCAACAGACACGGAATGTGCTACTTCCACAGGAAGTTTGGCGCAAAGGCTAATCGATGCACAATTCCATGCTCCTTCACGACTGCCCAAAAATCGGAAAACTAATGGCGCTGTCGTCAATCCAGGTGCTCGGCGACAGCAACAACAACAACCAAATCGCACCAATCGAACTACGTCTCCACATCTTCGACAGGAACAGCAATCTACGATTCCTCATCGACTCAGGTTCGTCAGTCACTGTCATTCCAAAGAAAAACGTTTCCAATAAATTGCGGCCTACACAACAGAAGCTTTACGCGGCCAACAATACGGAAATAATTACGTACGGTGAGAAGCTCGTAGAAATCGATTTTGGATTGCGTCGTCCCTACAAGTGGTTGTTCATCATTGCCGATGTGACATCTCCAATAATAGGTGCTGATTTTCTAGTTCATCATGGACTGTTAATCGACCTTAGGAACAAACGACTGATCGACGAAAAAACCTTACTCGAATCTAAGGGCGATCTCTTGCCCGCCAAGATCTTCAGCGTCTCGACTATCAGCGCAAAACTGGATTTCAACGGAATATTGGCACAATTCGCGGACATCACCAAGCAGGAGCCATTCCACTCCTCAACGCGTCAATGCCCAGTGAATCACCACATCCTCACAAACGGTCGACCTGTCTCAGAAAGGCCCAGGAAACTCTCCGGCGAAAAGCTCACCGCTGCCAAGGCTGAGGTTCAATTTCTCCTCGACAATGGCATCATCAGACCCTCGCGAAGTCCCTGGTCAAGCCCAATCCACATGGTGGAGAAAAAGGCTGGGGGCTGGCGGATGTGTGGGGACTACCGGAAGCTTAACAGCCAAACCGTTCCCGATCGATATCCACCACCGTTCATTCACGATTTATTTGAGAAGCTAAGCAAGAAATCGATCTTCTCGACACTGGATTTGACACGAGCGTACCACCAAATCCCAATGGCCTCGGACGACATCGAGAAAACGGCAATCATCACGCCATTCGGCTTGTTCGAGTATCTTTTCATGCCATTCGGTCTCCGGAACGCAACACAGACCTGCCAACGGTACATCGACTCGATATTTCGAGATCTGGACTTCATTTTCTGCTACATCGATGATATAATCATCATGTCAGAATCTCCAACCGAGCACGAGTCCCATCTGCGTACTGTCTTCACTAGACTCCGCGATCATGGATTGAAGATCAACATCACGAAGTGCTACCTGGGAAAAACGGAGGTAAAGTTCCTAGGTTTTGACATCGACAAGAACGGATACAAACCACCTCAGGATCGAGTCCAAGCAATACTCGACTACCCGATGCCAACCACGGTTTGTCAGCTTCGACGTTTTCTTGGCATGATAAATTACTATCGCAGTTGCATTCCGCATGCAGCTCATCTTCAGGTACCGCTGAATTCGTATCTAAAAGAATCAAAAAAGAACGACAAAACACCTATCGCATGGACCGAAGAAGCCATCCAAGCCTTCAACGATTGCAAAAAGAGCGTAGCATCTGTCATTGCAACAACGTTTATCTCTTCTTCCGATCCGATCGTTCTTACCACAGATGCATCAGACGTAGCTATTGGATCCTTTCTCGAACAACAACAGGATAAAATCTGGAAGTCGGTTGGTTTTTTCTCGCGTAAGCTGAGTAAAGCCGAAAAAAACTATTCGACGTACGACCGCGAACTCTTGGCTATATTCGCGTCTATTAAACATTTCCAACACATTCTGGAAGGTCGTAACTTCGTCATCAAAACGGATCATAAACCGCTCACGCATGCGTTTACCCAGAGATCCGACAAGGCTTCACCGAGACAGCTTCGGCAATTGAGTTTCATCTCTCAATTCTCCACGGAGATCGTCTACTTGAAAGGCGAGGAGAACATCGTCGCTGACGCACTGTCGAGAATTAATTCCATCGGAATGCCGACAGTGCTCAGCCCTCAAGCGATACAAGAAGCTCAAGAACAGGATGACGAACTTCCACATTTAATAGAGAACGGAACAACACTTCGCCTCCAGAAACTCTTCATAGAGCCCAACGTCAGCATCTACTGCGACACCTCCTCAGGAATCGTACGACCGTATATTCCCGCTTCGTTGCGTCGCAGCGCGTTTGACACGATCCACGGTCTCGCTCATCCGAGTGGCCGTCTCACGTGTCGACAGATGCGAGAAAAGTACATATGGCCAGGCATCAAGAGGGACGCATTACAATGGTCTCGTGAATGCATTCCCTGCCAACGAGCTAAAATACATCGACACAACAAAGTGGTTCCGAGCAAAATAGATGTCCCAGATGCGAGATTTAACCACGTGCACCTTGATCTGATCCATCTTCCAGAAGTAAGAGGACACAAATATTGCTTAACCATGATCGATCGATTTTCTAGATTTCCGATGGCAATACCTCTAAAAGACATATCAGCAGCGTCAGTGGCATCAGCGTTCTTCAGCCATTGGATCTGTCTTTTTGGCACTCCACTGACGATCACCACCGATCAGGGGTCACAATTTGAGAGCGCGCTGTTCAACGCACTGGCAAACACCATCAGCTCCAAACGTATCCGGACCTCGCCATATCATCCAGCTTCTAACGGAATCATTGAGCGCTGGCACAGAACACTGAAAACTGCACTCATGTGTAATCCAAGCATTCCTTGGCCAGACCTCCTTCCTTCGGTACTCCTGGGACTTAGAACCGCTTACAAGGAGGATCTGAAAGCTTCACCCGCCGAAATGCTATTCGGAACAACGCTTCGAATCCCGGGTGACTTCTTCGTCGACACGGAACTTCTTGCAGATCCAGAGATTTTTATTGAAAAACATCGGGAGTATATGAAAACGATTCGTCCAACTCCGACTTCACATCACAACAAGGCCAAAGTATTCGTGCAACAAGCACTCGAGACCTGCACGCACGTATTCCTACGTCTCGACGAGGTTAAGCCGCCTCTTAAACCGCCGTACTCTGGACCGCACGAGATTAAAAAACGTCTAGATGATCGACGATACGTCATAAACGTAAATGGGGAGGAAAAGACTGTATCAATTGAGCGGTTAAAGCCCGCTTTTCTTGCCAAAGAAGACTCAACGAACGAAACTGTGATTCAGGAAGAGGACATCGTTCAACCTTATCAACAGGGAACCATGGACAGGCCACAGAGAACATACGCAAGGAAGAAATGCGTAAAATTCGCCGTTTAAACCCCGAAATCGTTTTAGGGGGGAGTAGATGTGGCGACTCTGTCACCCCAAGTTGTCCAACTTCCTTACCGACTGAGCGTACATTCCCAGGCGCTTGCAGCGCCAGCGGCAAAAGGTTGCAAGCCGCTACCAAATTCAAATAGAGTTTATATAATTATTATTATTCCTTTGTCTAGTTGTAAAACATATATGTGGTTTTGAAGACTGACGCCATTCGCTAGGGCTGAAAACAGGTTCAAAAAGAAAAGTCAGTATACGAAAGTGGAAGCGCCGTCGGTGAAAATAAAATATACGCAAAAACAAAACCCTTCTGATATTAATTATTTGTGGACAAGGACACTAAACCCCACAAAATCTCGAGCAGGAAACAGTGCAGCCAGACAGTGCAGCCAGATCGCGCGCAAAAGTTACCCACTTTCTAGTCTCTTGCGCGCCCATCACACAATCATAGTAGCGCGTGTCCGTGAGCGCGCGACGCTCGGACGTCTTCGGAAAGAGCCGAGCGCCATCGAAGTTTCCCGACCGCGCCTTCGGCAGCTACACCAATCCATGGACGCTAAGCACGTTCATGTGCCGGCAAGCCGAAACGAAGGCTTCGAGGGAAAAAGCAATCTGAGCACGACTCGCGCGTGACGTCACCCGACGGCACGAGCGAGGCTTTTAGATGATTTCAATGCTTATTTAGCTCTTGATTCTCTGCGTTATTAATGTATACAAAAAAATATATCGCACACTCTGATCGCTTATTTTTTTAGTTTATACGTTAATTTAAATATAATAATAAATCTAAATTACAACTTATTTATCTTCTAAAATATTGTTTAAGCTTTACTCACACCCGTCCTTACGCCAAATCAATTATAATTCATAAAAGTAAGCGGAAATATATTTATATTCGTATTATTATATTAATTCTCATAGCTCTCATATGAAAACTCTCATATGAAAAACACAAAAAAAACTTCAAAACCTTAGATTTCAACGAACCAAGAACATACATCTTCACATTTTCAATCATGACGAATTTTTAAGAACAATATCATCACAAACACATCTGAACCAAAACAATATACATCACCTAAATTATCAAAACATAAATCAAACAACACAAAATCACAACATCTTATACTCAACTCTTACTAATAGACAACAGGACACAAATAATAATCTTTCCACTGATCCTCTGAATAATATAAATTCGACAATCACATTAAATAAAACGAAAGAATGGCTTATAAATCTCTCCAACATTGATATTCCGCTACACATTTCCACATTCTTGTCTCTAGGTGAAAAGTTTTGTTTTCCTTACCTCAAACTCTCAAACATAAAAACTCATATCCACAAATCGATCTCCGAACTTGAGTCCAAATTAGATTTTTTACTCGACAAAACTAGACAAATCGAAATTAGAACCAGATTCACTAAAATCTTAAACAAAATAAATATTCCAACATCATTTTCCAACACTAATCAAATTATAAAACACACGTCCTCATTCTTAAAAAACAACTCTCAACTTTTAGTTACTCGAGCTGACAAAGGAAATTCAACAGTCATTCTTAACAAATCAGATTACATTACAAAAACTCATAATTTACTCGCAGATTCCTCAACTTACAAATTAACAAATAGAAATTCCATCAACACTCTACAAAAAGGCATTAACAATATTCTCTCCAGATGGAAAACCCTAAAATTCATTGATGAAACAAAATACAAATACTCAAAAGCTGAAAATTGCAATCTATCTCGTCTTTATTGTCTGCCAAAAATTCATAAAAATAATTATCCACTTCGTCCAATAGTATCATCATTGAATAGTCCAACACATAAACTAGCTGAATTTAGACAATCTAAACTTTCTAAATTAATCAATACGACTAATTCACACGTCAAAGATAGTTTCCACCTAAAACATTCACATTCTAACATCTCAATTCCACTCAACTACAAATTGGTCTCGTTTGATGTTGTTTCTCTCTATACCAACATCACATTACAACTTGTTATTCAAAGCCTTCAAAGAAGATCAAATCTATTTTCAAAAACATTTCCTTTAAACGAAATAATTAAAGCCATAGAATATATCATGTTCTCAACTTTCTTTACATTTCAAAATAAAATTTATCAACAAATCTCAGGGTTACCAATGGGCTCACCTCTGGCTCCAATATTACCTAACATCATCATGATTGATCTTCAAACAAATTGTCTGGAAAAATTAAAATTTTCGTTACCCCTATATAAAAGATATGTTGATGATATTATTATTGCTCTACCAACAGACAAAATTGAATCCACCAAAAAGATTTTTAACTCATATAACTCAAAATTACAATTTACATCAGAAAATGAAGTAGATAAAAAATCCCGTTTCTTGATATACTTTTAATCCATAAAAAAATTCAATTATCACAAATTGGTATAGGAAACCAACCTGGTCAGGCAGATTCATAAATTTCTTTTCACACCACCCACTTTCCCAAAAAAAGCCATAATTTACATGCTAGTTAACAGAGCAATTAAATTATCTCATCCTTCATTTCACAAAGAAAACCTCAAACTTATTAGTAACACGATGACACAAAATTGCTATCCGATCTCTTTCATAGAAAAAGTAATAAAACATCGGCTTTCCACAATCAACATTCAAAAAAAGAATAACAACAATTTTGATTCTTCCAGACTAATAAATGTTCCTTACACAAAAAACATCCATCATCAACCAATGCGTCTTTTCCAACAATACAACATAACATTAGTCACAAACGATAAACACAACATTTCATCGATTACTGGCTCCACCAAAGACAAAATAAATAACACCCAAAAATCCAACATAGTTTATAAAATCGATTGTAAAGATTGCAATGCCACATACATCGGCCAAACCAAAAGATACCTTGAAACCAGAATAAAAGAACATAAAAATAGCCTAAAACATACTACCACAAAATACACAGCCTTAGCACAACATGCAATAGAACAAAAACATGACTTTCAATTCGACAATGTAAAAATTTTAAACAATGAAAATTGGTTCAAAAAAGACTAATCTTAGAAATGATCCAAATTAATGCACACTCCAACGCCATAAATTTTAGAACTGACATACAAAAACTAAGCTCGATCTATAACTCTATTATATAACTATCAAAATATTTTACAATACTTTACTTGACATAACAATTTTTTAATTATTGACACTATAATTTAATTTTAAATACTCTTAACATGACGCACCAATTTCATTTCTCTTGACACGTCACTGCCTAAAGGATCTTTCTCCCCCGATTCGCAAAATAAAGACTCTAATAAGCTTTACGAAATTAAGACTCAGTTTCTCTCGAAATCTCCGTGATCACACAACTCAATATGTAACTGAGAAATGTAAATTTCGAGTTTTTGTTTATTTTGGAAGAAAATTTTTAAAATCTTAAACTCAATAGGTAATCATCACAGTCATTTGATACTTTAGTAAAATTTCTTTTAAATCAATCACGTACATTAAATTTTCACAAATAAAACACAAAACTTTCTTATAATTATTAATCCCTTACAGATGATAAAAATCGCTAAAAAACGATAAATTCTTCCATCTATTGAGTATACTCCAGCAAAACAGTATTTACTTCCATAAATACTGTCTTTTGAAATAACCTTCCAAATATAAGCAAAAGCTAGAAACATCAACAACATCGAGGTTAGTCATTTCTCATATTTCATTTCTTTATAACTCCATAGTATAATAAATCACACTCTCAGACATCACTCATTTCAAACACCGATAAATAAGCAGAATTAACGCAATACAAGAACTTATGCGTATCAAATCAATATAGTTATAACCAAAACAGAATTAACATAACAGTTATACAAAACGACACAACAATTTTATAACACAATCATAATATAAAACATTTGTGTATTTAATTCCTTCAAACTTGATTTGTAAAATTTGTGTATTAAAATGTATAGAGAAAAATATGATTTCTGGAGAGGACCCGAACCAAAGGGTCGAAACGTAAGAAAGCATCATTTATTTCCATCGCTGACCTTGGAAAACCTCTATTGGCCGGACTGAAGCCGAATCTTCAACTAGCAACTTGTCATCAACACGGCCGCACACATCTTTGACTCATTAATTCTCATACTTTCATCAAGCGACAAAGCATTATCCCCAAAAACAACCAATCATCCATCCGGCCGCGAATCGTCAGTACCAGAAAGTGCGCATATTCTACAAGCGATTTTCCAGACAATTTGTTTGAAGATCAATCATAACGATGTTAGATAGTATTGGAGCCAGAGGTGAGCCCATTGGTAACCCTGAGATTTGTTGGTAAATTTTATTTTGAAATATAAAGAAAGTTGAGAACATGATGTATTCTATGGCTTTAATTATTTCGTTTAAAGGAAATGTTTTTGAAAATAGATTTGATCTTCTTTGAAGGCTTTGAATAACAAGTTGTAATGGGATGTTGGTATAGAGAGAAACAACATCAAACGAGACCAATTTGTAGTTGAGTGGAATTGAGATGTTAGAATGTGAATGTTTTAGGTGGAAACTATCTTTGACGTGTGAATTAGTCGTATTGATTAATTTAGAAAATTTAGATTGTATAAATTCAGCTAGTTTATGTGTTGGACTATTTAATGATGATACTATTGGACGAAGTGGATAATTATTTTTATGAATTTTTGGCAGACAATAAAGACGAGATAGGTTGCAATTTTCAGCTTTTGAGTATTTGTATTTTGTTTCATCAATGAATTTTAGGGTTTTCCATCTGGAGAGAATATTGTTAATGCCTTTTTGTAGAGTGTTGATGGGATTTCTATTTGTTAATTTGTAAGTTGAGGAATCTGCGAGTAAATTATGAGTTTTTGTAATGTAATCTGATTTGGTAAGAATGACTGTTGAATTTCCTTTGTCAGCTCGTGTAACTAAAAGTTGAGGGCTGTTTTTTAAGAATGAGGACGTGTGTTTTATAATTTGATTAGTGTTGGAAAATGATGTTGGAATATTTATTTTGTTTAAGATTTTAGTGAATCTGGTTCTAATTTCGATTTGTCTAGGTTTGTCGAGTAAAAAATCTAATTTGGACTCAAGTTCGGAGATCGATTTGTGGATATGAGTTTTTATGTTTGAGAGTTTGAGGTGAGGAAAACAAAACTTTTCACCTAGAGACAAGAATGTGGAAATGTGTAGCGGAATATCAATGTTGGAGAGATTTATAAGCCATTCTTTCGTTTTATTTAATGTGATTGTCGAATTTATATTATTCAGAGGATCAGTGGAAAGATTATTATTTGTGTCCTGTTGTCTATTAGTAAGAGTTGAGTATAAGATGTTGTGATTTTGTGTTGTTTGATTTATGTTTTGATAATTTAGGTGATGTATATTGTTTTGGTTCAGATGTGTTTGTGATGATATTGTTCTTAAAAATTCGTCATGATTGAAAATGTGAAGATGTATGTTCTTGGTTCGTTGAAATCTAAGGTTTTGAAGTTTTTTTTGTGTTTTTCATATGAGAGTTTTCATATGAGAGCTATGAGAATTAATATAATAATGCGAATATAAATATATTTCCGCTCACTTTTATGAATTATAATTGATTTGGCGTAAGGACGGGTGTGAGTAAAGCGTAAACAATATTTTAGAAGATAAATAAGTTGTAATTTAGATTTATTATTATATTTAAATTAACGTATAAACTAAAAAAATAAGCGATCAGAGTGTGCGATACATTTTTTTGTATACATTAATAACGCAGAGAATCAAGAGCTAAATAAGCATTGAAATCATCTAAAAGCCTCGCTCGTGCCGTCGGGTGACGTCACGCGCGAGTCGTGCTCAGATTGCTTTTTCCCTCGAAGCCTTCGTTTCGGCTTGGCCGCACATGAACGTGCTCAGCGTCCATGTATTGGTGTAGCTGCCGAAGGCGCGGTCGGGAAACTTCGATGGCGCTCGGCTCTTTCCGAAGACGTCCGAGCGTCGCTCGCTCACGGACACGCGCTACTATGATTGTGTGATGAGCGCGCAAGAGACTAGAGAGGGGGTAACTTTTGCGCGCGATCTGGCTGCACTGCAGCTCAGTTCTCATTATTTACTTGTTCCGTCTCTGTCACATCCAGCTCGTGTCTCGAGATTTTAGAGATAGTGGCGCCATCCCGGTAGGACCACATTTTTGTAGTCACTTTTTTCAAGTCTCTCCATAAGAGATCGGACTCCTCCCACTCTAGCCTCCCTGTCTCACCATAAGAGATCGGACTCCTCCCACTCTAGCCTCCCTGTTTCCCGCAGTGACAAGTTTAGTAACTAGAAAGTTAATAAAATGTTGCTACTTCCTCTGTGAAGTTGGTCAACGAAAGTAAACGATCAAGATTTTGATTAGGCCACGGTCTTACACACAGGTCTGGACACGCGTCACAAAACCAAGTGGTGGGGGTAGGACGCTTATTGAAGCGCTGGAGTAGTTCGTAATCCCGTCACTACTCGTCTCTGCGATCTATCCGCCTACTGCGTTTTCTCAAACCTAACCTCATAATCCCCGTGTCAGATATTGTGCTCTCATAAGAAAAGAAAAGATTTTTGAAAAATTGGCAAAAATGCCAAGACGGTGCGCGGTTCCTTATTGCAATACCGGCCGTAAAGCCGATAATGCAAAGATGTCGTTTTTCCGGGTGCCTAATGACAATGTTTTGCGCGAGAAGTGGGAACACGCAATTCCAGGTGTCATAAAGTTGAAACGGTCGCAAGTGATATGTGAAAAACATTTCAACGAAAGTGACATAGCTCATGAATGGAGAAAGCGCGATTCAAATGGGCAGATCATTGCACGAGTAAGTTATTTATTTAAAAAAAAAGGTTAGTTATTTTGTATCGTAAATAATGTATTTTTTATGTATAGGTAACGTACAAGCGTGCACGTCTCAACGATTTCGCTGTACCGTCAAAATTCGACCGCAATTCAGTGAAAAAAGAAAATGTGGTTCCCTCGCATGAGTACAGCAGATCCACTAGACAAGGCAATTTTCCGCTAACTTCTTCCAAGGCTCTTCCGCTAATAGAACAAAGTGCCAACCTGTCAATTGGAGATCAACCCGGGACCTACGTTGAGTCTGCTACACTCATGAAACCGTCAGTGCACGTCCTTAGCACTTTGTTCGAGGAGTTTCCTGAAACCAAAAGTAATTGTCATAATAAAGTAATATTATGCAAAAATGTAAAATTGAATGTGAATTGAAATGTAAATATTTTTTATTCTGTTTGCATTACAGATATCTCATCGTATGTAGCTTTGCCAGATGTAGATGACAAAACGCTGCCCTCGCTGGAGAACGCTGATTCTTCAGAAGCAGCTTTATCAGCTTCTCAGATGCCTTTCAAGATGCTTTCACCCGTTGGCATCAGCGAACGTGAGTATTAGATTATTCTCTTGTTCGTAACAGAAAATTGATAATATGCACAACTGATAAAATTGAGTCACATCAGAAATCCAAAAAAGCTTACTATTTCATATAAATAATATCTAATTTAATCGTTTCAGGAATTTGGCAAGACGGTGCGAGTAGTTGTATCGATCGAACGGTTCAATTACCGGAGTCGTGGAGTATCGCCGAGGTATCGATTCCAAAGGGGAAATGCATGATTTTCTCATACGCTGTAACGAAGCTCGAGAACGACGTGCATTGTCCTTCGACGGAGAGGTACGTCACACTCGACGCCAACCGTAGCCTCAACTATTTTATTTATGGACGGCACGTCAAACATCACGTCTTCAATTTCGATCCGTCTTTAAAAACGATCGAAATGCTTCCGGACATATTGACGAGGTTCAGGAGGGCAACCATTTGCAACGGTTTGGGCGACATCAGCATTCATTTTATGCCTATCGGTGTGTGATGCGAAAACGAGGTGTGATGCTTGCGCGAAAATGAGGAAACTCGCATTACAACGGAGAGTACGGCAACAAAATCGTCTGACGATGCAACGGATTCGTGATGTCTCTAATCCTCACGATCGAGCAAAGCTAATTGCAATGCGGATTAGAAACAGGCGTGAAAAACAGAAAAAACTCTAAGCCAAGAGACGCGTGGACCAACTTATGTCGTCGCTGAAAGAGCAAGCAGCACAAATAGCTGCTATGAAAACTACAACTTTGGATGCGAAATGTGCCGAATTGAAAGTACCAGCCTCTCAAAAAACAGCCATTCACGAGATCATTGTAGCAGCAAGCAAAGCGAATGCCAAAGATCAACGTTACGACGAGGAATGGTTGATGTTATATATGCTCATGAATATACGCTCGCCGGGATATTACGAGTTTTTGCGCAAGAACAATATCCTGCCATTACCGTGCACGAGAACTATTCGCAGCTCTTTCTCATGAATCAAAATGAAGTGTGGTTTTGATGAGGATTTTGCGAAACTACTGGAAAAGAATTTCGCTTCCAAAACTCCACTGCAGCGTCACGGCGTATTACTGCTTGACGAAATTAACCTCCGGAAATCTGTGGCAGTGTGTTCTTTGGCAGCTGATTCTGTGGCAGCTGATTCTTTTTACCCTGCTACGCATTCCAGTCATACATACAAATTCCTCATTTTTTAGATTCAGAACACCTACCCAAAAAATCAACATCATCGAATCGTCGACCGTTTCTCGTACTTACCGTCTTTTTACGAACCTTGAACACGTGCAAGACAACAAAATAAAATAATACTAAGAAAAAAGCGTGCAAATTTTATTCCTTATTTCGACTTACGTTAATTTAAAAAATCTCGAACCTCTGCTAAAAAAAGAAAAATTACGAATAAACTTACATGTTTATTTTTATTGTTTAAAATTACCAATACACTTACATATTTATTTTTATTAGCAGGTGTTTCAACAACTGACTTACTTAACGACCGTATTTATATATTTAAAAAAAAACGACAAGTGAATTTGAACCCAAAATGCTACGGTAATACGCCAAGAACGTTGCCACTGAGCCAATTTCGGTATGTCGTTCAAGTAACTCAAAATCGATCCTGTTTTTCGCACTCGCTTGAGGTCAGAGGGCTGCAGTCAGAGGTTTTGTAAAATAAGAATTTGCGTTTTACTGCGTGTTACAATGGTCTCCAATAAACTTAGCTACCGTATTTAGATATTTAAAAAATGACAAGTGGATTTGAACACAAAATGCTACGGTAATACGACAAGAACTTTGCTACTGAGCCAAATTCAATATCTTGTTCACATAACTCAAAATCGTTCATTTTTTTGCACCCGCTTGCGGTCAGAGGTTTTGTAAAATAAGTATTTGCATTTTACTGCGTGTTTTAATAGTCTACAATAATATTAAAAACGAGTAATATACATTGAGGTGACACAGATTGAAAAGCTAGCGCTGTCACCATCTCACTTCCCCCACCCATCGTCATCGCGCCGGAGTTTAGATCGCAGCGATCACAGTGGGCAATATATGAACTACACGTCTGGCATCCATAAGCGAACTACCCACACGACGGGAGTTTCCAGACCTGTATGTAAGACCGTGGGCTAAGGAATTCCTTTTCTGGAGGGCCGTATTTTGTGGGGGCATAAGAGGGCCCTTCTGAATCATTGGTGAATTACAGTGACGCCAAATAAAAATAAGTTACAATCAGGGGGCTGGCATCTTTTGGAATTTTTGCTACGTGATTGTCCGCTGTTTGTAGTGTCCTACTCTGCCACTCGCAGCGCTAGTTGTTCTCGAACAATCCTGATGCGCGCACAGGGGCTATGTATGTATACGCACGCACATATATAATCCGGCAATACCCATATACACGGTCTTACATACAGGTCTGACAACGGCGGTAGTGTGGGTAGGCACCCTTAGCGGTTCTGTTTTTTATTCCGATTTCTGCCGCTTGGTGCGTGACGGCAAGGGGAAGTAGTGGTGCGACGAAGAGAGAAATAGCTCTCTTGTCCTTTTCCCTCCTGAACGCAACGCATGCGCCGTTTGCCCAAACTTAATTTACCGTACTGTCGTGTAAACTGCATAATATACGAAACCAATAAAAAATGTTTTGATTAAAAAAAAGATGACTACTTTGATCTAAAAAAAACTGAAAAATTTTTGAATACATTAATTCATACCAGCACATATTACGACCATTTACATCCTTTTTTCTCCAATGTCTCACAATACATCGTTCTTCGAAATGTTTTTCGCACACGTACTGAGACTCTTTCAGTCCCGGAATAGCATCGAGCCATTTTTTGTATCGTTCGACGTTTCTGGGCACACGAAACATGGAGCATTTCTGCTTACAATTTTTGTACCCCATTTTACAATCGCGAACCGCGCAACCCTTAGCCATTTCGCATTTTTTTCACGAACACTACCAAAAAAATTCACACCCGTAAAAACACGATAAAAAATGTATCACGGTAAATCGCGTAGAACCTTCCGGTATATGGTCGCAAATAAAGGTTATTTCGACAATCGGGCCACAAAAACATACGTAAAGACCTTGTGCCCATTCGCCGGTAAGAGGTAAGGGGGAAACTACTTCCCCTTGTTAGTAGCGACGCGTAGCGGCGCCTAGTGAATCGAAAAGTGAAGCCGATAAGCGTGCCTACCCCCACCACGAAAATTTAGCTTCGTTGCAAGACCTGTATGTAAGACCGTGCCCATATACCACCAACAATACACACTGATGGTTTAATATGGTGCACGGTCTTACATACAGGTCTGGAAACGAAGCCAGATTTCAATGGAGTCGTGAGGCATCGTTACGAGCTTCACTTTTCATTCCGCTCGTCGCCACCGCCGTCGCTACTATCGGCGAGTACCTCCCAACCAGCATTCCAGTACCAGTCAACGAGCATTTGTAGTTTAAAATATTCATAAAGCTTGGGAAGGTGGACCGTTCTTTCAGGGTATTATTGAAAACTTGTCGACATGCGGAAGGTGTGTGCGGTACGCACGTGTCACACCGGGTGTTCAATAAAGGTATTTGTATATCGATCATCGAAAGAAACTCGGAATAAAATTCGAATGAAAATCCATTTCATTCGAAAAAGGTAAGTATTTTTAATTATTTTTAAAAATTTTATATTGGTCTTCTTCCAGCCATACAGAATCTTCCCCTTTTTACAAGCCCCACTTCTATTCTCTTCCACAATCACCCCTCCTTATTCCACAATTATTTCTCATCTACCTCTATTCCCCCTTCGCCCCCCCGCCCTGCGAAAAAGGTAATGTGTATTTCGGATCATCGAGAAGAGTGAGAGAGACGGACGGAAGCTGTTCTGTCCTTGTCGCACCGTACACGCCGATAGCAATGCCACGTAGTGGCGAAAATTGGAAACAAACGTGCGTTCGTTAACGGTGCCTACCCCCACCACGGTCGTTTCCAGACCAGGAGGCGGATTATGTGCACCGATCGAATTCGATCAGTCGACGTCCTCGCGGTTTCTGTTCTGCTGTATTTTTAGAGTTCGTGCTCATTCATCATAGGGTTATTTTCTGGTAAGTTCAGATGGCGCTAGTACCGACACCGACAAGGTCGGAAGAGACTGACGCATATTGACAATCGATGGGAATAGTTAAACGAAATGATGGATGTAGAGTCGCCTAACTTCAGTGTTGATATCTCTGGCAAAAAGGTGCGCGACATATGAGTTTCATTCACAGCTATCTTATGTTACACACTTCAAAATAAAAGTTTCGCCGAAAAGAGTGTAAAGTTTCAAAAGACTAAATTGCGTGGTTATGAATAATAATTACCCAATTCATTGGTTTCAATGACAGATTAATCTCCCGCTATCTCAAAGAAAGAGAAGGAAAAAGTTCACAAGTAAATTATTTAGACTTTAGTGAAGTTTAATTTTTATTATTAAAATTTACCGCATATTACTATGTCAGCATTTAAAATAAATGATTTTTTTATGAGAATACTAAATATTATGATTCGTAGTGCTAATTAAAATGTGCACGTCTCACACTCTAGGCTAAGAAAATGTTAATAAACATTCGTTATGAAACGAAGATCATGGAACTAATGAATACTTTCTTTTTTATCTGTTTCTATAATTAATAGATGATACCAATACATATTCTTCAACAACATGTCTTTCAACAGGAAATGGCAAATGAAAGAATTCGATTATATAATATCGAACGACGATTTTTAAGAGATCGAAGCGACATATTTCAATTGCATGACCAACATTTTATTGATTCATTCCGATTGACGAAGGACATGGTTTATTATTTGTGCCGACGACTCACACCATATATCAGCGGTCAAGATAATGAAATGGCAATTAGATCGGATCTCAAAATATTCGCAACGCTAGCTTTCTTTGCAACAGGAACGTACCAGCGACCGCTTGGGCAAAATTTTCTTTTTCCAATGTCACAATCAACAGTATCCAATTGTGTCGCCGAAATATCATGGTTAATCTGTAAACATTTAGCAGAAGAGTGGCTAGTGTTCCCAACAGTCGCGGCTGATGTACAGCGTAAAAAGGAACGATTTTTGGCAGCAACCATGTTCCCTAATACAATTGGTGCAGTTGATTGTACACACGTTACAATGATTGCCCCGCCAGAGGAAGAATATAATTATTTGAACCGCAAGGGCTTCCACTCCAAAAATGTGCAGATTGTACGTATGTGACAATATTATTATGTATCGATTTTTTTAAAGTTAGGATAATATGTTATATGTACATAATTATATTGCAGATATGCGACTATGATCTGCGAATAATAAATGTCAATGCACGATATGCTGGAGCTACACATGACTCATATATTTGGAGAAATTCTGCCATTAATGCGGAAATGGAAAGAAGATATAATGACGGTGCGTAGTAGAAACATATAATTATCACGACTGAGGTTATAATTATTTTTTGTTATTTGGTTGAGATTTTTTTATGCAAGTATATGGCAGCGAAATTGTCTTTCATATGAAAAAGCTAAGCTGCAACAAGGGGTTGATTGATATTGAATTTGAATATACCTTTTTTGTACAATATGTTAGCTGGAAAAAGGCAATTGGCAAATAAATAAATATAAATATTTTGAAACTAACGAAAATGCACTCAAAGAACACCGAAACCATTACAAGAATAGTCTGCATTATATCGTAAACCGGGCTAAAGACGAACCACAGAATCAAAATACCTTCCAAAGGCTCTTATAGAAGAATTTACCCTCTCATACAAGATGAGATTGCCACCGAGTCCTCCTGTACTGGGAAGCGCTAGGATTGTAGGATCAATTTCGATAATTTTTTTATACCAAAAAAATGTATCCATTGCAACAACTTTTTGTTTATTTGAAAAAACACATTGTTGTCTATGAAAGTAGAGACTTTCATAATAACAAAAAATTAGATGAGCTCTGGTTGTAATTTTTGTAGAACAGCCGTTTGCAAAATGCTAATTGCGGTACCCATGATTCCGACTGTACAATAATTTTGGAAAATCAAATTTTTTACCCCCTTCATGTGTATGTACGTCCTTAATGTTAACGTTTACTTTGGCTCTAAATATGTTTTTCCACAGTGACATTTTAACCTTGAATCATTTTCGGTGTAAACCTTGTTAATATTGTTTATACCATTCAAGTAATGCTTTTTTTTCAAGTCCAGACAACACAACGTTCAAATTCCGATTTCAAATAACGACTTTTCTATCTAACGCTTCAATCATATCACTTCATTTATATTTTCTTTGTGTTCTTGGGCTCTGTACAGGCGACCACAATACATGGTGCATCGGGGACTCCGGATACCCGCAGCAACCATGGTTAATGACTCCCATTACCAACGTGTTGCCCGACACCCCAGAAGGTCGCTATACTGCTGCTCTTGTTCGAGCTCGATGCTGTATCGAAAGGTGCATTGGCGTACTTAAGGGGCGATTTCGATGTGTACATGGAGAAAGAACACTGCATTACGCGCCTAGAGCAGTAGGACGTATTTTTACTGCCTGTGCAATCTTGCATAATATTTGCACAGACGGAAGATTACCGTTTCACCACATCGGTAATGAACCGCCCGAGCTTTACGCCGATAATGCTGGTGAACAGGATATAGTGGAACTCACAGGTCCACTGGCAAGGCGGCGACTCATAGAAAACTATTTCACGAACAACATTTAAGTAGGCCACAATTAAATCCAACAAAAGACGCTCAAAGAACGCCTACACATCGTCGTACTGCAAGGAAAGCCCTTGTGCTGCCCGTACAGCAGATACCTAATCGCCAAGAAAAAGTTGCCCACTATCCAATATAAGTAAATAATACCTATACGAGTTACTATACCCACAAATTCGCTGTACATTTGCTGTCCCCAAAAATCGTCACAGAAACAATAAATTATTTAGCATGACGAATCAGTTTGACTTTCGGTTTCGGTACCCAACTGATCAAGTTATCTAAACTTTGGAGTTAAAACGAACCGAAAGAGTCTTTATGAAGTGGCCAATTCATAATAACATGTCGAAAAAATACCGTAAAACAAGGATTTGAATTAGGCGTTCAAACAGCGATTTCAGTAGTTATCCCAATTGTGGGGCTCTAAAATAAGTTACAACGGTTCCAATAGGACCACGTCGTATGTTATAGTACCTAAAAGTACAATATTCGTATTTCAAAAACTGAAACAAACAAAAAACGATTTTCAAACTTTTGATGTTCAGCGATTTATTATGAATCATTAAAGCTGTCATTATTTTTACTTAAATAATGATTCTTAACATGTTATACTTAAAATTTATACATCAACTCGTAATTCCAATACGAGAATATCACAACTTTCATTACATGGAAATATACGCTGTACAAATGTTATTACAATCTTCTTATATATTATTAACTCGTTTTTAGTTTTTTGATTTCTAGCTTTTGTTGATAATAATGTTCAGTAGCAATTTTATACATATTTTTTAACTAGAAAATATCTATAAGTATAGAAATTGAACAACTCGCCTAATTATAAATATTGGCGACTATATGTACTCAAATAAAAATATCTCCACTATTTGGAAAATTAGACTGAATTGCGTTAACGACGTGAATTCGCAAAACTTTAGATATGTAGAATCAGTATTGGAAAACCTGAAGTGATATCTTTAAGTGAGTCATAATTATATTTTGTTCCCCTCACACTCCACAAAGACCGAGACGAATTTGTTCACGTCTTTGGCTATGCTTTTAATGCTGTTGTCAATACTGTTCAGGACTTTTAAAGTGCTATCATTCATTCTTTCAATTTCAGATGATAACTCGATTTTCTTCTTACGGCTGCTGGTTTTGTTCGGCACATAATCAACTTCAACGGCTATATTTTCAGTATTGTCATCAATGAAACAGTCTTCCGTGTCTTCGGAATATCGTTTTCTTCTGTTTTCAGTGCTTCTGTTCAAATTGCGACAGTTTCCCGGATATGCGTTAGCAGCTATTTCTTTACCTGGATGCGGTCTTGGCTCATCCTAAAATTATAGACACTATAAGCTAAAGAACAGAAGTGTTTGAATAGCTTTCGATTTGGATACTTCGAATAGTGCAGAGATCAAGCAAATGCATAAGGTTATGTTTTTCGAACACTAGAACAGCTTATCAAACCGGTGGTTATCGCAATTGCGAATAACATGGTTATACCTTGAAAAATGGATCCGAATACTTGAATTGAATGCTAACTACATTATCCAAAGTCCCAAATTATTATGTCTTGTCTGCCTCAGTCAATACCCCCTTCGGTAAGCCATATTCTTCTATTCCCTTGTCACCATCAACGGCTGTTTGGCCCATTATATTCAGAAGGCGCAGCTCGAAATCAGCCAAAGATAACGCACAGCCAGGGCCACCACCAGTGCCTGTTTGACTCTGACGTATAATTGAGTGTTTCTTTTTTGTGTTTGACTTCCAATCACTGAATGACTGTAATTATTAACAATATATATTAAAATACTAATTTTTATTATCTCAATGTCATATCTTATATATTGCTTATCCGTAGGTGCACTTTTTTCCATTCGATGACAGTCTTCGAACCCTGTCCAACCGAATTGAGAAGTGTGGCAAGAGTATCCCATTTCAGGTTCAAATTTTCGCGTCCTCTCGGTCCAACTAATTGATTAGTTATAATTTCCATGTTTTCTTCCGCATAATCTACCAAAACCGTCCAATGTTCTTGTGTCACCCTCATGCTTTCTGACCTGTCGAAACACGTATGAAAAGGCTTTTTTAGATTCGTGACTTTGTTTAAAAATTACTACGGAAGATGAACATAGCTAAAAAAACATAACCTCAGTTTTATGCCAGATAGGCGGTAGAGTTGCAAACTCGATTTTCGTTATTAGTTAATTCTACCACGCATTCGTTAAAAGATCGCATATATATCTAAATAACTACAGTTTAACATACCGATGTATTGCCCAATAATGAGGAAACAGTTTAGACCAAATTACGGTTGCCTTCGTCGCTTTTTGCCAGATCAAATGAAGTGTAGCGGCGTAAGCGATATAAAACCATATATTGATTTAGATTCACGCGGGATTTTTATTCTTGTTCTAATAGCGCCATCTGTTGATTTTAAGTGCCACTGTTGCGCGTTCTGCAGCAGTCCCCCTAGACCATAGATTGGTCATGTGAGAGAATGGTGTTAGGATGGCATATTTTCGCTCTCGCTTTCTCGATTTCGAATTCGATCGTTGCACATAATCCGCCTCCTGTATGTAAGACCGTGATATGGTGTATGCGGCAGTGCGGGCCGCGCGCCTCTACATAAGAAATTGTCAAAAGACTACTAGCGCCACGGGGAGAGGTAGTAGAACTAAATAAAGCGGTCGAAAAGCGTAGCATTTTTACATACGGTAAGGGATAGGACGTGCCAGCTCACTGATCACAATCAATCATTATACCCAACGATGAATTAGTATAAAATTTAATGTTGACGGAACCTAACATAACTTGTTTGAGTCTTCGGTGTGGTATCAAATATTTTCACTATATAACTATATTCACTATATAATAACGACTGTAGCGAGACTCCTACCTTAAATAATTTGTTGTGAAACAAATCGACAATGAATGAAACTCCACAAGAAAAATTACCGAACGTGAATTATAATGAGCTAACTTCACATGAGTGCTACCGCTGATTAACCACAAACCACGGTCTTACATACAGGTCTGACAACGGCGGTAGTGTAGGTAGGCACCCTTAGCGGTTCTGTTTTTTATTCCGATTTCTGCCGCTTGGTGCGTGACGGCAAGGGGAAGTAGTGGTGCGACGAAGAGAGAAATAGCTCTTCTGTCCTTTTCCCTCCTGAACGTAACGCATGCGCCGTTTGCCCTAACTTAATTTACCGTACTGTCGTGTAAACTGCATAATTTACGAAACCAATAAAAAAAAATGTGTTGATAGAAAAAAAGATGACTACTTTCATCTAAAAAAAACTGAAAACTTTTTGAATACATTAATTCATACCAGTGCATATTACGACCATTTACATCCTTTTTTCTCCAATGTCTCACAATACATCGTTCTTCGAAATGTTTTTCGCACACGTACTGAGACTCTTTCAGTCCCGGAATAGCATCGAGCCATTTTTTGTATCGTTCGACGTTTCTGGGCACGCGAAACACGGAGCATTTCTGCTTACAATTTTTGTACCCCGTTTTACAATTGCGAACCGCGCAACCCTTAGCCATTTCGCAATTTTTCGCAAACACTACCAAAAAAATTGACACTCATGCGTAAAAACACTATAAAAAATGTATCACGGTAAATCGCGTAGAACCTTCTGGTAAACACCTTGTGCCCATTCGCCGTTAAGAGGTATGGGGGAAATTATTTCCCCTCGCTAGTAGCGACGCGTAGCGGCGCCTAGTGAATCGAAAAGTGAAGCCGATAAGCGTGCCTACCCCCACCACGAAAATTTAGCTTCGTTGCAAGACCTGTATGTCAGACCGTGCCACGAACCGTCACCCTGGCTGAAGCGTCAGTACAGAGATTAATGGGGAGATGCACAACGCGGCCCTTTTCGGCGTGCTTCGTAAATGGCGCTAAATCGCGGCGGCGAGTTCGGGAGTATGATTTCGTGATCATCGCCTCTGTCGAGGTTGCAGATTCCCTTGTAGCCGCGCGAGTCCGTGATCACCGCTAAAGTTGGTATCGCAGCAGCGTGAACACGAATGGGTAGCTCGGTGGGGGAAAAGTCTCTGCCCCTCGCTCGCTCGACAGGCGAACGGAGCAAGGTTTTCCGTCCGATCGAGCTCGACATATATGTGTGGCCGTACTGCGGATTGGAATATGCATTAAATGAATTTCAAAGTGAAAAACATGTATCGAGATCATTGTTTTCTCTCCGTTGCCCGTTTATACCGAAAATGCGGGTTAAAAAAATTAACGACGAACCGCGTTGAAAAATAAAACGCCGAAACGACCGTAAAAGGTTCAAAAAGAAATCTTGAGCCTTTGCCGCGATCGTTTCGGCATTTTTTTTCAACAGTAAACATTATGGAAAAGGGTGTATCATAAATGTTTCTTTATCTGCAATGAGCGTCGTGGCTGAGTTGTAGCGTGACGGATTCAATCCTCGGTGGATAAACTTTTTTCTCTTCATTTTATATTCAGAAAATTTCGAACTTACTCTCGCTTTAGCTATTCTCGCCTGTTCAGGCATTATTTATGATATTTAATTCGTATATGCTTAATAAAAAAAAACAAGACATTGCTACCGGGGATCGAACCCGCGTCGTCTACACTCAGAGCCCGCACGCTCATATCTCAACCGTGAGACTCTTGTGACTGCAAACCTGCCTTACGTATACAGTAGAATCTCGATTATCCGAACCAATTGGGACCGAGACTAGTTCGGACAATCAAAAGTTCGGATAATCGAAACGTGGGTTTTTTGGGACGAGATCATCAACAACACGTTTTTACATTTAAAAAAATACATAAATATATATTAAAATTTGACATACATATTAACATTGATATATATATATATATATATATATATATATATATATATATATATATATATATATATATATATATATATATATATATATATACACATACACGGTGGCCGGAACATTGACGTCTAAAAATAAAATTTAGGTCCCTTGTATCGTGGGGTATCCGAATAACCCCCATGTATGTCGCGCGACTTTTCATAGTTTTCGAGTTATGAATTTTTTACTGCATTTTTGAGAATTTTCGACCTGACCAATTGAAAAAAAAATCTTTAAAAAAAGTAGAAGACTATCGAGATTTTTTTTGCAACTGAATCTTTATGAGTAGTACTTTTATGCATAAAATAATCAGCTTCGTAACTGTGATGAAAGTTATGAAAATGTTGGTCTAAAGTGAAAAATTTACGTTCGGTAAATTATGACTTAAATTTTCAACTTTAAATTAAACATCTAAACAGGTGACTTCATGGTTCCTAATTAGGCCCTAAGAATGCGCCAGACTGTCAGCTTTCATAACCATTAAAAAGAGTAGTACTTGATAGGGCTACTTTGGCTACAATTGACCTTCAATGACAGCGAGGTGGAAAATTCTTATAATTACCCATCTGATTAAAAAAAAAATTTGCCCATTTTATCATTCCTAAGGCTATTTAGTTTGTTAACTAACCAAAAATGACTGCAGGGAAAGCTAAGATTGAAACATTTGGAGGTTTATTTTTTTTTAGTTTAATTTAAGTTTAATGAATTTTGCGCGATCCGTTCTCATGGATCAGGTAAAAGCTCGTTTACGCGATCCGTTCTCGTTACAAGAACAGATGGCGCAAAATTCATTAAACTTGAATCGAACGAAAAAAAAAATAAACCTCTAAATGTTTAAATCTTAGCTTTCCTGCAGTCATTTTTGGTTAGGTAACAAACTAAATATCCTTGGGAATGATAAAATGGGCAATTTTTTTTAATCAGATGGCTAATTTTAAGAATTTTCCACCTCGCTGTCTTTGAAGGTCAATTGTAGCCAAAGTACCCCTATTAAGTACTGCTTTTTTTTTAAATGATTATGAAAGCTGAGAGTCTGGCGCATTCTTGAGGCCTAATTAGGAACCATGAAGTCACCTGTTTAGATGTTTAATTTAAAGTTGAAAATTTAAGTCATAATTTACCGAACATAAGTTTTTCACTTTACACCAACATTTTAATAACTTTCATCACAGTTACGAAGCTGATTATTTTATGCATAAAAGTACTACTCATGAAGATTCAGTTGCAAAAAAAATCTCGACAGTCTTCTACTTTTTTTTTAGATTTTTTTTAATTGGTCAGGTCGAAAATTCGTAACTCGAAAACTATGAAAAGTCGCGGGATATACATGGGGGTTATTCGGATACCCCAGGATACAAGGGACCTAAATTTTATTTTTGGACGTCAATGTTCCGCCCACCCTGTATATTTATATATGTGTGTGTGTGTGTGTGTGTGTGTTTTAAGCACCTGAAAAAAGTCGAGTGCCTTTTAAAATATTTTTTAAAAATAAAATCGTCCATTTTTAATTGACGAACGGCTGCAACGCGTTTTTGAGCGTCTAAGTCTCGCAGCTGTTTGAGAAGGAGAAGTTGCGTTGGATTGCTTATTGTTGCTCACGGTGGTGGCAGCGAGCAACCATGTATCTTTCGCGCCAACGTTCGGATAATTGAGCTTCCGGATAAACTAAGTCATCGTTCGGATAATTGAGGGTTCGGATAATTGAGGGTTCGGATGATCGAGGTTCGGATAATCGAGGTTCTACTGTACACACTTATCCAACCTTAAAAAAAATCGCTGCAGGACCAACTGCATATTGTTTTTATGACCCCAAAGTATTTTTGAAGCCAAAAGAAAACGATTTTTCTAAATTCCTAGAATGGTGTTATCCCTTAAAGAAAAGAAATTGATTTTTTGATCATTGTAAATGTATATCCCCTCTTAAAGACTTTAAAAGAATCTCGTACGTGTTAGCGAAAATCGGCAGAAAATTAGGAAGCAACTCGTCCACTTCTTTGATGTTCGCTATTTCGGTGTTCGCTATTATGAACCATCGCTCGTTTGCCTATCTGAGATCAAAACTTTCGAAGTTTGTATCCTCGATATCTGGCTTTTTGCTATAGATGGTATTACCAATATTAGATACTCACGTCTTTCTATTTCGAAGATGTGAATGTTCAAGATTGTTTAAATCTGTGTTTGTATGACTCAAACTCCAAACAAACCCAAACAAACTCAATAGGAAAAAGAAAAAGTTCCGGAAAAAAAATAATATCAAGTTTTTTTTACGAAAATCTCATTTTTTTCATCTTTAAATTTTCTCCGAATATCTCCGCAGTCGTTCACTCAGGTAATAGGAAAAAAAGAAATTTCCGAAAAAAATAATAATAATAAAAAGTTTTTTAACGAAAATCTCATTTCTTTTCATCTTTAACTTTTCTCCGAATATCTCCGCAGCCGTTCACTCAGGTCATAGGAAAAGGAGAAATTTCCAGGAAAAAAATAAGAAATCAGAAAGCCAGGAACGCTACCAACGGGACCATCTCATCGCTTGTAGAATATACGCGGTACTTACAATTCGTGGCCGGATGGATGATTGGCTTGTTTTTGGGGATAATGCTTTATCGCTTGATGAAAGTATGAGAATTAATATAATAATACGAATATAAATATATTTCCGCTTACTTTTATGAATTATAATTTATTTGGCATAAGGATGGGTGTGAGTAAAGCGTAAACAATTTTATATAAGATAAATAAGTTGTAATTTAGATATATTATTATGTTTAAATTAACGTATAAACTAAAAAAATAAGCGACCTGAGTGCGCAATACATTTTTTTGTATACATTAATAACGCAGAGAATCAAGAACTAACTTAGCTTTGAAATCATCTAAAAGCCTCGCGCGTGCCGTCGGGTGACGTCACGCGCGAGTCGTGCTCAGATTGCTTTTTCCCTCGAAGCCTTCGTTTCGGCTTGGCCGCACATGAACGTGCTGCTCAGCGTCCATGCATTGATGTGGCAGCCGAAGGCGCGGTCGGGACGCTTCGGCTTGCTCGGCTCTTTCCGAAGATGTCCGAGCATCGCTCGCTCACGGACACACGCTACTACGATGGTGTGATGGGCGCGTAAGAAACTAGAGAGGGGGTAACTTTTACGCGCGATCTGGCTGCACTGCGTCCGAGCTCTGAGTGCGGACGGCGCGGCTTCGATGCCCGTAGCAACATTTTTTTTTGTTATACATATATGAATTAAATATAAAAAATAATGCCTAGACAGGCGAGAATAGATAAAGCGAGAGTAAGGTAGAAATTTTCTGAATATAAAATTAAGAAAAAAAAGTTCATTCACCGAGGATTGAACCCAGACCTTCAACATCGTAATCCGTCACGCTACAACTCAGCCACGACGCTCATTGCAGATAAAGAAACATTTATGATACACCCTTTTCCATAATGTTTACTGTTGAAAAAAAATGCCGAAACGATCGCGGCAAAGGCTCAAGATTTCTTTTTGAACCTTTCACGGTCGTTTCGGCGTTTTATTTTTCAACGCGGTTCGTCGTTAATTTTTTTAACCCGCATTTTCGGCATAAACGGGTAACCGAGAGAAAACAATGATCTCGATACATGTTTTTCACTTTGAAATTCATTTAATGCATATTCCAATCCGTAGTACGGCCACACATATATGTCGAGCTCGATCGGACGGAAAACCTCGCTCCGTTCGCCTGTCGAGCGAGCGAGGGGCAGAGACTTTTCCCCCACCGAGCTACCCATTCGTGTTCACGCTGCTGCGCATGGAGACTAGTCTAGTCTCCATGCTGCTGCGATACCAACTTTAGCGGTGATCACGGACTCGCGCGGCTACAAGGGAATCTGCAACCTCGACAGAGGCGATGATCACGAAATCATACTCCCGAACTCGCCGCCGCGATTTAGCGCCATTTACGAAGCACGCCGAAAAGGGCCGCGTTGTGCATCTCCCCATTAATCTCTGGTCAGTAAATTATTCTTAGGTTGGCCTGCCTCACACGGACGCTGTGGCGCGTGCCGCCGCGCGGTAGTGGCGCCACGTTCGCTGGCCTCAAGCAAACATGGCGAAATGCGTGCTCCTTTTGCCTCGGTGAGTGTGCTATTTTCAAAACATGGGGAGGTTAATTTTTTGAAAATATAATATGTGGCATCTAGGAAATCGGGATATTATCGTGTTGGTAAGTGTGATAAGTGGTTGGGCAATACTGTTGAACATTTTTGGCCCGTATCTCGCGTCAACGATAACATTCGTACTCGTTGTATGTGGCTGGCTTACTTATATCGTCACGGACGACACGCCGTTCACGCCACACGCTTTGCTTATTCTCGATTACGTTGAACAAGCGTTGCGTGAATTTATACGCTTTCTCAAAAGTGGTTATCAGCAATTTGTCGTTTATATCACGGTCCTCATACGTTCCATTTGCCATCTTTATCGAGTGAATATCGTCGAGAGAATGGCTCAACATCGTCGCAGCACTTATCAGCTGAGTTCGGAAACCCGCGCGAGTTCGAGAAATACCTCGAGATTCAGTCTCGTTGAAGGTCTCAGTCCAATACCAAGGGGTACCTTCAGGCAGGTTGGTAATTCTTCGAACGCCGAAAATACGCCGTACCCTAATTCCGAGCGGCGAACGTTGGAGCGCGCCAGCTCCTTGGAACACGTGACATCAACGCCGTTGATATCTTGGAGAAAGGAGGATGCCAGAAACGGCGATGTTTTTACCGCTAATCACAACGCCGGCAACAGAAACACGTGGAGAGGTACGCAGTCGTTTTCGCAGACTCATACCTTGTCCAGAGGAGAAGAGTCGACTTACAGTCCCGAGGGGTCTCCGTGGGGTACGAGCATTAGCCCAAAGATGAGAGCCAGAGCTGCGGGAGTAAAGACCGTTCAAACTGTGGCTGGACCTCTCCTTGCTTCTACAAGATACAACATAGATCCTAAGTATGACTCTCCGGCAATTTCTAATCTCCGTAACTTTGTACTTTACTGTCCCAATTAGCTTCATATTGTTTCCGTGGAGAGACCAAACCCTTAAAGGGTCTGCATAAGCTTGGAGCCCTAAAAACAGTTCAATTGTCGATATTTTTTTTCTTATGGGAGCATTGTGTTAATCCAGTTGGCATTTTATAGGGTTGAAGTTTGCATCGTTGGAATGCTATGAAAATTCTTTCCAATTTCTTATTTTCATTATTATCCAGTCATGATTTGCAGATTTAGGTTGTAGATCGATAAATAAGAATGCCAAAAAAATGGTCGCGTGATTTCCGTAGCTCAAATCTCTTAAAGGTAGTTTGGGGAATAAACAAAACATTTTTATTGCTTCCCAATGATGCGAACTGCAACATCATGGGATTTTACGCATAATTAGTACACAGGCTTTAAAAGTTTGTGATTTTTTTAAATTGTAAAATGTTGATACCCAATAAAGTTAAAGTTAAAAAACTACATCTACCTAGGTGTCCGAAAAAATGGCCAAATTACGATTTTGTTTTCTGCTAAGCGGTTGGTGAAAAAAAGTATTTTGTTGTTAACCCAAAGGTACATATATTGAGTGTTTTTAAAGAAATACAGAAAAACAAAAACATGGCCGCTGGCAGATTATGAGATGTTTTTCACAACGTTTGGCGGTGGACACTCTAGCTTGAACGGTCCATCCAAAATCTGAAATCCAAACGGGTGATTCAAGTTAACAACAAATACGAGTTACTGACGATAATCGGTTTTTTAAATAATTTTTTTTAACAATGTGGCAACGAATTTAAACTCTAGCATACAAAATCTATGAAAATAGTCATTTTTACGTAACTACTAAAAAATTAAGATGAATTTGGAAAAAGTGAGATCGTCAATGATCTTTAAATGTTTCTCATTGTATCTCTTGTAAGTTTGGAATCCTTTCCAGCTTTTTAGCCTGTTCAAAACGTTGGAATGTAATTTTAGTATACTAACAAAATTTTCGTATGATACTTTTTTGAAATTTCGTAACTTACAAAAATTGCAAGTTGATGGAAAAAATTAGTTTGATCATCGATCAAATAAAAAGCAACTTGAATCATTTGTTATCAACAAATGTATAAACATATTGAAAAGTCATACGATAGAAAATGTTATAAACCATGCTCTGTCCAGATTTCAAGTGATTCGGACAACTAAATTTTGAGATACGTCTTACACTGTTTCATAAAACATAGTTTCACGAAAAATAACGAAGTTTGCATAGTTGGAATGCTACGATATCTTTTTTCATTTTTTTATTCCTTCATTTTCGTTGTTATCCGAAGAATTTTTTTGGGAAATTACGTTCGTAGATCTCGGATATAAAGAGTATTTATATCCGTTTAATTCCAACGACGCAAACTTCAATATCGTCAGAAAAAATGCAAAAGATGAAAGTGTACTCTTCACAAAAATCGTCATAAGTCGGTCAATTTTTTTGAATTTTTACAAAATCTTTGTTGCAAATTGAAGATTAGACGGTAGGCTATGAAACTATGCATAAAAACGTCATAGTGTGCAATTTCATGTAATGAATTTTTCTCATCTGCATTATCATTGTCCGTTGCTCTTGGAAAAGAGAGAACAATAATTCTACCGAATAAGCTGCAAGTTCCGATCCTTTCATTGTTAATCTATTTTTGGTATGGTATTAATATGAATTCGCATTTAATTACCTTTTTTGATAGACGAATGTGTACAACCAACCCGATATGAATATTTTCTATGGTGGTTGAAACACATTCGCAAAGATACGTACAGAAATGTGATGACTTTGATGTTTGCATTGTCGAAAAGCAACGAGAAAGTACATTTTAAAAATTTTTTAAACTTCCTTTGGCAGATTTGATCTACGAAAATCACGCAAACATTTTTTAGGGTTCTTATTTAGCAATATACAAGCTAAATCTGCAATATTATTTTGGACAGTAACGATGTTGAAGTTTGCATCATTGGAATGAAAAGTCTTCTTTATTATTTCATTTCTTTATTTTGATGGCTTTCTAAACTCTTTTGTCGCAGGTTTAGTTTATGGATCACTAGTAAGGATCTTCAAAATCGTTATAATGATTTTTGCAGGCAAAATGTGCAAAAAAAAAGATTGAGCAGGAAAAAAATATTTCCGTCGCCTTCCAACGATGCAAACTTTGGCCTCATGAAATGTGAACCTGGTAGGGCAAATCTGTGGACTCAACAAACGTACTCTATGCTCCAAACCTTGATCGACACGATTATCTGCAAAGCAGCATGAACGATTCTTTATAAACTCAATCTAACGGAGATTCACTGAAATCGTTGCTATGCGTCATTCAGACCTCCAAGAAAACCGTCCACATCTGCAATTCTATTTTAACAGCATTGACCGAAACAAAACAAAAAACACCTTGCTCCAACTAATGTTTTCTTTTAACTTTGTAATCAGGGTATACTCGGACGTAACATCACCAGGACTAACAACACGTTTGACAAGATACGCCACCGAAGCAAATACAAAGTTAACTCACCAATCACAGTACAGAACCGGTCAATTTCCAAGGGTCAATTTAAATACGAGTCCAATGCCGTTGATCAACGCGAAAACTGGAAAATTGCGATCGCCCGTGACCGTGAGAATCGCACCGCCGGAAAACACGAGATACAGTCCTCCCGAGAGACAACAAATTTTATCGGAAATATGTCACGTCGAGAGTAAAGCGCAGCCGAGCGTCGTGCAGGTACTTCGTGAAATATCGTTGAAGAGACACGCGTCGCGAGAGGATGTTACATTCGAGCTTGCAAAGAAGCAACGTACCGACGGTGTATTCAGCGACGGTTTGGAAAATCTTGAAGAAATGACGCAGAAGCGCGCGCGGGACGATTCGTCGAGATCGGAGGAAGACGTATCTCCGCAGAACAAGTCTCTGAGGCCGGCAAAAAGATCAAAAATGCCATCGTGCCACGATATTTTGAGTTCTCTGAGCTCCAGTATAAGCGTTTCATCGGGAGTTAAGAGAAAAGCTATAGACGTATCGAGAAGCGGTACACCCGACGTCGGTAAACACTTCAAATCTTTGGATTCTAGTCACGGTGACGGTATACATCCTTCGCTGTTGTCTCGTAGCATATCCGAACCGGCGAAATCGATGAAGCGCCTGCTCAACGATGCAGAAACGGGACATTCCGATAGACAGCGACCGAACAAAAAATCCTTAGAAGCAATTCCACAAAAGGGAATTATCAAACCATCTCTGCCCGGCAAAGGAAGCCTCAACACTGCGCGCGCCGATTCTATGCAAACGGAGCCCGAAATTGTGCAGCGCGAAGTTAAAGCAACGAGCGAAAGAAGCATCAGCAGACCAGCTCCGTCTCCCGTTCGATTGACCGACAAACTGTTCATGAAGGCCGAACCGGAAAATATCGAAAAAATAAAAACACTCATCGAGGAACAGGACAGTGCAACGCCTCGTTTCACCACAGACTCCGCCGACGAAATTAAAAAATCGGATATCGTCAATATGCGACAGACTAGTATGAAAAATCGTTTGAAAAGTATGTTCGATGCAATATCCGGCAAAGCAACGAGCAAAATAGATCCCGAAGTCGTCATACAGGCTGAAGACAAATCAACGGCCTCGCAAGTCATCGTTGTTAGCTTAAGTTCATCGACTTCCACTACCAACGTGAACACCTCACCCATAGCAACGTCTGCAATTGTTCCGATAATCGGTAAATCGAAAACGGCAACTTCACCGACGAAACACGTAACCTTTCAGTTTGCCAACGATTCGTCGACCAAATCCACCACCGTCGAATTTCCAAAATTCACGACGAGCGAAACAAAAACTAGCGATACTATACAAGAAACGAAGAAATTGGACAATCCCGTCATTGCCGAGAAAACATCTTCGATCAATTTAACATTCACCTGTACCAGTCCTACGACAAGTTTCACACCGTTGTCCATCGGTTCGTCAATTTTCACGAACGCTTCGACATCGAGCCAACAGAGTTTACCTTCGGCCCCGACTGAGCTTACAAAATCGTCCGTTTCTACGAATAGTCCGTTGGGTGGCGTAACAACGACCTCGTCGCAATTGAATGCTCAAATCACGAATACGACCGCTTCCACCTCGTTGTTTGGAATTCCGCCTGCACATATGGCGAAACCCGTGTCCACGCTACCGAGTTTCTCGACGCAAGCCAACGAAAGGCCTCAACCAGCCGTGAGTTTCGCTTTCGGCACTCCAAAAACGACAACTGTGACAGCAAGTAGTCGCGGCGCGTTGCTCGCAACCCCGCAAGTGCCGATGACTTCCCTACACCAAGTTGTATCGTCATCGGGCTCCATTTTTTCGGCCCCAACAACATCCAGTGGAATGTTCAGTTTTGGTCTCGTGACTAAGCCAGGGCAAAGTGAATCGTCCGCCACATCTACACCCGAAGGACTTAGAAATACGGAGAAGAAAGCTTTCACGTTCGGTGCAACGGTACCTTCGAGTGTGGGTTTCCAGCCTTCCGGCACTACCACGGCGAGCCAGAATTCTTCAACCAGTAGCGCCGCCGCGACAACGTCAACCGGAAGTGGCTTTAACTTTTCAACGACCACCGCGCCAGCGACGATCTTCGGTACTCCGAACACTAGTACGACCGCCATGAGTACAGGCTTCTCATCAACAGCGAGTACGAGTTCAGGTTTCACGTTTGGAACCAACACAACTGCGGCGGGCACTGCGAAGCCCGGCTTTTCCTTTGGAACGACTCCTGCGATAAGCTCCGTACCGGCAACCACGTCGTCGGGCGTTCCCTCGTTGGCATTCGGAGTTACGAGTTCCAACATGGCTATCCCTGTGTTCGGTGGACTCACGACGACTTCTGCATCCGCGACGACTCAGCCGAGCATCTTCGGAGCACCGGCAACCACCGCATCGTCCATGACAACGCAGCCGAGTCTCTTTGGCGCACCACCCACCACGACCACACAACCGACTATTTTCGGTGCTCCGGCGGCGAGTTCTTCCGGATTTTCCGGTAACGCGAATGCATCGGTATTCGGAACGAGTGGTATTCAATCGAAGGCGTTCCCGGCCACCTCGAGTGCCCCGACTGCCTTTGGAACGCCCAAAACTCTGGAGACTCCTACTTTGGCAAGTTCCACCGTAGCGGCGCCATCTTTCGCTGCAACGACAAAATCCTCTTCGGGTATCTTCAGTGGCGTGAGTTCGGAGGCAAACGCGACCGCCGCCCTTCCGTCCTTCGGTAACAGCGCTTTCAGCCAAAAGCCCGTAACGGCGTTTGGCGCCAATACCGCAACGTCGAGTTTCTCCGCGAGTACCGTCAACCCGCCTTCCTTGTTCGAGTCGCAACCAATCGAGGCATTTGGATCCGCGCCATCTTGCAACGCCGGGACCACACCGATTTATGGTTTTTCAAGCACCCCTGCGCCATCTTTCGGTGCACCGAGTACGGGACCATCGGCATTCGGGGCGACAAACACATCTACAACCAGTTTCGGTGTTACCACCACAGCTGCACCGACTTTTGGATCGCTCAGCACGACCACACCCAACTTTGGTACATCCAATTCTGGCGTTCCAACGATCGGACATCAAAGTGTTACAAGCCCGAACTTCAGCGCGCCGAGCGCCACCTTTGGCGCGACTACTACAGCGCCACCTGCTTTTCCAACGCCCTCGTCGTCTGGCTTCGGTGGTTCCTCGACGAGCACGGCTTTCGGTGCCAATACCAATCCGCCGCCGGCTTTCAGCACCGCGACGAACTTCACGCGTTTCGGGGCGCCTCCTAACACGTCTTTGCCTTTTGGCGCCACTCCGACTCCAGCGAACACGACTTTTGGAACAACGAGCACCGGCAATACCTCCTTCGGGGCCAACACCAGCAATAACAATACCAACACGAACTTTACTTTCGGTGCCTCTCAGCCGAATATCCAACAGCCACAGCCAAATGCTGTCTTCACTTTTGGCGGAGCCCCTACAACCCAGGTTAATAACGCGACGAGCGGCCCGACTCCATTTCAATTTAGTGCAGCTGCACCGCAAACCGGTAAGCTACATTCACCTCGAGCTTACAAATGGTAACGCAGTAGGTGATACAAACTATGAATTATGCCGTTTGGCGATGGTTGACCTTCCTGTCACAAACGCTCCACGTTTGCGCGGTCATACACCCGAGACGAATTATCACGGTATAACTTAGACAGGAAAAAATAAGCAATATTGAGGGATTTTTTAAACTAAGAAATAATTATTCTACAATTTTCAAACTTAGGCCACAGTAACGGGTATAAAATCATGTGCGAATTTAACAATTTTTTTCGTATGACAAAGTGATTCACTCATAAAATTAATTACACATCTATTTAGTATGAATATCAAGCTGTTAGAACAAATATGTATTTTTTTTCGATGCACAAAATGGCCGACTACTAATATTTTCTTAAATCTTTCCTTTTAGGCGGTCCGCGGCGTGACATTTAGCATCCACAATTTCTTACCTAGGACAAAAAAAAAATTCTCGTCGATCTACATTAAAATACCTAGAGAAGTACGTACGGAATTAAAAAAATATTGTTTTATTCAAAAGTTGTAGGTAATTGAACTTAATAAAAGAATTTTCAGTGAAAAATTTCGTTATAACTGCTCATAAACTTGTCATAAAATGAAAAGTTTTCGATTAATCAGAAATTCCGTACGTCCTTCTCTGCGAAATGCAATTAGGAACATAAATTTTAGATTTTAAGTAAATCGAGTGAAAATTGTTGAAGTTATTTGTCACGCCAGTTGGAAAAAAGCTGTTTCGAGAAGTTTCGAGTGGTCGGCCATTTTGTACATCGAAAAAGATATATATATATATTCTAACAGCTTGATATTCATACTAAATAGATGTGTAATTAATTTTATGAGTAAGTGGCTTTTTCATACGAAAAAAAACTGTTAAATACGCACATGATTTTATACCCGTTACTGTGGCCTAATGCCTTAATGGCCGTTGGATAAAAGACTATCCGGGTCAAATTGACCCAGTGTGTCAAACTCGTATTATAAGTGTGTCAAGGACGAGTTAAAGAAAATCATGCAAATCAGCCAATTTTTTCCTCGCCCAAATTAGTCTTCCCCGTCAAAAATGTAATACGTCCGATTCAAACTAACTACGGATTTCTGTTTTTACTGGAAACGTTTTTCGAGAAAGTAAAACACTTTGGCAATGTCTTTGGCGGCCACGATCCATTTGTTAATTGTTACGACGAATTTCAGGTGGCTTCAACTTTACCGGTGCGCCGACTACACCGGCGCTAAATTTCTCCAAGGACGGCGCGCCCGGCGGTTCGTTTGCCCTGCCGACCCCCGGAGTAAGCTCGTTCAGCGTACCGCCAGTACCAGGTGGAATGTTCAGCATAGGCACCGGATCGACCGCTCCCCGATCGCGACCCAGCAGAAGAAGGCAGAGATAGTGGAGAATGTAAAAGAAAAAATTCATCCGATTCCATCGGTCATACCCCATTATTATTTTTCATTTCGAAATACACACCCATGTTGTCCATACTCCGAAGACACGCGATTTCATCAAAGCAAATATCAAAACTTTCCTGTTCCGATCTTATAGCACGGACTGCCAATATTTTTTTATTATTGTCATTCGTCATTTTTTCATTGCGTTTTAAGTTGACGTCAACAAACAAAGCTATAGACCGATGGTTCAAGAGCCGCCGAAAAAAAAAAAAGTAAATTTCGTCGCTGCAGCCAAAAAAAAAACGATCCCGCGTTTATAAGTGTCTTTTGATATCGTGGAAACATCAAAGCTACAAATCGTGTTTGCAGGCACATTCTGATTAAAACATTCTACAAATTTCGTTTATCGTACTTTTGCAAAAACGACAATGCCTTTTTTTTCTGTTCCGTCGATTGGGTAGTTAAGTTGCGATTACCATACAATCGTCAATTACGTGAAATTATCGACCCTTCTCATTATATTATTGATTTCATGTATGTACTGCGTACACGCGAGAAGACTGGGGCTACTGTGAGAACAGCGAAGAGTCTGTATTTCCCTCGATCGTTGAACATTTCCGGATGTTCTGAATATTTTTAAACACTCGTCAGTCGAATTGGGGACTCGATCGACTTCGATGGTCGAGCAAGGAAGAGGAGAGGAATTTCATGATTTTCGTAATACAATATGGTATGCGAAATGGCTAAACACTGCGTCTCGAAATCCATCTGCCTTGTATCAGTATCATGTATAACATAGGTATTAACGGAAGGTTTGCGGAATCGCAAAAGTAACGATGCGTAAAAGAAACGACTGTGAGGGAATATTTTCGAAATTCGTGCCCTGGGAGGGCCATTTAACCCGAGAAAATAATTCGAGGACACGATAGATAATTTGCATATGTATAGAATAACTGCTGATTTTTCGTTAGTTCTCACTTCCAATGTAGAATGGAATTCGAGGTGTTTGAGTAATATATTATTACGAAAAGTAAAGACTGTAACATATGGGAGGAGTAATAAATCATATTCTCGTACTATGTTACGAACGAAAGTTCATTGTAAGATCGCTTTGAATCGCCTATCCACCTCCCTACATGTTTAGTCGCGTTCACTTGCTCGTCCAGGCCCTCTGCTTGAGCAAGTGATATTCGCATTTCTCATTGCTTCAAACAGACAAAAAATGTGAATCTTGAAAAATGACGAGCAAGTTAAGTGCTGGTTCAACATGGCACTTTCATATCTCAGTCACTCCTGGCTGCGTGTACTCCGAATTTTTCATGCAACTTTTTCGGTTCAAAGATCTATCAAATCTGACCCCTACCAACATTCTTCCGCAGCTCAATGCCAGCATTCTTCAATAGACTTTGCAAATTAGTTTCCACAGCTCAATTTTTTTAGACTGGTCGCATCGTTTGATCTGTGTAAAATATCAAAACGAAATGCAATAAGCATCACGCGCAATGCGAATGCAATAAGCATCCAAACAAATTGCAGGAAAGGAGTTTATTGCAATTGCCTAATAGGCAAATATGCAGTTTTTACGAACAAATCTAACAGTTGAATTCTGATTTTTCTTTGCTCATTCTTTTTGTAGGGTAGATTCTGTATAATTTCCGTGAGATTCTTTGGATCGCGTACATTGTGTAAATAATCGTTCACATAAAAAAAGTTGTATGTTACAAGCAAATGATTGTAATTTTTATGGAATAAACATTGTTAAATATCTTCCACACGAATTTTTGTTGGATGCTCAATAGACAAATCGGCGAGAACCGCCAGAGAGCGCTAGTCGACATGTTGTCCAAGTTGCAGCATTAATAAAACTGAACGTAAACCAAAGAAGACATAATTATAGCAATGTTACGTTACGTTGTCATTTTTCAAGATTGAAAACAGCTTTGGCAAGGGCAAATTATAAAATGCGAGAGCAACGTCGTGAACCGAAGGCAATCTCGAGGAAGGAGCACCTTCTTTGGTGAATCAAGACGAAGTTTTGATACCGTTCTTCAGCTGCAAGAGTGGAGATGAAAATACAATGAGTTTTCGACAGGCTGCGAACTTGTGGCGAATAAAATTAATTATTATTGGGCAATATTCAACTTATAACATTGTCGAAAAATATTTCTAAGCCAGAAAATTATATTGTTATAATTTTTGCAATTAAATATAAACATGTTGCAATTTTATTCAAGAAATAATAACCGATAGACTTGGCAATAGCGGAGGTTTCTGCCATTGCCACAACTGACTATCGCTAAAGCATCATCGGCTCTGGGTTATTTACGAGGTGTAAAACGTTTAACGTTTTATAAAGAGTTTTTTGATTCGACAAAGTCGAGAAAACGTTAAAACTGTCGAGCGGACGAATAAATACATTTTATTATAAAGTTCAAATGCTGTACTACAGCGGTTCGCAAACTTTTTTGGCGACGGAACCCTTTTGACACACTAAATATTTTACGGAGCCCTAAAATAAGTAAAACCTGGTTTTGTGTTTATTTTTTAATGAAAATCGGGGGATAGTGCGATATCCGGGGCGCCAAGTTTTGACCGTTGATTCTGAATATTTGAACCAAAATAATGAGAATTTCAAGAATAAAGAATTTGCCGTTTTGGCTTCCTTAAGGAATTACGAGCGCTTTTAGCGGTTATTGAAAATACGCCAAAATTCAACGATTGTTGTTGGCTCATGGGTACAATATCTTTATTTTATCGCAAATAATGGAAATTTACCGGACGAGCTCCAAAAAGTATTTATTTGTTTGGGTTTGTTCAGTGGCATCATATAAATACCACTAAACGTAGTATTTATATGATTTTAACATACATTCCAAGATTAGAATGCTTTATTTATTCATATTCTCTGTTTCTTTATAACAATAAAAGTTGTTCCATATAATTACTGCACCAAATTACTAAACGATATATTTTACATAAACTTAGAGCCTTACAAGTCCGAAGAGGGATGTACCGTACACATTTAATCCCTCTTCGGACTCGTGGCGATTAAAAGTATTACTTTACTCTCTGTCTAGTCGCACTTATAAGTGAGGAAAACATGGTAGTGGTATTTAAAATACATTTTTGGCTTCTGAGACACTGTTGAAACTATAAATTTCCAAATTACCTTGCCTGATGTTGCTTGTAATTTTCAAATTTGAAAAAATCGTCATTTTCGATAACTAATCAAAAGTTTTAATTTGAACGCAAAATAAGCGAAATATCACCTTTTACCACTCTTCTTATTTTTTTCGTATTTTGTTTATTTTGACTCGATAACCCTAAATTCACCATCAAATCTTGGCGCCCCGGATAGTGTACTCTTGCCGAAAATCGTACAAAAATGGGTACTTTAAATAACAACGTATTAATTCCAATGTAAATTGATGAAATCATTTCCATTTATTGGGAGATATAAAGTTGTTTTTTTTGTGCAGCCCCAGTAGAGGCCTTGTGAGCCCCAGGGCTCCGCGGAGCACTCTTTGAGTATGGCTGCTCTAATACTATGTACGTTTTAAGTACCCGCCCATTTTGAAATACCCGCCAGTTAATGGCGGTCTGTGAGTGGCTCACTTGACAGAGCCAGTTATCGCGGTGTTGCCATGTTTAACCTACAAGTTTCGTTAATGTACGAAAACAAACCGTTCGAGCTCAAAATTCACATCTCTTTTCGAGTATTATTAATGAACGAAGTAGAGAAAACGCTTAATTTTTTGACACAACATTCCCAACATTATAATCACGGTTTTATTAGTTTTTAAAACTTAAATCGAAGTATTATTTTAGCCCCTACAGCTTCATAACTAGGTTCAACTAGAGCATTAACCCCCCGCGGTGACCCGGGGTCAAAACGATCCCAAGCGCAACTTTAAGCCAATATTACTATAAGTTGTTGGCGGCCAAGGCGGCTGTCCGCCCTCTAACGGTGCTTTGGGGTAAACCTTTGTAAGTACAGACTAGGGTGGGACGTGGAACTATATTTTTCTTCAAACTATTTCCCACTAGGAGCAATCTTTTTCCTTAAACTGTCATATCTCAGGAGTTACACCCTAAAATTTTTGACAAAAAATTCATACTTGCAAGTTATGATTTTTTTTATAGTAAAAAATAGTTTTTTACGCATTGATCCCTTGCCGATTTTTTCCGCCATTTTGAAATTCGATTGAAATATAATACCGAGAATGCTACATTCTAGAATATTCAAATTGATATACTGAATTTTTCCAAGTAATCCGGAACGATGCGGTCAACGCGGCAATCGTTTGAAACATCGCCGGGGTCATTGCGACCCCCTGTCACTAGCGTGTTATAGCCAGAACGTGTGGCCGCGAAGGGTTGAAAATCTCTGACGCTATGCTGTAAAACGGGTTAATTTTTGGACAGTTGATGCATTCTAAATTTCAATCTCCCAGTGATATGAGTTTCAATCGTCTACAAGCATTTCGATTTTAGGCTTGAAACTCCTTATTTTATGAAAGTGGTTAAAGAAGCTCACTCGTACCATTGAGGCTCCTGCCACGTTCTACAAGGCATCCGGCTTTGACAAGCTTTTTAGAAAGGCTGATTTCATCACCAATCAGGGGTAGCAAAATGAATAATCCTTTTTATCATCAATGTGGCCGACTTTTCAAAAGAAACGTTACTGTAAGAAAATGTTAAGGAAAGGGTAGGGGTTTCAGCGTGAAAAAAAACTCTATAAAAAAAATCTATATGGATAGAGTAAATTTATTGAAACCTTTTGTACATTGTTAAGTGTCATTTCAAGAACATTCCTCGAAATTTGTACGCGAAAATATCCACAAACAAGCCGGTGACAAAGCTTTTCCAAGAACGCCTTTGGAAAAACACGATTTGCGGTGTTCACTGTATCTCAGCTAGAAATTATCTGAAATCAAGTACCATTAAAATTTAGCCAAAGTATCATCAAATCCTCCCCCCAACAGTCTTTGATAATTTTTTTTTTCATTTCTAAATTTTTGGTGGTCATGTAAAGTGAAAAGTGCTATTTTTCACGAAAAATTCCGCCATTTTGGGGGTGGAAAACCCCGTCAATGTAAAAAAAAATCTCAAACTAACCGTAGGGGGGAGGTATTTCATATGTAGAAAGGGTGTACCAAGTTTGAAATAAATCGGTCATGTAGTTTTCAAATGGCAGTGAACACGGACTTTGAAAAAGTGGTTTCGAGAAAAACGCGGCACCGGCTTGTTTGTGGATATTTTCGCGTACAAATTTCACGGAATGTTCTTGAAATGACACTCAACAATGTACAAAAGGTTTCCATAAATTTACTCTAACCATATCGATGAAAAAAATTCGCAAAAAAGTGTTTTTTTTTTCACGCTGAAACCCCTACTCTCCCCTTAGAAAGCACTATTCAGGCTGGGGGGGGGGGACCAAAAACTGAGTACGCTCCTGGCCAACGATTCGCGCCAGTACGAAGAATCCGGTCCATTCTCGCGATCTATACGTATGCACACATTGCAGGCAGAGGAATTTCGATTCAAAGCTACGGTTTTGATTGGGCGCATTTGGTCAATGTGTGTTTACCACCAATCGGTGTTGCATGTCATTTCTCACACGCGTGCGTTGCTTCTCGTCCAACGCGATAGATTGCCGTCAAACTATTCACGAGGGACAAATCGGAAAAAATAAACAAACCGACACTGATCGAGATAGACAACGGCAGAAGACCACGTTTCATCACTGACACCACCAACAAAATTGAAAAAACGAATGTAATTAATATGTAAGAGACTAGTGGGGAAAATCCTCTGAAGAGTCTGTTCCATGCCATATCAGGAAAAGCAACAAACAAAATAAGGCCGAGTGATCATTGGTAGCTGAAATTTATCGACTTCGACTACTAATGTGATACTGATTGAAGTTTCTGCGATTCTTCCGATAATTTCATATGAAAAACGGCAACTCCACCAACGAAACACGTCATCTTTTGGTTTGCCTGAATTTATTTCTCCATTTTCACGAACACTTCACCGGCCCGAGCTACGAGTGAAGAGTTCGTAAAGGAGTCACAAACTCAATGAGTGCCAGATAGCCATTTAATTCTCAAATTAGTAATTGCACCACTTGTGCCTTGTTGTTCAGAATTCCCCCTGCTATCCCGTCAAAATCTGTTTCTACTTCCGACCATTTTTGGTACTCCGCTTTAGAGTTTTTCCACATTTGCCGGTACCATGATTGCACCCATGTTCCCAACCACCTCAATTGTCTTAACTATCGAAGCCTGCAACGTTTCAGCTACTCGTCATTTAGCAAGTTTGACTATAGTTTTTCCCTCGCCAAGGTACAATCACATCAAGCTGACAAATTATATCATAGTGAATAACAAAACGATGTAAATAACACCAGTTTGGCGATGGTCAGCCTTTTTATCAAAAGCACGATACAGCCACATTCTCGTAATCGAAATAGTGACTTTTGTTACCACAAACTATCATAACATATCGTAAAGATTGAGCAAATAAAGCTGACTACGGATTATTGTTTTTACCGAGCGCGTTTCTAGAGACCAAAAAACACTGAACACATTTTTTTCAGAAGCTTCCGTTTATTCACAATTGTTATCATGAATTTCAGATGGTTCTGAGTTCACCGGGATGTCAACTGCACCGGTGATCAATTTCTCTGAGGATGGCGTGTCCGGTGATTCGTTTGTACTGTCGGAATGCAGAGTAAATTCTTTCAGTACACTGCAACCTCTTGCATCGGAAGATCGGTGGGAACAGCTCGGCATTGCACTTGCAAAAATAGAGGTTGCACACCATCCGCTCAAGTCGACTCTGCGCAGCTGAGGTAGCTGATAGCGGTACCCCTCAAGGCCCTCTCTCATTGTCTAGCATGCTTCGAGCCTCACTCCAGGGCCTGGCGCTTCTCCCACCATGCGCTACGGCGATCGATACTCACCACATTGTGGGGGGCTGTTGCATCTGTGGAGTTAAGGGGTTAGTGGAGTTAAGGGGGGAAAAAAATCCTATGATATGCGCTATAGCCATTAACATACTGAATCTAAAGCCGTTTGATTTTGTTGTTTCGGATGATCCATCTCCGAGATTTCATCAACACCGCAGACCTACAATGTTTTTAGGACATTTTTTTAATTACCATTACGTCTATACTTACGTCTAGTGACTTAAAAAAAATTTAATGTATTTCGAAAGTGTATTTATTAAGGGTAACAACTTTTATATCAATATCTTTATGATAAACCTACAGCAAAAAAAAATAATGAAGATAGCCTTTTTTAGAGTCTTAAGTGAGAAGACTCCTTAAGGATGTGAACAAAAATTAATTCCTTTCGAACGGTTATGCAACTGCTATTATTAGCACGAATTGCCAATACCATTTTTCTCCCTCAACTGATAATTCTAGAGACGAGAAAGTTGTAACTTTTTGTAGCTGGGAAACACAAATGATCGTACGGATGCAATCCTTTGTCGATATCATAGAAAAATCACGAGCATACAAATCACAAGTTTGCAGGCATATGCTGATGACACTATTCTGAAAATGTCGTTTATCATGTTTACGCAAAACCGCAACTGGTTTTTATTAGTTGTCTGAGCCACATTCTCGGTATAATCGTCATCAACACGGAATAGGTAATATTCTTTATTATATTATCGACTTTACGTGTGTACTGCGTGCACATGAGAGCGCCGGGCCAATTAGTGAACAGCGAGAGGTCTGTGTTTCCTTTGATTATTCAAAAATGTCCATCGAATTGGGGATGACTATCAAGTGTTTAAAATACTCGTCAGTCAATTGGGCATTACAATAGTTCAACTTCGATAGTCGAGTAAAAAAAATGCTCCTAATAGAATATGATATTCGAAATAACGGTAATTCTTTACACAAGTGATTTTTCCGAAAAATGAGCCAAAAAAACTATTTTTTTTGCTATTTTCTCATTTATTGGGTGATAAATGACGATATTCAGTCGTGGGAAGCTGAAATTCACTCTCCCCCCATGACGAGTTATGGGGTTTTGAAGTTTGCGGAAACACGTTATAAAATAGAGCATTTTTGAACATTTCGACGCCTGTATTGGATTTTTGAAAAATTCAAAATTAATTTCAACGATTTTTTGCTCGTAAAAAAATTGTCAATGAAAAATTTCAGCTTCCCCCGACTGAATATCATCATTTATAACCCAATAAATGATATTTTATCGGAGAAATCGGATAATATTTTTCGGAAAAGTCACTTATCCAAAGAATTACCGAAATAGCTAAACAATGCGTTTCAAATTTCGTCTGCCGTGTATAGATATCATGAATAACATAGGTATTAAGGGGCCAGTCCACTTTGGAGCCACGAAAAAAGGCTATTTTCGCGATTTTTGTTGGGGATTTCATAAAAGATATGAATATAAAAGTTGTTGGGCTTGATAAATAAAGTCTTGAAATACATTTTTAAAACATTTAATTCATTTTTATTAATTTTTAAGTACAAAAACTATAGTTTAAGGTAACGCCTCAAAAATAGGTGGGGTAGGTAGCTCCATCACAACTGGGCAACGGCTTGTCTAAAACAAAAAAATCAAAGTCCATTAGATTCAGTATGACACCAGCTACAAAATGACCCTCGGATATAAAGTTTTATCAAAAAATTAAAAAATGGCAGATGAAAAACGAAAAAAGTAAAAAAACGGCGGTTTTTTTCGCAGTTTTTCGCAAACAAAGAGTAAAAATCAAAATTTTAAAACCATCGAGGGTCATCGTGTTGCGAATCATGCTTACGATATGTGGTTTAAATTTCAAGAGAATCCGTTTATTAGTTTTAGAGATACGATGGAGCTAGATTTTGAAAACGTTGTTTCGAGAAAAACGCGTTTGAAGTTTATACTATGAAAAACTCTTACCTAAGCTCAATCGGCAATTCCTGCACCGTACAAAATCCCTTCTGATTGCTCATCATCGTCGATTTCTTCAAGTCTTACTTGCTTTCGATTTTTTGAAATTTTCAAAGTGGACTGGCCCCTTTTCGGAAGGATCGAGGAAACGTAAAGATAACAATGCTTTGAAGAAGCGAGGCGACGAATAGGCAATACTTTTGACTCCATGCCCTGGGAGGCTATAGAAATTACACTCAGAAAAAAGATTTATTAAGGACAAAGAATTTTGTCTCCTGGCGAATAAGTTTTCTTATTCGTATGTCGGCCTATTACGATTGTATTAACAGCTAAGAAATGTTTTTATTTAACTTTATGTTTAAGATTTACTAAGAATTTTTCTTAACATCTAATAGGATATATAAATTAGAAGAAATAGGTCTTTTATATCCGACAAATAGAGTTTTTCTTAACATCTAATAGGATTCTTCATAATCCCCCAGCTGGTTTTCTTCGAGGAATTGTGTCATTTCGTCCGTCATTATTTTTTCACTTGATCGTTTTTTTCTCACTTTATATTCTTACTTACACTCAAATCATTCCTCACTTTCGAGTTTCTCACTTCCGAAACGCAACACTGACACTTGTGCCAAAAGCATTGGCATAGGAAGAAGCTACATGGTAAACGTATGCGTGAGCTACATCTGACGAGCGGCCTGCTGTCGGGCCCGTCGCGTTGAAGGGCAAAGTGCGCATGCGCGCATTAGTATCATAGTCGCGAAATAAGAGGTTTTCGTGATTGGAAAGTAGTATTTATTTGATTTGAGGAAATATTTATTCAAATTTTCTATTTTAAATATGGCTTTTAATTGATGTGAAAAATCGGCACGTAAAAAAACATATTTAGTGACGCTGAATAAATTCTGTAGTTACAATCACATAAAAACTGTCTCCATACGAGTAAACGTTTATTAATTTCTAGGAAATTATGTTCTAATGTGCCAATTTATTGAAACATAATAAAGCTTTTTTCTGAGTGTAATTCAAGAGATGCGACAGTCAATTTGCATGTGTTCAGAATAACGCTGATTTTTATTTTCCAATTTCTAGCATAAAATGGCATTTGGGGTGCTTGGATGATACATTTTGACGGAAAGCAACGGCTATAACACATGGGACGAGTAATAAATCATATGTTACTATGTTACGAATGTTCATGTACTACGCTACGGATGTTTATTGTAAGGAGGCTGTGAATTGCATTCTCCACCTCCATACATACGTCATATACTCATTTTCAATTTTTACCCTACAAAAGAAAATTGCTAGAAAAATTGTGAAGACGCACAGGGCTATTTAAACACGCACTTTCACGTCCCTTGGTTTAGTTACATACACTTCATGTATTTTCGTTTTTTTTTAAATTAAAAGATCTCCAAAATTCGACCTTCACGATTAATGCTTGCCAGGCCTAATACTAGCATTCTTTAACAACTTTTGCAAAGCAGTGACTGCAGCTTTTTCCCTGAACTGATTACATTATTGGCTCTATAAAGAAGATCAATATGAAATACGATGAGTATCTAGCTGCATTGTGATGGAGGAGATATTGCAATTGCCTCACAGGCGAATATGCAGCTTGCATGGAAAAGAATCCAAGAGTTCAGTTTCAACTTTCCATCGCCCATTCTATGTGTAAATTTCTATGGGGAAATTTCATATAATTTTAGTGAAATTAAGGGGAGGTACCTGAGTAAACGGCGAGAAAAACAGGTAAACTTCGGGAATTTTTATCTCAAAAACTAATGTTTCGATTGGATCCGGGATTTTTTTGTTGGAAAATATGTACAATGAGGTATGTTTAGGAATTTTTAAAAATAAATTCGTTGACTGGAAGCGATTCAAACGCGATTATCTCGAAACATAGTTTTCAAGGTCGGTGCTAGATGTATGTCGAAAACGGCTTGTTCGATTTTGTCCAAATTTGGATACAATATTCTTCGATACTTTTTCTCGTTCCCAACGTAGGGGTTTTTCATTTGATTGAATCATTGCTTTTTTATGCAATGTGTATGCAATCCAAAATCGTCGGAAATTGCGAACGAAAAACGAATGTTCAATTAACGGAGACTTTGTCCTTGGAGTGCCATATTTCAGGTGTTTACATTTTATTTTTTTTAAAGGAAACGAGTAAAGCTTTTTGAGTGCGGTTTTTTCTTGCTTTTATTTATGATATAGAGAACGTTAAAAAAAAAAATTTTTGAAAAAAAAAACCAAAATGGCGGCCATTGCAGCTCCGCGAAAACAGGTTCTCGAATCGCGGGAGGTAAACGGCTGACATCACTGCCACCTCTTTGTTGATCTGAAACACAAATTCAAAGCATATTATCAGTCTGTGACCCTTTGGTCATGGAATGACGGATGGGTTTTTCGTTTAGTACAAATTTCGGAAAATGGCGGCAATTTAAAAAAAAATCGAATTTTCGCGTTTTTTTTCGCATAAAAAGATAAATAATAAATGCAAAAATGTATCTATCAAAAAAACGATCCGTCATTCCGCGAAGACATATTTTCTGAGTATGCTCTCCAAATTTCAGATCGATATGTTAATTACAGCGGTCAGGAGAATGTCAGCCATTTTTAAAAACGCGTTTTCGAGAAAAACGCGTTTAAAGTTGTGTAATGGGTTTACACAAATGTGTTTATAATTACCGTTTGCATCGCTTCCAGTCAACGAATTTATTTTAAAAAATTCCTAAACATACCTCAATGTACATATTTTCCAATAAAAAAAAACGCGGATCCAATCGAAACATTAGTTTTTGAGATAAAAATTCCCGAAGTTTACCTGTTTTTCTCGCCGTTTACTCAGGTGCCTCCCCTTAAATTCGAATCGAGTGTATTGTGTAATCGTTCACATGTATAAGTTGTATGTCACACACAAATGATTGTAATCATTTGTCTGCTTCATTGAATCCATTTAGACTGCAACAGATGTGAGTTTGTTACACTGGCCTGAAATGCTCTACACGAATATTTGTAGGATGCTTGATATACGAATTAGCGAGATCCGCTAAAAAAGTAGTAGGCGAAATTTTATACCGGTTTGCTGTCTTCAGAAGAACGATCGAATCTCAACCGAAAAATGGCTCGGGGCTCAAATTCTCGACATAAACGAAATAAGGTATAACTGAAACGTCCACTTTATATAACGTTGCCATCTTATGAGATTAAAAGTAGCTTCGGTAGGGGAAGATTAAGCGGGGGAGATACCTTTAGGCGCGGGAAAAATGACTGATTTTCATTATTTTTTTAAAGGAAATAGTAGTAGTAGTAGTTCCTTTATTTTCATGTATGCCCTCGCGGGCTTCTTACATTTCCTCCTTTCTTTTCTGTACAGCAGTTTTTCTTACTCCTACGCTTCAACGCTATAATCATCCTTTCGCCACTTGTCCCTCCACACTTACGTACTGAATCTTCCTTTTTGCTTACTCGTCTATTTTTTTAATGGAAATATTTCTACACTATTTTTGAGACTTAAGGTATGTTTTATTACTACTTTTGGCTGTTACATGGTGTTTTTTAATTAATCTGAAAACGGCGGAGGTCTTTTAAACGGGTTGCGGCGGACGTTGCCAGATGGCGCGACATGTAGCGTCTGCGGGATTAACCTGAACAAAACCAACGATGATTTTTCTTTCGTTAACACTCATACGCAAGAGATGAACCAAGAAGAAGTTAAGAAACTTTGAGAATCGACGAAATGGTACGCTATCAAGTAAAACGATTGAATTTTCTGAAAAACAATGGCTACATTTTGCAATAAAAAAGTGATTTTTGAAATATCCGAAAACATTTGGGCTCATGTTTTAGACAATAAGGTGAGAAAGATTTATACCAAATATCATCAGAATCGGTCAATTAGTTTTTTAGCTATACGTCACGCCAGTTTTGAAAGTGCAGTTTAGAAGACTGTTCCATACGTCCGCCATTTTGAAAGATTACTAAATAAAGAAATACAGTCAAAAGTTAAAGTAGTTAAAGTAGTTAAACTACTGTTAAAGTAGTAATGAAACATACCCTAAGTTGAAATTTATTGTTAGGGTATGTTTTATTACTACTTTTGACTGTTACTGTTAAAGTTAAAGTAGTTACACTACTGTTAAAGAAGTAATAAAACATACCCTAAGTTTAGACTTACAATTAGGGTATGTTTTATTACCACTTTTTGACTCTTACATGGTATTTTTTTTTGGTGACGAAACCTTTCCTTTTGAAAAAAAATCATGAAAATCAGAGAGGAAAAATCGTCGTGAAAGTCGAGGTCGTGAAGGACTTACACCTTGTTGGAGTTTTTGAAAATATCGATTTTTTATTTTCGACGGATTCGCAAAATCAGCAAATTTTTTCGTCGTGAAAGGCGAGGTCGGAGGGCTTATACCTAGTTGAAGTTTTTGAAAATATCGATTTTTTATTTTCGACGAATTCTCAAAATATAACATTTCAAGTCGATTCGTTCGAAATTAAGGGAGTCATGGGCGTTTACCAGGTGTGTAAGTATGAAACCGGAATTTTTGTACAGAAAAAACACGTTTATTGTAATGATATGATACAAATAACTGGAGATGGCTTCTCGGGTCACCTTTAACTGATCCGCCAGTTGTTGTTGTGTTTGAGCGTCGTCTTCGTCCAACAAGGCTTGCAGGTCAGCGTCTTCAAACTTTTTCGGTGGTCTTCCACGTTCTTCGTTCCTCACGTCAAAATCGCCACTTTTGAACCGTTTGAACCACTCGAAACACTGTGTTTTACCGAGAGCATTCGATGCGATTCGGCTGCGGTTTTCTTCAGATGAAAACAGAAAAGTAGTGCTGTCCGCAAATCGTAATTTGTTGGCACAAAACTCGACATGTTTATCTCTAATAAACTAATGCTACTGAATGAAACTCGTGTTATTGTGAGTTGGAAATCTTTGTCGGATATCAATACAATAACAAGACACCGCTGACGTGATGTGTCGGTAACTGCATCGACATCTAGCGCCACCTATGGGCAAATTCCGGTTTCATACTTACACACCTGGTATAGGTAAGTTCCGCGAACCGGCGGACTTTAAACGCGTTTTTCTCAAAATGACTTTTTCAAAATTGGTCACCAAGATATTTAAAAAATTACTGCACCTATCAACTTCAAATTTTACAAGCTTCTTCTTCATATGAAAAATCAGTGCTTGAACGAAGGACTTTTTTGTCAACGCGTAGTTTTTTTAACAACGTAAATAATGCGTTATTCCACCAAAAATCGATAATTTCATTTTAGACAGCGGCCATTTTTTTTTTCAAAAATCAATATTTTATCCTTTGTCCAAGCACTAAATAATTTCATGCAAAAACGAAATTCGAGTTCGGTTTTTTGTTTCCGAGAAGCAGCGGTCACCGCGAATGACGTTTTTCAGACAGTCTGCGCAAACCATTGTATGAACCACATTTATAAATATTTTTCAATAGAAACATGATAAAAAATACTTAAAACCATACTCTTTGGTGTGAAAAAACTTCGAAACCCTACCCGTTTTCCCAGAAAAAGAATCACGAAAATTCCTCTCGTTTCCGGCTACGAGACGTGGCCCTCGAGATAAAGACAAGCCCGCCTCCGCGTATCTTCGTTAACTTCGATCCTCAGTTATTCATATTTTATTCGGGGGTCTTCTCTCTTTAGACGCTAAGAAAACGCTATTTTCGTGAATTTTTTTGATAGGTTTATATTATAGATATTGACATAAAAGTTGTTACACTTAATAAATACGCTTTCGAGATACATTTAAAAAAAATTTGTTTATGTTTTTATGTAACCCAAACAAACTTTAAACGCGTTGTTGATAAAATCTTCGAAACTACTAAATCGATCCTTATGAAATTTAAAGCACATATTCTTTACAACTATAGCAATAGTGCATATAATGGATTTTCTTAAATTTTGATATTTACTATTTTTCGTTTGCCAAAAACGGTGAAAAATACACGATTTTTTTGTTTTTTCCAAAAATGTCCGCCATTTTGTTATCTTTGCATATATCAAAAATCGTATGATATGCGCTATAGCCATTAAGGCCTTATGTCGCAATAACGGGTATAAAATCATGTGCGAATTTAACATTTTTTTTCTATTTAGTAGTTAAAAGATTAGTAGTCGGACATTTTGTACATCGAAAGAAAAAAATTCTAACAGCTTGATATTTATACCAAATAAATGTGTAATTAATTTCATGAGTTAATCACTTTGTCATGCGAAAAAAATTGTTAAATTCGCACATGATTTGATACCCGTTACAGTGGCCTAAGGCCTTAAGGGGAGATATATACCTAGATGGTCGAGGTCGAGGATTTAGAAGCTATGAACATTCCGTCGACCTTAGAAGACCTACACTATGGGCCTGGTATCGATGATTCCATGTAAGTTGACAAATTTCATGATTTATTCATTCCTAAATTTTCAAACGCGTTTTTCTCAATACCACGTTTTTCAAATCGGTCCCCAAAATTTCTCGAAAACCAATGAACCGATTGCCTTGAGGTTTTTTGTGGTTATTCTATAAACTATTATCTAGTACTTGTCTTAGGATTTTTTTTCTGTTAGTTTTTGTTTTATAGGCAAATTAGTAACTAATTTTTCGCCCAAAAATCACTATTTATGTTCAAACGTCCGCCATTTTGTCATAAATCGATATTTTCAAAATCGGCCATGACAAGTACTAGATTATAGTATCTAATTTAATAATCTTTTTGGTTTTCTTTTCAGATGATTTTTGAAGAAACGCCAGTGGGTACCGTAAACGCAGATTTTTTTACGAAGCTCCAAGGATCATACAATATCCTTGTATATTTTTGATATTTTTAAATAAAGAAGAGTAAACATATTTTTGAATGTATATACTTTTAGATAATTAAAACCTCAATCCGAAATTTCAAATAGTTTTCCTTGAAAAAATTCACAAAAATGACCTTTTTTCCGGCTCCTAAGTGTATATCTCCCCTTAACACACTGAATCTAAAACCGTTTAATTTTTTTGTTTCGGATGATCCATCTCCGAGATTTCATCAACAGCGCAGGCCTACAATTTTTTAAAGACATTTTTTTAACTACCATTTTGTTTATAAATAGTGACTCAAATAAATAATTTTTTTTCAATGCATTTCGAATATGTATTTTTTAGTGTAACAACTTTTATATCAATATCTATAACATAAACCCATTAAAAAAAGTCATGAAAATAGCCTTTTTTAGCGTCTAAAGTGAGAATCCCCCTTAACGTGGCTCTACGATCTATTTCGGACAAGCATCCTTTCACGTCCTGCCGGACGTTTGAGTTTCGCCAGCATTTGCATAACGGCTGATAAAATCGCCAATTACTCGTGCAAGTTGAATAATTTGTTCTCATCGTCAGCGTGACCGAGGATTCGAAGGAAAAATCACGGCGAGGAAAGGTTTAAAGCGCGTTATCGCGACTGGGGTGGGGGGAAACGAAAAAATGCGTACGCTCCTATCGTGGCACGAGTGGCACCACCGTCGACACGGCGCGCCGGCACCAGAAGTCCGAGTTACCTGTCCCTCTCTCGCCATATATATATATATGTATAGGAGCATTTGGAGGGAGGGTAAACTCGATTTAAAACTACGCTTTTGATTGGGCGAGGTAGGTCAGTGTCGTTGTTTACGACCAATCGGTGTTCACGTGTCATTCCTCCGGACATATGTTTCGTGCGTTCGGCCCTGGCTGCCGGGCAGCCATGTTGGGAACATTAGAAGGGAACCAACAGTACAACCAGAAGGACGGGAACATCTAGGTTCGGCAGCGGCGTGTCTAACACCTAACACCACCACCATGGCTGACCCGGAAAAACAGCCCGAACAACCAAAGGCTAGCCAGCAAAAATCGGTCATCGGTAAGTCCACGAGAAACTTTAAAAAATCTCTGTTTTTTCGACAAACAATAACGCGCTCGAGCGGCTCCGTGATAATTCAAGGCGGGAATGAAAAAAGTTGCTCAGATTTTTTGTGTGCTTCGCTCGTGCATCGTGTAATGGCGCCCATGACGAGCAGACGTGCGACCATGTGGCCCCGGCACGCCGGCCAAAACTTATACACAAATTTTCATCGGATTTCCCGTTATTCTTTTCGTTTGACTTTTTCACTTTCGATTCGTCCATAATTATTCTTTGGAAATTCATCGCGAATTTCGATCTTCAATCGTGCGTCAGCTAAGCCCGCGCTCGTACATTTTTCGTCAGGCATCATAGTTATTCTCGACGTAGACGCGAAGCGTTTTCGGTCAACCTATCCCTATTTTTCGGTCAACTTTTTTCCATTTATCACTTGGCTAGTTTAAACACGTTAGCATATATTTTTAAGGCTTTCGACATTTTTCCGTTCGGCAATGAGGCATGACTGAAAAATATCAAACGTGCGTGGGCATTTCGCGTTCTCGAAAAATAATGAACAATTCGTGTAAGCGGTTAGGGTATCAAATGTTGCTCGTATTTCTTGCGTTTTTCGTGCGCTTCGCAAGTTCGATGCGAAATTAACGCGCGATTTTTTGAAGTATTTGAATTCACTTGAAATGAAGATATAATTTTTGTGGGAAAAAAAGAAGTAAAATGCTCTAGTTGGTTGTTTACGCGTTTCGCGGAGGTCAATTCCCTCTTCGTATTTCGTGCGCGAGACTCGCGATGTATAGACAAAAACTAGCGGCGTGGGGGGCGCGGGTGGGGGACTCAATACTGGGTGTTTACACTCGATCCTTTGTTTTCATTGATTTCATGAAAATTTTCGATTTTCCGAACGAACTAGTGTACCTGTCTCACGCGTACGTGAAAATTGCTCTTGTAGCGGGGCTTTGAAATTTGCACGAACGAATGTACAAATATTGAATGTTTCGCGGTGGGGTGTTGTTTACATATATACGTGAGATAATTGCTCCGTTGCCAAATACGTTACGGTTCGCTTGATCGATCGACGATAACATTTCCTGTATGCCATGCAAATCGGCATATTTAGCCGAATATTTGCAAAACTACATTTTACACGCTGCGGGAAAATAAAATCGGTTCGATACGCGTAAAATCGATGTTTTTCGATTCGGAACGGTGTGTTTTCATATGCTGAGAAACAAAATCGTTTTGATCGCGTTGAAGTGAATATTTTGAGAGTTGGGTTTTACTTTTTGTAAATTTTTTTGTTTTCATAAGGGGATGTTCAATTTTCGGCGAAAAAAGTAGTATTGAGTTAACACGAGTTAAATATCGATTTGATCGAGGTAAAATTAACGTATTGTATTTTGGGGCCATTAAATTTTTTTATGTCGTTTTATCGTATCTTATGGAGGAATTTGTATTTCACTTACGTGATATTTAAAAAAATGATACAATTCATGGAATTTATAATTTGCAAAATAAAATTCAAACAAGCAAAATGAACGGTCTTCATCTTGGAGCGATATTTTCTTTGGTTAGTCTCTTGTCGAATTTTCCAAATGAATCCGTTTCATCAAAGAGAGTTATTTTATTTTGGAACTGATTATTATCAAGGTAAATTGTTTTCTCAAACGGACTAACTTCAACTATACTATAGGATGGTGATGAACTTTGTGATGAAAGTCCTGCACTATTTCTTTTTTTTTCTTTTCAATACTATCTCAAGTCTTCTTTTGCAGTTTTAGGTTATGGTTCCCTAATACGAATCTTCAAAAAGATTTCAGTAATATTTGTAGCCTAAATGTGCGAAAAACATTGGACAATAGGGGGGAAAAAATGTTGCATTTCAACGATGTAAATTTCAATATCATTTGATACGAAATTATCTATGGAAAGCAAAATCAATTTGGTCAAAATAATTTTTACGAATTATCAAGTATTTTTTTTAACGTCTTTAGACAAAAATATTGATGTGCGATAAATCTCATATTGTCGAGCATTATAGATCTGTGGTCATAATTTTATACTTTTCGACGATTCAGTGATTCAATATGTGCTGAAATTATGATACCCAGCAGTGAAATTTCTCCAAACTTTCACTCTTTGTGACGTTGAAGTTTGCATCGTTGGAATGGAACGATTGTTCTTTTCTTTATTTTGATCACTATCCAAAGCCTTTTTGCTAATTGAGGTAATAAATCTCTACCAAGAATACGTGGAAACGTTTGAGTGACATGCAGAGCCTAATTCGGGCAAAAATAATTGTGCAGTTTAAAAGAATTGCTTTTGGTTGCATTCCAACGATGCAAACTTCAACGTCACTATTTTTTGTTTAAACCCACGGTGTTGGAGTTTGCCTTGTTGGGTGACTTTGAAGTTCGCATCGTTGAAGTGCAACGAAAATCATTTTTTCTTATTTGCCAAATTTCCTCAAGCACATTTAGCCGTGGGAATCAAAGATGTTAAAGCTTGCATCGTTCGAACTCAACGAAAGTTTCGCAACCCTATTTTATTGCCTTTACAGCCTTTACAGCCCTAAAATCACTCGAACGTTTTTCCGGACCCTTATTAGAGATATTCAGCCTAAATATGTAAGAAGAGATTCTGGACGATAATTAGAACGAAATTTAAAAAAAATTGATTTCCTTAGAGTTCAACGATGCAAACTTCAATATTATGGGAATCACGCGACATTTTTTTGGATTCTTATTTAGTGATCCATAATCTAAATCTGTAAAATATCATTTTGGATAATACTTTAAAAAAGAATATTAGAAAAATAAAACTCGTTGCCTTCCAACGATGGTAACTTCAACCCCATATGGTTGGAAGGCAACAAAAGTTTTATTTCACACTCCCATACTCTTAATTTTTTCTTTATATCAATCAAATCGAGTTCTATATTTACAACTTTTTTAACAAGTTTTTATAAAATTCTATTTTTTTTTCTTACAACTACCTTAAGGGGTCTTCTCACTTTAGCCGCTAAAGAAGGCTATTTTCATGATTTTTTTCGTTAGGTTTATATTATAAACCTATTATAAAAGTTGTTAAACTTAGTAAATACACTTTCGAAATACATTCAAAAAAAAAAAAATTTATTTAAGTCACTATTTATAGACGAAAAGGGTAGTTAAGAAAATGTCCTAAAAAAATTGTACGTCTGCACTTTTGACGAAATGTCGGAGAGCGATCATCCGAAACAAAAAGATCAAAGATTTTTTATATATGCAAACATAACAAAATGGCGGGCATTTTTCGAAAAAAAGAAAAAAAGTTTTTTTTTCTCACCGTTTTTGGCAAACAAAAGATAGTAAATATCAAAAATTATTTAAATCCTTGATATGCGCTATAGCTATAGTTGTAAAGAAAATGTCAAAATTTCATAAGGTTCGGTTCAATAGTTTCGAACATTTAAAGTTTGTTTGGGTTACATAAAAACATGAATTAAAAAAAAATGTATTTCGAAAGTGTATTTATAAAGTGTAACAACTTTTATATCAATATCTATAATATAAACCTATCAAAAAAATCATGAAAATAGCCTTTTTTTAGCGTCTAAAGTGAGAAGAGCCCTTAACTTATTTTCCCCTCTGCGTACTCTTTTCATTTTTATATCAAATCTTTCTTTTCGAATTCGTGTTATAAATCTCGGAATAAGTATGTTAAAAATGCTTGTGGAATTTCCATAGGCAAACTCTGCCATAGACATTAAGGCCTTAAGCCGCAGTAACGGATATAAAATCATGTGCGAATTTAACAATTTTTTTCGTATGAAAAAGTGATCACTCATAACATTAATTACACATCTATTTAGTATGAATATCAAGCTGTTAGCATTTTTTTATTTCGATGTACAAAATGGCCGACTACTATTTTCTTTTGTTATCTTTTTTTAGGCGCTCCGCGGCGTGACATTTAGCATCCACAATTTTTTACCTAGAACAAAAAACAAAAATTCTCGTCAATCTACATTAGAATACCTGGAGAAGTACGTACGGAATTAAAAAAATATTGTTTTATTCAAAAGTTGTAGGTATTTGAACTTAAGAAATGAATTTTCGGTGAAAAATTTCGTTATAACTGCTCATAAACTGCTCATAAAATGAAAAGTTTTCGATTAATCCGAAATTCCGTACGTACTTCTCTGCGAAATGCAATTAGGAGCATAACTTTTAAATTTGAAGTAAATCGAGTGAAAATTGTTGAAGTTATTTGTCACGCCAATTGGAAAAAAGCTGTTTCGAGAAGTTTCGAGTAGTCGGCTATTTTGTACATCGAAAAAAAATATATACATTTTCTAACAGCTTAATATTCAAACTTAATAGATGTGTAATTAATTTTATGAGTGAATCACTTTTTCATACGAAAAAAATTGTTAAATTCGCACATGAGTTTATACCCGTTACTGTGGCCTAAGGTCGTACAATTTAGAAATATTAATTTTCGTTGGATTCTAACGACGCAAACTTCAATCTCATTTAAACCCGTTTATCTTCTCCGTTCCCGTCCGTTCAGTTAAAGAAGTTCCAGAAGCAATATCCAGCCAATATTTTGATCCGGTAAAGCGTTCTCTTGCAAATTCATGACCAAGTGATAGTTCGTTGAGTGACCCAATTCTGCGAAGGCGTGAACTCCCATTAACCCGAATAGCAACGCTGTTCTCCTTGTCGAAAGTAGTTAAATTGTAGGCATTATTTCGAAGGGAGGATTAGCGAAATAGATACTTGACGATAATAATAGTCTTAGGAAGCTTGATAGTTTCTGTTTAGTCCCAAACTTTGACTCGCAAATACAAAGCATTACAACCGCAGGCCAATAAAATTTCTTAAACTCGTAAACCCTTACAATGGGCTTAGTGCCTCATTGACCGAAAATACGTTCGGGAATATGTCGGAGAAGTCATTTCACAACTGTTTAAACGATTATGTCAAATATTCGGATGAAATGCAGGAGAGTTGATGATGTATTTGGTGAAAATGAAATAATTATTCAACACACAGGACACCTTTCCGTAGCAAATCTGTATTTTTTTGTTCGAAAAATAATTAAAGTTTGAGCCTTTCTTTCGTTTTTCTGCCGCAGCTCCCTTCGAGGTAGTACCTTCATTTCAAGATCGAAAAAAATATGATAAAGTATAACAATAGTTTTCCGCGTGTGTAGTTGCTTCATTTCACGCTTTACAATCCAAAATATTGCGACGGGAACGATTTCAACTGATATTGATTGACTGGGAAAAAAGTTTCAACATAATCTGTAAGATATATTTAACCATAGCAGTTTTATTGCTATAATTTCACGATTGATAATATTTGCAAATGATTTATTTTGGTACGAATTTTTTTTTATTTTTCCCGAGGTCGAAGTTTGCATCATTGGAATGTCACGAAAAGTCGTTTCAATTTCGTATTTTTATTATTATCCAAAATCACATTTTGCAGATTTAGGTTACAGATCGCTAGATAAAAATCCTAAATGATGTTTGGGTGATTTTTGTAGCCCAAATCTGCCAAAGGAAATATGGGAAATTATCAAAAAACCATTTTCGTTGCTTTCCAACGATGCAAACTTCAATGTCATGATTTCTCTGTAAACGATTCCTCTAACGTAACGATTTAGCACGATCAATGACGTCGAAGTTTGCATCTTTGGAATGCAACGAAAATTAATTCTCTTTTATTTGTCACTTCTTTTTGGCGGATTTAGACCGAAAATCTCCGAAAGTTTTCACGTGATATTATTAGAGATCCATGACCTCAATTCGGAACAAAAAAGGCTTCAGATAATGATGAAGACGAAGAAATGAAGAATGAGGACAAAAAATCGTTGCATTAAAAAACGATGCAAACTTCAACGTCATCACATCACATCAGTGCTTCATAGCGAATTCTTAGCATCATACTGAATTCACAATGTTACTCTTTTGGTACAAAGTGAATGTTGTTGAAGTTTGCATCGTTGGAATGCAACGAAAATTCTGTTTTGCATTTCATTTTTTCATATTTTTATTACTATAGATCTCTTTTTTGCAGATTTATATCGGAGATCGCTAAATAAATATTTAAAAAATCGGCGGAAGAATTTTTGTAAGCAAAATCTGCCAAAATAAATTAAAGGAGTTCAGAAATATTTATCTTCGTTCCATTTCAACGATGCAAACTTCAACCCCACACAAAGTGATTTCTCTGCTCGCAAACTATTCGCTGTCCTTAACTGCAGGATTTTTATCACAACATTCGGCAACCATTGTTTTTTTCAATATCATTTTAACCGCGCCCAAAATTCCCGGAACACATTGAGGGGCTATACCAGTGTGAACGCCGAAAATTTGGGTGATTGTCGGGAATTTTTTGGAAGAAAAGCACTTAATCAAATGCTTCGGAAAATTAAGAATATATTTGGCTATATTTGACCTATATTACATAATTTTTTCATAGAAAAATATTGAAATCCGAAAAAATTGAGGCGCCAAAAAAAAAGTTCCTCCACTGCTGACATGATTCCCGCCGATTGAGTAGCTGAAACCGAAAAAGGAAAAAACGTCGTTAAACTGGAAGGTATTGCCTGTACAATGATGTAGGATTTTCGAAAAATATCAAAATCTAACAAAATGGCGTAGTTATGAAAAAAGTCTGTCTTCTTTCCTATAAAATGGTCGTTTTTTTCAATGCCAAATCGTCAATTTTCATCTAATCAAAAATATCCTACGTCATTGTAGAGTAAATATATTCAAGAGTACTCAATTCAAATTTCAAGTCAATCGGTTAATTGCTCTTTGAGTTACAATGTCAGCAAATTTGAAAAATCTCGTTTCGAGTCAAACGCGTTCAAAGATTTAACTATCGATTTTTTCAAGATAAAATGATATTGATATAAATGATAATAATATTCTTGAAAGTATAAACTGACGAAAAAGGCAAAAAAAAATCGGTTTTTTTAATGTCACACTGGTATAGCCCCTTAAGCTTTTTATGCCTAAATGTGATGGTATTGAAGTTAGCATCGTTCGGATGGAACGATTTTTTTTTCTTTCCAACACATTTAGGCTACAAACATCAGTGAAACATTTTTGAACATCCTTATTAGGGCTCCACATACTAAACACGGAAAAAAGAGTTTAGATGGTATAAAAATGAAAAAATGAAGAACGTCCGTTGCATTCCAACGATGCAAACTTCAACACCATCTAAATGTGTATAATTGCAAGATACAAATAAAACCGACTGACGGCACGATCGTAACGTTATGTGTCATGAGAAGCCGCGCCAAATCTGTCGGCTTCGCATTTATTTACAAAATAGTCCAAAAAGAGCCTTAAGGGCGAAGATACCTTTAAGCGAGGAAAAGATTGCTCATTTTCATGATTTTTTTTTAAAGGAAAGATTTCTTCACTATTTTTGGGATTTAGGGTATGTTTTCTAACTACTTTGGGCGGTTACGTGGTATTTAAAAAAAATATTGATCTTTAAAAATGGCGGAGGTATGTTACGGTCTCCTAAACTGTCCTGCAATAACACTCATACGCAGAATATAAACCAAAAAAGTGAGAAATGTTGAAAACCGATGAAATAGTGCGCTTTGAAACGAAAAGATTGAATTTTTCAAAAAAATGGCTACATTTTGCAATAAAAAGATACCATTTTTATTTTCAAACACCTTTATGGTCATGTTTTAGACAATAAGGTTAGAAAGATTCATACCAACTTTCATCAGAATCGGTCGATTCGTTTTTTTAGCTACACGTCACGCCTGTTTTGAAAATTCAGTTTAGAAGACCGAGCCATACGTCTGGCATTTTTAAAGATTAATAAAAAAAAATACCACGTAACAGCCAAAAGTAGCAATAAAACATACCCTAAGTCTTAAAAATGGTGAGAAAATCATTGCTTTTAGAAAAATCATGAAAAACAGCAAATTTTTCCTCGCCTCCATACCAAACGTATCGCCCCTCCTAACACATGCTCCCGTATGCAAGATCTGTACCATGGAAAAAGTATTAGGCAGCGAACTGATAATCGAGTGACAATATTTTCTAAAAATGTTTTCCTTTTTCTTTTATCATTATTCTATTTTCTTGTTCGTTTCCTCATTGCAGCTAACAAAGTGACCGGGACTGTGAAGTGGTTCAACGTGAAGAGTGGATACGGGTTCATCAACAGGTCAGTATTAAATTTTTTCGTCGATATACGTGACATCATCGGCCACTTTCTCTTATTTATTATTCTTTCGGCTTTTCTCAATTGGATGCAACACCCACTTGGCTACATTTCAACCTAAGCAGATGATCATCGTTCTAAAAAAAGATACAAGTGTATAGACGCTGATCAAGGTCCATTCTAGGCTCGTCGTGATTGCCGCCCTAAAAGTCGTAAAGTTTCTGCATTCGTTATCATTGTCTCCCATTTTATGACTCCCAAACAGTGTTAATTTCCGTTCCCAATTATATCGATATTCGATGTCGATTTTTTTACATTTCGGATTAGTTTCCCTTGGTTTAAGGGATCATCACAGTGTAACGGGTCGAAAAATAGCTGATTCTCGCGATTTTTTTTTCGATGTTTAAATTACGCTAACCAGTCTGATTTTTTTATATCAAATCAAAGCACTCGTGAAAACAGAAAATGAATTATCAAACGTTTATTTTTATTTTTCTACATTGTTTTTAACGGTTGAAAATGTCTTCGAAAAAAAGGGATCCTCACGGTGTACACGATTGTGGCCGTATATATGATCTGAAACAAATTTTTTAAAAAGATTATTAATCAGTATGAAATTCGCTATCTTGCTACGGCGGTTTTTTGAAAATCGACAAAATGGCGGTGGTTTGAAAAAATGTATCGAATTTAGCATAGTTTTTCGACAGTTTTTCATTTAAAAAATTATGAAGATAAAAAAAAGCTTCCATAGCAAGATAATGAATGGCGTGAAGAATGTTTTGTCAACATTGTAGACGGATAGCTTGAAAATTCTTCCTTTGAGAGCGTACACCATTTTGAAAAACGACATATCGAGAAAAACTCGTCCGTCCGCGCCAGGTCTCACGGAGCCGGTCGAATCCCTTTTTCCGAGAAAGGCTGTAGCAACCGGAAAAATTCGAATTTCGCATCAAAGATTGAACACCATGTTTATAACCGTCTATACTGTCGGATAATGCAAAAAATCGATTTTTTGGAAATTTTACGCTGATGGTCCCTTAAGGGGAGATTTGAACCTAGGAGCTGGAAAAAGGTCATTTTTGTGAATTTTTTCAAGGAAAACTATTTGAAATTTCGGATTGGGGTTTTAATTATCTAAAAGTATATACATTCAAAAATATGTTTAATTTTCTTTATTTAAAAATATCAAAAATATACAAGGATATTATATGATCCTCGGAGCGTCGTAAAGAAATCTGCGTATACGGTACCCACGCGCGCCAAAAAGACTAATAAATTAGATACTATAATCTAGTACTTGTCATAGCCGATTTTGAAAATATCGATTTATGACAAAATGGTGGACGTTTGAACATAAATAGTGATTTTTTGGCCAAAAATTAGTTATTATTTTGCCTATAAAACAAAAACTAAGTAACAGAAAAAAAAATCCTAAGACAAGTACTAGATAATGGTGTATAGAATAACCACAAAAAACCTCAAGGCAATCGGTTCATTGGTTTTCGAGAAATATTGGGTACCGATTTGAAAAACTCGGTTTTGAGAAAAACGCGTTTGAAAATTTGGGAATGAATAAATCATAGAATTTGTTAATTTACATGGAATCGTCGATACCAGGCCCATAGTGTAGGTCTTCTACTGTCGACGGAATGTTCATAGCTTCTAAATCCTCGACTTCGACCATCTAGGTGTATAACTCTCATTAAGGTAGACCGAGCGCGCGCTCTTGATTTCTATAGATTTTGTTCAAATTTTAACCAAACATTGTTCATATCATTATGCATGTTTGCGTGAACTTTCAGAAGTCGACTATTTAGATTGGGAGATAATGGGTTTTAATATTGCAATTTTTAACACTGCAGGGTGTGCATTGAAACTTAGACAGAATAATTTTCGGTAAAAAATACTTGTCCCCTATAATAAGACATATGGCAACACTGCATCGTTCCACGCATCCAATGACGTAAGTTTTCGCGGCATATTTAAAATAATACTGCAACACAAATTTTCTATTTCGAAGTAACATTTAATCGAACAAAGTTTTTAATTAGTTATGGATTAACCAACACTTTTATTTGTTAATGAAGATAACATAAACAATATAAAATATTAATATTTATAACGCAAATATTTTTTTATGATGAAAGTTTTTTACTTTAGGAACACGATAATGATTTTTTTTCTCGAAACATTCAACAATACTGTTCTGTATTGTTGCCATATGTTTTCTTATTATAGGGGACAAATATTTTTTACGGAGAATTATTCTGCCTTTACTGAACGTTTTTAGCAAAACTGAATAGTAAAGGCAATCCAAACTTTTTTCACTCTTTTCCTAACTAGTTTGCTATCTAAACATTTTGTTTTAAAACCCATTATCTCGCAGTCTAAATAGTGAACTGTTCTGAAATTTCACTCAAACATGCATAATGACATGAACAATGTCTGGTTAAAATTTGAACAAAATCTATAGAAATCCAGTGCGCGCGCGGGTTTTACCTTAATATCGTTTTTCACAAACAACTTTGATCACAGATGAATACAAAAACTGTACAGACTATGTACAGACTAAAAATCCTGTACAGACTGTACCGACTAAAAATTCACCTTTTGGTACTCATTACACGCGAGTTTGTTGTCTTTCGAAGGAATCACCGATCGATGTTTGTTTCGTAGAAAATAGATAAAGTTTGCATCGTTGGAATGCAACAATACATTTTTTTCTCCATTTATTTTTTCATTTTTATCATATTTCCTTTTTTGCGAATGGAGCTCGCAAATTTCTAATAAGAATACATAGGAACGTTTGGGCAAATTTCACAGCCGAAATGGACCAAAAAAATTCAGTTACGAAAAAAAAAGATATTTTCGTTGCATTCTAACGATGCAAACTTCAGTGTCATGAAAATAGAACAATGAGGTACCAGAGCAAAAAATATCTCACTTCCACATATTCTCTCCGTCCTCGAGAAGTTTTTGAGGGTGTAGAATTTTTTCTGCATTACCTAATTATTGTCTGCATTACCTAATTTCGAGGCTCAAGTGACAATTTCCAGTCATACCGTGTACGCAGTTCGTTGGTAAATTTCGTGGATGAGCTCGTTTCTTTCCGGCCGCAGGGGTCGAAAGAATACTCGCTGTGTTGTTTTGCAGTGGCCCTCCAACAACCCTCTGGGTGTTTTGTTCATGACATCTATAAAGAACGGACGGGGAGAGCAGAAAGAACAAGAACGCGAGGGAAAAAGAAAATGCTTTGAGCGAGCACGTGGTCGGTTTTTTTCTTCATCAAAAGCGTTACTCGTACTATTTTTGATCTCTTCTATTTACGTGGCCGGAAGCCAACGATTTTCGGCCGTTGCCTACCACACCAGGCCTCTGTCGTTCAAGCGAGGATCACTTTGCTCTTTTTGACAAAAATTGACTTTTCATATGCGACGAAAACAAAGGGACTGACATTTTTAATTTCGCCAATTTTCGGCAAATTGCGAAACAAAACCGTCCATCCTGCGTACGAAATAACATAGAAATGAAAAAAAACAATCAAACGAAATATAGTGTACTTTACAAATATGCAGAGGCATCCAACTTCAATTTAACTGAAATTTTTTCATCAGCATGAGGCAAAACTGTATTTGAATAAGAAGACGCAAAATTTTCAGAATTCTTTTACGTGCTTAAGATATTCCTTTCACGGACCCAAATATTTAACAATTAATCGATTTTCGTACATAATCGAGTAAAAATACATCCCAGTATACTGGTAAATTTCAAGCCAGGTTATCGAACTTTCAACGAAAAATTACGACTCTAAAAATCGTCTTATTCGTCTAAAAAAACATCTCTTTCCAAGAGCCTCTGCGTTGCGCTTGTTTTATTCATGGCCAATATAGTAAATGCAATATTACGAATGGAATAGAGATGTTTTGGAAGAGAAACATTGTGAGATGAAATTGTCGGAATACAGATGTTTTGGATGTTACATGGGATTTTGAAGAATACAGATATTTAAGAATATAAAAGTTTCGGGTACGAAATATTGTGGAATGGAGACATTTAAGAGCAGTAATATTTCAGAAGTGAAGAACTGAATTATTGTGGCATTGTGATCTTTATGAATGTTTCGGCAGAGAAATGTTTTAGACATGAGATATGTAAGGTGGGATATACATTTGACAGAAAAAAAATAAGCAATAGTGAGGGATTTTTTAAACTAAGAAATAATTATTCTACATTTATAAAACTTTAGGTATACTTTAATAGTATATTTAAGTAATGCTCTTGAAGTTTACATCGGTGGAATGGAACGAAAATTCTTGTTAATTATTTTATTTCCTCTTTTCCATTATCTCAAAAAATCATTTTTCGCAAATTTATATTAAAGATCTCTAAATAAGTAAATTCAAAAATTCTTGAGCCATTTTCGTAGCTAAGATTTTCTAATAGAAATTGGAGCAAATAAAAAAAATATAATTTTCGTTGCATTCCAACGACGCAAACTTCAACGTCGTTTTAAGTATACAGAACAATGTTTGGCGTGCAGTCTAGCTTCCCGTAGACTTTGATTTGCAAAAAAACTTTAAACATTTTTTTAGTTAGAACATGTATAGTTTCTATGTGACGGTAATTAAAATGAAGAAAATGCAAATTCAAGAAAATGGCACAGATTTACAAAAAATTAACATTTGACGCAACATTTCTGTAAAATGTGGATTAAAAAAGTAGTTTTTTTCCAATTTTTCGAAAACAATTCTCGTCAAGTAGAAGGTACCGATATTATCAATATTTCTACCAAGTTTCAACTCAATCGGCTTGATAGTTTTTGAGTAATCCTGCACGCCAATTTCAATAATGCAGTTTTTAGAAAAACGCGTTTGAAGTTCACGCCCGCTCCGAATCCGAGCGGTGAGGCACAGCGTTGACGGGCTGTAACGTTTGAAGTTTTTCGAATTTCGCTTTCAAACTTTGGAAAAATATTCTACATGTATAGTTCTATCGTTTAAAGAAAAAAAAAATAAATCGATCTTTTGATCGTTGTAAATGTATATCCCGCCTTAAGGAGAGAGATGTCTGAAAATAGAGAAATAAAGAATAGAGTTGTCCTGCCGTGGAGACAACACGTTGGCCACATTACTATCTAATAATTTATACACTAAATAACTCTAGATAAATAAACTGCTCAGGCGTGTAGAAAAGTCTAAATATTCCGTAACGACAATAAAAACAGGGCGTCACCGAATGTTTAAATAAAATATTAATGATAAAACTTACAAGGGACATCCCTCAGGTGACACCTTTCGATTTTGTTGAAATTTGGATATGTTATAAAGCACCGAAAAGTAAGCGATACGTATTTTTTTTATCGGCGGAAAAACGGTTTTAAGGGGTGAAGCCACCCCTCGAAAAAGGCATCTCTAGGGGTAATCCAGCAGTTTCGCACACAAGGAGTGCACCGATTTTAATTAAACAAAAACGAAAATTCTTCTAATCCGAAGCAATGAAAAATCCACTATAGTGACATTGCAAAAAATTAAGGGGTGGTTGCACCCCTTAAAACCACTTTTCTGCCGATAAAAAAAATACGTATCGCTTAATTTTCGGTGTTTTATAACATATCCAAATTTTAACAAAATCGAAGGATGTCACTTGAGGTATGTTCCTTGTTAGAAAAATGTCACTAGAAGAAGAATTTTCGTAGCCGCGATTGTTCAGAGAAAATTGTCTAAATCTACTTAATTTGCGCGAAATTTTTTATTCCAGTTTATCATTGCGTATAATAATTGATTGTGACTTAATTTTATTAAGCGCCACTGTAATTTAACCAATGATTCAGAAGGGCCCTCCTCATGCCCCCACAAAATACGGCCCTCCTCGAAAGGAATACCTTAAGTTTGAATGAAAAGCTGAATCGTTTCACAAAATCGTCGTTGCTACATTTTAAGATCCACGAAAACAAAATAGGCAAGCATCTATGGGGCCGGTAGAAAAAAATTCCACTGTGAGACATCAAAATTTAGATACCAAAATAAATATCATGCCAGTCTGAGTTCTGCGTATTTTTAGAGCTACACTTTTCAAATACAAAGGAAAACGCGCTGGAGCCCTCTTAAAAAAAATAACTCGCAGACATTTATATATAGATGTCCAAATAATCTCGCCAGAAAGAGAAAGCCTGTGATTTTGAAAGCCCCGTAAAAACGTCTGAAATTGCCGAATGTAATGGATTTTGCGCGTTAGGGATTCGAATTTACCCACAACATAGGATTACCGCGTGATGACGGGAATCACGCAAATTCCAAGCGTCGGGCGACTTATAATGACGTTGAAGTTCACACCGTTTGAATGCAACGATTTTTTTGTTAATTTTACATTTCTTTATTTTGATGCTTATCAAGCCTTCTTTTTTTGCAAATCGAGATCGTAAATCCAAAGCAAATAAATTCGAATCATTAATATAAATAATTAAACAGAATTTTTTTTCAAAATTTATAAACACGACGAATTATGTCACCTAACTTTCGGTCAATGCAGACCCTGCAGTGTTAAAAGTTGCAATTTAAAAACCCATCATCTCCCACCTAAATAGTCGACTGTTCTGAAATTGTACTCAAACATGCATAATGATATTAACAATGTCTGGTTAAAATTTAAACAACATCTATAGAAATGAATATAGCTCGTTCTACCTTAAAAAGAATAGATTTTCATTGCGTACCAACGATGCAAACGTCAACATCTTGCCTTACAAAGATTCGTTTTATTCTCCTGATACTCTGAAATGAGTACTTCATTTTTTATCAGAAATTTATCGTAGGTTTTGTGAAGCTCTAATTAGAAGATGACTATTCACAGCTCCAGGGACACAAAAATGTTTACAATATACAAATACAAATATACAATATACAAAAATATAAAACACAAAAAATTACGATGCCATGAGTGGTTGATATATCTTGAGAGTTAAAATGAATCGTGGTCGGAAGGAGTAACGTGTATCTGGGGGTGGCGAAAATGTTCGATAACCTCTGTTGTGTGTATAAACTGTATCGAGTGCTGCTCGAACGTTCAAAGAAGGGTCGTACGAGCGAGCCAGACAAGCACCCGTCCTCTGTTCCTTTCCTTCCATCTTTTTCTCAGGGTCGGCGCCCTTGATATCTCCCCTCGGCAATTTCTCCACATTTAAGGACGGTCCGTTTTATCCTCCCTAACGGAAAAATTGAACACCGGTAACCGTGCAGAAAAACGTCTAATACTAGCTGTAGTACACGTGTCGTTCGGGAAGGGACTTGCTTACCGAACGTAAAAGCAGAATATAATGCGTTGAATGCTTTTGAATGTGCCATAAGCACAATAATGTCGTAACTTTCTCACCTACTTAAGGCGGGATATACATTTACAACGATCAAAAAATCGATTTCTTTTTTTTTTAACGATAGAATTATTTATGTAGAATATTTTCCTAAAGTTTCAAAGCGAAATTCAAAAAACTTCAAACGTTACAGCCCGTCAACGCGTTTTTCTCAAAATTGCATTATCAAAATTGGCGTGCAGGATTACTCAAAAACTATCGAGCCGATTGAGTTGAAACTTGGTAGAAATATTGATAATATTGGTACCTTCTACTCGACGAGAATTGTTTTTGAAAAATTGGAAAAAAACGACTTTTCATCCACATTTTACAGAAATGTTGCGCGAAATGTTGATTTTGTTTTGTAAATGCGTGCCATTTTCTTAAATTTGCATTTTCTTAATTTTAATCACCGTCAGAGAGAAACTATACATGTTCTAACTGAAAAAATGTTTGAACTTTTTTGCAAATCGAAGTCTACGGGAAGCTAGACTGGACGCTGATTCGCAACTCCCTCGGCGACCTTGCTGTAATCTGCCACAGCTCCGTCATTTTGATGATGAATTAATTTAACAAAATTGTTTTGTATACTTAAATATACTATTAAAGTATACCTAAAGTTTGATAATTGTAGAATAATTATTTCTTAGTTTAAAAAATCTATCAATATTGCTTATTTTTTCCTGCCTAAATGTATATCCGGCATTGAATTTGAACGAGAAGAACGCACTATACGAACGTAAAAGTCCCAAGTTCTATGATCTTGAAGTTTGCATCGTTGGAACGCAACGGAAACTAGTTCTTTTCATTGATAACATTTATTTTTTTACCGATTCAGGGTATGAAAATGATTCATATGTTTTTACATTTTTCATTACCGATTGACGACCTCAAGTTGCAGAAAAAAGGTTACGAATAACAATCTAAATGAAGAAATAAAATAAAAATCGTTGCATTTTAACGATGAAAACTTCAACGGAATGACGTTTTTAGCTTCTCAAGGGGTTAGGCTACTGTGACGAACCGAAAATCAGGGTCATTTTAAAAAATCAATTTTTAAAGAATAAGTAAGAAGACTGAAAAATCCTTTGGACATTTATTTGTATGTACATTAATAAAGTTGTGGAACAAATTCGAGTAAAAATATAAATAATTGAAGAAGTTATAAACAATCTCGTGAAGAACCTTTGAACGTGAGAGCCTCAACGGTGTACTTGATATTGGCTATTCGGTTGATCTGAAACGAAAAAAAGTTTTTTCTTCAAATAGATAGTATTGGCTAAGACTGAGCTTGTTTTTGTTATCGTCTTTCAATCGACAAAGAAAGGTTTGAATTTTTTTTTTCAATTTTTCGAGCAAAAATGGCATCATTATTGTTAATAATTAAAGAAAAAGAAAATGTTAAGAAAAACTTCGATCGAGACTAAACTATTATACACTAATTAAGTGAACAAATATGTTGGACCATCCTCTTCAATTTGAATTGATTCAAGCGACGAACGAGCATGGCTGTTACGCATATGGAAAACAGGGAAAACCATGAGAACTCACGGAATTCTGAAAATTCTCTGGAATTTCTGCACAATTTCCTTTTTGCAAGAATTACAAAAAATGAAACTGACTTGAAAAAAAAAAAAACCGAAAGGTATAAAGATAAATATTTTTGTATATTTTCAATAATTTATATTATTCTTCATTACATACAAAAAAAAGTTACATTAGTGCCAGACACGGAAAATATCAAAAATTAATTTACTCTAAAGCTTCTATCCATTTGCATTCGATTTGTCGATACACAACCACCCAATTGTTATCGTTAATAAACGTTTATATTTTTTATTTATTTATTGGCACCGACATAAGAATTTCTGTTCATAATAAGGAGCGGATTCTGTATTTGCTTTTAAGGGGTTAGGCCACTACAGGCCGAAAAAAGGGTTTTTGGGGATTTTTTGTTCAGAAAAACTACAAAATAAATCGAGATTACAAAAAAGGGTGTTTATCATACATATTAGTGACTGTATACAATAATTGTTTTGAAGCGATTAATTTCAAAATGGCGGCTGTGCAGCGTTTATCTCAAAACTGCATTTTTTTAAGTTGGCCGGAAACATAACTCAGACAATTTTCAACCGATTCACTTGAAATGTTGAATATATCTTGAAAAATATATTTTCTATGGAAGTACATAGGATATGTTTTTTATATTGCATAGTTCATTTGTTATTAACAATTATCTGACGATTTTTTTGGCGAATTTTTCACTTTCCAAAAATTTGCATAAAAAATCGTCAGATAATGAGTCAGGTATGTTTCCGGCCAACTTAAAAAATGCAGTTTTGAGATAAACGCTGCACAGCCGCCATTTTGAAATTAATTGCTTCAAAACCATTATTGTATACAGTCACTAATATATGTATGATAAACACCCTTTTTTGTAATCTCGATTTATTTTGTAGTTTTTCTGAAAAAAAATCCCAAAAAGCCTATTTTTTCGGCCTCTAGCGTGGCCTAAGACCTTAACATATATTTTTTTCTTTACAGTTTTTAAATTATTTTTCAAACCTCGGTGTTTTTTTCCAACTTAATTTTAATATTTAAGGCATCATCACAATATAACGGGTCCAAAAACAGCAGATTTTCGCGATTTTTTTCGACGGTTAAAATACGCTAATCAGTCTGATTTTTTTTATGTCAAATCAAAGCACTTATGAAGCACTCATAATGCGTAACAACCATGAAGATTGTTCGTCATTTTCACACCAGCGTAACCCCTTAAATTAAACGTCATCATGTATAGCCAAAAGCTTATCCGGAATGAATATTTATATTCAGATGAAGACCGCATCAAAACCGGTTTGAGGATTCCGGTAATTATTTCCATTACATGTAGTTAGTTAGCTGCAAACAGAAATCCGCTTTCATAATTTGTTTATATAAAAAACAAGTAAATTATTCTTCTACAATGTGATCCGATATTTGCCTTACCGCACTTTCGTTATATTTAGCAGTAAATCTCGTATTCCACCCTCCCCCCCCCTTCCCCGCAATTTTGATAAAAATAAAACTACCAGGGAGAATATTGAGAAACGGAGCCTTTGAAGAAAGGCACTCGGTTGGTCTTCTCACTCGTCTTTTGTTTCGTTCCGAGGTCGGGTTGAAACCCTATTAGCGTTTTCTCTCGAGGTAACACGCGACTCGGTGAAGCCCGCCTTGCCGCGAGAGCAATTAGGAACGTGTACAGTACCGATTAAGTCCTTGCACAACGGGGCTCGACCGTCACGGTCACGCTCTATGTATTATGGACAATAATTCGCCACTGTTCGACGCAATGTGTATATTTCGGTTTCGCAAGACACCTTACTGAATATTTCTTCGTATATATATTTTTTTTCACACATGTACATATTACACAAAGAGGCAATGGACGACAGAGTTCTTGATAAAATTTCAAAAGAAAAACGTCGAGTACTTCTCGCAGATCCTCAACTTTGATATTGAAGGTTGCGTCATTCAGATGTGATCAACATTTATACAACGTTGAATTGCAACGTTTTTTGTTGTTATTTCTTGATTTTAATTATTATTCGAAACTTTTTTGATGTTGTAAATGCGTAATAAAAGTCGGGTTCCGAACCCCCCCCCACCCCTCCATTGAGCTGAAACGTTGTACAAACCTTCCTGTTAATATTTTAAAACAACCCCTAAAAGGATTTTTGGCGACGCGCAATCGTTTTTGAGTTTGGGGTGGTTTGGGTTTGTTTGGACAAAACGGAGAGCGCGATGACATATATAGGTATGAATGGAGACGTAGCAGATATATAGATATAGTCGGCGCGCGTAAAAAAAAAAATTAAAAATTCAATGTCTCGAAAACAATTGCGAGTCGCCAAAAATCGATTAAGGGGTTGTCTTAAAATATTAAAAGGAAGGTTCGTGCAAAAATTCAGATCGATCGGCGGAAGGGAGGGTTCCGTAACCTTACCCTTAAAAAAAAACTTCAAAATTTAATATCTCGAAAACTATTGCGAGTCGCCAAAAATTCCTTTAGCGGTTGTCTTAAAATATTAAAAGGAAGGTTTGTGCAAAATTTCGGCTCGATGGGGGGGGGGGGGAATCGGAATCTTATCGAAACGTTCGAACGATTTTCATAGTCTAAATCGGCCTAAATGACATTTTATCAATGAAAAATGATTCATTTCCATTGCGTTCTAACGATGCAAACTGAAAGATCATTAATTTATTATCGTTCCATCAAATCGTTTCGGCAAATTTGGGCTACGAGAACCGCCCAAATTTCTGAATTACAAGTGATATAAAAATTCAAATATGCAGAAAAAAGATTTTTGATAATATTCGAAATATCATTTCGTAGCTATCAAGAATGCTTCCGGTGGTTGCAAGCAAAAAAGATGGAAAGACTTCCGACCTCCTTCTTCCCATTTCGGATGACGTTGAAGTTCGCATCCCTGGAATCCAACAATTTTGTTTGTTCATATTTCATTTCTCTGATTTTACAATTATCGAAAAAAATCCAAATTGAGGTTCTAAATGTCTTATGAAGCTGTCTTGTAAGAATACGTGAAAAAGTTTGAGTCATTTTCGCAACCTAATGCGGCCGAAAAATTGAACAATGACAAAGAATTTCTTTTCGTTACATTCCAACGATGCAAAGGAATGGTCGAAGTATTTAAAGAAAAAAAACCGCCTTTATGCGTGTTTTTAAGACGGCAAAGTTTGAATCGTCGAGATGCAACGAAAATTTGTTTTTAATTTGTGATCGATTCATTTTCATAATTATATAAAATCCTTTCTTGCAAATTTAAGCTGTAGATCTGTAATCGACATTCTGAATAACGTTTCAGTGGTCAACGTAGGCGAAAATGCGCCAAAAAAATGTGGGCGATCAAGAAAAATGTATGTTTGTTGTATTCCAACAATGCAAACTTTAGGGCCATCATTTTGGAACATCTAAGCCTAAAAGTGCCAAAAAATGGGCGTTACAATTAAAATAAATAATTTTATTGCGTTCCAACGATGCAAACTTCAATACCCTAGCGCAGCCATACTCAAAGTGTGCTCCGCTGAGCCCTAGCAAGGCCCTGCTAGGGCTCCACCGAAAAAAAAAATAACTTCATATCTCCCAATAAATGGAAATGATGTTATCAATTCACAGTGGAATTAATACATTGTTATGTAAAGTACTCATTTTTGTACGATTTTCGGCAAGAATACGATATCGGGGGCGCCAATATTCGGCGGTGAATTTAGGGTTATCGAGTCAAAATAAACAAAATATGAAGAATGGTAAAAGTTGATATTTCGCTTATTTTGCGTTCAAATTAGAATTTTTCAATAGTTATCGAAAATGACGATTTCTTCGAATTTGAAAATTACAAGCAACATCAGGCAAGGTAACTTGGAAATTTATAGTTTCAACAGTGTCTCAAAAGCCAAAAATGTATTTTAAATACCACTACCATGTTTTCCTTACTTATAAGTGCGACTAGACAGAGAGTAAAGTAGTACTTTTAATCGCTAAGAGTCCGAAGAGGGATTAAAAGTGTACGGTCTATCCCTCTTCGGACTTGTAAGGCTCTAAGTTTATGTAAAATATATCGTTTAGTAATTTGGTGAAGTAATTATATGGAACAACTCTTGTTATAAATAAACAGCGAATATGAATAAATAAAGCATTATAATCTTGGAATTCAGGTTAAAATCATGTAAATACTACGTTTAGTGGTATTTATATGATACCACTAAACAAACCCAACAAATAAATACTTTTTGGAGCTCGCCCGTCCAATTTCCATTATTTGCGATAAAATAAAGATATTGTACCCATGAGCCAACAACAATCGTTGAATTTCGGCGTATTTCCAATTACCGCTAAAAGCGCTCATAATTCCTTAAGGAAGCCAAAGCGGCAAATTCTTTATTCTCGATATTCTCATTATTTTGGTTCGAATATCAAGAATCAACGGTCAAAGCTTGGCACCCCGGATATCGTACTATCCCCCGATTTTCATTAAAAAAATAAACATAAAACCAGGTTTTGCTTTTTTTTAGGGCTCCGTAAAATATTTAGTCTGTCAAAAAGGGTTCGGTCGCCAAAAAAGTTTGAGAACCGCTGCCATAGCGAATATTAGCTTCCATCTATTTTTTTCCAAATTTTTAGGTTTTGGTATTTTGAAAACCTTTCCGAATTCTGAACCCATTGATCACGTTCAAATTCTTGGCATATATTTTTGTCCGGATATCAATAACGTTTTCCAGCCTCGATTCAATCAGAAATATTGAAAATGGCCATACACCAGCGCCTCTTGCCCATAACTACACCGCGCCAAACCACCCGCTAAAAATCACAATGAAAAATTTCCCGATATAAATTAAATTATCGAGTCTCCTTCGACGATTGTACCACAGCTACGTAGTGTGGGATAAAATGGAAAATAGATCAGTGTTAAGTCCCGCCACAGTTTCGTAGGTAGAAAGAACGAACGCGAGCGATTGACGAAGAAACGATTGATCGGAGAGTTGGCCAAGCGTGACGGGATCTTTCGGGGCGGGGGGGATGCAATGGGGGAAATATCCGAGGTGTAAGGGTCATTGGATGAATCGGGGAGGAGAAAAGACTCGTTGGTAATGTTGGGAGGGTAAAAAGTAGGGGGAAGGACGGCAGGAACGAGAAGGGAGGGAAAGCAGCAGCTGGAGTTGTCCCGTGCGAATGTTTGGCGCGTACTAGCCAAGGACCCGCGCACCAAGCAAGAGAGCGAGAGAGAGAGAGGGAGTGAGTTCAACGACCTCTCGACTCCGTGCTTTGCTCCGCAGCTTCACGCGCCGGGTCTCTCAAGCTCGCTATCTATCTATCTATATATACATGTGTGGGGATATATGTGTGTGCACATATCTATATATGTGTAGCGTCGGATCTATAAACTCGGGGCAGAATGGAGCAGAAAAGTGTGGGTTACATTTTTTGGAGCTCTTCGGGCACGGACGTATACGCAGGATACAGAAATGAATGATTATTTTTAGTCCTGATAGACTTTCACACGCATAGGTCAGCCTTCCATTTGTCTGCACGATGTCTCATTTTTGTTTGTACGTCCAAAGCATAATTTGCAGCATGAAGATCTCTCCAAATTGTTATCTAAATATTTTCTGCAAACGAGAATAGAATCGTGTGCCCAGCGCATTAGGGGGAGAGATACCTTTAGGCGAGAAAATAAGTGCTGATTTTCATAATTTTTTTTAAAGGAAAGATTTCTTCACCATTTTTTAGACTTAGGGTACGTTTTATTACTACTTTTGACTGTTGCATGGTATTTTGTTATTTTTTTTTAATCTTCAAAAATGATTCAGATGTTTCATCAGAAGAAAAAGTAAGAAATGTTGAAAATCGATGAAATGGTGCGCTTTGAAAGAAAAAGATTGAATTTTTCGAGAAAAAACACGGTATTTTGCAATAATGAAATTGGTTTTTTTTTAATTTTTCAAAAATATTTAGGATGTTTTAGACAACAAGGTTAGAACGATTTATACTACATTTCATGGTGTTGAAGTTTGCATCGTTGGAACGCAACGAAAGTTCTCTTTTACATTTTATTTTTCATATTTTCATCATTATAGATGCTTTTAAATAGATTTTCTATTTTACATCGCTAAATAAATATTTTTTAAAAGTGTTGAAGAATTTTTATAGGCAAAATCTGCCAGAGGGAATTAAAGGAAATCGGAAATATTAATTTTCTTTTCATTCCAATGATGCAAACTTCAACCTCATTAAATTTCATCAGACTCGGTCGATTAGTTTTTTCGCTATACGTCACGCCAGTTTTGAAAATGCAGTTTAGAAGATCGTGTCATACCTTCGCCATTTTTAAAGATTAATACCAAAAAATACCATGTAACAGCCAAAAGTAGTAATCAAATATACCCTAAGTCTCAAAAATGGTCGCCATTTTTGAGACTTAGGGTATATTTGATTATTACTTTGGCTGAAATCTTAAAAAAAAAAAATCATAAAAATCAGCAAATTTTTTCCTTAAAACACAAGAGTGAAAAAAAATAGCAACTTTCTGTAGCAGCCATGTCGGAGCAGCTTTCTGAATATGCTTTCAGATAAAATTTTCATTCGAGGGTTTTTTTTCGCTGTACGATATAGCTGTTGAATCCTCTGCAAACAGGATGCCAAGCGACAATCGTTTTTTCGTGTGATACTCCGTCCTGCTTCCATTTTGAGTGTTCAGCTGGGGTTTTAGATGTCCGACTTCGATGTTTGTTCGTGCCTCCGTGTGTCATCTATTCGTAGATACTGTACGAAGGAGGAAGCTTCGGCACATAATTATATTTAGTCGATGTATTTATAGAAATCCATGACGCGCGTGTAAAATCATCTGAAAATAAATATGATTTTTTTTCTCTGTATACAAACCTTAATTGGTGTTTTTTTCCTTCTGTTTGTTGCAGGAATGACACCAAGGAGGATGTGTTTGTCCATCAAGTGAGTACAGAATTCTATCGAGAGTAGATTGTTTTCGACCGATGATAAGAAAAAATATAAGACATCATTGTACATTGAGCCGTCTTTATTCTTGGATAAGAAAGAAGGTAGAAGAAAAAAATCGGCATCATAGATATTATTATCTGATTATAATCCATAGTCGATGTATTTGATATTGCACTTTCACTATACGTTTTATGTAACGACAAATGTATCAAATAACAATAGATTGTTAAAATGCAGTATAAGTCTAATAATATTGGCCATTAATGATTACAAAGTATTGGTGCATTCAATGTTTATCAACCTTACTGTATGCATTTAGATGTTGAAGTTTACATCGTTGATATGAAACGGAAATCAATTTTTTTGATCCGTCAGTTTGTGATCATCCAAATTTGTGGCAGTTTTTGGCTACGAGAATGACTCGAACTATACGGTTTTTTTCGAAATTCTTTAAACCAAATTTCCAAAAAAAATATTTTGGATGATAACAAAACGAATTTTCGTGGCGTTCCCAACGATGCAAACTCCAGAATTTTATATATTCCGTGAACAGTGCTTTAAAAGTATTAAGCGGGGAGATACCTTTAGGCAAAGAAAAATTGCTATTTTTAATTATTATTTTTTTTTAGTGAAAGATTTCTTTACCATTTTTAAGACTTAGGGTATGTTTTATTACTACTTTTGGCTGTTACGTGGTATTTTTTTTTATTAATCTTTGAAAATGGCGGAGGTATGGCACGGTCTTCTAAACGGGTTGCGGCGGATGTTGTGAGACGGCGGAGCATGTAGAGTCGGCGGGATTAATCTGAAAAAAAAAACCAACGAAGATTTTTCTTTCGATTGTATTCATACGCAGAATATGAACCAAGAAAAAGTGAGAAATGTTAAAAATCGATGAATTAAAACGCTTTGAAACGAAAAGATTGATTTTTCCGAAAAAAATCGCTACAATTTGCAATAAAAAACACTTTATTGAAAAATGTTTAAGAACATTTACGGTCACGTTTTAGACGATAAGGTTAGAGAGATGTATATCAAATTTAATCGGAATCGGTCGATTAGTTTTTAGCTATACGTCACACTAGTTTTCAAAATGCAGTTTAGAAGACTGTGCCATACCTCCGTCATTTTTAAAGATGAATTTAAAAAAATACTATGTAACAGCCAAAAGTAGTAATAAAACGTACCCTAAGTCTCTAAGATGGTGGAGAAATCTTTACTTGAATTTAAAAAAAAACATGACAATCAACAAATTTTTTTCCTCGCCTAAAGGAATCTCCCCCCTTACGGGTCTTGAATTTTTCATCGTTGGAACACAACGAATTTTTCTTACTTTGCTATCACACAAAATATTTTCCTAGAATTCTGTAAAAATTCGAAAAAAAAACGTTTTAGTAATTCTCGTCGCATAAAACTACAAAAAATCAAATGATAGCAAGTTGAAGATTATAAAAAATCATTGTCGTTGCATTCCAACGATGCAAACTTCAACATCATGAGTTTTTACGGAAAATACAATCACGAAATCAGCCGGAAATAAAAACACGTAGCACTTCCACAGTTTTCGTCGACAACTTATCGTTCTACAAATAAATAAAAAATCGCACTGTTTTCAGTCGGCCATTGTTAAGAACAACCCGAAGAAGGCCGTGCGCAGCGTGGGCGACGGCGAGCTTGTCGAATTCGACGTGGTTATCGGCGAGAAGGGTAACGAGGCGGCCAACGTAACCGGGCCGGACGGTGAGGCGGTCAAGGGTTCACCCTATGCGGCAGACAAACGTCGCGGCTTCCGCCAATGGTTTTATCCGAGACGCGGTGGCGCGGCTAGACCTCAACGCAGACCGCGTGAGGGTCAGGAAGGCTACGAGTCCGGTCAGTAGTTCCTAATAAAAAACTGAAAAAATTGAAAAAATCATCCCTTAAAGCGCGATATATATTTAGACGCGAAAAAATTAAGCAATTGAGGTTTTTTTCAAACTAAGAAATAATTATTCTAAATCTATCGAACTGTAGGTATACTTAAATAGTATATTTAAATATATAAATCCATTTTTTAAAAGTAATTTATAATAGAAATTCATTTTTTTTGCCGTTAGAACATGTATAGTTTCTATTTGAGAGTAATTGAAAGAAATAAAACGCATACCTACGAGAATGACACCCGTTAAACAAAACAAAACTTCACGCAGAATTTCTGTAAAATTTGGATGAAAAAAAGTAGTTTTTTTCTCTGATTTTTCAAAAACAATTGCCGTCAAGTAGAAGGTAGCAATATTATCAAAATTTCTACCAAGTTTCAACTTAATCGGCTTAAGGGGTCTCACCACTCTAGCGGCCGAAAAGAAGGCTTAATGTTGACGATTTTTTTTTAGTAATAAAAGGAATAGGACTTCTTTTTAGACGGATTATTCAGCATATATTTATGTATAGAATTTTTTTATTATAATTATTTTTGTACAAAATGGCGGCGAGAGAGCCAATATCCGAAATTATATTATTTTTTAAACACCTCCAGTAGCGGACAAATTCCTCGTGACATATCAGATCAAGAACAACAAACAACAAACGAAAAATAAAAAAATCTATACTATTGGCTATAGAAGTACGTAGTCTTTCAATAATCAAATTTTTAGAAAATTGTGCACTTTTGACGAAAAAACTCCATTTTTCTCTAAAAAAATGCAGTAAATTGGTTATAAAATAAAAAGTTTACAGTTTGCAGTTTTGCGAAAACCGCGTTTAAAGTTTACATAGAATTTTAATTTATTTGCACTAGGTACTTGTGGCAACTTATTACTTAAGTAATTCGTTACAAAGTAATTAAACTCTAAATTACAGTAGTAATTGTAATTGTAGTTAATTTACTTCCTTTTTGCCCCTCTGCGTTCGCGCGAGGCACAGCCTCGACCGACTGTAACGTTTGAAGTTTGTCGAATTGCTATTTGCAACTTTGGGAAAATATTCTACATATATAGTTCTATCGTTTAGAAGAAGAAAAAAATCGGTTTTTCAATCGTTGTAAATGTCTAGCCCGCCTCAATTCTTAGAACGCCTAGAATCTGTTATCGGTAAAAAGAATTATAGTTTGTTTACAATTTTTTTCATCCATTATTTGCATTGAACCGCAGTACAGTCCGACCTCCGAATAAGAAACCCGGCAATAAGAAACTTTCCCCAGTTTCTCACTCGAGCGCTTCTCCCACTCCGACTCGAACTCCGAGCTCGAGAATTTTATGCGCGGAACCTCTGGTTAAGAAACCAGCCTGGGAGAGATTATTCGGTCAAAATAGAGTGAACGTTGTAGTGTAAATTGATATGTGCATGCGTGCGTGAGTATGTGTCTGTGCGTGTGTGAATGTAACAAAAAATTTACAAGTTTATTAGAAATTTTTTGTATTTATTAAAAAGATACATATATGTGTTGACAAGATTTCATATAAAATAAAAACAAAGATAAGGGCGTTTAAACATTTTCATATAAAACAGCAAAAGTTTCCGAGACGTAAAGAAAAGCGTTTTCGTCTTGTTGCGTATTATTTTGATCCGCAACGCACTCAACTGACGGTGGAATATTTTCGAGAGAGTCGAACTCTGTCATTGAAGATGAATCCTTAGAGATATTGACTTCGTCTTTTACATAAATGGGATAAAACAATATGGACATAAAGCTCTTTGTTTAAATTATCACCTTGTGGCGCAGATTCTGTACTATTTTCTTCGACTTGTATACTACAGTCTGATCTCTTACGCTACTTCACAGTTTCGGGCATTTTATAACAGTTAATAGTAATTCAGATACAGTAGTACACAACAATATTCAATAGTATGTATCTTAACGTGAAACAAAAATTCGCTAAATAAATGTCCATGCGCAGTCGAAAACGTTTTTGCATGGGCGATGTGAATACTAAGTTGCAACTCGTTCGAGGGAGTTTCTTGTTGAGAGGATCGCATGCGGAAAAGAGTGAGCGAGACAAACCGAGGTAGTGAGCGCGGAGCGCGCGCCTCGTGGGGGTATGCGATATATAAGAAAAACTCTTCCCCTTGGGGGCTTTTGGTTTCTTATTCGGAGGTCGGACTGTATTTCCGTGATGTTGAAGTTTGCATCATTGGAGTGCAACGAAAATCAATTATTTTCAATTGTTCGATTCTTTTACTGAATATCACTCAAACGTTTTTACGTATTCTTATTATAGATTGACAACCTCAATTTGCAAAAAAGAAGGCTTCAGATAAGCATAAAAGTACAGAAATGGAAAATTAACAAAAGAATCGTACTCCAACGATGCAAACTTCAACGTCATGTATTTCCACCCGCAGATGTCCAATAGCAATTCGCGTGGACAGAAAAAACGTTTACACATAAAATACGAGAAATGTTTTTTTATTCACGATATATATCCGACCTACATTTCAATACCATTGAACAAGCGAATATTGAATGTAGAAACGTGTTTAGCCGAGGGTAAACAGGGTGAGGAAGCCAACGCCGGTGAGACTGCAGGAGGTCAAATGAGACGCTACAGACCTCGTCGAAATTACGACGGTTATTATCGTGGAGGTCGTCGATCGGGCCCGGGAGGAGCTCAGCAAGCCGAGAACGGTGGAGAGGGTGGTGAGCCTGCTCGTTACACCAAGGGCGAACCGGGCGGCGAGGGTACGAATGAAGCTGGCGGAGCACCACGTGGCGGTGGACGCGGACGTGGTGGCCCGCCCCGTCGTTACTTCCGTCGCAATCTTCGCGGAGGTAGAGGAGGCGGACCGGGAAGACGACCCAGAAGCCAGGATGGCCAGGTAAAAAAAGAAACTCCAACCAATAGCATTCTCATCGGAAAATCACTCTCATTGATCCACTGGCGTTTCAGTTTTTAAATAGTTTGCACGTTCGATCGTCGCGGCTCAATTCGCTATTATGAAAGATTTCCGGCTATCGGAATATCCTCGAAAGAGAATGAAAAATGACAAAAATAGTTTATGCAGGTGAGCGACTATGAGGAGGTGAACGGTGACAATGTCGAAAATGGCGCCCAGAGACCCCCGCGACCTCGATACAGGAGACATCCTATACGACAGCCTCGTTCCTCAAGCACCCATCAGATATCCAACAAAAATGATACCCTTAGCGCTCCCAATTCCAAAGTGGCTGATCCTACCAAGAACGCAAAGGTTTCCTCGGGATCGCGTGATAGAATCGTCAAGGTACCTTTTAAATACCCATTCTAATTGCGCATCGATACTACCGCGGATCAAACGCGGTGTAACAAAGTCTCCGTATTGCCCATTCCACTCAAACGTTGACTCACTTTCCTCAAGGGAGGACACCACCGTGACGCGCCGAAAAAGCTCGTTTTTTCCGATTCTTTTTTGTCCAGTAGATTATTTATTTGGGATTTGGAACAAGGTATGCTATTGAGCACACATTGAATTGTTACCTGTAAAGTTTTATGGAAAAAAATGAAAAATTAAGGGGCCTTCTCGTTTTAGACGCCAGAGGCTATTTTCATGAATTTTTTCGATAGGTTTTTATTATAGATATTGATATAAAAGTTGTTACACTTAATAAATACACTTTCGAAATACATTTAAAAAAATTATTTATTTAAGTCACTATTTATAGACGAAAATGGTAGTTAAAAAAATGTTCTAAAAATGGTAGGTCTGCGCTGTTGATGAAATCTCGGAGACGAATCATCCGAAGCAAAAAAATCAAACGGTTTTACATTTATGTTGTACATTGTTCATGTATGTACATGTTGTACATTTATGTTGTACATTTATGTATACGATTTTTGATATATGCAAAAATAAGAAAATGGCGGACATTTTTTGAAAAAACAAAAAACGCTTTTTCACCGTTTTTGGCAAAAAAGTAAATATCAAAATTTCAAAAATCCTTGATATGCGCTATAGTTATAGTTGTGAAGAATATCTGGTTAACATTTCATAAGGATCGGTTCAGTAGTTTTGAAGATTCTATCAACAAGCCGTCAAAAAGCGTTGTTTCGAGAAAAACGCGTTTAAAGTTTGTTTGGATTACATAAATACGCGATTTAAAAAAAAATGTATTTCGAAAGTGTTTTTATTAAGGTAACAACTTTTATATCAATATCTATAGTATGAACCTATAAAAAAAAATCCTGAAAATAGCCTTTTTTAGCGTCTAAAGTGTGAAGACCCCTTAACAACGTTATTGAGTTATAATAGAGCCTCTGTGTAAAAAATGTGGTCCAAGGGCCGGATCGAAAACTTGACAAAGGTTGGTCTGAAAAAATAAAAATAAATAGTTTTATAATATATATAAATGTAGATCTCGTTGCACGAAGCCGTTTTTCGGGATTTTTTTCTTCAGGATATGCGGATGTTAAATAAAAAGTGCCACTGGCGAAAGTTTTACTTATATTCGGGGTCTTAAAAAATTATAAATGTAAAAAAAAACGGCTACGTACAACGATAGCTACGAAAATTACGGGAATTTTAGTTTAAAAAATTGAAAATCGGACAATTATAGCTAGAGTTATGATTCCGGCCAGGTGGAGATAAGTCGTTTCGAGAAAAAAACGCGATTAAAAGTTTCCGCATACGTAAATCGTTGCGCTAGCTGCTCTCACTAAATCGTCTGTAGCTTGTTCATATTTTTCATATTTTTTCCTTGAATTTGTTTTCCACATATTCTTGAATATTTACACTACCGGCGAAAAGTTTCCGGACACTTGAGATCATTGAAAAGCTTTCGAACACTTTGGGTAATTGCTAAATTATATTAGAAATTATATTAGAATTGCTAAATTATATTAGAATAATATAATTATACAGAGCTATATATCTTCGTAAAAGAAATAAAATGAACTATACTATTCTGACATTATTTGGCAATTATCCAGTGATCGAAAGTTTTGCAATTATCTGAAGTGTTCGGAAACTTTCGGCCATTAGTGTATACTTCGAGAAAGTGGAAAAAAATCGTTTTATTTTCGTCACAGTGGTGTCTTGCCTGAATAAAACTCCATTTCATTTTTCAGTTAATAAAAACTTTTCAGACAGTGTTTCAGGAATACTTTTAATATCGTCGATTATACTGAAAAATACATTTTTTTTCTTCGGGTCTTGACTTTGTATCCCGAAGATTGTCGAACACCATTTTCAAAGTAGCCCTTCCCACGTCAAATTCGTGTGTACGACGAAAATTACAATGTGAGGCTAGGATAAAGGATTCAAAGGAATTTGTCAAAGATTATCGACATTGGAAATATCATTTTCCATTTTCGAAATGTTAAACGCAAGTTGGACAAAAAGTGTCTATTTTGGCGACTTTCACATATTCACCACACGACTTACGAAACGTTCTTTTCGAGAAGAACTGCTTTCGTTCATACAATAATTTTTTTCCATACCGTTGGCCACAAGCAAAGTTTCGATTGAATTTTTTTGTTGCACCGGTCTACTGCGCATTATCGACGTTTCGTGGCGCTATTGTTCATAGGCAGTATGTGAATACTTTAGGGAACGCCCCAATTAGTGGATAAATTAGCGGGTACATCCTTGAAACCAGAGAAGCTCAAAACTGACTTGGAAGTCTCAGGGGCACGCCAATTCAAACCCGTCGGGAATTTCGCTGGAACAAACTATTTTCATATTTTACCGAAAAGCGTCTCGAGAATCAGAGAAAGGGGAGGCGTATTCACTTACTTTCATACGTCAACCACTAACTTCGGAAAAAGAGTTAAGGGGTCTTCTCACTTTGGGCGCTAAAAAGGCTATTTACATGATTTTTTTTTAGAGGTTCATATTATGGATATTTATATAAAGTTGTTACACTTAATAAATACACTTTCGAAATACATTTTTTATTTATTTAAGGGGACGTACCTGAGTAAATGGCGGGAAAAACAGGTAAACTTCGGCAATATTTATCTGAAAAACTAATGTTTCGATTGGATCCGGGTTTTTTTATTGGAAAATATATACATTAAGGTATGTTTAGGAAGTTTTTAAAATAAATTCGTCGACTGGAAGCGATTCAAACGTGATTATCTCGAACCATAGTTTTCAAAGTCGGTGCCAGATGTATCTCGAAAACGGCTTGTCCGATTTTTTCCAAATTTGGATACAATATTCTTCGATAGTTTTTCTCGTTCGCCACGTAGGGTCTTTTCATTTGATTGAACCATTGCTTTTTTATGCAATGTGTTTGCAATCCAAAATCGTCGGAAATTGCGAACGAAAAACGAATGTTAAATTAAAACGGTCGCTATTCCGTCAAAAATGAAAATTTCAAAAAAATCCTACGTGGCGAACGAGAAAAACTATCGAAGAATATTGTATCCAAATTTGGACAAAATGGGACAAGTCGTTTTCGAGATACATCTGGCACCGACTTTGAAAACTATGTTTCGAGATAATTGCGTTTGAATCGCTTCCAGTCAACGAATTTATTTTAAAAAATTCCTAAACATACCTCAATGTACGTAGTTTCCAATAAAAAACCCAGATCCAATCGAAACATTCGTTTTTGAGATAATAATTCCCGAAGTTTACCTGTTTTTCTAGCCCTTTACTCAGGTACCTCCCCTTGAGTCACTATTTATAGACGAAAATGGTAGTTAAAAAACTGTACGCCTTCGCTGTTGATGACATCTCGGAGGAATCTAAAATTAAACGGTTTTAGATTCAGTATGTTAATGGCTATAACGCATATCATACGATTTTGATATATGTAAAAATAACAAAATGGCCGACATTTTTCGAAAAAAACAAAAAAACGTTTTCTTCCACCGTTTTTTTTTGCAAAAAAAGTAAATATCAAAATTAAAAAAATTCTTGATATGCGCTATAGCTATAGTTGTAAAGCATATGCGGTTAAAATTTCATGAGGATCGGTTCAGTAGTTTCGAATATTTTATCAACAAGCTGTCGAAAAACGTTGTTTCGAGAAAAACGCGTTTAAAGTTTGTTTGGATTACATAAATACATGAAATTTGTTTTTTTTTTAAAATTGTATTTCGAAAGTGTAATATAAACCTATCAACAAAATTTATGACAATAGCCCTTTTTTAGCGTCCAAAGTGAGAAGACCCCTTAACGTAAACGACAACGTTTCACAGTTAAGAAGTCCTTAGAATTTTACAACTTTTTAAATGTCCCGATCTTTTGAAACAATCGAGCTGAAATTGATGTCGCAGAAAAACGATTTGGTGCACTCGTTAAAGGCACATACACAGACCCAAGTACTTCGGCAATCACACGATTGTAGATCGTACAATCATTCGACAATGGACTGTGCAGAGAACGACATAAAATTTCATTTTTAAACGAGGTGGCTATTCTCGTTCCTGACGAGTTCCTGACAAGCGGCACGAAAATGCTTGATTTATGACGATGTTGACGTTTGCATCGTTGGAATGCAACGAAAATTATGATTTTTTATTTGCTCCAATTTCTTTTGCCAAATCTTAGCTACGAAAATCCCTCAACTATTTTTTAATTTGCTTATTCAGAGATCTACGATTTAAATTTGCAGAAAATATTTTTCGAAATAACGAAAAGGAAGAAGAAAAAATCGTTGCATTCCAACGATGCAAACTTCAAGAGCGTGATTTATGGACCGTTATGCATACACAAGGGAGAAAAGTTTTTTCCATTTAGAATCTGAGCAAAATTCCGTACGACTTGCGTCTGCACTTCGCTAACTACCATTTTCAATTTCTCGCAAAAACTATGGAAAATATCAATGTTTATTCAACATTATTTGTTATTCCTTATATCTCGAATTTATCGGAAATTTAATTGATGCAGTTGTTGGGCACATTTTCGGCCCTAAACCTCTCGAATGAAGGAATCGCGAGTCTCCGTTTAATTCATCAGCTTTCCTTGATTAAACGATCATCACAGTGTTGATCATCACAGGGTTGATAAATAGCTATTTTCGCGATTTTTTTTCGATGGTTAAAATACGCTAACCAGTCAAATTTTTTTTAGGTCTAATCAAAGCATTCATGAAGAACAGAAAATACATTTTCAAACGTTTATTTATTTATTTTTACATTTTTTAACGGTTGGAAATATCTTCGAAAAAAAGGAGTGCTCACGGTGTACACGGTTGGCGCCGTAAATATTATCTGAAACAAAATTTGTAAAAATATTATTAATCAGTATGAAAGCCGCTATTTTGCTATGGAGGTTTTTTTAAATCAAAATTGACAAAATTGCGGCGTTTGAAAAAAAAAAGTATCGAATTTAGCCTATTTTTTCGACAGTTTTTTGTTAAAAAAATATGAAGATAAAAAAAGCTTCCATAGCAAGATAAAGAATGGCGCGAACAATGTGTCAAAATTTGAGACGGGTAGCTTGAAAACTCTTTTTTTTGTGAGCGTACACCGTTTTGAAAAACGATATTTTGAGAAAAACGCGTTTAAAGTTTCGAAGAAAGGTAGTAGCGACAGAAATTATTTTAATTTCGCCCCAAAAATTGAACAGCATGTTTATAACCGTCTGTACTATCGGATAACGCAAAGAAAAATCGATTTTTTGAAAATTTTACACTGATGATCCCTTAACTGTGGCTGTTCTTTTGTATTTGTCGCTTTCCGACACTTCGGACATCTAGTTAACGAAAAAATTCTAGTCTTCTGATTGATCGTTGGGGCGAGTCTTTCGTAGCGCGTTTTACTTTCACTTTTTTCGATTTATCTGTCCTCGTGTATGTAGCGGTCTGTACGACATCGGTAAAAGGTGTCTCTTTCGAAATAGAAGTTGCACTCGGCACACACATTGCACGTTTTTCTTTGTAATATTTTCAGCCGGAGCAGGTGACTGCACCCAAAGATGTCGGTGAACCAGTGAAGGTTCCTCTTCAACAGGTAAGACATTCATTCTTTTCCCGTTTTCTTTGCTTTCACCTTCTCTCATTCTGCTCATAACAGAGTTCTTCATTCGCGATATTGCTCCTCTTTCTTAATGGGGTTATATACAGTCAGAAGGCCCAAAAAGATCGATTTTTCAAGAATTTTTCTTGAGAAGACCTTTAACTATACTAACGTAAAAATTTGTACACATATCATGGTAAAATTTAACTGCATTTTAACATTTTTTATTTGTGAAAATAATTATTTTTAAAGCTGCTAGAGCTGATCTCCGGAAGCACCTTAAAAAAGGCGTCTTGCAATGAGCACGATATCTCTGGACTGGATTATCTAAATTGAAAAAAAAAAAAAAAAAAAAAAAAAACCAAAAATATTTCGTTAATATAACGTATTATCTTATAATTTATCGAAGGAATAAGCAAAATAATATTTTTTGACAAAATTGCGGCTTCTCAACAAAAAAAAATCGATTTTTGACAAAAATTTAGGCCTTAACCCTTTCAGTCACAGTCACCCTTTAAAAAATCACCTTAGATCTCTAATATTGAACCAATGCCTCTGAAAATACGGATCTAGGTGTTTTTTGAGTCGCTGATCACGAATGAGGTCAGATTTTGAGAATTCAAAATGGTGGATCCGATATAATCAATCCAACTGGGCAATGTAGCAATAAAAATTTCAATCATATAAAATCCTACTTTATCAGGAATATTCCTTCAAATATACATTAGAAATAAATATTTCAGTTTATTTGAGATCATTCTGCAACGAAAATAATTTATGACTGCAAAATTAAAATCCTAATGCCAGATTCGTGATCAGCGACCCCGAAAACCCCTGAGTACAAAGTTTTAGAAGAATTAATAAGTATTTGTAATGTTACGTCCGCCATATTGGATCCGCCATTTTGAATTTTGAAAATCTAATGCCAGATTCGTAATCAGCGACCCCGAAAACCCCTGAGTACAAAGTTTTAGATGAATTAATAAGTATTTGGAATTTCACGTCCGCCATATTGGATCCGCCATTTTGAATTTTGAAAATCTAATGCCAGATTCGTAATCAGCGACCCCGAAAACCCCTGAGTACAAAGTTTTAGAAGAATTAATAAGTATTTGGAATTTCACGTCCGCCATTTTGAATTTTGAAAATCTAATGCCGGATTCGTCATCAGCGACCCCGAGAACCCCCGAGTACCAATTTTCATCAAAATCGGTGCAGATGAAAAATGCATGACTGAAAGGGTTAAATTGTTTATAAAATGGAAAATATTTATCGGTGAGAAAAAACGTTCGATTAATTAATAAAAAATATACTTGAAAAGATGGCGTTAAAATTTGAGACTGATCGGTTCAGCCGTTTCCGAAAAATCTTGCTCACCGACTTTAAAAACACAATTTTGAAAAAAAGGAATTTAAAGTTTCAAAAGTACTTTCGAAGCCCCTGACACGTATTACAAATGTGCGTGTACCTTCGAGAATATTCGCCGAATTGAAAAGACATTTTCTGAGTGTGTACTTAAATATATGTACATTACGAAAAAAAAATTAAAAAAAAATCGATTTTTCGAAAATTTTAACTGTATATAACCCCTTAATCGAACGACGAAACGAACGAATACGTCTTCTCAATAAATGGGTTGGAAATGACATGTCGTTTCTGAAACGTCGTTAATATGACATTGACAAATTTTAGTTGTGCTCAACCCTGCTTAGCACTACTTTTACGAGTATTAAAAATGTCAAAATAAGCATTCAGCTGATGCAATACGTCACGTGACCCCAAGCCGCAACTTTTCGATATTGCAATAAGTTTTTTGGCTCTCTTGTAAAGTCGTCCGAAAATCACATAGAACGAATTGCAATATCAACGACGACATGTAGTGCCAGTTATAAAAAAATCAGCCTTATTTAGAACGCAAGAATCAATATTGAGCTAAAAAGCCTGCTCCGAAGGAAAATGGTAATAATAGCTTAAAAATATTTCATTCGACTGCTTCTACCGTCTGTTCGTTGGAACAAAAGCGGAGAAACCGATGAATATGAATAATTCAATCTTTCGTTCCTTTGTGCGGGGCTTGTTGGCCAAACAGACACTTTTAAAAAACTCGTCCATCGATTTGGCGACATAGGGACCTTTCATTCCTTTTGTTTTCATTGGAAGATTAAATCGTTATCGAAGCATTTTTTTTGCATGCCCTAACTTGCTTACAAGACTTTTCTTTCTACAGATCCATCGAGATAGACATTAATGTTTATTCGTTGCTTGAATCACACAACCGTGCATTCAATAGATCGTTGAATTTTGTGGTGCTAGTTCCGTGCTTACGAAATGAACAGCCCTTAACTAACCAACGTCATCGATTTTCAAGTCAATTGGATAGACCGCTTTGCCTCTTGGTTGAAAGATAATAAAACTGTACAGTTTGTGCAAACAAAAATTAATATAAAAGTCACTGCGATTTTTTAGGCCATAGAACAGAGAATATCAATATTTATTGCAAATATTGATAATTCTTTCGATAAGTGATTTTTCCGAAAAGTGAGCCTAATTTTTTTTTTTTGCTATTTTCTCATATATTAGGTTACATATGATAGTATTCAGTCGGGGGAAGCTGACATTTTTCATTAACAATTTTTTACGAGCAAAAAATCGTTAAAAATAATTTCGAATTTTTCGAGAACTCTATTAAAACCCTCACGCTGGAGGGGGGGATTTACAAAGAAAGCCTGCCTGAACACGATACGGAAGAGAAATCGCGGCGGTCACTCCCCATTAAAAGTTATGGGGTTTTGAATTTTGTTAAAATACAAAAATATAACTACAAACCCAAATACCCGAACTTTTGAAAAATTATTCTTTATAAAATATATAATTTATAATAATATACTAATATAATGATAATAATGTATAGAAAATATCTCTAATATATAGAATATATATATATAGACAACAATAAAAGATCGAAATCGGAGTTGGTGTGATGATTGCGTGTTTGGGTTTGTTTGGGAGCCCAAACAACCCAAACAAACAATCAAAACAACTTAAACAACCAAAACAACAAAAATAACCAAAATAATCAAAATAACCAAAACACCCCAAAGGTCCCAAAGGTCCCAAACGTCCCAAACGTCCCAAACGTCCCGAACGTCCCGAACGTCCCGAACGACCCAAACGTCCCAAACGTCCCAAACGATCAAAACGTCCAAAATGTCCCAAACGACCTAAACGACCTAAACGTCCCAAACGACCCAAACGTCCAAAACATCTCAAACATCTCAAACGTCCCAAACAAACCCAAACCAACCCAAATAACCCAAACAAACTTCAAAACCCCATAACGTTTTATGGGGGAGGAGAGTAAATTTCAGCTTTCCTGGACCAAATATCATTATTTATAACCCAATAAACGAGAATATAGCAAATAAAATAATTTTAGGCTCATTTTTCGGAAAAGTCACTTATCTAAAGAATCATCCAATTATTTTTACGAGGAAAAGAATATTCACCCTTCAGCCAATTGTAGTAAAGTACGCGATGTCCAGGTCAATTAATACTTATTTGTCTTTGTTTTATGATGACTTTAGAGCAAACTACTATAAGTAGTTTCTATAACGAGCATAGAGTAAACGGTGTGGCTCGTTCTCGGAAAACTTTTAAGAAAAGTTTCTGCAAGATGTACAACTTTTTGCACCCTACATGTACGATCACCCGTAATTTGACGAAAGTTCTACTATCGTATTCCCTCTGTATGAATTATTCTGCTTCTACAGTCTTCCAATCCTCTTTACCATTTCGCCGTGATAAGAAAATTTCTCCGACGTGCTTTACTGATCGAAATATTTTGTGGAACTTTACAGGAGAGCCAACCGGTGCAGAACACCACCACCGAGAGCACTGCTTAAAGCCATAATAACCGCTACTACCGCGTACGTGAAATTCCTTCGAAACCATCACCACCGCGTATTACGACGAGTCTTTGCGTTGTTCTCTACATTCACGTATACGTAATAACGCAAGTTCTCGTTGTAACATCGCGCACGAAGGAATTTCCACATCAATGCGACGGAATCAACATCTCTACGTCGATAGTAGCAGCAGCAACAGCAAAACAACAGCAGCAACAACAGCATAATATAAGAAATAAGAAAATCCAAAAAAAAAAAAACAAAAAAGCAAACAAATTACCAACAAGAAAAACACTACTCGACACTCTGCCCCACGAGAAGCAAGTATTTTTTTCGAGCTACGTAAGGAAAGAGAGAACATCCGAGAAATGAGAACGCGATGAAAAGAACCAAAAAAAAGCGGAGGAAACAAGAAAAAAATTCGATCGAAGGATTTCTAGGCGTCGTAACATTATCGCCGACTGAACTTAATGGCTATGCGTTTTTCTTTATCTTTCATGATCTAATTATTGTTGATAGCCACGGTCCATCATAAACGAGACACGACATTCTGATAGGCTCGTTGATTTGGCTTTTTCATTTCTTTTCGAATAACTTTGGACTTTACCGGAAGGAAGAAAATCACACGTCACACGCGTATACAAACGAAACGAAAAAAAAAAAAAAAAAAAAAAAAAAAAACAGCCAACGGGCACACTTACATTCGAGACAAGGGCCGAATAGCTTCGGGAGTTTTTTCGTTTTTCATCCCGACTCCCTCCCGTTGTCTGTTTGTTTTTTCGTTTGGCTGCTTCCAGCCGGGGCGAAGAGAAATCGACAAGTCGCGAGTCTTGAGATTCGCCCGTTCTTCAAAGGGGCGAGTCGAGAAGATGAATTATTGAAAACTGCGCAATATCGATTTTGTTCTTGTTTCTTATTTCTCTACTTCGTTTAACTTTTTTCCGCGATACGATGCAACTTATCCCGAATTCCTCGAGCAATTTTGCTTCGATATCGAGTGCGCTATACGTTCATTCTTTTTTTTTTCGCCACCTTAATATTTTTTCCGCATTTGCAACGTGTGCAACGCGGTGTAGATGCTTGAGACGAGAAGACACTTTTTTCCATCCCCGTTCGATGGTAATCAATTGCGAGATCATGTTTGAAGCGCAATTTATACTAACAAAGATTCGTAAGGAGAATCGCGTTTTCCTCCTCTCGATTAGTGACACTTGTCGCCAGGCGTGAGTGTCCCGAATTTTTTTTTGTATCCCGTTGATTCTTGTGGTTTTTTTTGTTTTTTTTTTAAATTGTTAATGCAATAGCAACAAAAAAAGAAACTGTAACTCAGAGAAAAAGATGTGTGACCCCTGGAGGGTCCGGGCGTGACAGAACTGTTCGTTGGAACGGTTAATACTGTCGTGACTGTTGATTGGACTACACGTGTAAAAATTTTCACCGATTGGACAATCACAGTGCTTGCTTCGAGTTCCGATTGTTCGTGAATTAATATGTTCGGCTATTGTCGAAATAATGTCGGGATTATGTTTTTGCATAGCAAAAACGTCATTGGTACGACAACTTTCCAACGTTTCGATTTTTTGTTCACAATTCTCGCTCGAAAATCATTACTTTTCACGGGGAATCGGAATTCGGAGCTCGCTATCTGTTCTGCTCTAGTGACAATTCGAGTATGACTTGTCAAGAGAGTGCGAGAGAGAGAGAGTAACGAGAGAGAGAGAGAAAAAACCAATTTATATAAATTTGCATGAACGAAGCACTTTTAAATGATTTTTTTTAGTTTTGTAGTGCTGCCATGAAATAAAGTTTACAATATTCATTTGTAACCATCTTTCGTCAGTTGAAAGAAATATCGTGTGAATCGCGACGATTTGCAGAGACTTTTTCTTTCTTTTTTTTTTTACCAAATTAGCCCTCAAGTTCCCCTTGATTCGGCGACAAAAACCACGAGTTCCCCGTTTGTCTCGTCACCAAGCCACATTTCACAACCTACACTTTCCACCGCGTTGTCATTGTGATGAAGGAAAAAAAATGACAAGTTCAAGCATATCGAACATCTAGTTTATTATTTCTTCGTCGACGATATTCTCTCTTGCCACGTTACGTTTCCGCGCTTGTTCAACGGCGAGATAATTTGAAATGCGCTTTCTGCGTTTCGTTGATCAAGGAGAGAACACAACTCGACTATTCGGCATACGAGAAACAGAAGAAATACTTGTGGTGGGCAATTCCGAAGTGCATAATATGTTTGTGTCTAGTAATTGTTTGAGGGGAAAATACGATTAACGAGCAACATCCGAAGAAAGGAAATAATAATAAAAAACAAATCTGCGGCAGCTTATAATATCCTAGAAACTGTGAGTGCTGAGTGCTGAGCGATGAATTTTTAACGACTCGCGATTACGTTACGTTTCAACGATTACGAAATCAAAGGCCTTCGAACAAGTCGAATTTTATCGAAGGAAATGAGTCGCTTTGTGATCGACTTGCTGTTAAATCATGGCCGAAAAACAGTCACGTGATAAATGTGTCGTGCTTGAGCTTTGAGCAACGGAGTGCGTCGATTATTTCTTTCTCGGTCTAATCAATTGCCCGTGAATCTTGAAAAGATGAATAGTTACAAATTTATGCATAAATTAAAACTACCCGTGGCGATTGCCTGAGAGGTGGCTTTCGTTCCAAATTGAAGCGCATTCGCCCCCGAGACGTCTCGTAAGATTCAAGCGATGCGCTCCACTTCTACATCAATTGCGATCGTATTAGACCGAACGAAGAACGAATAAACTTGACGGTGCTAAAAGCTGCACAAGCGTTGATTATAATTACTCAACATCTTGGGCCTGACTGTACTCTCGAACTTTCGAGCTGCACTTTTGTATTGCGAAAAATCCGTTTCACCTCTACGAGCCACAGTTGAAAGAGCTCTCAAAAAAGACTCGTACGGCAATGTCGTGGGTACGATTAACGTAATCGCGGGTATCAACGAAGCACCGTAGAAAACCAGAATTAAAAAGAAGAAAATGAAAATAACAAACGATGAATTAACGAAGAAAACAGCGTGAAACATTTTTAATAACAATCAGGTTTGCGAGACACTGCGATAAATAATTTTGGGCCCACGGGAAAATTGAAGGGAAAACTTTGGATCTTCGGGTGAGAGAGTGAAAGCGAGAAGGGGGAAAAGAAACAAAAAATATTGTAACGCTGACAGCGAAAAAGTACAATGCATGTGTTGACTGGAATCAAAGCTGCGAGGAATAAATGTAAAAACGAGACGGAGGTAAACGGTCGCAAGGACGATGAAATATGCCCACCCGAACGAATTTTTCTTTCATCGGAATTCGACGGGTGAGGGTTTGGCGCTTTTGTGAAATCGAACACCCGCAGGAATGATGCGCATACTTTCGAGCAAAAACCAACAACGACAAAACGGAACCAATCAACCAGTGTGTCGATGTCCATGCGGGAAATAAAGAGAGAGTTGCGCGCGCGCTTCGAGACGCGTCTAACGTTTGCAAGGAGCATACCAAAATTAACACCAACAATCAGCCGCAAGAGATACTTGTGGATTTTCTTTTATACGAGACGCGATCACGGATCTTTATTTTTATTCTACCATTCAGGTATCCGAAAATCTCTGTCAATTGTAATAATGGGAAACCTCCGGTTTTCTTTGAAGATGTGATGAAAAAATAATGCAAGTACGCGTAAATTAAAGACGGTTGACGTTTTAGAGGCGAATTCGAAAGGGGGGGAAAAAAATCGCGTCTCGTTGACATTTTATTCGAGTGGGGTTAATCATGATTAAACGAAGAACAGCAGAGGGGAAGGGGGGGGGGGGGGGTGTTTGGGAAAGATCGATGGCTATACAAGATGAACGAGTCCTCTCGAAGCTCCGATTTAGAATCACGCGCGTAAGAATATAAAGTGAGAAAAAAACGGCAAAAAAGAAATAAGAGAACAAATTTCGGACGAATATCAAATTGCAATAATAACCGATTAAGATAAGATTACGCGAATCACAAAATACGACAGTCGTCAATTAGTTGTCGGTGAAGGAACAACCAAGAAAGAACATAATTGATTTTTCTCGAAACAAACGCGATCGAGGGTCGAGGGCTAAGAGCGAACAGGGACATCCGCATGGTGAGTGTGAGCGGCGCCAAGGCCCATACATATTTTTGTTTGGGTCGTTGAGGGAAGCAAAAAAGAAACAAAAAAAAGAAAAAAAAAACAAAAACAAAAAATTAAACCGGAGCGAGGCGTTCACTTTTTCGAACAGAATCTCCGCGTAACGAGATCGACGGGCTAGCGAGGGACCCGTGCGTCGAAATTCCCGTCTGTTATTCATTGTTTGCTCTCTTCTGTATCGGATCGATAGGACGAACGAGGAAAGTCGAACAGGACGCGAAATGAGGTAAACAAGCGGTCGGGAACGAGACGCTTCGTTGTCTTCTCGCATCAGTCGCCTCGGTGCCCGTCGACTGCCCAGTGAATTTTGTACCGAAACGTGTGAAGCTCTAAAGGCTAATTTCATATATGGAATTTAATTTTTTCACGAAACATGTGCATTAAAAAAATAAATCGAAGAAAAAAAATCGTAAAACTCGAAGAAACTAAAAACGTTGTACGTTTATTCTTACGTTTATTCTGGCTCGTCTACACCCTAGTCCGCTGATTAGTCCCGTAGAAGAGACGAAAACCCAGCACGCTTAGCACAAAAACGATTGGAAAATATCGCTGCGTCATTATCTGAGTCAGAGGTGTTTTCGATTTTTTGTGCCGCTATTTTCAAAGATAGGGGATTGGACGTCAGATAATTCTATACGTATTTTATTATTTCAACCAACTTTTGTTTGAAACATTTTTTGATCGGGCTATTAATTATCGAGATACGGCGATATTTACGTTTTCAACCCCCATTTCTTAGGGTTCGGGCGAATTAAGCGGGAACATTTCATTGGGGTTACTTTCAGTAAGCAAACATCTAGCTTCAGTAAAAAATTCTCATTCTACGCTGAAAGTGCTGGCGTCTCTTTTGCTGGACTAAATCCTCAACTCTATAAGACCCCGCGTAAATCGACGTGGAAACTGCGCTAATTTCTACATCTGTGAATATATGCATTTTTGAACATTCGGTGATTACATGAAGTGTTTTCATTAATTTGTATAATTATTTTCTGTAACTTTTTCTCGCTCAATTAACGCGAAACGAATTGGCAACGTCGTAAATCGTGGTATTTCATAATGCCCAGGTTGGCAGAAGTAACGAAAAAAATTCCGCTGGAAATAAAGTGTGTTCTAAAGCTGTCTATAATCTCGAAGAAATCAAAAACTTTAATAATTTTCCGATATTCTAAAATAATTACGTATGAATAAAAATCCGCGTTATTTTGTCTTTGCATAGAAATGTCTAGAAATGTATAATTTCTGAACATACTTATCATATTAATTCATTCAGTAATTATCATTCAGTAATTATGATTCAGTAATTATCTTTACTGAATTATCATTACTGAATTATCATTCAGTAATTATTACTAATTGAGAGATTAAGTACCAATAATATTAGTTGTTAATTATCCTGACCGAGTAGTTTGAGGTTTCCGGGCATAATTACCGAATACCGATAGGATAGGTAGTATTTGTGCCGTCTACGACGTTGCCATGATTGCACAGTCTAATATTTTGTGTCCTTGATTTTCACAACAATTCGCTATCAAAAACATTAATCAGTTTATAACGGTACTGTGAATCCTCATTTTCACGGTACCAAGGGGTAGTCCGATTGTTAGTCAAACCGTACCTATTTTTTCAGCTCCGTGGTAACATTCACTTAGCAGATGATAATAATGTACTGAAAAATGATCGGGAGTTTTCTCCACAAGCGTAATGTAATTAGCCCATGAAATACGTCGAGTTGCCGATTTTTTTCTCTCTAGAAAACGGTACTGATCAGCAAAGAGGTTATAAAGGTCCACAAAAGATTTCAGCTTGGTGGTAACATAACCTTAAGAAGGTTGGAGCGTTAGCCACAATCAAAGATTAGATTAAAAAAATATATATATGCTATTGATGACACTACTAATTTGCGATTTTTAGAATTTTGGTCTTTGCGATTAAATTTTTTTTTAAAGTCTACCATTTTTTTTAAATTTCACCACAACCCCAGAGGTAATCAATAGTTGAATGTACGTAATTTTACGTGCGGTTAGATAAGAAAGACGTTCACGCTACGGGGGATGTAATTTTCTTAGCTATTTACCACCAAGATAAACCATTTCTAACAACGGATTAACGAAAACCTTTGTAAAGGTTTAGAAAAAAACCCATCTGGCCTATCGTAAACCATATGTATTCAATATTGAACCATCAAGGTTTGATGAACGATTACGAATCTTGGCTGCCGCATGAAGAGCATTGCTGCCAACCCCAAAGTCCGCGAAGTTGTTATATTTCGGCAACACTTAATATTGATGAATGACTCAAAATTTACTTCTGATGTGTATAAAATATTCGCTGACGCAGTTCTTTCGTAATAATCATCGATAATGTTATACTTTTTCAAGTTGGTAGTAACACAAACGTTTTTCTTATTTACGTAATCAAAATATAAAAATACAGAATTGACCTTTAATCATATATTTCTTGAAAAATTAGCATCTACAGAATAAATCTATACCTAGTATAAATTTTCTTGAGGTGCATTGTAAAAATATCCATAAACCATCATTTAACTCAACCGGACCCCTCCAACCGCTTTGAGGCCTTAGGCCACAGTAACGGGTATAAAATCATGTGCGAATTTAACAATTTTTTTTCGTATGAAAAAGTGATTCACTCATAAAATTAATTACACATTTATTTGGCATGAATATCAAGCTGTTAAAAAATATTTATATTTTTTTTCGATGTACAGTAACTGGCCGACTACTCGAAACTTCTCGAAACAGCTTTTTTCCAATTGGCGTGACAAATAACTTCAACAATTTTCCCTCGATTTACTTTGAATTTAAAAGTTATGTTCCTAATTGCATTTCGCAGAAAAGTACGTACGGAATTTCTGATTAATCGAAAACTTTTCATTTTATCAGCAGTTTATGAGCAGTTATAACGAAATTTTTCACTGAAAATTCTCTTCTTAAGTTCAAATACCTACAACTTTTTAATAAAACAATATTTTTCAAATTCTGTACGTACTTCTCTAGGTATTCTAATATAGATTGACGTCAATTTTTGTTTTCTGATCTAGGTAAAAAATTGTGGACGATAAATGTCATGCCGCGGAGCGACTAAAAAAAAAGATAAAAGAAAATATTAGTAGTCGGCCATTTTGTACATCGAAAAAAAATTCTAACAGCTTGATATTAATACTAAATAGATGTGCAATTAATTTTATGAGTAAATCACTTTCATTCCAAAAAAAAATTGTTAAATTCGCACATGATTTTATACCCGTTACTGTGGCCTAAGGCCTTAAGTCAACATGACAGGACAAAGCTTCAAACAGCAGCACAAGTACCACACGCAATCGAAAATACATGGTCGAAAAAACGAACTTTTTTTTATGGGTTCTTTAATATTGCCAACCAAAGTTTAAACCTTACGTGATGACAAACTCGGCGATCGAGTAGGGCAAACTTGCTGCGCTCCGCTATCCCAATGGCCTTGCGACGGAAGCTCGGTAGACTTTTTGGCATCACGCGCTGTATTTTAGACTCTTGAAGATAATTATTTAACGATTATTAGAAATGATTAATTTACAAAAGAAACTTTAAATATCTTTTTAATTGCCCGCTGTCAAGGCAATGTTTTCGAATGCATCGAATAATTCGAATAGGGCATCCAGGTATCGATTTGACCGTGGCGCATGTTGTAAAAAGCACGTTTCTGACTATACTGCAACAAGGATTAGCTGTCACTGACTGTTTACAAAAATTGTTTATGTGAGTTTATTATTGTGTTGCTATATGTATCGGAATTTTAGTGATAACCGAAAGTAGGAAGAGGTGAGTACGGACTTATTGAGAAAGGCTTATTTAGAGTTATTTGGGTTACTATGTAGTATGGTAGTATAGTTCTTTATTTCCAAGTTTCCCCTTGCGGGTTTTTACCGAGTTTCCCCCTCTGTATATTGATACCCTTTACACGTTTCCTTCTTTTTTTTGTTAACATTGGTTTTTCGTCCTTTTTTTCTTTTATGCTTCGTTTCTTACGATGCATTCGAAGACTTTCGCAACTCGCACAACTCTTTGATCGATTTTCCTTTCATTTCGTTATTAGTTTTACCTTTTAGCGCCTCCCCTTTGTAGCCTCTTTGCCACTTTTCCAAACCACCTACCACTTTCTTAGTTATGTTTTATTTTATTTCCAAGTATGTGTTCCAAACTTTCTTCTTCCTTCCTACAACACGAATACTGGTGTTGTAGGAAGGAAGAAGAAAGTTTGGAACACATACTTGAATGCGGGAAAATAAAATACAGGGTATCTGGGATATCCTTTTTTACCTCCTTCTCCTATATTTCCGCATCTTAACCTGGCCCATGTTTCTTTAGCTCTTCCCTCTATGCCTTCCTCTTCCCAGTACTTTTCCATTTCTACATGTTGTTTTCGATTTCTGTACTCCCTACTCCCGATACCTCGAATTCTCAATTTTGTTTCAGTCTTTTTGTATTTCCTAGTCGGTTTTTATTCGAAGAGCTCTTTTAATTATTTTTCTCACTCCCTCCATATCTTTGTCTCTTATCGTTCGTCATATTGCTCCCACTCCTACCTCCTCCATGGCTCCCTTCATTTTCAGTCCACATTCACATGGGTTTGCATTTAAGGTAATTCTATCGCTTCACACTAGTCATAACACTGATCATACTTGAAACTTGTACAATTCATATTTTTAATATATGCAAAAAAAAATAATTTGTAATTATAATAAACTAAAATTTTCCATGTGTAAACTGTTGAATAAATGTTTACATTTAATTAAAAAAATGAAAAAATCGTTATTCCAACAATTCGCGCAGTATTTCTAAGTTTGATATGTGGCAATATTGGTTCTATCTCCGTCTCTTTTTACTCAACGAGGCGAGTTTAACCTCCGTGCTTTTCAACGTCAATCTGTCAAAACAATGTCAGGTGCGGGAAATATAAAGCATTGTTTTCGGGCCACGACTGGTAAAAAGCGTGGGAAATTTGTGTCGGCGAAATATATCGGTTAAAAATGAAATATGTGTGGAAATTCGAATGAGTGAGATGAGGTTAGGGCTACAGTCAGCTGTTGCCATGCTGTCACGTTTCTCTGTCGTAGCCTGCTGTTGCCAACTTATTTTGTTATACCCACCATAAGCGGGTTTTCAAAGCACCAGAAAACCTCTAATACCGCCTGGTGTTACCGCTTACTGTCTAGTAAGTAAGCAACTACATCTGATGCACTTACGTAAAAAAATGATTAAGTATTTCAAAACATATTTTTTCAAGCCAATCTAACTCGATTCAATTACTATAATCTGTGGTCTATATTCATTCAAATCTATATACAGCCAAAACATTATTCAGGGAATCCCCATGGCGCTGGTAGGTATTTACAGGATTGCAGTATTGCCTACACCATAAAAGTTGACACACTTTGTATCAAAGGGCCTCGACATAGCAAAATATAATGTATTATAAATTTGTTTAGACGTTAGTGGTTGAATATCTTGCTTACCACTAACGAAAACCACCAGCCACTAAAAACAAATTTTATCCACTAAAAGGGATGTCTAAACCACCAGTTTACGTGGAAAATCCACTAAGTTGGCGACACTGTTAGCGAGATGTTGAGGAATCGGCTTCGATTCTGAATCGAAGCCGATTCCTCAACATCTCGTATTATCAACACGGCCGCACACCACTCATACTCATTGACACTGTTAGCCGCTGCGGGACTTTCCTGACCCACGGTCTTACATACAGGTCTGGAAACGAAGCCACATTTTAATGATGCCGTGAGGCACCGTTACAAGATCCACGTTTTATTCCGCTCGCCGCCACATGCGTCGCTCCTATCGGAAGATATCCCCCCACCCGCGGTCTTCTGTAATCTCACCCTTCGCCCCCACTTATAATTTCCGTGTTGTCATGTGAATGGTAACCTCGGTCCGTGTGTCACATCATGCTCTTGAGGCATTTCTTTCACGAACTCGAATATTTAACAACCAATTTCATTTCGTCTATAATCAAGTAAAAGTATTAGGTGTACAACTTAATTCGGTCCGTTTTTTTTGCTTAAAATACGCACTTATTTGAATGATAAAATGAATTAATACATTAATCAAAATATTGTCCATCGCTAGCCACTATTTTTTCCCATCTTTCTGGTAATTTATGCATTCCGTCACGGAAGAAGCGTTCATCTTTTGAAGCCAAGAATGAATCGAGCCAATTTTCGATACCCTGTTGTGACGTGAAGCGTATTCCAGTCAAAGCGTTCTGCATCGATCGAAACAAATGGTAGTCGAACGGGGCAAGGTCTGGGCTATAAGGCGGGTGAGCCAGAATTTCCCACCCGCTATCTTCCGAATAGTTTTTAACCACAATAGCAACGTGAGGCCGAGCGTGGTCATGTTGAAAGATTATGGACGTGTCTGGTCGCATATTCTGGACGTTTTTCGGCTATAGCTCGCTTTAAACGGATCAATTGTTGCCTGTAGAAGTCTCCCGTGATGGTTTGACCAGGTTTTAGTATCTCATAGTGGATCACACCCTTCTGATCCCACCAAATACAGAGCATAACCTTCATCTTCAAACTTTTTCGGTTGACCCGAACGCTCTTTGTCCTTAACACTAAAATCACCACTTTGAAACGGTCGAAACCATTATCTGCAAGATTTATCCGACGGTGCAGATTCACCATAAACTTCCACAAGCATTCGGTGGGCTTCAGCTGCACTTTTCTTCCAATTGAAACAGAAAATCAACACTTCCCGCAAATGGTGCTTATTTGGGACGAAATTCGACATATTCACCGCAGTAAAAATTAGACTTGATGCGCAAAACTCAAAGGTCTGTAAACGATATTTGGTTAAGAGATGTTGATACTTCACGATACAGCAAAAATCAGCTGTTGCCGTCAACTATTTATAGCACCTAGAGCCATCTTTTGAAAACGGACCGAACTAAGTTGTACACCTGATACATCCCCGTATACTGGTAAAATTGCCAACCAATTTACCGAACTTTTCACGAAAAATGAGGACTCTTAAAAAAGTCTCCTTTACACGGCGTTTTACGGAGATAACGCGCTGGCCACATTTCTATAATTGAAATAATTTAAATAATTTAAACACTCAATAACCCTAGATGCCAGATATAAACTGCTCACATGTGTAAAATATTGTAAAGATTTCGTAACGACAATAAAAACAGCCGGTCACCGAATGTTTAGAGAAAATATTCAGGATTAAACTTAGAAAAATGTGACTCGCAGAAGAGTTTTTGTAGCTGCAACTTTCCAGAGAATAGGTCTATCAATCAGTTTAGATCTGGAGAGTGGCAGAGACAGACAGAAGCTATTTTCCATGTCGCACACGTACCCGTCAACAGCAATGCCACGTAGTGGCGCAAAATCTACAGAAAAGTGGATCGGCTCAGCGCGCCTAACAATCGTGGCCGTTTCCAAACCTGTATCAGACCTGTATTATTATTAAATGAGACTTCAGTGAATCTTTGCCCTGTTTATCACTTACAATCCAATACTTCTTGACCATTTGTGTCTCGGTCGCATTATGCGAGAGAAGTTTTTCTGAACTGAAATTTATAAAAAATTATCTTCGATCTACGATGAACCAAGAATGCCTAGTCAATCTGTCCATTCTATCAATTGAAAGGAAAGTGTCAAAGGAAATAGACTTCAACGACGTTATTGAGAAGTTCAGCAAAATGAAAGCACGAAAACATGTAAAATAGTTACACAGCAAAAGCTTTGTTTTTAAACATATAAGTACATTAAAAGTTACTTTCTTATTATAGTCTTCATTATTTCTTTGCACCCTACCTGATAGGTGCTGTGCTGAATGCTGATCCGTATTCCAACTTTTTTAGCCATATCATGAGTAGGGCGTATATTACTATTACATATCATCAATAATACATCCATTTTTTAGCAGACCGGGGGCCTCATTTATATGCCGCCCCGGGCCTCCGACGGGCTTAGTCCGCCACTGCTGTGGCCTAAGGCCTTAATATCGCTCTGGCTACTTCTTTCAAACACTTTTCCCGCCACCTATCTTCCGGCCTTTTCATTATCCTACATAGGTAGTTTGCTGTTCTTTTCCGTGCTTCTATTCCTATGCTTGCCTCCATTCTCCATATGCAGCTAGGCGTATTCCCATTTTAACATATTTACCCTGTAATTTTTCTATTTGCTCCCTCATCTCCCACCTTTACTTCTTCACTCCGTACAATACCCCTCTTTTTGCTATTGCCTGCTTGAGGTATAGTTTCCTTCTTATACTATCTCTTTTTGCCCTATTGGACATCCCCCATACTGCGTTTTGGGTTACCATGTATATGTACAACGGCCACGGCTAAAATGTGTTGCAGTAGATTTAGAAACGTATTTTTTTTTGTAACATAGGGTGTCTCAAAAAGATCTGACATTTTTATTTATTAATAAAACGTATTATTTCTTTGAAAAATACGAATATTTTTATTTCAACATAACGTACAGACATGGAGGTTATGTGTGGAACACAATATCCGATAATTGGCCGCCTCGTCTCTGTTTGCAATCGTTCACTCTATTGACAAAATTTTCAATAACATTTTGGCATAATTGCAGACTAAGGCCATAGCCGGCTAAGTAGGGGTGAGCGGCCCCCTCGCGCATTCGTTCCAAATTTTGGCGAAAAGTTGCGTCTGATGGGTTACAAACTCACGCCAAATTTCAACCATGTAGCTGCACTAGTAACAAAGATAAAAATACAACCAGTATTTTTGGAGAAGATTTTTTTTCTCAGGATCTACGAGACCGATTTTCATGAAAAAAACATATGTTGTAAATATATTCAAGGCGATTCACAGAAAAAATCAAGAACCCAATCCCACAAATGGAACTAACCGAAAAAAATTATTTGGGTTTTCGTGATTTTTTTTCGGTCACTCGCTCACGAGATACAATTACCAGTTTTTTTTTATTAGACAATCGGACCTATTTCTACAACATATATTTTTTCCAAGTCGATCGAAGAGGTGGAGCATAGTTAAAAAAATTAAAATACAATTTTTTGCACATTTTATCTAAATTTTATTAAGATTTCTTACAATATAATTAAACTTTCAATCAATTTTTGGTGCTGTTTCATTTACGTTAGTAGCCGACGAAGATTTTCACTGTCTCCCTTAATCATCGTCGCTATCATCATTGATGATGGCAGTTGTATTCTTTGTTGCGAATAATTTACTCAAAACCGCAGCTGGTCGTAAAATCTTGGACAAATATCTTCCATGTGCCAGGTAATATATGATTGCAGCTACATGAGAACAGCAACCGACAGTCCTTCTCCCATTGGCGCATTCACAATAATGTCTTGTGATTCCTTTTGTGCCAATACTGTGAAGGGTATATTCAATGAAGCAGCGATAAACCTTCCTGGATATGTGGCGATACTGAACTTGAAGCTTCAAAATGTTTGATTTATCTTTGACGAATTGTATATTTACATATTTTATTCTTATGTATATATGGAAATAAGTAAGGATTTATTAAACGAAGTAAAACTTAGAATTTGGAAAAAAACTGAATTCAAGATGCTTTTGAAATATGCGGCACACGTCCGTTAGCAGTGTCTTTGATCTATATATATATATGCGTATATATATATATATATATATATATATATATATATATATATATATATAAATATGACTTGGATGTTTTCGACCGCAGCGCCGCCACAAGAGGTACCGATTTCGTGTCCACTTCTAAAGCACGCTGTGTCCACTCTTTACTCTAGTCTCCATGGTTTGAATATTTGTAGATTTGTGACGTGAACCGCTTGGTAACAACACAAGGAAACTCTGCTGCGCTCGATAATAACTGAACGGAAATTTTTTTGTAGTTGTCATGACATCCAAAACAAAAAGAATGTGCAAAAATACTGTATTTTTTTTAACTATGCTCCACCTCTTCGATCGACGTGGAAAAATTATATGTTGTAGAAAGAGGTCCGATTGTCTAATAAAAAAAAACTGGTAATTGTATCTCGTGAGCGAGTGACCGAAAAAAAATCACGAAAAATGAAATAATTTTTTTCGGTTAGTTCCGTTCGTGGGATTGGCCTCTTAATTTTTTCTGTGAATTGCCTTGAATATGTTTACAACATATATTTTTTTCATGAAAATCGGTCGAGTAAATTCTGAGAAAAAAAATCTCCAAAAATACTAGTTGTATTTTTATCTTTGTTCCTAGTGCAGCTACATGGTTAAAATTTGGCATGAGTTTGTAACCCATCAGACGCAACTTTTGGCCAAAATTTGGAACGAATGCGCGAGGGGGCCGCTCACCCCTACTTAGCCGGCTATAACCTTTCATTAATGATGCGTCCAATTGCTTTCTTGAGCTCCAGAATGGTCAGTGGACCATTGGCATACACTTTTCCTTTGCGAAAACCCCAAAGAAAGAACGGGCAAACGGTGTCAAATCGCACGATCTTGGTGGCCAATTCACATCGCCGCGGCGCGTGGTAACACGACCATGAAACTTCGTCTGCAATAACTGCATTGTTTCGCCCGCAGTGTGGGAGGTTGCGCCATCTTGTTGAAAGAATATACCCTCCTTTAGATACCCGATAATTCGCTATCGCCGATTTCTGTTCGGGAAAGGAAGCCTTCATTTTTCGGGGTGAAAATTTTGACTCGGGATTCCTTCCCAGTCCATGCCGTTTATGCCATTTATCGGGTATTGTGTTCCACACATAACCTCTATGTTTGTACCGTATACTGCTATAAAAATAATCGTACTTTTTAAATAAATAATACGTTTTTTAAATAAATTCCAATGTCAGGTCGTTTGAGACACCCTTTATATATTTAGGGCTTACGCCTAGTTTAAATTTTTGAAAATATCGATTTTTGGTTTTCGGCGCATTCTCAAAATGTAACATTTCAAAAATATTCCCTGGAAATTTCGAGTCCATCAGTTCAAAATTGAGGGAATTATGGGCTCTTATAGGTAGGTTCCGCGAACCGGCGAACTTGAAACGCGTTTTTCTCAAAATTACTTTTTCCAAAATCGGTGACCACGATATCTCAGAAATCACTGCACTGATCAACTTCTAATTTGACAAGCTTCTTTCCAATTTTAAAAAAAACAGTACTTGAACGGAGGATTTTTTTTCGATGCATAATATTTTGTTGTCAACGAAAATAGAGCGTTTCTTCACCGAAAACCAATATTTTCACTTTGGACAGCGGTAATTTTTCAAGAATCAATATTTTATTAAATCCTTCGTCCAAGCACTAGATGATCTCATGCAAAAAATAAATGCGTGTGATTAAAACAAAATTTGGACGGTTTGTTTCCGAACAGCAATGGAAAAAATCATGAAAAATCTTTTTTGCGGCTACGAGTTAAATGTAATCCGTCAAGGTCATGCCGATTGGAGGTAGAAGTCCAATTTTAAATATTTATCTAAATATTCTTGTATTTCTTATTATTTTATGATGAAGTTTTGTATTTTAATTGAAGTTTGATCTTGAAATGCCTTACCATAGTCACATACCAATAATGATCGAGTACAGAAACGTATGCATTGTGGCTGTTCCATTTTATTCCGGTTGTCCTCCTCACTTCCATCGAGAAAATGATAGCAATATAATTTCATCAAGGCTGTGCCAAAACCTGTGGCAGTTACCAAACCATTTAATTCTGCTCCACAATTATCGTATAAAAAGTTCTAAAGCGAAATGAATATTCGTCTATTTTTAACGCAATGTAATTATTTGCAGAGAACACATAGTATCAGCCAGAAAATCAATAATAATAATAACGCTCAACTGGATCTCGATCTTAACTTCGATGATATTATGTACCAATTATTAGAGAAACTAACAATTTTCCTTTGCGTTCGCTCGCTTTTGTGATTTCCTGCATTGTCCTTGAAGTATGATACTGAGTTCCGAGAAAAAGTGTAGTATCGAAAATGCAGCATTCATTTAACAAGGAGCCCGTGCGGTATAAAATATTCAAAAGATACGAGAGAATAGACGGCTTCGTCTGGTCGATCTTATGTAGAAGGACCTCCTGTGATCCGATTATATGCCTCTGCTTCATTATCGTTGTATTGCCACAAAACGAAGCCATGTTGGTTCGTCATCTACTGGAAACATTCCTGATATAATGATAGAACCCAAAAAGTTCGAAAACAGAACCCAAAAAGCTACTGATAGATTGGATGACGTAAATTGTCCGCAGTATGTATTGCACTGATAGAAAAATTCTATTGATACGAACTAATCTCGTCTATGTGATTTTTTATTTATTTGAATTAACTAGAATTTCGTGGAATCAAATTTTTCCTATTGCATCCCGTTATTGAAATTATTTACTTTAAATATATTTATTTCTTCAAAGGGGGGAAGCGGAAGAGTCAAAGAACAGAAAGGGGTGGTATGGAAACGGCTTAAAGAATTCCTCAAAAGGCCGGGGGGAGAGGGGAAAGAGAAACTAAGGGGGGCGAGGAGAACTCTGAAAAAAATAAGGAAAGAGGAAAACGAGGAACGATGGAAGGAACGATGGGAGAGGGTGTGCCAAAGCGAAAACCCCACAGAACTCTGGAGAGCGCTGAGACCCTTTAGGTCCAGGAAAACAATGAACAGCAGCCGGCAAATAGCGGAAAAGGAATGGATTCAACATTTCAAGAAAATACTGGGAAGCAGAGACGATGACGAAGAAATGGAAGCAGGCAGGAAAGAGGCAGAGACGAGAAGACAGGAAGAGGAAGAAGTTTCTAGCGAAAGCAGGGACAGAGAAAAGCTAATAGAAGAAATGGCAAATCGGGAGATAAGCTTAAGAGAGGTGGAAAAGGAACTAGGGAAAATGAAAAAGGGCAAGGCGGCGGGTCAAGACGGAGTGGCGATTGAATTCTTCCAGGGACTGCCAAAGGAGGGGAGAAAGGAGCTAGCCTACGTCTTGAACGAGCTGTGGAAGGAGGGAAAAATAGCACGGGGGTGGGAAACTAGGAGGATATTTCCAATCCACAAGGCAGGAGACTCTACAGACGTAAAAAACTACGGAGGAATAACGCTGATGGATACAGGTTACAAACTATTAACCAGAATAATGAATAGCAGGGTAAGGTTCCTGCTGGAAGCAAAGGAAGTGATGGGAGAAGGGCAAGCGGGATTCAGGGCCGGCAGAGGGACCACGCATTCGTGCTGAACGCGCTTATCAACAGTAAGCTGAAGAGAAGGGGAGGAAAACTCTACACTGCTTTCGTAGACTTCAGGACGGCATTCGATTCGGTGGACAGGGAAGGAATGTTAAGGAAAGTGGAGAGAGCGGGAATACAAGGAAGGTTACTGGAGATGATTAAGAGCATTTATAGCGAGACACAAAATGAAATCATCACAGCGGAGGGGCTGTCCAGCAGGTTCAGAACATCAAGAGGAGTCAGGCAGGGGTGCGCACTGAGCCCCACACTTTTCAACCTGTTCATAGAGGACATGGAGACTGGCTGGAAAAGAAGAAAAGAAGGAGGCACAGTGGTAGGAGGAGAGAAAATATACGCGCTGAAGTACGCGGATGACGTGGCGCTGGTGGCGGACACGGGGGAGGGACTAAGGAGCATGATTAAGGAGCTGGAGAAATATGTCAACAGGAATAAACTGGAGATCAACATTGAAAAAACCAAAGTGATGATCTTCAGGAAAGGGGGGAAGCTAAAAAAGGAATACGGATGGGAAATAAACGGGAAGACAGTGGAGGTGGTAAAGGTTTTTAAATACCTGGGGGTGCACTTTTCGACGGGAAACACGTTCGAAAAGCACATCAAGATGGTAGAAAGTAAAATAAGGAAGGCAGCAAACGGAGCTTGGGGCATCGCTAAGAGAGCGAGAATCGGGAGGCTGACGGACCGGCTGAGGATAGCGGAAGCAATAGCGAGGAGTGGGCTGTTGTATGGAGTAGAGGTGTGGGGGTGGAAAAGGAGAGCGAGAGTGGAGAGGGCACAGGCCAGATATACAAAAATGGCGATGGGACTCAGGAAAAACACGCCAGAGTATATCTGGAAAATGGAGGCAGGGTGCAGAGGAATTGACATCATCATAGTAAAGCGCGCAGGGGATTACATCGGCAAAATCTTGGAGATGGAGGAAGGAAATGGCCGAGGAAGTGCCTAATGGTGGAGGCGAGGGGACTGACGAACAACGACGGAAGGAAATGGGGCAAAGAATTGAAGGCAGCAATGGAGCAAGCAGGAGAGGGGCAGATAGGGGAAACTATAAGAAGAGGTAACAAGGAAGAATGGAAGATGAAGACCAGGAGGACGGTAGAGAAACTGACGCAACAAGAAATACAGAGGATGTGGGGAAAAATTCAAAGGTCCAACTACTGTAAGGATTATAAAGAAAGAAAAAGGGAGGTGGGAATGGAGGAATATTGGGACAAAGGAACAACAAGGGGGGAAATGAGAGATATGGGCGAAAATGAGGTGTGGAAGTGTGGGGAGAGAGGCAGAAAAAGGGTTCAGGGAGAGAAGTTGCAGAGTATGCGGGGAAGCGGAGGAGACGCTGGCACACATCTGGGTATGCGAGGAGGCCAGAAGGCAGATAGATGAGCAGGCCCTAAAAAATGTTGAGGACTGGCACAAAGAGCAAAGAATGAAGCGAGATGGAGGGTGGAGGAAGGCGCTAGAGGGAAAGGAGTTAGTAGAAGAGATGTGCGAAATAGTGAGGCAATTTGAAAAAATCGCGAGAAAGAAGGGTTGAAGACATAAACTGCGAAGAAATAAGTGCGAAATTATAATGTATCCTTTATTTTATTATACTTAGCGCGGGCAGAACGGTAGAGATAAAGATTAAGAGTAGATGTAAGGACTCGAAGCCTAGGAATAAAGAAAACGTGTAAAGAAAGAAAAGAGATGTAAAAAAAACCCGCAAGCGTGTACACTGAATAAAGAGATTACTACTCACATATATTTATTTCTTCAAATCAAAATATATTCAATATCGTCCAATAACTAAATATTTTATTAAATCTTAATAAATCTGTGATTCGGTTTCATATGCTCAAAAAACAAATCAGTTGAATCCACTAAATGGATCTATTTGATTTTTTAACATTTAAATTAAATAGTATTTTCGTAGAGTCAAGCCTTTTTCTATTTGATTGAATAGTCTGTGTTTATTGCAACACATATCAAAGAGGTGTGGGAGTAGGGAGGGTGGAGAGAGAGGAATTATATATATATATATATATATATATATATAGGGTATGTTAGAAAAATATATAGCATGTTATTCGAAAAGACTCTCCAATTATCACAATGATGTCAACTAATTGATATAGTAACATAGAACTCGGTAGCATAGGGGCAGCGTGTGTAGCTATGAGTACACTCAGAAAAAAGATTTATTATGTTCTAATAAATTGGCACATTGGAACATAATGTATTGGAAAGTAATAAATGTTTACTCGTATGGAGACAGTTTTTATGTGATTGTAACTACAGCATTTATTCGGCGTCACTAAATATGTTTTTTTACGTGACGATTTTTCACATCAATTAAAAGCCATATTTAAAATAGAACATTTGAATAAATATTTCCTCAAATCAAATAAATACTACTTCCCAATCACGCAAACCTCTTATTTCGCGACTATGATACTAATGCGCGCATGTGCACTTTGCCCTTCAACGCGACGGGCCCGACAGCAGGCCGCTCGTCAGATGTAGCTCACGCATGCGCTTACCATGTAGCTTCTTCCTATGCCAATGCTTTTGGCACAAGTGTCAGTGTTGCGTTTCGGAAGTGAGAAACTCGAAAGTGAGGAATGATTTAAGTGTAAGTAAGAATATAAAGTGAGAAAAAAACGTTCAAGTGAGAAAATAATGACGGACGAAATGACACAATTCCTCGAGAAAAACCAGCTGGGGGATTATGAAGAATCCTATTAGATGTTAAGAAAAACTCGGTTTGACGGATATGAAACACCTATTTCTTCTAACTTATATATCCTATTAGAAGTTAAGAAAAATTCTTAGTAGATTTTAAACATAAACTTAAATAACAAATTTTCTTAGCTAGTAATAAAATCGTAGTAGGCCGACATACGAATAAGAAAACTTATTCGCTGGGAGACAAACTTCATTGTCGTTAATAAATCTTTTTTCTGAGTGTAGCGTTCTAAGCTAAGAAGCTTAGAAGGTTCTAGGTTCGATTCTCATATAGGTGAAATATTTTCTTCGATAGAAGCCATCTCAAAAGGCCAGGAAATGACGAAATACAATACAAAAGCGTTGTCGTAAAACTCTCACTTAAGTATTTCATTTTATTTTGGATTTATGAAATATTTTATGTATATAGTTATAGGTTTACAGTGTACATTGCAAGCAAATAGAGATTTAGTTGAATCGAATCTTTATTTATTCAATTTGAATGTATTCAATATTTAATAAGAATAGCTGAAACGAATAAAAAAATATCTCCGAAACAAATGAGATCGTAGTAGGCCGTGAGTCAAGGAAAAAATCTATTTGAATTAAATAGATCCTATTAAAATTAAACGTTTTTTTTGGCCGCGTAACGTTTCGATATTAGATGCCGATCAGACCGTTGGAATTCCAATAATAAACATCCAGGGCTCTTGAAAATTATTCGAAGAATTTAATAATCCAAGATCGCTTTACCGGAATAGTTCCCTATCGAATGAAACGATAGAAATTCGTTCATCTCTGTTAGCACATTTTATTATACGAGGTCGCAAAATGAGTCAGGCTCGATATACTTTCCCTTTCACATGATATTGAAGAAACGTCGTTCTGTTTTAATTATTGGATAGATCGCCAGGTGTTACCGGAATCTGCCAGGCACGCTGCAAAGGCTATTTCGGCGAGGTGTGTCTCCCGGTGAGGAGGGACTGCAACGAGGTGAAATTTTTTCAGTGCTTTTGCGAAAACAGCTATCGCCTCCTCAGTCTTTTCTTCTTCCATGAAGGCCAATGCTCGCGTATATTCGCTTTCACACTCGCCCAGATGTCGCAATCTATCATCGAGATTTTTCATTTTCTGACAGTTCGAGCATTTCACGAGGTGTCCCGGTTTTCGAGGCTGCCCCAGCAAGCCTTTGCATCCATCAGTCGTGCATCTGAAAATTCACTTTCATCTAACTCCCATCGACATTTTTTAAAAATATCTTCATCTTCGTCTCGGCTAGCAAGAGCATTCAATGATCGTAAAATTATGTTCTCTGACAAATGATTATTGCTCAAAACATGTCTCTTGGCACGCGTAATAATACCCGAGTCGAAATTTTCAAGCCGCGTTCAACCCACAAAATGAAGGCGAGCAGAAATCGGCGTGAGCGGGTTATTGGGTATCTAAAGGAGGGTACAATGTTTGAAAGTACCATGCGTTAGAGCCTCCGATGAATCTCCGGCATGGCAGAAAGTAGACTTTTTGACTCAAAGGAGGTCAGGGAGGGTCACAATTGAACCTACGGAACCTCAGGTGGGCCTACTTCGAGCGCTCCCGCAGAACCTACTGCCCCCCCTTTCGGCCTACTGTACACGGCTAAACAAAAAAATTAATTTATATAGAATCTATTTAAATAAAATAGGTTTTTTTCCTTGTCTCCCAGCCTACTACGATCATATTTCTTTCAAATATATTTATATATGTTAATAAAGATGAGATTCAAATTAATCTTCATTTGCTTACAATGTACACTGTAAAGCTTAGTGTACTATATGCAAAAAATATTTTATAAATCGAAAATAATATGAACGCATTATTTGAGAGCTTTACTACAAGGATTTTTCATCGTTATTCGTCATTCCCTAGCCTTTAGAAATGATTTTTTTCGAAGAAAATATTTGCCCTATATGCGATTTGAACCTAGTCCTACCTACTCATAACTACGCGCCGCTGCCCCTATGCTACCGAGTGCTTATAACATTTTGGCCGCTGATATGGCATAAGAGACCAAATGAATACCTCCAACTATTTGTTGTATCACATAAGCTATAGATTTTTCAAACGCACATACACACACACACACACACGCGCGCGCGCGCGCGCGTGTGTGTGTGTGTGTGTGTGTGTATGTATATGTTTATTTATAGAAAATGGGAGGGGGGAAAAATGTCGAACGATCGATATGCTGATGGCCAAAATGTCGAATTCGAAAATGACGAATGTTCAAATATAGATAGATCAATCTTACTAGAGTCTGTGAAGTCGAAAATAACAATTACGAATATGAACATCTCGGAAGTTGATATATAGCGAAAAACAAAAATCAGATTTAATAAAATATCGAAAAACATAAAATCGATGGGCCTGTATGCATAACACCAAATAATTCGAGACGACAATTCTTCAAATTAAAAAAGTGGCGATGTTTCACATTGCAGAAAATCATTAAAACGAACGGCCAAAAAGTCGAGTAGTTGAAATCGCGGAGGGTCAAAAGGTAGAACGGCCCGAATGGCGAATCGAGCAAAACGTCACTTGCGCCTCAGAGTGAAGCTGCGAGATGGCGCTGGCGGTCTGTAGGCTAAAATATCGTAAGACAGTCATCCCACGTGACGGGCCTCACCACGTTCGCCATTTTGGCCGTTCGACCTTTTGGCGTTCGACATTTCGGGCCATCGATATTTTGCGTTTCGATATATTGCTTTTCGCCATAGACGGTATTACGCATGTTAGGCACTCGCTATTTTCTGTTTCGGAGATATGGGTGTTCTACATTTTTCGATTCTGTATTTTTATGTTTCGAATTGCAGACAATCTGAATATTCGTTTTCGAATAAATTACCTCTCCAATAAATAATGGTTCGATTTATAGTCATTCGATTTTTTTATCTTTTGAAAGATAAAATTTCGAATGATTTAACCTTCGTTATTTTGAGAGTTCATAATTCTGTCGTTTCGAAGTGTTTGTCGTTCTATATTTTGTCATTCGACAATTTTGCCCCCACCCTAGAAAATCAATCTATTTAATATCGTCCAATAACTACATATTTTATTTGATTCTAATAAATCTGTGATTCGGTTTCATCAGTTTAACATTTTCATCTGTTCAAAAAAACAATTTAGTCAAGTTCACTGAATGGATCTAGTTATTTTTTTTAAATTTACCTTAAATAAAATATTTGTAGAGTTAAGCATTTTTCTATTTGATTGAACTAATGGTCCATCTTAATTGTAACACTCATATCAAAGGGGCGGGGGGGTAGTGAAGGTGGAGAGAGAGGAATTTTATATATATATATATATATATATATATATATATATATATATATATATATATATATAATAGGCGGGGGGTAGTGAATTCCTCTCTCTCCACCTTCACTACCCCCCGCCCCCTTGATATGAGTGTTGCAATAAAGATGGACCATTAGTTCAATCAAATAGAAAAATGCTTAACTCTACAAATATTCTATTTAAGGTAAATTAAAAAAAATAACTAGATCCATTCAGTGAACTTGACTAAATTGTTTTTTTGAACAGATGAAAATGTTAAACTGATGAAACCGGATCACAGATTTATTAGGATCAAATAAAATATGTAGTTATTGGACGGTATTAAATAGATTGATTTTCTATAAATAAACATTTTTAAAATCAATAATTTTAATAATGGAATGCAATAGGAAAAATTTGGTTCTATGAAAAATCTAGTTAATACAAATTTAAAAAAAATCAAATGGACGCGGTTAGTTAATATCATAATATTTAGCGGGAAAAAATAAAAATATGCTTCATACATACACGTGGAAATATTTTTTTAATTTTCGACGTGCTAAAAATGAAAACAAGGAAAAATCAAACATCTTATTTGAAATCGACGGTAATCGGCCGTCGCCATTTAACAACTCATTATTGAATAAACAAAAAAAAACAAAACGAACAAAAACAAAAAGAAAAAATCGAATGAGGTTGAATTCTAAACCGACAATTTCAATCCTTCAGAACATGAAATAGACTATAATTAACACCCTATCGTTCCATATAGAAATCAACATTATATGTTATTTAGATATACACTGCCAGCTAAAAGTTTTCGGACACTCCACATAATCGCAAAACTTTTGAGCGCTGGATAATTGCCAAATAATGTTAGAGTAATATAATTCATTTCATTTATTATTTCACGAAGATACTATAAAGATTTATATGATTAAGTAATTTCACAGAGCTTTATAGTATCTTCGTAAAATAATTATTATTCTACCATAAGTTTGCAATGATCCAAAGTGATATTAAGTTTTGCAGTTATCTGAAGTGTCCGAATACTTTTGACTGGTAGTGTATATTCGAATATATTAACGCAACCACATATTTCGAGTATTATATATATATATATATATATATATATATATATATATATATATATATATATATATATAAAGTATTATATAATATATACCGTCGTTAATAAAAGTATTATATAATATATACCGTCGCTTAAATGTTTGGATACACCAGTCGATATTTCTTGCTGCACTAAAAGTCACATAGCTTCGTAAAAAAAAAGATAACCAAATTTACCGAACGGCGTTTTGACGGGAATAAATTCAGCTGTATGTTGCTTTTCTGAAATATTTTTTTATCATTTTCTTTTCGACCCGGTACGCACTTTTATACGTGACTGATTTTCGGCTTTTTTTCGACCATCAAGAATTGAACGCATGACTTATGGAAAAAAAATTGTTACGTTTATCCATGATGAACTTAAACGGGGTAGCAGGAACTTCATTTGCGTTTTTTATAAAGTTTTGTACGATTTTTTTCGCAATGTTATTTCATTTTTTGCTAAAAAGACTAATTCTAGATAATGCAATGTAACTCAAGAACTAGAGGGCTTAAGAAGGCATGTCAAGAACGAAAAACGTCGCGTAAGCTTATACTGGATAGACTGGCATTTTTTAAAGAATTTTCCTGTGAGATTTTTCTCACAGGAAAATGCCTATTAATCCGATAGAATTGGAGTAAGACTGTATACACAAGCATTCTTTTATCAATTGCCTATAAAATAATAATAAATCGATATTGAGCAAATTTGATTGTTTTCGCATATTAATATTGGACTATTAATTTGATAAGGGGACGATGTATTTTTATTAATTTCGTATTATTTTCGTCACCTAACGGGTTACCGATCAGGTCACAATGGAATGATGATGGAGGAGATATCGAATTTGGGTCGAAAGCAGGTTAGGTGGGGTCGAGGCAACAGTTTGAGATTGAAAGCAGGTTAAGGAGGCCTGTGCTCTGCACGTTTCACTGAAACTGGGGGTCGAGAGAAGGTTTGGGAGGTCTAGCAGAGGCTACCCTGGGCCAAGAGGAGGTCTCTTCATGGCACTGGACTCGACAAATGAGGTTTCGTAGGTTCAACGGAGGCTGGCGGCTTATGTATTACAAAAGAAATGGGTCCTGCGAGGGTTCAGAGGAGGCTAAAAATTTCGACTCGGGATTTCACTGTGTGAACACCCATTTTCAAGTTGATTGTTTGGGAATTAAATTTAGAGAAACGGCTAAATCTATAGGGTTAGTATTTCACAGTTATACAGTATATATGTTTGAAGTAACATTTTCAATTGTTTCCAAGCATTTTATTCGAAATTGTATACGATATCTTATGTTGGGTCTTTTTTTCAAAACAATATTTTTCAATGTATGTATTGAAAATACATACGTGTATTTTTCTCAGACATTACTGGGCCGATCGACTTGCAATTTAGCACACATGTAGGGTACATGTCGGGCTACCGTCCAGTCCTCCATCTTTTTGATGGTTTTACAATGACTATTCGTCCGGGCAGAGAGAAGTGAAAATTTTATTGCAAAAAACGACGCCATTTCGTAAGTTTTTTCCAAAATATTTTATTAGAGGGCCAACTAAGAACCACATTCGTAAAGAATAGTATTTGAAAAAATCGTTTGTGTCAGAAGACAAGGACGGTCGCAATCACAGCGCCCGACGATTAAAACATTTCGCGCCATGACTTGCGTAATAATAAATATCATGTACAATTTCGAATACTTTGAAAAAATGTAAGACGTTGCTTTAAGAGGTTACCCCCACTTGCGAATTTGAAAAAAATCGATTTTTTTTATTGCATTTTTTTGAAGTATAAGTATCCGGGCCCATACTTCTGTATGGGCCCGGAATAGATGACTCTATGTAAGTTTACAAAAAAAATATTTTCTTCGTGTAAACTGAAATTGAAACTTTAAATGCGTTTTTCTCAAAATGGAATTTCTGAAGTCGGTGACCAAGATTACTCGAACACTAATGAACCGATCTTCTTGAAATTTTGCAGGCTTATTTAATACACAAAAATGTAGTCTTTAATCGTTCGATTTTGTTTCGAAAAAAATGGTCGTTTTATAGCCAAAAAACGGCCGTTTTTTTTCGTTAAAATCGAACCATTAACTTTGACCGTCCGCCATTTTGTGAAAAATGAATATTGTTTAAAATCCTTAGATTAAAGACTAGTTTATACTTATATTTGACTAAATCCATCCGCATTTTTTTTTTTCAGATGATCCACTTCGCCGCAATGTTGGTCACCGCAAACCGTGTATATAAAAACATTATTTCATTGACGGCAATTTGCCACTAAACAATGTAATATTTTTCAATAAAAGAATTACTGAAAGTTCTTCAAGATGTGTTCTTTGAGATGGTATATTGATCGATTAAAAAAGTTTTGTAGTTTTCTTTAAAAAAATTCATGAAAAGGCCTTTTTTTTGCGCTACAAGTGGGGGTAACGCCTTAAGCATGTATATATATATAACTGCAAAATACCAACACTGTAGATTCAAGGAGTTTCGGGACAATTTCCGATATGTTACTATTTGATTCGAATTTATACAGTAAATTCTTTGTCATATACTGAATGCACTCTCCAAATTTTAAATCGATCGTCTACACCGTTTCTATAAAGTTTACAATTGAAGAAATCCTTCAATTGTAATGCCTACGCGCATCGCTGAACGTCAGTTTTACGCACGAAATAGTGTGAAAAAATGTTTAAGATGTTATGAAAAACTGTCAAATCATTATGACTGTTCGTCTCCCTTTGTTAAAAAGTATTTCTTCAATTGTAAATTTTATGGAAACTATGGAAGTATACCACAAAGAATTTTCAGTATAAATTGGAATCAAATGGTAACATATCGTCAATTGTCCCGAAACTCCTTAACTGTTTCTGTAAATTCAAATCCCGAAAAATGACCTTGACAATGGGTGTTCCCACTAGAATACGGCTTCAAAAACCCGCCGGATTCTTTCAGCGTGGAAAGAGCATCGTTGGACACATGCATTATTCATTTTGTTGATCGCTTTCTCGTTGCTAATATGCTGACAGACAATAATGCATTCGACAAAATCGGCAACACGTGAACGGTGAAGGTTTTCCGTGCTCTCAATTTCCCATTCGCTCTCGATGTATCGACACGATATTGATGACATATAATGTCGTGTTCGTTGGATAGATTGGGTGATGTTTACACATCGAGATCGGATCTCCTTCGCACACACGCGCGCGCGCGCGCGCACACACACACACACACCTTAGTCTGGCTGAGTGGTTTGTCAAGTTATCGAAGCCTGGCCAATCTTCAACGCATGCGAGACAGCAACATCTGAACCAATATCGTCCCATCAGCGATCTCCGCCTATCCTTCGCGCTTTTCTTCGTAAATATCGGGCCATAATTCTCCGCTATGACGTCACCGATTTTCAGTGGACGCAGAGCTCTCACAACGATGTTTCGGCCCGCAAAATACCTACGCAAAATTACGATATTCATAGCGTTGTGATAACATGTTCTCAAGGTGAGTTTTCGGAAGATTATTTACCTTGTAACTGCCGGATAACAATCGTGATTGAAACGTGCAACGCTTGGATATATAGCGACGCCTATGTAGGCGGTTTTGTTCCCACGATATCGATGATTCGATGCCAAACGTGTCTCATATATCTCGTGAGCGTTGAATTGCAGTAGCTGAAGATTTCTCAAAAGTAGAGCACCGATTTCAATTTCCTCATCTGTCGTCTCTTCGATGACAATGTGCAAATAAATGGATGTACATATATTAGATGGCGACAATGTTTTTTTTTTCTCGTTATTCCATGAAAGCAAACTTTCCACGTGAAGACGAACTTGAAATTGACGAATAATTGTTCGCAGAAATTATTAGCGTAATCGAGCTCAAAATATCGTAGAGGAGAGAGGAATTAATGTTGCGGATGCTGACGAGGTTATTGAGTTTCAATAAAATTAGGACTACAAAGATGGTAATAAAGCAACCGAAAGAGCGTTTAGGCGGGACTCGCCACTGCGGCGAGTACCAAAAATCGATTTTTTTTGCATAATCTTAAAGTATGCATATTCAATAATAGGTGAAAAAATGTTCATGTTAAAATATTGAAAATTGACCAGGCTACAGACGCTTTAGGGAGAGCAGGTAACGCAACGATTTACCTATACTAAAACGTTTAATCTCGTTTTTCTTGAAACGACTTTCCTCGACTTGGCCGGAATCATAACTCTAGCAAAAATTGTCCGATTTACAATTTAAAAAAAACCAACATTTCCGTAACTGCAGTAGCTATCGTTGTACGTGGCTGTTTTTTTAAAAGGGATAACACCACTCTAGGATTTTGGAAAATCTTTTTTTTTTTGCTAAAAAAATACTTTGAGGTCATAAAAACATTAGGCAATTGGTCCTGTGGCGAATTTTTTTTTCAAGGCTCAATTATCGATTTTGATAATTGATAATTGCCGCCGGAACAACCCAGGCGGCAACGGTCTCTGAAGCAAGTGTCGTACAGCCTCGATTTTTGAATATGTAAAACTAATTTTTTTTTCTGAAGTTAAAAGATGTTAAAATATGTACACATAATGTTGATTATGTAGAATAAACAGTTTCATCAGAAAAAAATCTTGAAAATTCGCTTATTTTTGGCTGCCAAGAGGGATCTTCTCCCTTAAGCGTAATACTAATACTTCCACTCCAAAATCATAGAACAATAAACAGAAAATGAAAGATTCGTAAACAAAATAATTGTCGTTAAGAAGTATCTTACAGAAACAATTCGATAATTAAAAAAAATGTCATGAAATGAAATTTGTTCCTTTGTGGATCTGTGTCACGTAATTCATGCAATTCCATTGCTGCCGACAAGCAATGCATTTTATCGCATAATTGACTTTTTCGTTATTATTACATATTTGTCGTTCATTACCGTCAGCTTTTGAGGGTTCGTTGAAAAATCGTACTTTTTGCAGTCCCTTAAGAAGGAACAGCGCCATGAGGGTTCTCTCGAGGAAATCCTTGGCTGATCTTCTACTGGCTAACGTTACCAGATCGTAAGCCCTCACGTCCACTTTGATCTCATTCTTTTCCCTCTCAGTATTCTCTGTGTGTCCTTCGTTGCGAAGCGCAGCGTTTTCTTTGAGCTTCTTTTTCCTGAGACGACGCTTAGCAGCCTTGCTTAAACTTCCTTCTGCTTCTACATTTATTTCCGTCTCTAAAGCACCCACATTCCTTTTCTCGTCGATCCGGGACTTTGATCCGATTGAATGAAATTTTTGCTCTCTCAACGTATTGCAAATTTGACGACAATTCTCGTGGCCCTCTTGCGTTACCATTCTAAGAGCGAGTGTACTTAGAATACTCATTCCTGAACCTGCAAATGCGATACGAAATTTGTCCGGATTGGTTGTTTCATTTCTGAATGAAAACATGTTAAATAGCCTTAAATCGGCAAAAGTAAACAAAGCCGAATGGAGGAGAGCACTGGCTTGTCAATTGTTCAATCGACCAATTCTATCAATCTACAAGTACAGATGAACTGGACTAAAATGAACAGTTTATGGAATCTCGTGGAAAGCAAGACCTAACTTTCCTTCACAAGCCTAATTTACGTGTTTCCTTTACGACAAATTCGAGCTTACCTACGAGGAGCGCGAGTACTTTGCACTCGTATTTGTGATAAGTAGCGAGGGCTTGATCTCTGCATCTTCTTCCACAAAAAGCTACACTGCTGCACACATGGCAACCGACAGGAGCTCGGAGTCTACGAGAATAGAAGATAAAATGTTAAACAGATGGGTAAAATATAAAATTATAATGTGCAAGACATTACGGAAGGGTTTTGCGGAAACATGTCCGAGGACAAAATATTCCCATCGATTTTTGGGTCGTGGATGTTGACATGGGGATAGAGCGTAAATAGACCTCTCTACTCTTAGGTATACATGCGAGAGACTTTCGCGAGCTGCTTTCCTTGTTGGGGTAGTCACATCACGAATTCACTATCTCGATGTATCCAGCTACAGGGTCTTTATCCCTTCACTAGTCTCGAACTGATTACGAACTCATCATTGTCGTAATGCAGTTTCTCATACGGGTTATTCCGCAAATAGCTCGGCTATTTCATTTCTCTAAAATTTTTCAAGTATTGCTTAAGAATTCCTCTCTGGAAACTTAAAAAAAAACGTTCTTTTTGCATATTGTTATAGTGTGAAGTTTCCCCCCGAACTTCTAACCCCGAAATTCTAAAAATTGACAAACAGCTATTTTAGTGGAACAGTGTGCGTCGGGTTAAGGATGATTTGCATGTAACGAAAGCGGACATCAAAACACAAGGACACTCAAAAGAGGCCCGAACTGCCCGCAGATTGCATAGATTAGGTGTGCAACACGATCTCGATGATGAGGAAGGACACTTATGTGGTGCCGGAATCGCTGACTAGCGGTAAGACGACAATTTTTCACAAGATCGTGTAAAATATGTACCAAAACTTTGAACGCGATTATCTCGAAACTACATATCTTGGCACAGCCGGATTGATATATTGAGTAACTTTCACACTATTGACTTGAATTTGCAGAGTTAGCGTTCAAACAGTAGTCATTTTCGGTTCATGATCGCATTTTTTAATTGGATGAACCATTTGTTAATAACAATGATTTCAGTGTTCTTTGGAGAAGCTGTCAATTTTCGTATTTTTCGAAATTTTGAAAAGTGGATCGTGAACCCATAGGCAGTTGGATATACCCATATAGGGTCGCCTGTCGTAACAAAAATGCCAGTATTCAGCCATTAAACGGTTTGCTGATAATCGGCCAATAATTCGTCGACCAGCATTGGGGTACTGTAGGCGGATGAACGGCTTGCCAGATCTATGCCAGGCATTCGTGGGCCAATACTATCGCACCGATAATATGACGATCAGCATTGGGGTATCGTAGGCGGATGAACGGCTTGCCAGATCTATGCCAGCCATTGGTGGGCCAATACCATCGCACCGATAATATGGCGATTAGCATTGGGGTATCGTAGGCGGATGAACGGCTTGCTAGATCTATTCCAGCCATTGATGGTTTATTTTTGGGCGTTTTGCAAATGCAGGTCGTTAAACTCTAACACGTGAAAACAAGGGATAAGGTTTCGAAAAGCATATCCCACTGATGAAGCTGAAATTTTGCACCGACCTTCTTTTCAATATTTTAAGAGAACCTTTAAAAGGATATTGGCGACTAGCAATAGTTTTCGATATATCGTATATTGAAAGTTATTTATTGTACTGCGCTTCTACTATATTAAATAAACACAAATAAACCCATCCCACATGGCAAGTGATAAGCATATACGGGCGAGCACTGTTTGCCAGGAAGCAGCGCGGCCGGAGTACTGGGGGGTATCTATCGGATATATAGATATACTCGTATGGCGTGAAATAATAAACTTTTCAATGCGATGTATCGAAAACTATTGCTAGTCATCAAAAATCCGTTAACGGTTTCTCTTAGGATAATGAGAGGAAGTTCGGTGCAAAATTTCAGCTCGATCAGAGGAGTATGCTTTTCGGAACTTCACCCAAAACGAACGAGTTATTTTTACAGCCTAAATGGACCAAAAAAATTGTCGGTAAACTATAATGTCACGAATAAAATTATTGGCATCAAAGTAAGAAACGAACAAACGATGGATTCTGTAAGTGTTAGAATGGCTAAGTGGGTAGAGCGCTCGACACTAGAACGAAAGGCGCAGGTTCGATCCCGATGAAAGGTAAAAACTTGAACAATGCAGAAAGCGTTTTTAATGCAATTATTCTATGTACATGGACATAAGTAAAGCAGAAGAAAACAAAAAAGATACTACTAGAATTTTTATATTCATAATTTGTCAATTTTTTGTTTTTCATTTCCGGCAGAAGATCCGGCAGCTGTTGCTGGGCCAATATGGGCGTATGATAGTTGGCCCAGGCTTGGCAGCCATTCATGGTTTACCATTACCAACCATGCATGGTGCGGATCTGGCCCGTTTGTATAGCCATTCCCGCGCCATCGTTTGTTCTCTGGCAACCAGTCGTGGGCCATTACTGTGCCGATTGTAAAACCCTATTTGGGATATTTGAAAAAAAAATTGTTTGTCTTTCAGAATACATTTGAAACTGGTAGAGATCCCGCCGTTTCGGGCCTCGTCGCTGGAGGACTGCAACGCCAACTGCCGCACCACGAACACTTGGGAAGATTTTCTTCGTAAAAAATTTCATTGCAACAACAAACATGTGTACAACATGCTGGGAAAAAATTAATCTATTCCAACCAATGTGTTACTAGAAAAAAATTTATCATTCTGACCTTTCAAATTGGGCTTCCAGAGAGGGATACCCCGTTAAGACGATAGTAATATAATATTTTTAATCCTCAGCCATTTTTCATATCTCGCTGTGATAGCTGCGGAAACAATTATTTTTACAATTAAGGGGCCAGTCCACTTTGAAAATGAAAAAAATTGAAGGCAAGCAAGACTTGAAGAAATCGAAGATGGTGAGCAATCAGAAGGGATTTTGTACGGTGCAGGAATTGCCGATTGAGTTTAGGTAAGATTTTTTCATAGTATAAACTTCAAATGCGTTTTTCTCGAAACAACGTTTTAAAATTCTAGGTCCATCGTATCTCTAAAACTAATAAACCGATTCCCTTGAAATTTGAACCACGTATTGTAAACATGATTCGCAACAAGATGACCCTCGATGGTTTTAAAATGTTGATTTTTACTCTTTTTTTTGTGAAAAACTGCGGAAAAACGCGTTTTTTTTTCACTTTTTTCGTTTTTCATGTGCCATTTTTTTGTGTTTTGATAACACTTTATATCCAAGGGTCATTTTGTAGCTGGTATCATACTGAATCTAATAGGCTTTGATTTTTTTGTTTCAGACAAGCCGTTGTCGAGTTGTGATGGAGCTACCTAGCCCACCTATTTTTGAGGCGTTACGTTAAACTATAGTTTTTGTAATTAAAAATGAATAAAAATAAATTAATTTTTTAAAATAAATTTCAAGACTTTATTTATCAAGCCCAACAACTTTTATATTCATATCTTTTATAACCCTTCGTGGGTAACGTCATTTTGAGTACCCATAAACGGTAACGTCGGGTCACTCGTGTCCGATGCTTAAAAAAGTGCTTTAAAATGCTTTGAAAAATCTGAAGAAATTCATGGTGACTTAATAACTATCCTAGAATACAAATAATTCACCATATTGCCGATTTTTTTATTCTGTATAATAAAAGAAACAAACGAAAACGTGTAAAATGCTTTTTTTTTCAAATAGCCATAATGTTTTATAAAATTAATATTTTTTGATGATCCAAGCGGGAAATGAAAGCTTCAGAGTTGTACTTCGACAAAAAAACTTGAATGGCCGTACGAATGAATGGAATGCTTAAGTTTTGAGCATGAAAAATCGGTTTTTTCAAAATGCGTAAATGTACGAAATTTATAATAAAGTAGACATTTTCATATTTTTCAATCAATTTATTCATGAAAATAATATTTATTTTTAGTTTTATGATTTTTACATGAATTGTTATGAAAAAAAATTAAGTAGAAAAATATAAGATATTGGCTTAAAATTAGACGCAATCGATGCATATTTCGTATCTGTGTTCTTCGCAGACAGGCGTGCGACACTTGCTACAGCACAACGCGATCAATCTCGGTGGGTGTTCGTTGTGACATGTTTCTTATTGTGTTGCTTCCTAAATAATGAAACCCAAATTTTCATCAATATATTTCACATAAAATTTTCAACACGTGTTTACATTCAAGAGTTAGATTAGAACACTCAATTTTCGTAATCACTAACAATTTACGTTTAAGAAGTACATTTGAATGCTCAATTTTCGTAAACACGTGTTTACGTTCAAGAATTACATTTGAATGCTCAATTTTCGTAAGCACGTGTGTACGTTCAAGAGTTACATTTGAATGCTCAATTTTCGTAAACACATGTTTACGTTCAAGAATTACATTTGAATGCTCAATTTTCGTTTTATTTTATAAATCCTTTTGTAAGAACACACTTTTCTAATAAAAAAATTGCAAAAAGCCGAAAAAACCAAATTTCTTACCTTGCACTTTTCGCACTCGTATACGGTAACGTCGGGTCACTCGTGCCGTCTTGAAAATATATCTGATTCTCACGACTGCTGGTAAGGGACTGCGGCGTCGGCACTTGTCCTCAAAATCCTCAAAAAAAAAATCGCGAATATAGCCTTTTTTCGTGGCTCCAAAGTGGACTGGCCCCTTAATAAAAAAAAGTAGAGAACGGATTTACAACTAGAATAGTCATGAAAAAATAGTACACGATTGAAACGTGCATACGTAACTTTGCCATGAGTATTTGTTCATATCAAATAATATGTACCGTTGCCACCCTATCTCCATCTTATAAACGTGAAATCGTACCTTCCATCTGTACCTTTCTTATGGCAGCATCTCATAATTCATCCTCATTACCATTTCGTTCCCGTAACAGTCATCTAAACTCAATCTGCTTTTTCTTCTTCTTTTTTCTTAACTGTCATCTCCTTCATCCGCCTGGCATCACTGTGATATTACTCCGACTTCTGAAGGTCCTCTTCCATTCGGCTTCATTCCTTCTTACTCCTATCTAATTAGTTTATCTCCAGACTCTGAAATATCCAGCCGTGCCTCCTTACGTCACGTGCAACATCCATACTGATCAGACGTGCACTTTCTCAATGTCATCTTGAGTATTCATTAAGGTGGGAGATACCTTTAGGCGAGGAAAAAATTGCTGATTTTCACGATTTTATTTTAAAAGGAAAGATTCCTTCACCATTTTTGAAACTTAGGGTATGTTTTATTACTACTTTTGGATGTTCCATGGTATTTTGTTTTACTTAGTAATCTTTATAAATGGCGGAGGTATGGCGCGGTCTTTTAAACGGGTTGCGGCGGATTTTCCAGACGCCGTGACACGTAGCATCGGAGGGATTAATCTGAGGAAAACCAACGAGGATTTTTCTTTCATTAACACTCATACGCAGAATATGCAACAAGAAAAAGTAAGAAATGTTGAAAATCAATGACATATCACGCTTCGAAACAAAACGATTGAATTTTCAAAAAAAAGTGGCTACATTTTTCAATAAAAAAAAAGACTTTTTGTTTTCAAAAACATTCAGGGTCATGTTTAGACAATAAGATTAGAAAGACTTTTACAATATTTCATAGGAATCGGTCAATTCGTTTTTTAACTATACGTCACGTCAGTTTTCATAATACAGTTTAGAAGACCGTGCCATACTTTCGCCATTTTGAAAGATTAATCATTTTTCAAATACCATGTAACAGCCAGAAGTAGTAATAAAACCTAGCCGAACAAGGACCATCACTTAAGGGGTCTTATCACTTTACGCGCTAAAAAAGACGATTTTCATGAATTTTTTTGATAGGTTTATATTATAGATATTGATATAAAAGTTGTTACACTTAATAAATACACTTTCGAAATACATTTAAAAAAAATATTTATTTAAGTCACTATTTATAGACGAAAATAGTAGTTAAAAAAATGTCTTAAAAAAATTGTAGCCCTGCGCTGTTGATGAAATCTCGGAGATGGATCATCCGAAACAAAAAAATTAAACGGTTTTAGATTCAGTATATTAATGGCTATAGCGCATATCGTACACGATTTTTAATATATGCAAAAATAAGAAAATGGCGGCCATTTTTCGAAAAAACAAACAAGAACGTGTTTTTTTTCACCGTTGTTGGCAAAAAATAGTAAATATCAATTTTTTTAAAAATCCGTGATACGCGCTATAACTATAGTTGTAAAGAATATGTGGTTAAAATTTCATAAGAATCGGTTCAGTAGTTACGAAGATTTTATCAACAAGCCGTCGAAAAACGTTCTTTCGAGAAAAACGTGCTTAAAGTTCGTTTGGGTTACACAAATATATACAAAATTTTAAAAGAATGTATTTCGAAAGTGTATTTATTAAGTGTAACAACTTTTGTATCAATATCTGTAATATAAACCTATCAAAAAAATTAATCAAAATGGCCTTTTTTCGCGTCTAAAGTGAGAAGACCCCTTAAGTATCCGCCTTTGATTTTGTTGAAACTCATATACGTGATGAAGCATTGAAAACTATTAGACACGTACGTTTTATCATCGGCGGAAAAACGGTCTCAAGGGGGGAAACGACCCCTCAAAGAAAGGAGTGTCAGCCCTTAATTTAATTTGTATTCAATACTTCCATAGTGGACTTTTCATCGTTTTACATGAGAAGAATTTGGGTTTTTGTTTCATTCAGATCGGTGGACTGCTTGTGGGTGAAACTGCGAAACCACACCTCGTCGCACCTTTCTTTGAGGGGTGGCTTCCTCCCTTAAAACCGTTTTTCCGCCGATGATAAAAAGTACGTGTTTCATAGTTTTCAATGCTTCATCACATATATGAGTTTGAAAAAAAAATAAAGGCGGATACTTAAGGGGTCTTCTCACAATTATCTGACGATTTTCTAGGCAAATTTTTGAAAGTGAAAATTTTCGTCAGATAATTGTTAATAACAAATGAACTATGCAATATAAAAAAATCCTACGTACTTCCATAGACAATGTATTTTTCAAGATATATTCAACATTTCAAGTGAATCGTTTGAAAATTGTCTGAGTTATGTTTCCGGTCAACTAAAAAAATGCAGTTTTGAGATAAACGCTGCGCAGCCGCCATTTTGGAATTAATCGCTTAAAAAAAATTATTGTATACAGTCAATGATACGTGTAATAAACACCCTTTTTTGTAATCTCGTTTTTTTTTTAGTTTTTCTGAAAAAAAATTCTCAAAAAGCCTATTTTTTCGGCCTTTAGAGTGGCCTAACCCCTTAAGTGATGTTTGTTTATTTTTTTTTATGTATTCCTCAGAGGTACAGAGTCCTTCCCCTTTTACCATTCCCTCCTTTATTCCTTCCATTCCTTCCGACATTCACAATCCTTCCAGAGTTCTCTACATTCCTTCCAGAGTTTCGACCGCAGCCACACTTTCCTAATGCACTTTCCTGTATCGCATTTGCACGAAGGAAACTGCGGAAAACCTGAGCCGATACAGGCGGCTATGTTTGGCTGAGTTTCAGTTGTATTACCATCAGAAACTCAGACAAACTGCCTCCCACTCAGAGGTTGACGCGCAAACCAGTGCACGAGCAAACGGTCACCGCTCCAAGTATTGGCAGCCTCCAATGCTGCTTAACTTCAGTGACCGCAGAGCCCGCACACCGACCGCGCGCCCATCTCTGTCGGTCTCAAAAATGGTGAAGAAATCTTTGCTTTACATAAAATCATGAAAATCGGCAAATTTTTTCCTCGTCTAAAGGTAACTTCCCCGAAGCATCTATCTTTGAACTCAGGTTTTGCGATCTTTCCAACCCGCTTTTATCATCACAATCACCTGAATAGAGTAATTCTTAAATATCGAGGAAGCGTAATGCCTCGGGTGGTCACACGGCTTAGTATAGTCAAGTCACATAAATCAAAGGAGGGACTAAGAGATTTCCCGCAAATTAGGCGATTACTCGGTTATTCCAGTTGGCACGAATCGCAGACCCGAATACAACAATACATACAGCCTGAATTTAATCCCTTAAAGCAGCGTTGGTACAGTCAATGTTGCACTGGTTTGAACCTCAGTATTCAAAGGTTTGGAATGGTTTGAACCTCAGTATTCAAAGGAGGAAGCTTCTAATGCCATATGGATTATCCACGATCGGCAGAATGAAGCTTTAAGATTTATATTGATTAAGCATCTCTCTGAAGTACCATACCGAGTGACGCAACAACTATTAGCAGTAGGAATATTTTCTAACCTATCCGACTAAGGAGAAGCCTTTTTCTACAAAACTTGCATACTTCGAAGGGGGTCATCGAGTGTTGGCTATGAGGTTCATCCAGGTGGAGGCGCTTCGGAAATTTCAAGGTCACCGCCAATTTGTTAAACGGGACCATTTTTTTCAGAATTTCATGAAGGAACAGGAAATAAGTTATCGCACCATATTTCAAGATGATCGATCAAGATTTAGTATAAAAAACAGATAAAGGAGAAATTTAAACGTGTTTAGCCTAGGAGAGGTTAGAAAAAGGTGCAAACCCTTACTGCTGTGAAGGCTGATCAAGGTGATAGCCACCACTTTCAATGCACGCTTGCAATCTGATTCGCATTGATTGTATTGCCTTATTAATCACGTCAGTCTGTTTTCACCAACAGGATCGAATTGCGGTTTCAATAGTTTAATCCTAAGCTTAAAGCCCTATATACGCGGGAAATTTCAAAATTATTCATTTTTTTTAAATTTTTCATTCCATTAGTCTGAACGGTTAGGAATATTTTAAGCTTTACAGAATTGAAAAATTCCAAAATAAGGTAAGATTGCATTTATAATAAATACCGCGCGGCGTGCCCGACCGCCAACTTTAAGGCGCTCCTCTAGTTTCTCGGCTGTTTTTTTACGGCTTTTTCAATAATTTTTTACGGGCAAAGCATCGAAATAATCAATCTCATTGTTTTTGCGTAATCTTTATTAACATTTAAATAAGCTTTACACATTTTTTTAAGTCAAAATATATAATAGAATAAAAGTTATAGTGACCGACAGGTAGACATCAAGTAAAAGAGGTGCTTGCCGGTGACCAAGATTGCGGCTGTTCTGCTTATCTGAAATCAAAAAACCAAACGGCATTTTAATCTTCATATTTAAGACTAGCGATTGAACTAGAGTGAATTCTAAATTACAAAAATTGACTTTTTTATACACTTTTGAAAATTACATTCTATTTTTTACTCATTTTTTCTTAAGTTTTTCGCTCGTACCAAAAAAACTATCGAAGCAATCATCATAATCCTAGTTCAATCGCTGGCTTATAACATATTAAAGATGCTGTATAAATTTGAACAAGATCGGTGCAGTAGTTTCTGAAATATCGTGGTCACCGTTTCGAAAAATGGTGTTTCGAGAAAAACGCGTTTGAAAGTTCGCGCATGTGATTTATACTAAAAATTTCATCTCGCCGTTAATCTGCTATGCCTGGACCATACAATAGGCCTTCCTCTTCTTCTTGGAAGTCACGCAGAGCTGCCCCGTCTTCCCTTTTCGCGATTCGGGCCTGTTTTACAACATCACTCGTGCGCCTTTCTGAACGGTCGATCCGAGAGCTATCACGCTGTTGAACATATCCTTTAGCTTGTGGGCCGATTTTCACTTCCATGGTTTCCAAGGTCTTCAGGATAGATTTGAATCCTTCGTTTGAAGATTATGACAGCGAGAAACGTGGCGATTTCAACCACTTTTGGCCCAGAATGGAGGTGCTTCGGAGCAAAAGTCCAGATTAACGAATTGAGCGACTCGTTATTATTTTGAGTTTCCGCTCCCAGGCATCTGCTTAACAATTCTTCTTTGGATAAATCCTCATAAATTGGCTTTATAACTTTTTGAACTGCTTCAGAAAGAGGCGGTTTATTGTGTTTGAATTGCTCAGCCTCTCCGAGAAACTCAGCTCTGCGCCATTTGCACCAACTAGATTCGCCGTAACTTGCGAACCACTTCGAATATCGAAAAATCCTTTGGCACACATTTTCTACACATGTTGTAGATGTGATTTATGAAAAAAAAAATCGATTTTTTCGACCCGAGAAACTAGAGGACCGCGTTAAAGCCGTTTTTCCATGATTCTCTTTTTTTGAACCTTGTGAAAGTTCTAACTCTTGAACGAAGGTTTAGATCGCTTTGAAATTTTTACAACATATTCTTAGTATCATCACCTATCGTGTGATCCAAAGAAACAAAAATTTCAATGACACAATAAAATGTAAAAAATAAAATACCTACAGAAAATTGAGTACACAAATTTTAGGTTTCGAATTTTTATTATAATTATTAAAAAATAATATCGTTGGTTCACACTAAAGATACATTCATTATGCAATTATAAATATGATTATTTTTTTTCAGACACCCACATCGATGCCGAGAACTTTCACCATCAACGCGCGCGCAAAAAAAAATTCATTACTTTATTATGTTATATCTCCGCCATTTGTTAATATTTTTTTTTACATAACTTAACCATGTGCATCAATGATCTGTAAAAAAATGTTGTCAACATATGCGTCATTTTTTTAACCGCGTCTAGAAAAGTACCTTCGAAAATCGGCCAAATCGCGTATATAAGACCTTAAGGAAAGTTTCTGCCTTGGTGGGCCGAAAAAATGTTCGATTTTTCACCAATTTTTTATGCGAAAAATATTAAATATAGAATGTTGATATTTGGTATGTTTACTAAGCGGTCTTTATTGAACATGATTATATCTTTTAAAGTTTGACAAAACGTGGTAGTGGGAGTGGGAGGAGCCACGTATGTCGGTGCGCCGGCGACGATATTCTTCGCTTGCGGAAGTGCTCCCACACGCCCTAGATGAGTAATCGTTACGAAATTTGGCAGGTGTACAACAAACGTCTTCATTAGTCGAACTAGAATTATCCAAAAAATTCAAACGATTTTATTTTATGAACAAAAAACTGCAAACATTATTGATAACAAACTAAACTTCCCTTTCGATAGCCCACAATTTTTTTATTTTTCAATTTTTCTTCTTGATTCTAGTTCGACGTATACAAAATATTGTACAAAGTGAAAATATGTTTGATTTTTTTTGCTTCAGATCACCTGTCCGGGACTTTCGCAAGCGAAGAATGTCATCGCCTGCGCACCGACATACGTGGCTCCTCCCACTCCCATCACCATGTTTTGTCAAACTTGAGAAAATATTTTGATGTTCAATAAAGACCGCTTAGTCAACACACCAAATATCAACATTCTATATTTAATACTTTTCGCATAAAAAATTGGTGAAACATCGAACATTTTTTGGCCCAACAAGGCAGAAACTTCCCTTAATCCAGTCGTTCGGTTTTGTTTACATTGTTCGCAACTAAGAATCTTACCAACTTGTTTTGGAAAGCAGTGAGAAGTTTGTGATTCCCATAAAAAATGTGTGTTCTTTTCAATGAAAAGTACTACAACCGCATTTCCTTCTGTCAGTACAGAATTAAATATTTCGCAATATGTTTTTTTTATCAAAAGCAAGTTGATATCATCTTAATTTACGGAGAACGTCACAAAAATGCAACGCAATAATGCGAATTACATTGCAAGCGTACATTGAAAGTGCTAGCCATGACTTTGAGCACCTTTCATTTGATTAAGTGCAGTGTCGTTTTTAAAATCGATTTTAGTCTAAAAACATTGAAATTTCTTTTTGGTCGAATTTTTATATTAAATCTTGATCGATCATCCTGAAGTTTGGCGTGTGAACCTATTTTTAGTTTCTTAATAAAATTCTGAAAAAATAGTAGTGCCTTTAAAAAAAATGAAGGTGACTTTGAAATCTCTATAGAACTTCCACCTGGATGAACCTCGTCGCCACGGCTCGATGACCCCCTTTGAGCCATGCAACTTTAGCAGGCAAAGTGTTCGCCTAAGTATGATAGGTTAGAAAATATTTCCGCTGCCAATAGTTGTTACCTCACCATTGTATATACCAAGTATAGTAAAATTTATAGTAAAGCTCGGCCATTCACGGGGTTTACACATTTCGTTTAAATCTACGTGAAATAAATTCTACATGAATGAAGTCTACATGAAATAAATTCTACGCTCTGTTGAATTCGGCAAGGTCTTAGTCGATGCAAAATCGTTTGAGGGTCACGAATTTTTCACTCCCATGCTTTAGTGACCTTTGTTTAGCCCGACGGAGCGATTTTTGGCTCAAAACCGTCAAGAAATTTAAGCTTCGCTCGAGTTGTGACTGGAAAATTTGTGACTCGAGTTGTGACCAGCGGAAGATTTTGCATTGATGAAGGTGTTGTCGAACCGATCAGATCTATAAGAATTGAAATTAGTTCCAATCGATAGGACTGAAAAATGGAAATTGGTGCAGTAGCCTTCATAGGTGGCAGACTAGACAGGCAATTTCTGAAAATATGGTTGAAACATTTTAAACATCAAGAGATCGAAATATTTGAATTTGTTTTTCAAATATGTGTCTTAAATTTTTTATTTCAATGAAATAATTTTCAATCAATCAAGCCATAATTTGAAAATAAATTTTTTAATTGGTCTAATTCATTTACATATATTTTGTGCGTAAATTTCAGTAAAAATCTCAAATACAAATATCAAGATCTTTTGATAGATCTGCATGCATATTATATATCCGAGCTATCATTGTCTTTGTTGCGAAAAATGCGGTGTTCATTAACCTAATGGAAAAGTGTTGCTGACGGTTACGTCGATTTATGTGCCAGTTACAATTTTGATTCTTAATACATTTCTATTCTTCAGTCGGAGTTATAAATACATTTTCGATTATACGTAGGAAGTTTTTTCTGCTAACGTAATCAAAAATATAAAATGTAGCGATGAAATTTCGTGAAACAATTCAGAGAGTCTTGGAGTACAACGTTGCCGAAAGTTTTTTCATTAGGATAATGCCCCATCAGAGTAAGATGTTCGGCTGTTATACGGAATTCTAGCAAGCCACGCTTCTTGTCATTTCTCGATAAAAGGAAATTTGAATATTTCTGTGCTCGAGGAAGAATTCGGGGACCTTGCTAAACAAATATTCACTGAGACTTGCTCTCTCTCTCTCCCTCTGGTTCTTGGGATGAAATTCCACGAAATTTTTATGAGAAATACTGCAGGGTAATGAAACTAGGATAAAAGTAATAGGCAAGGGCTGCGATGTAGTCACCCCTTGCATTTTCTCACCCTCACACTCAAAGACCCTGTGTCCTTTAACGAATGAAAAATATCTGACATGCTTCCTGAAAACAGCGAAAAAGCATTTCACTTTCATTTTCTTTTGTAATTTTCGAACGTTCTGGCGGAGGTTCTTTCTATCGCTCCTTCGTCTTCATTTTATTTTTCTCTGTTCCTTTTTTTGTATCAAGATGTTGCTCGGGTGCTAAAGCGGAGAACAAAAACGGAGTGATGAACTCGTACAACGTATCGAATTCCCGAATAGTTGAAGGGCAAAAAAATTTTCGGGGTATGTACATCGAGATTGCAACTTCAATTTCGAGGCGTTGCCGAAAAATGTCCGGTTCGGAATTACACAGGTGCTTTTAACATCATCTCTAGTGCAAGTTTTTTTTTATGGAAAATGTGATGGAAGCGATGAGGAGAGGATGTTTTTCTCGTGGCAATTTGCGTGAATCCCATTTTAAACCGAAGTAAAACAAATGCGGAATGTTGTATTGTAGTTATACAAATGAAAACAGTCATAAACAATTATTCAGGTAACACGAATAAGAAGAAATGTGAAAGCGGTAGAGATGAACCATCATTACATACCAATCAGACGAAAAAAAGGATTTTATTGAGTGGTAGGTCGAAACTTTTTTATTTGTCGGCAAAAGTCCTAACGTTTTACGTGGAATGATTTATAGATACCTACGTAATAACAATAATTATGCAGAAGTTCGGCAGGAAGCTGATTGATACAATATTAATAAGTTTCCCACCAATAATAATTAAGCAAAAGATCGGCGGGAAATTACCTAATGAATGTTATATTAATTAGTTTGGCACCGATCTTTCGCTTAATTTTTATTGCTAGACCTACCTTCGCAAGCAATGCTGACAATGAGTGCCGTACAATTCCGGAAGGAGGCAGGACGCCAACGGAGCTTCAGATGCCAAAACGTCGCCTGGAAGTATTTCATTGGCGGCAACAGCGTGCTTACCGGCATCCTCGGTTTCGTGAATATCAACGAGACTCGAGGCACCCGATAATTCTCTCCGAGAGCTCGGCTGTCCTGTTAATTGCGGCGAAATAGCTACAATCACAGTTAAATTTTGCATTAATGAAAACGAAGCGAAGAAAATAATTGAACATAAATATATAGATAACGCGAACGTTCATTGAACTTCATGATCTCATCTTCAGAATTAACTTAAAAGTTTAAGGGGTTGGGCTATCGTGACAATATCAAGACTCTCGTTCGTCGCTTGAGGCAACTCAAAATGACAAGGAAGGTTCAACATACGATGCAGAAATCGCGGATTGAAGGTAAACTTATGATTACAACGATAGAAAGGCTAGTAAAACTTTAAACGCGTTTTTTTCGAAACTATGTTTTTGAAAAGGGTGTACACGATTCCTCGACATCTGATAAACGGATTGACTTTAAATTTGGTACACTTATTCAGTGTAATAGTAGTTTAGTCGTGACAACGTTTTTCTTCTTAACATTTTTTTCCATCAGTTATTAACAATAATTATGTCAATGTTCTTCGAAAAAACGAGAAAAAAGTTCGAACCTTCTTCTTGAGGGTTGAAAGACGATAAAAAAAGCTTGGTCAAGTCTTAGCCAATATTATCTATTTGAATCTTCTTTGATTATTCATATTTTTAATGAAATTTGATACACAGCTTTGTAATGTACATACGAGTAATTGTCCAAACGATTTTTTAATCATCTTACTTGTGTCTTTAAAATTAATTGTTTTAAATAACCCTGATTTTCAGGTCGTCACAGTGATTAACCCCTTCAGTAAAACTTTCAAATAGAAAGTCATTGAAATGATAAACTATTTATCGTTAGTTCCTCGGAACAATTCACAATATTTCACGATGTTTCCAATTCTTAAAAATGTTCTCCCAAGTTCTCACATAGGCTATAATTGTTTCGCGTTTTTAAAGTCAAATTTCATATTATATGAAAAGTGAACCGCTGAAACAATAAAGTTAGTTGCATATGAAATATTAAAAAATAACGATTAGATAACGTAGATAAATGAAGAAAAAAAAAACGTTGAGAGAGGATTTAATATGTACAGAAATTTTTGTTCTTCTTTCAACTACTATGCAAGATTTTTTTTTTCTTTCAAGCATATTATAATTCTTTTAAATATACGTCGGATGAAACGCGGGCTTTGTGATAATTGAGTGAAAAGGGCCAGCTGGCTTCTCATTGCATTAACTTTTACTCTAAGCCGTCCTGTGCGACCAGCTCACCGTGACTTCAATGAGAATCGATGATGTGATGGTAATGTCCAATTCGGGCTTGCCGAGTGCATGTGCTCTAATAGGACGTCGATCTTTTGACAGAAAAGGGATGACAGAAAGGGGGACAGAAAGGGATCGCGGTGAAAACGCTACAAGGGTGCAAGAGAAGAACTAAAACCGCCCTGTTGTGACATTCCTCACAGCGTACGAAATTGCAATGTGTAGGAGAAAAAATAACAATGGGAAGTGGTTCATATCAGATTCGTTTCGATACGAAAAGCCGATTAGACCACTAGACTCCTTTCTTACAACTGATTTCTATAGAGACGAAGTTGTTTTTCCGATGAACTTGGAGTTTCAATGCTCTTTTCTCTCGGCTTTGTACGTCAATTCTCACTAACTTCATTCCCCAACTTTTTCTGCCGACAGAAAGTATTGTAATAACAGAATAAGGGTTTGATGCGAGGAGTGTATGTGAAACTCAAGCGCAATTCGTCTAGTTATATTCACGCTGTAGTCTTCATAATATTAGCGCAACGAGGCTGACGATTTTCGGAATCGGTTAGGGAAATAGACAAGTGACAGTGTAACTTCGTTTCGACCATATTTTAATGCAGTGCGTTCGCCTTATCTTTTCGCTCTCTAATTATTTGCTCTTCTCGTCTAAAACGAAAAATAGGCTCCCCACTTCGTCCCATTGCTTTCATATTTTGGTGATTTCCCCGGATTGATCACTTTGCAGGACAACGAAATTTATAAACAAAAACATTTAATTTTTTCATTTAAAAATTGAAATTGACTTCAATTCCAATGGATATAATATAATTCCCTATGGATCACACTGATTTTTCAGTTTTGAGAGATTTATCATGGTCGAAAGAAATACTAGGGCCAGAGGAATGATGCACCCTTTCCTATCAAGTTTTTATTGGTTTATTAATATCTGCTTTTCCTTTTTCTTCGAATATTGATCTCGCTCTTTTTTTCAACTTCTATTTCCTACAGGATCCTGTTTGAGCCTCTCGTATCTCCGTTTTTGAGCTTGTCTTTTTCTTCGATAGCGGCATGGTAATAATCTGAGGGAATCATTTTGATGTAACCTCACCATATCCACACATGCGTAACCAAGATGGTGTCATTTCTCTGGATCGCACATGTCGAGCGGAACCCAGAGGAATGACGACTCAAACAAGTTTGTATGCAGAGCGCGGCATGGTACGTTTTTCTAACCTCAAAATCTGAAGGTGAGTAGGTGTCTAATAGTTCTACTTGAACAGATAAAGAGTGACGTATTTAAATAATGGAAAAATGATATCGTTAAGAACGATCAGTGGAATGACGCCCCCGCCTGTGTCTGTAGAAAAAAAGCGTAAGCTGCAAAAAGGATACGACACAATCAGTCTCTTCGTAAAAGTTGATGTAGAGGGACTGCTCTGGCAAGCATGATCACCTAGCGCCACGCGTCACACAATACATGAACTGATTTACAGCTCTCCAGAGGAATGCTTGAGAAAAACGGTTACAAAACTTCCTTATTTATTGCCAGATACCTGTGCTTATTATATTTTTTATTTTTGAGGGAGGAGTCCAATAAATGTCCAAAGGTTTCGAGGAATGTTTTTAATTTTTAGTACATCTCCAGCTTGCTAGTGGATTTAGTACATCTCCAGCTTGCTAGTGGAAGTCTGGATAATTACACGCCAGAGAAATAATTTTCATACTCAAAATACAGAAAAAAAGGATACCGCCAATTTTTCTGCCAAACCTGTTTTGTAGGAATATTTCGTAATATTTTAAACTGTTGTATTCCAAAAAAACCTACAAAGTAATCGAATAGCATCTATTAAAAAGTAGATTACATGCAAAATGATCATTTCGGGAGAATTACCCATTTGTTTATTTTCATACACTTCTTTATTTGTCTTTCGATTGACTATAGGCAAGGACGGAAAGCAATAAGAGGTAGTTGGGATACTATTTCTCCTTCTGGAGGAGAGAACCAATTTCTCACGGAGTCAAATGATAGAGAGAGAGAGAGAGTACAGTGGACAGCGTTTCGAATCATAAGCTCGTTTTTCAGGAACAAGCGAAGCTTTCTTCACAAAAAAAGAAAAAAATAGTGAATGTTTAAACGAGCATTCCGTTGGGCGAGCGCATCGTCGCAAATATGCGTCTTTTTCTCCTGTTTGCCAAGTGAACGAAATGGTCGGACGCAGGATTTCCATTTCAATTTAAACAAATATATATGAAGGGAGCAAAAAAGTGTGATTGAAGGATTTCGCAAGCGTTAAAACTTCAACGAGAAATTTTACTGACGTCTAGCTGCAGCAGCTCTCGACATTTTCATAGCAATACTTTTTTTTTACTATATAGTATTTCGTGCAAAAAACAATTCGCCCGAAATTATGTTCTCCAAACTTATTTTCTTATTGGCGTGGAATAGCTTTCGAAATTTAAAATACAGGGCTCTCGAGTCGGCCGACTACATATTTTAAACTGCTCGTTCCTTTTTTCCTTCTTCACGAAGAATGCCAGTATTTCTCTATTGAGGGGGTATACCTCTCTGGAAACTTCAAAAAATCGTTTTTTTGCATATTGTTATAGTGTGAACTTTCAAGAATATTTAAAATATTCTTCTCGACTTAAAGTCCAACCGGACCCTGAAATTCTAAAAATTGACGAAGGTACACCTATTTTAGTGGAACAGTGTGTAAAGTTAAGGATGATTCGCGTGTAACGAAAGTTGACATCAAAGCACAAGAACACTCAAAAGAGGCCCGAACTGCCCGCAGATTGCATAGATTAGATGTGCAACACGATCTCGATGATGAGGAAGGACACTTATATGGTGCCGGAAACGCTGACTAGCGGTAAGACGACAATATTTCACAAGATCGTGTAAAATATGTACCAAAACTTTGAACGCGATTATCTCGAAACTACACATCCTGACACGGCGGGATTGATATCTTGAGTAACTTTCACACTATTGACTTGAATTTGCACAGTTAGCGTTAAAACAGTAGTCATTTTCGGTTCACGATCGCATTTTTTAATTGGATGAACCATTTGTTAATAACAATGACTTCAGTATGCTGTTTTTCAAAGGAAAAATGAGGTTTTCTTTGGAGAAGCTGTCATTTTTCATATTTTTTCCAAATTTCGAAAAGTGGATTGTGAACCTATAGCCAGTTGGATATATTTGAAGAATTTTTTGTTTGTTTTCGTGCCAGATTACATTTGAGCCTGGTGGAGATACCGCCGTTTCGGGCCTCGCCGCTGGAGGACTGCAACGCCAACTGCAGCAACACGAACACTTTAAAAGATTTTCTTTCGAAAAAGTTACATTGTTACCACAAACATGTGTACAAAATGCTGGGAAAAAATTAATTTATTCCAACCAATGTGTTACTATAACAATTCATCATTCTGACCCTTCAAATTGGGCTTCCAGAGAGGGATACCCCGTTAACGAAGTTCCATTATTCGAATACGGGACTCTGTCCCCACAGTGTTGGCTGCACGCGCGAGTTCGCTTGCCTGGAAAATCCCCAACAAACACTCTAGTTGATGATGCGCCGAAAATACGGTGAATACACAAGTTGATAACGCATTCGGATTATAACAGAAATTTCACCGAATATTGGTTACCCTTTGTTGCTCGATATTTGAGATTAAACTGCAGCTCTGTAAAACGTTAGTACTGCTTTATACGAGGAAACAGAATTGTTTTCACTTTTTGATGGTCCCGAACGCGTTGAGCCTGCTGGACAGAAACCTAGTCTCTCGCAGACTACAAAAAATTTAAACCACTCGACGTGCGGGACCGTTTTCACGAGGAAAACTGTCAACGCCATTGATGCAGTGGTGAGTATTGACGAATGCTGTCCCTAGTGCACACCATTTTATACACCCCCATGAAATTGATTTATCATTACTTTCGTGACAGATTATAATTATTCTTTAGTGAAGTAAAAAAATGTTGACATGCTTTTTTTTACATGTTACAAATTCCAACCTCATAATCATCATTTAGGAAATGCGTCTCGAAATTGTTCCATAACAGATATTAAAAACTCGAATATGTTTTTACCTACAGATATGCCTGTTTAAAAAAGTTTTACCTCCTTGGAAAGAATATCTTCCTTGGTGCAAAAATGGGACTGCGAAAACTGACGGATGAAGGTGAAAAATGTACTTTTGTGTGGCGTTTGCAACTTTGATTTTGACATTGATATTTGGCGATTCGGTTCACGGAGGACAATCAGAGACATGTTTTCAACTCTTATTATCAATATTTTGAAATTCATATTTTGGTTTTTGATGAATAAAAAATCCGAAACTACACGACCTGCTATACAAATCGTTGAGTTTTCAGACTGAGTCACTCGACGCGAGTGTTGGCAATTCATGTAACGGGCGTTTGGAACGTGACAGTAGGGTCAAAGTGGGAACAGTGGCAACAGTGGGTACAGTGAACCTTTTCTGTTTCTCAGAATGTATATGTGTGCGTCGTTTTCACATTAGAACGACCCTCGGATGCCAATGAGTTTGAGTGAGTCGCTCCCGCGCAATTTGGTTGTGAGAGGTGATTTTATACTATTTTTTATGTGAAAAGTTGAAAAACCAGCTGAGTTTGTATGTTTTTGCTTCTTTACCTATCGCAGTTATGTTCGAAGTCATTTTTCTCCCCCAACATACAGCTATATTGCGGTATTTGAGCATTGTGTTTGTTAACCTAACAAAAATAGAAACTTGTCAGTACCCACTTTAGAAAAAAAATCATTGATCCAATATCATTGATGTTATTGAATGAAATTTCGTTGATTCAATTGTAAAATTGTTTGTCTAAATAATCGGATTTATTAGTCCAAACAAAACGCTATTGACTTTAATAACATGATCAAATTAAACGTTTTTTTTCAGTCAAAAGATATATTGTTAGCAGAGAACAATATATTATTGAAACTATCTAAAAAATTGTCGCGAACAAATTATATAGTTTTGAATGCATTTTCTGCAACGAAAAAAAAGCGCTTTAATTCATAACATGAATATTGTTGATTCGAGTACACAAGAAAAATTGAATTTCGCTCGTTTGATTCAGATAAAATGTCTATTGAGTAAATATGTTATTTTATTTTTTTTCACCATATCCGATTTTGATTTTCACGTACATTATTCGTTAAAATATGAATATTTTATTTTGATTGAAAAATATTAAGATAAATGTCTGGATTGGTTAAAAAATTATGCGAAAATAAAATTTGTTTCTTGTGCATTTGGTTGAAAAAATCAACCAAATCATGGCCGAGCGCCACCGAAATTATAAGTGTGAGGAAACCCGTAGTTCTCGGAGTAACCACTAGAAGCCGCACGCGCGCTCGTTTCTCGTAAGCGTAGCGCCAACCGAAAATCTACTTAAACGCCGGAGAAACTTTAAAGAGGTTCTTCTTCACAGGCTTCTTGGCCTGTGGCTAAGATCAAAGTGTAGTATGTGTTCTTATCAGTTGAATATCTGATATTCTTTCCACTATTATCGTGGATGTTCATTCCAATGCTCACTTTTTATTTAAGATTTAAAATAAATTGAAAAACTTACGTCTCATGGCATATTCGTTTCGGTGTAGTAAAGGAATAATTCATTCCATTGATTATATTTTTGTACGAAATAAAAAATGTTGTACCAACCGCTTAATTATTTCATCCATACATCTACGGATTGAATATAGAATGATTTCATTAGAATACATTTTTATTTGAAGGATAATGTAGATATTCAGAGAAGAGAAGAGATTTTCAAATAAAAAAGTATGTTATTTTAGTCAATCACATTTTCCAATTTTTTATAGTATTGTAACAATCTCTTATATCGGTCGCACTCCGCGATCAGACATTTATTTGAATCAACCAATATATTTTTTTGATTCAATTGGTTTTTTTCTCAGTGCAGTGGCTCAATTTTTCGAGGTACACAGAGGTAAGTCATAATATGAATATTTTCGCGTTGTGATTTTAGACAGGAACTTTGAAATTTTGTTTGACTGTGAAATTACGTATGCTTCACTGTGTACACCCCCAAGTACACAGTGGATCAAATCCCATTTTTTTAAAATGGTTATTATCTCAATATCTATTGGGTTAGGCCGTACATAATCTTTTAACAAAATAGAGCCATTGAACACACCTCACGTTTAGTCAAGGATTCATCGAGATTGTGCGAACGATTAGGCAGCTATAGCTTCTGAAGAAAAATTAGCCACTGATCCCACTCTGACCCTGCACGTAGACAAAGATCTGGGCAACATAATGGAATCGTTAGTGAGGGAAACCTGACGAAATCACAGCGGAAATGGAGCGTTCGACGAAGCATGGCCAATTTTACGTTTAACGTCTTGTATACACACGTGAGAATGTTTGCGTACGTACTGACGTAGTGTTTCCGGTAACCGAGTGTTTTGCTTTAATTGGCATGAAGCCCAAACATTTGGATTCAAGGGCTCTGATGCAAATAGGTGGATAGCTGTAGGTTTTACGAGTTATGCTATGTGTCTTCTTCTCGCAAGCGAAAGGGCTCCAATTTACATAATTCGACGTTTCGAATTGTAGACCTTGGGGCATTTCGCCAGCCAGCTTCGCTGCGAAACGAAGGGACGGAACTCTCTCGAGTTTGTCCGTTTAATCGTGCGAGTTTTGCTTATTCTCCCGCCAGCTCACATTTCAGGATATTTGCCGGATTGTGCGCCTGGATTTTAAAGCCCAACGAACAGAAAGTCTGCATGAGAGCATGCACGTGTAAAGTGGTCGGTAGGAGGATATGCGGAGAGTAGGAAAAAAAAGTAACTAGAACACATTGCGCGATGGAGCGATATGAAGGAAACGAAAAAAAGCCGAGAGACAAAGGGAGGAAAAATGGTCGAAACCAACGACGAATGAGCCTTTGACTGCTCTTCGCATTTTTCGGACTCTGCTTGGTCTTTTTCCCCCTGAAATTAGATATGCGCTACCGGCAATTTTGAACTGCTTTCTTTTATGGTATTTCGCCTCATCAACCGTAGAGTTTATTCACTCAAGCCGAATTTTTGTGTGGTACAGATCCAATTAAGCCGGGTTTTTATGTCCGTCATTGTTAACGGCTAGCAGAAAAGATGCACAATGTACAATTATCCCCGGGACATGGAGAACGAAAAAAAATGCAGAGCAGACTAAACAAAAATTGTAGCAAAAATTCGACCCGTCACCGTTTTTGGCAATTTTTGAAACTTGTACATTTCATCGAAAGGAGTTCATTTATAAAATACTGACTTTATCAACAGTAGATAAAGGGTCCGTTGAAGAGGAAGTGAAACATCTGAAGCGGTTGCCCACACTCGGATGCAACGGACAGATCATAGAAATTTGCATTTGTCGATTTCATCCGGAACGTGTCATGGAATATGACGACTTTTTTCAGGTGGTATTTCACCAAATTTTCTGTATGGAAATGTGGATAATAATGCAAAGTATCGCTGCTACTAGATATTTGCGTAATGCAATGTTTGGGCCCAGATGTTGAATTACTCCGACCTAGCGGCGTTCGCAAATTTATCGTGTCTTGCAGACTGAATGGAGGAGCAATTTTGCCCGAATCGATATTTTTTCGTACCAGCGTACTTTGCCGTTTACTTTACCGCAGTCATTTATTACTCCTCTTTCAAGGGAATCCCTTGCGTTCGGTTTTCGGTCCGGAATACGAAATGAAATTTGTCCGTTCACAATTTTGTTATGCATTCTCAACAGCAATGGTTTTGTCCATGCCGTTTACCCGATGTTTCCGCATTTAAATGGGGATTTATTTTAGAGAGGAATTCGATTGCGGAGGGGGAAAAAACATTTTTTTTAACGCTGAGGCTCGGTCTCGCTAATATTTGCAGGAAAATCGGTTAAAATAAAACCACATTCTACTTGAGGGCTAAATGCAATATTTGAGATTATTAACTTTTCAGATTTTACTTGATTCCTTTTGTGTGCGATTAAAATGTGTTCAACCGTAAATTCTTTTCAGTTACAATGAAATACTTTTATGAAGGTGATATCAATTTAAGGTTGTTATGGGGCCGTCGGGGGTGAAGTTCGAGGGGAGCTTATGCACGGAGCCGATTGACTGTTACCAACTGTTAGCTTTCAAATAATCGTCATATTAATCATGCTTTTTCGAACTATTTTTCTACATCTATTTGTAAAAAAATGCATTTTTGAACATTCGGTGATTACATTGAGTGTTTTCATTACTTTCTATAATTATTTTCTGTAACTTTTCCTCGCTTAATTAACGCGAAACGAATTGGCAACGTCGTAAATGGTGGTATATCATAATGTCCAGGTTGGCGGAAGTGTCGCGAAGTTAGAGACATATGCGCGCCGTTCGTAACCTCAATATCAGCCCAAGGAGCTGTCAAAAATGAATATCGGTCCGGGTAAAAAAAAATCCGCTTGAAAGAAAAAGTGTGTACTAAAGCTGTCTATAATCTCGAAGAAATCAAAAACTTCAATAATTTTCTGATATTCTAAAAAAGAAAATTATGTATGAAAAAAAATCCGCGTTATGTTGTCTTTGCCTAGAAAAGTCTAGAAATGTATAATTTTTGAACATAGTCATCAAATTAATATTAAGTAATTATTGCTAATTAACGGAAGATATACACCTAGATGGTCGAGGTCGAGGATTTAGAAGCTATGAACATTCCGTCGACCGTAGAAGACCTACACTATGGGCCTGGTATCGATGATTCCATGTAAGTTGACAAATTTCATGATTTATTCATTCCCAAATTTTTAAACGCGTTTTTCTCATAACCACGTTTTTCAAATCGGTACCCAAAATTTCTCAAAAACCAATGAACCGATTGCCTTGAGGTTTCTTGTGGTTATTCTATACACCGTTATCTAGTACTTGTCATAGGATTTTTTTCCGTTACTTAGTTTTTGTTTTCTAGGCAAAATAATAACTAATTTTCGGCCCAAAAATCACTATTCATGTTCAAACGTCCGCCATTTTGTCATAAATCGATATTTTTAAAATCGGCTATGACAAGTACTAGATTATAGTATCTAATTTAATAATCTTTTTGGTTTTTTTTTCAGATGCTTTTTGAAGAAACGCCAGTGGGTACCGTATACGCAGATTTTTTTACGACGCTCCAAGGATCATACAATATCCTTGTATATTTATGATATTTTTAAATAAAGAAAATTAAACATATTTTTGAATGTATATACTTTTAGACAATTAAAACCCCAATCCGAAATTTCAAATAGTTTTCCTTGAAAAAATTCACAAAAAAGATCTTTTTTCCGGCTCCTAGGTGTATATCTCCCCTTAAGAGAATAAGTACGAATAATATTCGTTGTTAATTATCCCGACCGAGTAGTTTAAGGTTTCTGGGCATAAATACCGAATACCGATAAAATGGGTAGCATTTGTGGCGTCTACGACGTTGCCATGATTGCACAGTCTAATATTTTGTGTGCTTGATTTTTGCACGAATTCCCTGTCAAAAATATTCATAAATTCATAACGGTACTGTGAATCCTCATTTTCACGGTACCAAGTCTGATAATTAGTCGAACCGTATCTATTTTTTCAGCTCCGTGGTAATATTCACTTAGCAGAAATTAATAATGTACCAAAAAATTATCGAAAGTTTTCCATAAGCGTAATGGAATTAGCCCACGAAATACGTCGAGATGTCGATCTTTTTTCCAAAAAACGATTCTGTGGATCGTATTCAAACTGCACAGGATGATCAGTAAAGAGGTTATAAAGAACCAGAAAAAAATTCAGCTCGGTGGTAATAAGTTGACTTAACCCCACAACAACCTTAAAAAAAGATAGATAAAATTCTTTTCCTTATATTTGACTTATCTTCGTTTCTTTTGGGTTGCAAGTAAATCGAACTTGCAAAAAATGGTGCGCTCGAGGATAAAAATTGAAATAGATCCGAGGATTTTCGTTGCATTTTCTATTGAGTTGAATATTTGATGTCTCGTTTTCTTTATGACCCGCCTGGGTGAAGTTTGGCGCGAAATTTCGTGAATCCGACAACCGATCGTGTGAAAGCGCTATTCAGAGCTCATAGCTTCATGGACACCCGAGATAAACGCCAGTATCAGTGTTTTTACATAGCGTGTACAGGATGAACAAAAGGCTGGCAAGCTGATCGAGCGGGTTGTTAACGAGCTGCAGTTCGTAACGTTCACCTCGTTCGTATAGACTACGTTTTTTTTTACTATACACCGGCCATTCGGTGTTAAAACACCCGCACATATCGCATCACGGTTCATTAAGTACGTAACAGTGATTTTTCGGACACCGGAAATTCCGCAAAATATTGAAGTAGCGGGAATTTTCAATAATGAAAAATACTGCCGAATGTTAGGTACAAGGTGAGTGATATTGACGCGAGGATATTTAGTGTCATTCGAGGTGGAAGAAATAATCAATATTTATTTCCCGTGCGGCTTTGTTTTTAATATGGTATTAATTATTTAAACCTGCAAGGGTTTGTTGTGGAGTCACGAGAAACTATTTAGAGTGCCTCGTAATCAAGCTGAAATTCATTATATATATGTCGAAAACATAAATCATTAATATTTCAGAGAAAATCATTTATGTATGTTGACAGACAAACGCTATGTATGGCGGAAAGGTCGAAACTTATCGATCGGGTTTATACATGTTCTATGCACGTGGGCATGTATATAAAGGGGTATATACAGGATAGTTATGCTTGTATGCATGACCGCGACAGTGCATACGCTATATAGCTCATGGAATCACAGGCACGGTTATATTCCTGAAATGTTCATCGGAATCGGCTTCAGAATATCTGACAAATTCACCCGATTTTTTTTCGACACAGAGCGCAAGTTTGGGAATCCTGCTCGGAATATCGGAAATTCGGGTGGAACGTTCGAAACGTGCGACAGCCCTTCGATGTCAGGTCAATGGAAAATCTTTCGTTATCGTGACTAACCAATCAATATACCATAATCGTTAAATGTATATTATTTGACCGATAGTAATTACCTTCGATCTGGGAGAGCCTAAATTTTTGGGCATGAAAAATAACTTCAAATCTCGACGTAATTCTTGTGCATCGAAATTTAATAAGATGTTTGCGATGTTTTATAATTTTGAAGACTACACTGAGAGAAATGTATGGTGTTTTCAATCATATTTGAATTAGATTTTCCTGAGGAGACAGTAATATTTTATAGCCATAATTACTGCTAAAAGTAAAGTACTGCTCATTGACATTTTAGCAGTTGCATAAATGATGCACATATCTTAACCGCAGCCAACGATGTTATAAGCATACGTTGATTGTTCAATGCTATATAATATAGTAGGTTTTCATAAAATGGATATTCCTTGACGCTACAAAAAATGAACACATCCAAGATCCTTATAGTGAACAGCACTAGTCAAGAGACGCGGCAGCGTCTTGACGCCAAGTAATAAATTTTAAAAAATCGACGCCACTGATCGAGGGCATCGATCTTTTAGCCGAAATTTGTTTCAGCAGAAATTTTAAACATAGAATCGACATTACGCAAAAACGCGGCGACGAATAAAAAATCTGATGACACTTTACCAATATATTGGGAGTACAAAAAGGCTCCGCCGTTTGACAAGAGATGGACCCACCAGGAGGTTATGGTTGGAATTGTCATATGTCAAACATCATATCGTAAGGTTGGACATCTGGCAGGACCGTAACCTTGAAATATTAGTGATTTTGTATCAGCATCACATAATATTTTTCGTGCGAAAATGTCAAGTTTTGAGTCGAATAAGCGTCATTTGTGGGAACTCTTGCATTTGGCACGAATCTCCCTCCAATAATACTTCCAATTCCGCATCTTCGTTTCGGCCTTCCGCTACGTTCTTTGCCTTCGACGTCAAACTCACCGTTCTTAAACTTTTGAAACCACTCACGACAACTTCTCTAACTTAAAGCAGCCTCACCATATGCTTCTACAAGCAATCGACGCGCATCAGCTGCAGATTTCTTCAAGTTGAAGAAGTAAAGAAGATTCATAAAGTTCCCGCAAATGACGCTTATTCGGCTCAAAACTCGACATTTTCGCACGAAAAAAATTATGTGATGCTGATACAAAATCGCTAATATTTCAAGGCTATGGTATTGCCAGATGTCCAACCTTACGATATGACGTTTTACATCTGACAATTTCAACCATGACCTCCTGGTGGGGCCATCTTTTGTCAAACGGCGGAGACTTATTTGTACTCCCAATAATACATGTATACATTGATTAAAAATGTTGCTTGTGATTTGCGACGATGTTTATAGTGATTTGTACCATATTATAAGATACGACCTGATATATGCGCATTGGGTGTGTTGTTCGATTATTTTTAATACGCGGCATGCGTGTTTGTTGAAGGCATCAATGCCTGGTCTACTAAATGCATAGAATATTTCATAATTCTAAATTGAAATAAAATACTCAAATGAGAGTTCTACCTCCATGAATTTTTATTATAATTCTTCATTCCCTGACCTCCTCTAATGATTTATTTCGAAAAGAATATTTCGCCTACACATGAAGCCGAATCTGTAAACTACATGACTATCTTCTGCCTATACTGCGCACGCTAACACTACGCTATCGAGTGCTTGCGGCTTTTCGATCGCAGATATGGCGTAACAGACAAAAGCAATTCCCGCTGTACTTCCGAATAGCAGTTACCTCCGATGTAGGTGAAATTTGGCGCAGGTCTGTTGTAATAATATAAGTCACTGCTTAAATGGATATTTGGCGCATCGCAATAGTTTTGAATTATATAATGGTGATTGGTACTATATTATATGGTACGACCTGCCATATGCATTTTAGTGTGTGTCCTACAAGAATAGCAGGCGAACTACGAGAAGAAGTATTCAACTCATGTCCTACTTTTTCAATATAATAACATACTATGTAACATTTTGTGAGATATCCGCACAGTTTCTAAAACCACTAACAATAACCCGTTTTTGCTCCTACTACCATAATTTTTTTGGAATAGTGACGTTTGAGAAGGTCTTCTAACAAATTGAATTCGACGAACGTTAACGTTAACCACATGCATTGTACAAACTTGAATAGAATGGTAGAAGTTTGACCTGAACGAAACCTAACGTACAGTATGCAATGTTATTATGTCTGCGCCTATTTTGGCGACAGCACTGAATTAACCATATGTATATTGCCAAGCCTTTTACAATAGTTAAGGTGGGATATACATTTACAAAGATCAAAAAATCGATTTCTTTTTTTTTCTTTAAGGGGGGGGGGGGGGGGGGTAAGGTATTAATTTTTTTGCATTTTTTAAGCAAATGCATAATATCTCAAGAATATTGTGTCAGAATTTCAAGTCGATCGGACCAAAATTGACGAAGTTATGAGTATTTCAGCGTCCGTTGCTCCAGGCCGGGTTCTTGGGGTGAAATTTCGTACCTACATCGGAGACGGTGACTGAAAGACGTACAGCGGCGTTGTTAATGCAAAACCTTATGGTGAAGATTTTGTGATAAACAAAAAAGAATGCATAGGGCATGTCCAAAAGAGAATAGGAACACGTCTGCGTGAACTAGTAAAAAAAAGCGTAGCTGGAACAAAAATCGAGGCCGGAAAGATCGTGAAAAGAAAAAGCCTTTCTGGCAAAGGAAAGCGTACTGCTAAAATGATTGACAAATTGACTGTTTACTATGGACTGGTTATTCGACGTAATCATGATTCAGTTGAGAAGATGAACAATGCCATATGGGCAACTTATCATCACTACAGTTCAACCGACGAGAACCCACAGCACGAGAAATGCCCGAGCGGCGAAGACTCCTCGTGCGAATGGCAGGAAGCTGCAGCTGCAGATGCTCTAGAATCATTCAAACTCAGCTACACAGCCCTTCCTAATGACGTTCTGGAATCGAGCCTATTTATAAGGACTTGAGCAAGGACGCACTTTTGCAGCGATGTCTTGGAGGTTTCACGCAAAATAATAATGAGAGTCTCAATCAGCTTATTTGGAAAATCTCTCCAAAGTCAGTCAGTGGCACCTCTACAATTGTTGAAATTGCAGCTAATGTTGCTGCATGTAATTTCAATGAAGGTTCTTTTGCTTTGGTGGCCTTTATGCAAGAGATGCACATCGGTACAGGGCCAAGTTCTCACGAATCGGCGCGACAAGTTGACGAGTTGCGAATCAGTAGAGCAGAGGAGCAAGCGGCGCACGACAGTAAAGAAGGAAGAGTTTTGCGTAGGCAAATGCAAAAAGATGATCTAGATCATGTTGATGGAAGCTTTTTGCTCTACGGAATTGGCAGCGACGACTCTGTGTGAGTATAACAAAAATTATCGAGGTTTATTTTGAATTTTTTAGTGTGCAAAACTTTAAAGCGTTTTTCTGAAACTTGTCATGTTTGAAGTCCGTGTACACCATAACTCAAAATCTACTGGACTAATCGTTTTAAAGTTTTGCACAGTACTTCTTCACATGATTCACCAGGTATTGTCGGGAGCTTTCTTGTTTTTTTTTATGATTGTTAATTTTACAACAACAAATTAGCCGATTTTTTTTAGCGAAAATCGGTTTTTTGGCTCTCAAGTGCTGCGAAAAATTGGAAAATCGAAAAAAAATCCTCCCGTAGTTACCTCGAGAAACATCTCCTTTAACAAATGCATTTTGATGGTTTTGGTTCAGATGATTCTGTTGCGAGTTTTGATGTACACCGCAAATCAACTTTTTTTCGAGACGCCTCCGGAGATTCACTGTCACTCCCTCAATTTTCAATATTTTGCAATGAAAATTTAGGAAAATATTGTTCAAATGTTACATTATTATATGGAAATTGACTGAATAAACTAACACTATCTGTATCGCCAAAAAATCTTAAAAACATGCCTTTTTTCACCGAATTAACCTTACCCCGCCCTTAAACGATATAACTATATATGTAGAATATTTTTCTAAAGTTTCAAAGCGAAATTCGAAAAACTTCAAACGTTACAGCCCGTCAACGCTGTGCCTCACTGCTCGCATTCGGAGCGAGCGTGAACTTCAAACGCGTTTTTCTTAAAACTGCATTATCGAAATTGGCGTGCAGGATTACTCAAAAACTATTAAGCTGATTGAGTTGAAACTTGGTAGAAATATTGATAATATTGGTACCTTCTACTTGACGATAATTGTTTTTGAAAAGTTGAAAAAAACGACTTTTTTAATCCACATTTTACAGAAATGTTGCGTGAAGTGTTGATTTTTTTGTAAATGCGTGCCATTTTCTTAATTTTTATTACCGTCACATAAAAACTATACATGTTCTAACTGAAAAAATGTTTGAACTTTTTTCCAAATCAAAGTCTACGGGAAGCTAGACTGCACGCCGATTCGCAACTCCCGCGGCGACCTTGTTGTAACACTCTGCCACAGCTCCGTCATTTTAATGATGAATCAATTTAAAAAAATGGTGTTGTATACTTAAATATACTATTGAAGTATACCTAAAGTTTGATAATTGTAGAATAATTATTTCTCTGTTTAAAAAATCCCTTAATATTGCTTATCTTTTTCCTGTCTAATTGTATAACCGCCTTAATAATTATTCCGGGGATAATGAATAGTCAAACGCGCCAGCCAAATCGCATGTTTAGATATACTTTTCGCTTATAGCTGTGTTAACCATATTATGATTGCAGTATCAATGAACTATAGGGAATTTTACTATCCCATATTTTACCACGGGCGCTATTTCCAAAACTCACGGACTTTTATCTTAATGTACGATGTAACACATAAAAAAATACGTATTCGTCATTCAATTCGCAGTGACAGATTCAGTTGTTATTCGAAGATCTTACATGCTGAAAATTTGATTTGATTCGGCATAGTGAATCCGGCCCACTTGAGACCCGGGTCAGGGTGACTGGAAAATCAAGAGAATGGGCCTACAAAATCAATGAACGTTAAATTTTTAAAAACCCTGCCAGCTATCCAATTGTTTAAATGATGCCCACTTGTACATACACTCGATATCGATGATAACGTTTGCGCTGACGTTTAATTGACAAACGGATACGTAAAAGCGAATACTGACGAGGTATTAATTCTCTTGGCAGGATACATGGTACATGCGGATGCTTGAAGGGCTCTCGAAGCTTTGCGATCGTGACGTGGTCGATGAGAGCAAAACGGAGTGAAGGAGAGGGAGAGAGAGATATTATATAGCACGATTCGCATACCATAAGGATCGCGGTAGATGTCTGGATAACTCTACCTACGTATGGTGCACCTACATACAGACGTATGTACGTTTATGTATAATGGGGAATGATAAAACGATAATCAATACTTGCATGAGAACGTTTATATACCTCGAACGATAATCGAGTTTTCCCCCCCTTTAGTTGCTTCAATTTGCATAAAACAAGTTGACGAGGAATATAAACGATCTATAAGTAGAGGATATGCGTACAAGGTTTTTCTACAACCGGCTCCGATAAAACTCTTAAAAGGAGATGAGGAAATTCCAGTGATTATCACTCATACGGATCAATGTAAGTCGAAGAGAAATTTCAAGAAAACTGTACGAGTAAATATCTCTCTCAGTGTGTGATTTGTTGCAATTAACCAAACGACAACTACGCGTGTAGTTTTTGCTGTTGAAAAAAACACATTCAGAAAAGTAGAAGTTCTTTTTGCTTATGGAACCATAATTTCACTTCTGATCAATTTCGATTGAATCCAAAATGTCTACAGATATTTACAATAATGCAATAACAAAAACAAATATAAGAAGTAAAAATCGAAAACTAATATTGCTTTCTTCGGCCAGATACATGCTATCAAACGACTTTGCATCGGATAGCTTCCGCCAACCTATGTGGGTAAACATTTTTTTTAATGTACAGCAGAAGTCCTCTACAAAGTGTTTTAGAGTTTCGATGTACATGGAAAACACCTACGAATGTGACATATTTGAGAACACACAGCAATTGCTGAACTCCTAGTAGTCACAAAAAGATGGGATAGACTAAAATTCATCAAACAGATAACTGAAAAATGTTCAATATAGGGTGCATAGATTTCCATGCATCCATTCGAACCATCATGACATAGGATCGTATGTATAGAGGGGAGCGTAACGAATCAAGTCCGGCACCTTCCATTGTGAAATCCGAAACCAACAGAAGCCTTAACGCGGGTAACCGACAGGGAGGAATTTGAAACGATGATTATTACGTTTGATCGGCGATATCACACAAACAGCATTAGCCGTTATTTCACGCGAGGCGTAAAAATAATCGTCAATTATTGCGATCTCCGTATACATTTACATTTAAAGTATATCTTTTGCCAAAATATCTATTAGGTGTACAACTTAATTCGGTCCGTTTTTTTGCTTAAAATACGCACTTATTTGAATGATAAAATGAATTAATACATTAATCAAAATATTGTCCATCGCTAGCCACTACTTTTCCCCATCTTTCTGGTAATTTATGAATTCCGTCGCGGAAGAAGCGTTCATCTTTTGAAGCCAAGAATGAATGGAGCCAATTTTTGATACCCTATTGTGACGTGAAGCGTATTCCAGTCAAAGCGTTCTGCATCGATCGAAACAAATGGTAGTCGGAAGGGGTCTGGGCTATAAGGCGGGTGAGCCAGAAATTTCCACCCGCTATTTTCCAAATAGTTTTTAACCACAATAGCATCGTGAGGCCGACCGTTGCTATGTTGAAAGATTATGGACTCGTGTCTGGTTGCATATTCTGGACGTTTTTCGGCTATAGCTCGTTTTAAACGGATCAATTGTTGCCTGTAGAAGTCTCCCGTGATGGTTTGACCACGTTTTAGTATCTCATAGTGGATCACACCCTTCTGATTCCACCAAATACAGAGCATAACCTTCATCTTCAAACTTTTTCGGTTGACCCGCACGCTCTTTGTCCTTAACACTAAAACCACCACTTTGAAACCGTCGAAACCATTCTCTGCAAGATTTATCCGACGGTGCAGATTCACCATAAACTTCCACAAGCATTCGGTGGGCTTCAGCTGCACTTTTCTTCCAATTGAAACAGAAAATCAACACTTCCCGGAAATGGTGCTTATTTGGAACAAAATTCGACATTTTCACCGCAGTAAAAATTAGACTTGATGCGCAAAACTCAATGGTCTGTAAACGATATTTGGTTAAGAGATGTTGATACTTCGCGATACAGCAAAAATCAGCTGTTGCCGTCAACCATTTATAGCACCTAGATCCATCTTTTAAAAACGGACCGAACTAAGTTGTATACCTAATATACTACGTGTTATTTGTATTGTTATGCTTGTTATATTTTTGTTCCACAAATTGGAAACTCTGGCATGCATTACCTCTGGCTGAACAAGCCGCAGTCCCGAAAACACTGTTCCCTTTACTCGGCTGCTCATCAGTGCTAGTAGTATACGATAGAACACAGTGCGTTGCCAGCATACAAATGAGATTATTGCGAGAAGGATATCGTACGAAGTAAGATCTTACGAAATTGAACTCGACTGGTACATCGGACCTGGCGGTTAATCTAAAAACCTCCGACTGCGATGCAAATTCGTTCCTTGTCGAGTGTACTTTTGTAATGTAGATAGCAATCCCATAAAAAAGGTAACATATGTGAGTTCTCGATTCTACTGTCACGACGATAATCAAATTCATGCAACGGTAATGTTCCTACATCCAGTTCCAGCATGTTCATAACAACGGATTTACATAATGAATGCAGCATTTCTAGATGAAGAAAGACAAGCTATCCCGCTGACGTGCAACAAATGAAGCCCTACCGCAATTTGGTCTATCGTGACATTGAGTTCGTGCAATACAGGTATGCGATGCGGAAGAGGAAAGTGTCGAGATCATAGAGCTGGTATCGTATTAATTAAACGGCGACGCAGGCGCGTTTCACGTAGCTCACGTAGTTACGTAGTTTTACGTTAAGATAGCGCGGAGCATCAAAACATGCGGGTTTCACGTTGCTAGTTACCGGATCAATTTCGAAGGGAAAACACTCACTCGCGTCCGCGGTGATTATAAGGTAAACTAAGCGAACATCTGAAAGGAGGGCGCGAGACAGGACCGCAAACAATGCACGAGGGAGGAATTCACACCGCCTTGTTGTAGGGCAGGTGAAACCTAGCGCTTTGGTGGGGAACTTGTCAGGCTTGTGCGGCATACATTTATATAGCGATGCCGAATTCTGCAGCTCTGAATTCCCCACAAAATACAGGAGGTATTCGTCTGGCTCCCTCTCGCTCTCTCTCTCTTCCTCTCCCCTCCACTTTACATGTACGAATACTATTGTTTATGTGCTTTGAATGAATCCATTGGCACAGTTCTGCTTTTTTCGTAACAGGTGTCCAATTTTCTCAAACTGATAGCGATTCATCAGCAGCCACGATAGAAGTTGTTCGACTTCACTGTGCAATAGCAGTATCCCAAAACAATGTATAACATTCTCGCGTTTTCGTATTTTAAGGGGTCTTCTCACTTTGGACGCTAAAAAAAGGCTATTTTCATGCATTTTTGGATAGGTTTATTCATTAAGTTGTTACACTTAATGAATACACTTTCGAAATACATTAAACATTTTTTAAATGTATTTATGTAACCCAAACAAACTTGATACGCGCTTTTTTCGAAACAACGTTTTTCGACGCGAAACTACTGAACCGATCCTTATGAAATTTTAATCACATATTCTTTACAACTATAGCTATAGCGCATATCGAGGATTTTTTAAATGTTGATATTTACTATTTTTTTCGCCAAAAACGGTAAAAGAACACGTTTTTTTTGTTTTTTTTTTCGAAAAATGTCTGCCATTTTGTTATTTTTGCATATATCAAAAGTCGTATGATATGCGCTACAGCCATGAACATACTGAATCTAATACCGTTTGATTTTTTTGTTTCGGATGATCTATCTCCGCGATTTTATCAACAGCACAGACCTTCAATTTTTTTAGGAAACTTTTTTAACTGCCATTTTCGTGTATAAGTAGTGACTTGGGTGAATAAAAAAAATGTTTTTATGTATTTCGAAAGTGTATTTATTAAGTGTAACAACTTTTATATCAATATCTATAATATAACCCTATCAAAAAAATTCATGAAAATAGCCTTTTTTTAGCGTCTAAAGTGGGAAGACCCCTTAATATAGACCCGGTGTACGAACAAGGCAATATGCGTTCGTTTTCGAATATTTCCGCAATACTCGCTGCGTAATTATTTATTCCGTTCAATCATGTACCCTCAATAATCGAACGCTACGGGAGAACCCACGCGAATTTTCAATTAGCAAATGTTTTGTAAATATCGGGGTGTATGCCAAAGTCTGCAATTTACAATCGGCAGTTGAAACTATTGTTTATCTACGGTGAAAATTAATATTGACCGCGTTATATTTTTTTCAACAATAACTGTTCATTCTGTCTCGCATATTTATGTTATTATCACTTTTATTCAGTATTGAAATTTTCATTGTATTCTTTAGAGTTGAGCATGAATATACGGATGATATTTTAGAATGCTAAAAAATAAAATACTGGCAAAACATAGCAAAGCTGAAAAAAACCACTGGAATATCTTTACATGAGATGAAAAAAGCGAATTTAATTTAAGTCACAGCTTTTAAATGTCCTGGATGATTTACCATATTGAAAAGTATCGGAAAAATTGAAATTCTGTAGGTTCGAATATCGCCGGATAAAACAGGTACGCAGGTTTCCGCTCTGAATGCGAAATTCTCGAGTCAAAGGAGTTTTGTATGGAAGAAACCGTGGTAGATGTACAATATATTTGCCAGACGTATCTTTATATCATGCCAACAGTGTGTGAGGACACGTCATTAGAAAAAGTGTTACCGTGGGAGGTCATGGCTCGGACAACCAAGCCACAAGCAAGCTGAATCAAGGAGATTATCAAGCAGCTTCGGATTATAGAAGAATGGACGGCGTAATTTACGCGGAGTGATAAGGTCTTTTGAACTAGAACGTTTGGCGCGGTCCCTTTGAGCCATGAAAAATGTTCGACAAATGACATTGCAAACGAAAGTCTCTTCGAGTCTTCTCTCTGCTTTGATTTTATTATAGTCTGCCCTTTGCACAACACACCATACGCCTGTATATCGAGCCATTTCTCGCCACGTTGAGCAAAATTCAACCTTCAACATTATCCGCCTCCAAAATGTAATCTACAGCTTTGTACTGTTGAACCTGATTCTATAGCAACTAGGGTAGTTTCCATTGAGCTCTAGGATCTGTGGCAATGGCAAAAAACGTATCCAGGAACCCTCATTAGTAGAGTATTTAATCTATTTTTTTCATTGGTAACTTTAGCTTTTCCTATTTATTCTGTTTTTCTCGAAAAAATCATTGTTTTCGACTTGAGGCAAACAGGAACAACATTGAGTTATATATATGAAAAAAAATTCGGCAGAAGAAAAGGTGAATAATAGACGTCTGGAAAGCACAACGAAACAGTGGTTTGACAATGAACTACGAAGCATTCCTGTAGTACCGAATTTCCGACGTTCCCTTCGAGAGTAGTAGGTAATTTTGTATTTCCAAATTCGAACGGGCTAATTTTGTAACTGGAAATTCGAGGGCTGGCTCGAAGTATTCGACATCCGAGTGATCAAATCGATTCACGCATTTGGCACAGCCGCCAGTAGCAAGATTCCGCACCAGTCAGACACGAGTTACCATCAAACTTTGATCGATTCCCCCCTATCTCCATTTACTGGAGGATCGAAATTATTCCGGACATGTGTGAAGGGTGAACCAGGAATTTCCTGCCTCCCTCTTACACCTCCTCAGCCCCTTTACCACCCTCTCGCTGTCTCTTTCTCAGCGTCTCGAGCTCCGAATATCGGGGAATACGCGATGCATTTCAGAGCAGGCATGCGGCTGGGTCTTGTGTTAAGCCGTCAGTGTGATATGGGGATTTCGCAAATAATTCTGTTTATAGACAAACTAAGTGACGGTGACGTCGTACAGACGCAGGAACTGACAGTAGTATCACTGAGAATTATTGACTGGTACGGAAAGAAGATAAGGCTTCGCTGCACATGGATTTTTGGGATTTACATCACAAAGCATATGTCAGTTTTTGGCTTATGCACTTTGAGATGACTGAACAATATTTGTTTTAACATTTCTTCCATAAGAAATAGAGAAAGAGGCTTCGTCACCAAACGATACCGTAAAACGGGGTTACTTTGACATTGAGGGTAACTTTGACAGTTTTTGGGGCTACTCTAACAGAGCGCCAAATGCGGTTTAAATGTGTGCGCAGCGAACCCGCGTGACCTTCTGTGGCAGGCGGCGGGTGCGGGGTATAAACTTGAACAACAATTTGTTGTTTAAGTTTATTATAATGTTGCCAAAGTTGATTGTAATGTTGCTCAAGTTTATTTTGAACCCAATTATAATTATAAGACTGATTAAAGGTCGTCGCTCACTTATCAACCCAGCACCCAACCAGCACCGCCTCGCCTCGAGCGGTTGTCATCTCTTGTATGGACTTTCCATATATGAGCACTCACTTGTCAACTCCGTAGCATCACCCGACCGCCTCGCTCGCAAGAGTTGACAAGTGAGTGCTCATGTATGGAAAGCCCATCTAAGAAATGACAACCGCTCGAGGCGAGGCGGTGCTGGTCGGGTACCGGGTTGATAAGTGAGCGACGACCTTAAGTGCCTATAAGAGTACCCTTGGTACTTGATATTTTTATGTAAAATGTTTCCTTAAGGGAGGACACCACTCTAACTGTCCATTTTCGACGGTTTTGTTTGGAATTTTATTTAAAGAAAGGGAAAAATACATGGTCAATAGAACGTTTAGGTTCTATAAAGTATATATTGAAGTATGTGAAAAAATGTATTTGTCAAAAGAATACAAAATGGCGGCGCACTCGTCGCTATAGCACTACTGGTTTTCAGCCAACCCTTTCTGCGGCACGCAGTACAATATATAGAAATATTTTCGTTAATTATATTAGTTTCAGCAGTCAAGTACGGAAGGAAATTAAAAGATAAGGAAAAATAACAAAATAGGGAGGCGTTTGAAAAAAGTTCGTTTATTCGACCATAATTTTCATATCAAAAGTGATGTATTTTTAACAATTTTCAATTAATTGAAAAAAGCGCTTGTACTTGACTCTTAAAGCAATCTAAGAAGCTATAGTTAAAATGTCAAGTCTATTGGACGAAAATTGTCCCAGTTCTGCTGCGTGCCGACTTCAAAAATATGGTTCTGAGAAAAGCATTTTATTAATTTCCGTGTACTAAAAAAAAATTACACGAAATAAATGCAATGCATGCTTAATAACATACTTTTTTCCAAATCCCAAATAAATAATCCAGTAGACAAAAAGATCGGTATAACCGACCTTTTTTCGGCCTGTCACAGTGGTGTCTTCCCTTAAGGGGGGGTTCTGCCTTGTTGGGCCAAATATGTTCGATTTTTCACCAATTTTTTATGCCAAAAGTATTAAATATAGAATGTTGATATTTGGTGTGCTGACTAAGCGGTCTTTGTTGAACACCAAAATATTTTTCAAAGTTTGACAAAATATGGGAGGAGCCACGTATGTCGGTGCGCGGGCGATGACACTCTTCGCTTGCGGAAGTCCTAAGTACCGGACAGGTGATCTGAAGCAAAAAAATCAAACATATTTTTACTTTGTACAACATTGTGTATAAGTTGACCTAGAATCAAGAAGAAAAATAAAACAATAGTGAGCAAAGAACTGCGACAATTTTTGGGGAAAAAAAACTTCCCGCCTGTCGCTCACTATTTTTTTATTTTTCAGTTTGTCTTCTTGATTCTAGGTCAACTTATACACAATATTGTACAAAGTAAAAATATGTTTGATTTTTTTGCGTCAGATCACCTGTCCGGGACGTAGGACTTCCGCAAGCGAAGAATGTCATCGCCCGCGCACCGACATACGTGTCTCCTCCCACTCCGACCACCATGTTTTGTCAGACTTTAAAAAATATTTTGATGTTCAATAAAGACTGGTTAGTCAACATACCAAATATCAACATTCTATATTTAATACTTTTCGCATAAAAAATGGTGAAAAATCGAACATTTTTTGGCCCAACAAGGCAGAACCTTCCCTTAATAAAAATAACAATTTGATAGTAAAAATCGTTGTTTTTTATTTAATTCCATGTATAATGCATACAATTTTTATTTTTTAAATCAAAATGATGTCAAAGTAACCCTTAAACTTTGATATAAGTTGCATTTCAATACTTTGTCAAAGAAGCCCCACACTCGAGGTTACTTTGACACTTAAAAAAATATACATATAAAATTGGGGGGGTTGGTGGGGCTTAACTTTCTTATACATTTGATAGCCAAAGAACACATTGTTCTGTTGAAGTAAAAAAGTTGGAATTTGGGATGTTAAAAAAAAGTTACCTACAGAACACTTGCAAAACCTGTTCAAAGTAACCCCGTTTTACGGTACTTGAAAAGCTGTTTTTTATGCTTCTTACTCATTGAAGAACCCGCTTCGCTTCAATCAGGGACACTGCAGGATTAAAAAATAATAGAAAACGAAACCAATAATCCTTTTTTAGTCCGTCCGCCACAATTTTGCATCGCTGCAGTTTACCATCTATCGTACTGAAACTTCGCAGGCAGACGGTTTAAGGTATTCCTTTTTCGGAGGGCCGTATTTTGTGGGGGCATAAGCAGGGCCCTTCTGAATCATCGGTGATTTACAGTTGCGCGTAATAAAAAATAAGTTACAATCAATAATTATACCCAACGATAAACTGGAATAGAAGATTTCGCACAAATTTAGTAGATTTAGACATTTTCACTAGTGACATTTTTTCAAGTTTCATCGTTAATATTTTCTTTAAACCTTCGGCGACCCCCTAGTTTGTTTCCGTAACGGAATCTTTAGAATTTTTTACACGCGTAGAGCAGTTTACATCAGGCATCTAGAGTTATTTAGTGTATAAACTATTAAATAGAAATGGGGCCAGCGTATCATCTCCATGAAGCAGCCGTATAAATGAGACGATTTTTAGAGTCGTAATTTTTCGACAAAAGTCCCGCCCCTTGGCTTGAAATTTTACCAGTATACTGGGATATATTTTTTACTTGATTATAGATAAAAATCAGTTAATTGTTAAATGTTCGGGTCAGTGAAAGACTACCTCATACAGCTGTGAGAAAAGGTGTGGCAATAAATATATACGTGCATCTATTCTATAAATGAATTCTCCCATCCATAGAGGACATCGATGAAAAAAAAACCTTGTGTCCCATTAAGTATGGTATCGCCGGATAAAAAATTTAAGGGGTTGCACGATCTTGAGATTTTCAACAAATCGTTTTTAAGCGATATTTATTATTTATACTTTTACGAATATTTAAAACATTTAAACATGTTAAAGTTCCAATTATTACCGGATTAATTGGGATAATAATTCCAATGTGAACTGAGCGCGGTAGAAAGTAGGCCCGCATCTCAGGTAGCGAGCGGACAGGTGCGAGCGAAGCCTTGACAAGGGGTTGAATTTACACAGCGAGGGTACATAAAGTTGGAACTCGTTTAGACTCTCTGAAAATTCAAAGCTGTACGATCGGTTTCGTTTATTGTATTGCAGAAGAGTACAGACCGCCAAGTGTATTACGAGAAAACAAAAAAAAAACATTTTTTTTATTAAAAAAAATTGAAAAAATGCCGATAAAAGTCTTGATAGAAAAGGCAAAAGAGAAGCAGTTGAGCGCCCTCATCGGAGCATGAAGAAAATACACAATTGGCCCAAGCACACTGCGAGTAGCCGAGAACTTGGATGCCCAACGCATATCGACAGCCAACATGAGAGCCCAGCAAGACACCAACGAGGCCAGGAAATTGAAAAAAGCCGCTCAAAAGGAGTCAGAGCACATTGCAACATCAATGGAATACCTCATGTATGGTCCAGAAATCGCAGATTGAATGTAATATAAAAAATATTTGATTTTAAGACGCTGACGCGGTGCTTTTTTTCTTTTTACTTTTTTCGTGAAACTACTTTTTTCAAACTGGTGGACAATATATCTCGAGATGTACTCAACCAATTTCGATGGAATTTATAGCGCATATTCCTTATAATTGTATCTAGGATGTAAGATACCATTTTTTAAAATTGGATTCCGCGTTCATTCTTTATTAATTTTAAAAATTCAAATTTTGGTGAAAAACATTTTTTTTGTCTTCAAATAGCTATCATTTCTACAAGAAAATTTGGTTTTCCTCCCTATGCTACACTTTCGCTATTACCTTTCTTTACGAGAAAATTTAATTTTTCTATTTTTCAAACAATGCCTGATAGAGAAAAAATTTCACTTTTGGCAAGATTTTTCAGAAGAGGGTCCTATTAGATGACTTATGTCGCCGCGATCTTTTAGTTGTTTTTATTTGTTTTGTTTTTATTTTCGTGGAACTACAATGAATTTATAAAAAATAAACGTTATTTTATATATTTCCTAGTCGTGTGGAAAAAAAATGTTACACCTATTTTTCCAAGCGCCAAGGTGAAACCCGTTAAAACCCTACTTAAAGCTGTGAAAAAAAAAAAACAAATCTGTCGCCTTACTCGCGAGTTATCAGCTGGCGAAGTCGTTAGCAGCTTATCTCCGACCTCCCCACCCTTATTCTCGGAATCATCCGATTAAAGAATCCATAGTAATTAGTGGATATATCAGTAAGAGAGTGCTTTCTAGTAAAATTGTAGTGGTGAGAATAATCAGTTTTGGAATAAAAAAGACAAAGGGTTGTTAATTTCACAAGGCTCCGACTGACATATGTTTCACAGTATACGAAAAAAATTGTATGTTAAAATATTGATAATCATCGATGTACACAAAATATTCATCTTTAAGAGGGGTAGCAGAATTGGTCGGGTCGGGTTGGTTCGTGTAATTAGACTAACATTCGGATCGAGTACCCGAATTTTTCGGGTACCGGTGATCGGACGGGTATTCTCGAGTACCCGAGTTTTTCCAGTACTCGTCTCACATCGGGTACTCGATAAGCCGTGTTACCGGAACAAAATTTCAGCTTTGTGTTCTCTCCCCTCCGCCGATAGGTTGGAGTTCATAAGAAATCCAAATAATTGATTTAATAATTATAGTATTTTTGTTATGTGTATATTTACAATTTTTTCCAGCAAACTTTTAAGACACTCGCATTTCAGAAAATATCGAGATATTTGAATGTCGAAAAACTGAATAAAAACAAGATTCTTCGTCGAATTTTCATTAATTCTGTCTAGTGCTAACAGGTCATTTCGGCGATTCATTCTTCTTAATTGAATGTTTTATAATTTTTAAATTTGTTCCCAGAAAAAAACTTGTTCTTCAAACGCTTATATCTCTGAAACTAATCAAATATTTTCAATTTTAAAACGTCAAATGGAAGCTACATTCTTCTCGCTTCGAATAAACGCGGGGTGTTGAATCTTGGTCTTTTAGGGATTTTCTCCATTCAAAACCTACGTTAAAAAATTCAAAACTTTAAGGCGTTTGCCGGAACAGAAGATATTTATTGTAAATTTTTTCTTTTCGCACACTTTTTAGTGACGCCAAGACGCAACTTTTCCGCGCTATTAGGATTCGATGCGCCAACATTGACCGTTTTTCACTCCGCCCTAACAGACACACACACACACGCACGTACGTACCCACATACACACAGAATAGAAAAGTGAGACGAAAAAAGATTTTTACAGTATTATCATTTATTCGTTTTATCGCCTTCTTCGAGTTTTCGTTTTCTCCCATTATTGGATCGATACACCTAGATAAAAAATAAATATACATTTATATAATAGATATGGATCTCCGAGTCGTTTACGAATATTCGAAGTTTACGAATACCCGAAGTTTAAGAGTACTCGACGTTTACGAGTACCCAACATTTGAGAGTACCCGATGACCAAATTCGGGTACCCGATAGTGGCGGGTAATGCAAAAACGTAACTGGTCGGGTACTCGACCCAATCCGAACATCGAGTACCCGAGCGAATCGAGTACCCGCACATCCCTAATTTTTCACAATGACCCGAATGATTCGAGGAGGTTTCGACAGTAATTCATTTTTCATTACATAGTAAAATCATTTTCGTATTCAAAAAGCTGCGGGACCCTCCTTGAATGAGTGCTCCGACCGCTTTTTATCATTGAAAGACTTTCATCTTCCATGCCTCCAGAATTATTAATAGTATCGATTGACGAGAAAACTGCATTGAAACGTTTCGTGATATTCGAGATGTTCCCTGATACCGAACTGGGTCTGGTGATTGATGTAACGAGTCGAGAAAAAAAATCCTCTTGAATTATTTTGCCGACGATGCTTCGAGCTTTGTCGATCGATAGTAAAAAACAGAGTCGAGGTAACTCTGGAGGGAACGGTATCGAGTTTGTGCATTCTTCCTCAGATGACAAAGAGATTTCAAGATTACGCACGAAAAGAATAAAGCAATGATGAAGATAAAGACTTACGTGTTTGGAATTGTTTTTTTAACTGGTTGGCCGCTGATGATCGTACTCCGTACGTTATCAATGATTTGTTGGCTTCTTCGAGAAGCCGAGTGCATTCCTCGATTTTTCCAGTCAACTGTTCGCTGAAATGATGAACCAAAAAAATTGCCAATTCATACATCAAAATACTACTAATCGTTGATTTGAAAAAATCGTCCAATATATTGAATACTCTATTAACGGGTTGTGCCTGGTTGTAACAGTCGAAAACAGGTCTTTTTTGGTTTTGTTTTAAATAGAAAATCGCGATGATATATTTTTACATAAATTAGATATTTGAGAAAGTGTCATCGGAAGAACACTCTGTAATTTTGTTGAGTAACATTTTTTAATAATAATAGATTTACAGCCGAACAACTCGAAAACGTCTTTCACGGTGAGCAATGCCCTTCGGAACCAGTTTATCTAATATCACAAAATCAGATTTCTTTAGTACCCTATAATTAATCAAATGAATATAATTAAGTCAAATAAAAAAAAAATCGCGCATGTTCAGAGGGAGAGTCTTGATTTTCGCGAAAATTGGGCAGTTTTCGTTCATAAAATTGAAAGTATACATCGGAAAAAATGCTGTGATCAAATACTATATTTTTACATCTAGAAAAAGATCTAAAGATTTCAGAAAGATCGATGCAGTCATTCTTTAAATGTTCTGCTCAACCACTTTGAAAAAGTACTTTCAAGAAAAAAAAGTTTCGAACGACGCTCCGAAGCGGTCCAACGGGCGGCAGCATAACAGCCTGTAAATCTGTCAAGTTTGATCCGATGACCTTGAAATTTTCAGGCGACGTTTATAAGATGATATCCTGCCATAATATATTGGTTCTGAAAAAAGGGATTTTTTGACTTTTACAAGAAGGCATAATCTGTTAAGGGACTACATTTTTAAAGGTCTGGTCATATATGGAATATTCTTAAGTCCGTAGTTCTTTAAAAAAGGGACATGTAAGTAAAAAAATGAAAAAAAATCGCACATATAACATTACGATTAGGCAACATCGGACGCGTATTTGAGATGATTTGCACCTATTTATAAGGAGCTGTTTTAAATTGATATTGGACGGACACTTATATATGTCATATATATATATAACTCCATAAAAAGTTCAGATCACGTCGCTTCTACAAAACGTAAAATTGAATAAAACGCCTTCGTCGCTACGGTATCGCGTGAAGCATTTAATGAAAATCCTACGAGAGACATCAGATCGTTTCGCCACCCTTTAAACGATAGTATATTTTCACTATTGCATCAGAAGTGGAAAAAGGGAAGACCACTGAGTCCAATTTTCCCGTGCAACGATTGTTGGAATCGATGCACTCACTTTAGATGAGGTATCGCACGTCCGGCCGATAAAAATCCTACCGCCGAGTTTTCTGCTAGACGGCTGTCATATTGATCAAACGAAGAGGTAGACGCTGTTCATCTGTTAAGGAGGTACGGTGATGATCACGCTAGTAAACTTCTATACTTAAATACGTCTATTTTGCCCCGTAATACCGCCACGTTTTAGACATATGTATATGGCCTATTTTTCGAGAAATATTTTTTAAGTATTGAATTTCGAGCTACCTATAATTTTGATAATATGGAAAGAAACGTAATAATCTACTACTCGACTTCAGTAGCACGCCATATCGTCGATGTTTAGCAGCGTCGCATTGTCGACGGCTGTCATCGGTCCCACGCGCCCAGCTTATTATTTTGTTGTAGCCGGTAAACATGTAGAAAAACAATACTGTAAAAGTTTATCAAGAGAGTAACGGGATTGTACCTGAAGTCCAGTTTAGAGACAAAGGTAGATTCTGTCGGACAATAATTAGAAAATGAAACGATGATATTGCGATTGCAAATAAAAAACGTCGCGTTGAGGTTAACCTCAATGTCCAATGTCTAATCTGTCCAAAGTCAAAACATAGTTCATCGATTGTTATGTCATTTTTTCCTTCCCCAATTTTCACAATATTTGCAGATGTAAAAAGGAACGTTCATTTTATATGACGGTTCTTCCATGCTGAATTTATATATAGATGCGTTTTATACGTGTAGCCAGAAAAATTGAGATGCCTTGGCTATAGATAAAAGAACTTTAAGTAAATATCGACGAAAGGCCCTTTATAATCCATTAAAAATGTACGGCTTCGCACAATTACATTTTCAATTCGCGTTGAAAATATCCGGTAGACGAATCAAATTTGCGCGGGTATCCGGCGTTGCCACACTTCGAGCAAAATGGCTGCTGTTACGTCACGAGAAGTCTCGCTCTCTGAATACACCGGGTTTTCGCGACTTTATTTCTAAATTTATTGCTTATTTCTGTGGTGAGCTTTCCAATTCAAGGTGCTTTATTAATCACAAAGATTCAACGAACGCAACCATCAGTTTTTTTTACGTGTGTCTTTGCTCCAAGCAGCACAAAAAATCCACATATGAGAGGGCAGGCACATTTTGTCGTCTACGTGTGACTAATTCACTAACTTTAACAATTAATAACTCGAAAATTGTACGGTTAATCTCGTGGAAACTCTGCATACGCATGGACAATGCGTCTCGTCAATGCTATAAAAAAATCGGGTTTTTATCTTGGACTCGCTCCAATCACCGAACCTCCTTAACAAAGCCGAAGCTGTACCGCTCGTCTTCATTGCGGCGCAGTCGGTATCCCGAGCAGAAATCTAATCAGGTTGCCTGAGGATCCATCAGGGTCGGATCAGGGATCAACAAGGCGCTCTGATCTCGACTACACTTTTTCACTTTGGTGCGAGTCCTTTGTGATTGGCCAACACATTGATACCGGCAGCCAGTCCCGTATTATATACCTAGAAGAAAGCGCAACAGCCACGCCGTAGCAACATCGACACATCTCGTTCGTTTCATCAATTTCTCCCAAAGAAAGGCAAGCCCTTCAATAAAGTGCAGTGCATACAAAATCTCAGGTAAAGTATATTTGCGACTACACTGTGGATTATCTACACATAAACAGTGATAATATATAAAATACGACTTGATGGGCGAAGACAATGCGGCGTAGCTTAACCTCACTTTGTCACTCTCGCACCATTTGTATATATATATTTCGTATCAAGAAAAAATGTTCAACGGTACAAACATACGTATATGTACATAAATGTACTCGTACATACGTTGGCATGGGGCCCAGATGACGAGAAATAATTGCGCAAATTGCATTTTGTACTGTCGAACATTTTTTTCTCAATAATATATATCCAACATTATATATATACAAATGATGCGAGAACGACAAAAAGAGATTGAGCTACGCCACTACGAGGTACACTATTTTAAAATAATTATTTAATTATTTAATTATCTTCAGAGGATATATCAATCGGAGCCTATATCGCTCACTTTTCCCTGGTCGAATATATCTATACTTATGATAAATATAGATATACTCGACGGGGGAGCGGTGGCGCTCCCTAAATCCGACTGATATATGCTCTTAATGCAAAGATGTGATTTTTCTATGTATATTCACTAATTTTTCTATGTATTCAAAATATTTCAGATGCAATCTTGACAGAGTATGATGGTACTCCCCACGCAGGTTATATCAAAGAGAAACAAATTTCGGATGGGCTAGCGGCGGTCATAGACAGTGCGAAAGATTGGGACGGTCATCGCCAAAACCGGAACAAAAACTAAACAATCAAGTCAAGTAAAATAAAAACTTAGAATGTAAAAAAATATTTTCAGACGTTTCATATTTTTAATAACGTTAGTAAACTTGATAACGTGTAACTGCGATAATAATTTAATAAATGTTGATCTATTTTTAAACAAAAAAATAATCAAATGATTGAGCCAGATGACACACATGCCTCAGGCTGGATGAGGGCCAGATAAAGTGCCTGATCCGAGCCGGATACGGAGCGTGACCCGGGCCTGATAAGATGCCTGATCCGGGCCAGATAAGTTGCTTGATCCGGGCCTGATCAGAGCCTGATAAGGTGCCTGATCCGGACCTGAATTGGCAAAAGCGTTACATCCCTGATCAGGGCCGGACTAAATTTGCCTGACCCGGCCCGGATTTGCTATTGTGGCTAATTTCTGCTCGGGATGCACTTTCCTCTTAAGGCAAGAAATCCCTTCAGGAGCGTGAAAAATAGGTATTTTTTGGGAATTTTTTAAGAGGGGATAAAATAATCTGATTATTTTCAAATTTGGACATGAGATTATTATAACTGTCAAGTTCAAAAAAATTTTTTTTTTTGTGATGACCAACAAAATGGAGGCGTTATTAAGGGTCTTCGGACGCCTGTGTTCCGCGACATCAAAAAGTGCTGCAGTTGTCACTCTTTTTCTGTTGATCTAAAAAAGATTTAATGAGTGTCATTCGTTTACTGACATATTAAGGGGAAGGATATACCTAAAAAATGATGAAAAAGTGCAAAATTGAAAATTTGGGAGCCTTTTTTACTCCAAAGTTCGAATTTTCGACCATTTTTTCGACATATTTGACCCCAAACAAATTATTTATTTACATGTTTCCTTTCAAACTTTAGGTATATCGTTCTGATAATATTACTGAGAGTAACCTCGCGAAATTTCATCCGAATCGGCCGATAACTTTTTGAGCTACACCACGAGCAGTTTTTGAAAAAGTAGTTTCGAGATAATCGCGTTTAAACTTTACTCGCTGCCTGACCGCATGCTGTTCCCGCGCTCTAGACTATATGCGATAACTCCGCAAATATTCAATATTTCGAGTTTTCCTTTGGTCAGTATATTCTTTGGGTGTCATACTTTCGAAATATGTAAAAAAATCGATTTTTTGAAAATTCTAAAGGGACTTCTCGCCTTAAGAAAGTTGCTTGCTCGACTGTTCATTAAGGAGGTTGCTCAGCTATCGCGAAATAGTAAGAATTTGATTAAATTTATTGAGGATATTTGCGAACAAGTGTTACGACTCCGTGTAAAATTTCAAGCACTTCGTCTGCGTGATCGTTGAGCAAGCAATTATTGAAGTTAGGCTCTTATACACGGGCGACATAACAAAAGTTTCATGGGAACTCTAATCCGACCATCGCAACAAAATAAAAATAGTAAGAATTGAATGGAAATAGGCGGAAGGGTTCGGATTCGACAGCCGCCGGAGACGGACGTGTTTACAAACGCGATAATACCGAGAGTATAACACGCGAACCAATAGTGTCGGCATACAGCCAAACACTTAATTATTATAATCGTGTCGTGAAATTAATAAATCCAAAGTGAACAATCACTAATATTTATCCAAATAATATCGTCAAACTTAAGGGTCAGCCAATGGCTGACCCAAGTGCAACCGCCCCCTGCAATAGTAAACCGCACATCTATGCACCCGTTTGGCTTGAAAGACACACGGAAACAACGGAATACGACGAAACCTCTGGTGAGGAAAACATGGAAACGTCTAATAATAATAAAACAATGCTACAAAAAATAGCGATGAAAAGAAAACCGACGAACAATTCCGGTTCGAGCGAGAATCTTCAATACACCGACCCTTTAAACGAGGCGAGAAAAAAGATGAAAAGAAAGGAAAACAAGCAGCCTGCTTCAATAAATATCGCCACATCATCAGCTGGCGAGAATGAGCAAGCACGACTGACATGTATATCTCGCGTCGAATCTGACAACACTCAAGAAACGATACACAACAAAAACAACGACAATCGAAAACCTAGCCCGATTGTAATTAAATCAGCCCTACTTCAGCGAAACAGCTACTTACAAACACAACTGTATAATTTCTGTCGCAAGCAAAAAGTGGAACTCAAACACGATGGCGGTGCAAACTGGAGAATCAGATGTAACAACCCCCAATCCAAAACGGAACTACAGAACTTTCTAAGAGTAAATGAAATAGAACATCATACTTTCAATGATTCTATTGAAAAAAACAAACGAGTCATGATCAAAGGTATCAAGGCGAAACTGTACGAAGAGGGAGAACTAGAACTTATAATCGAACAAGAGTGGGGAATCAAACCTCTACAGCTTATCCCTTTCACAAATATCAGCATCTTCATGGTGGCTATCTTCCCGCCAGAGACAAAACTCCTTGAGCTGTACAAGAAAACCAGACTTGACGTCTGCGTCGTAAAATGCGAAAATTATCAAGCAAAAGAGAACCGAGCGCGACAATGCATGAAATGCCTCGACTTTGGACACATTGCCAAAAACTGCGAACGCAAAGAAATCCCTACGACAAAAACCATCGACCACATTGAAAAATGCTCTCTGTGCGAAAGCTCTGAACACGACGCTAAAAGCAAGCTATGCCCAGTCAGAGAGGCTAATATGGAAAAAGCAACGGAAAAACGAAAAAAACTAAATCCCGTTCAGAAACCACCTCGACACGTAATACCCACACCGCCAATAATTAACTATGATAACGACTTTCCAGCTATCAGAAGACGACCTAATTACAGAACTGATGAGCAAACAAACAGAAACAAACAAAGCAACACAACTAACCAAACACAACAAACAAAAACTCTCTCAAGCAGACCAAACCTAACATCTCCCACTGACCCGACTGAGCGAATTGAGCATTTCAGAAACAATGAGCTCACGAATCGCGATTACAAATCAAACCCAAACCAAAAAAAGAGAACACCGATAAAAATACTTATCAGTAAAGCAATAAGCGAAATCTCTTACGATGACGTTGACGCGAGTTTTCTCCTACCGATATTCAGAATAATCGACGAACTGGACAATGAATCTAAGATAAAATACACAATCGGAGGGGTGACGAATGCAGCAATCACTGTGCTAGATCGCCTGTGGAACGAAATTGAAAATTCATCGTGATTCTTCAATGCAACGTATTCGGGATTCATAAGAGAATAAATGAAATCAGGAATCTCGCCACGAAACACAATCCACACGTAATAATATTAAACGAAGTTAAAGTCAAGCCCGGTGGAATTTATAAGTATAATATTCAAGGGTATTTAAAAATCTCTGACAATAAAACAAACTATGAAACGCGAGGCCGAGGAGTCCGTGGAACCTTCATGTACACTAGAAACGACCTTTTCTGGTCCAGACTGAAACCACAGGACAATCTTGAGTGTTGTTCAATACTACTCAGCACTCAAAACGGTCAAAAAATTACTATCAACGGCATTTACGCAGCACCAGGAGAACACAACGTAAACAATGACATAGAAAATATCTTGAATACACAAAACTCGATCACCATCGGAGACTGGAATGCTCAACATCAAATATTTGGACATAGAGCAAATGATCAACGTGGGACCATCATATACCAATACATAAACAATGGTCTAGTCGACATCGCAATGGATCCACGAGGATCAAGGCCAAATTCCGTCTACAATAATATATTAGACTTCGCTTTGACCAACATCGCCGATAACATTACCTCTTGCGAAAATATCGAAGACATAGGAAGTGATCACATGCCAATCATCGTAAAAATAAAAACAACACCAGAGCTCACAAAAAAAGGCAGAACGAGAATTAAATCGAACGAGGAATGGCTCGAATATGAAAATCATACAACGCTCGCACAGCCGCTCCCAATACAATCAACTGACGAGGTCGAAAACGCCATCGAGCATCTTACATCTCACTTGCAGTCTGTCGTGCGCGGTATGACTCGTGAGATAAATAAATCCAGTGAACTATTACCGGATGAAATCCAGCAAACAATTCGCGAGAGAAATCGAGTGCGGTACGCTATGCGACGCAACGGACGCGTTCGGGATCCCGCTTGGATCGCGCGCCTACACGAGCTCAAATCGCGCGTGATTGAGCAAATACGCAAGTATAAACAAGAACAATGGTTACGCGTTATCGAGAGTGAAACAGACAATCGTAAAGCAATGTGGAAAATACAAAAATCCCTTAAAAGGCCAGAAAACAGGGTGCCTTTTTTTGAAGGTGCAAGCACTCAAAAAGAGGTAGCGGCGATACTAATCGACGCTGCAATCATTCGTGAAAGCGCAGTAAAGAACAAACACAAATCAACAGTTGTTAACACACCCTCTAAGCCCCTACCGTTAACCAACGATCAGGAAATGAAAAAAGCACTAAACAAACTTAAAAATAACAAAGCCCCGGGACCAGACGGACTCGGAACGAAGCATTTAAAATGTATGCACGACAGCTGTTTCGCAAGAGTCCTAGAAATCTTTAATTTCTGTTTAATTCACAATTATTATCCAAACATGTGGAAACTAGGCATGTGCATTTTTTTACATAAACCAGGGAAACCTGTAAACGAACCGTCATCATATAGACCGATAACCTTGCTTAATATAATGGGCAAATGGTTCGAACGCATAATTAAAAACAGAATGGACTCTTGTTTCCAAATACTACCAGATTCTCAACATGGATTTCGACCAGCCCTGGGGACAGACAGCCAGCTAACCAGAACGATGCATCATATCCAAAAGGCAATAAACGAAGAAACAACCTGTTACGCTGTCTCGCTGGATCTCTCCAAAGCTTTCGACAGTATTAACCATGCAGCATTGGTATATAAATTAATAGAAAAAAATATTGACGTGGGCATAATAAAAATACTCGAGTCATATCTCCTAGATCGGAAATTGCAGGGCAAATTCCTAAATGAGACATGCGAGGCCATTCACCAACCACTCGGAGTCCCACACGGATCTGTGCTTGGGCCGATAATATTCAACCTCTATATCTCAGACATACCGCACTCGGCCAGTCTTAGCTCCCAGTACGCAGACGATATGATGATATTGAACAACGGACATTCCCCTCGCCGAGCGCAATACCTGGCGGAAAAGAACACACAAGAATTATTTGAATACTATCACAAATGGGGACTCAAATGCAACGCTTCAAAAACACAAGCGATGATCTTCGGACGACAACATCGACATATAGAGCAACGCGGAATCAGCATTGTCAATCCACAAACCAGGAATGTCGAAATAATAAATCCAGTAAGGAAACTCAATTATCTTGGAGTAACTGTCTCGAGAACCCTTAAAATAACACCGCAATCCGAGAAAAGACTCGGAATTACGAAATTTGTAGTCAACTGTCTGCAAGGAATTATTGGGCGCTACAGCGAAGTAGACGCATACATAAAATGGAGAGTCATCAGAGCATGTGTTCTCCCATCACTGGATTATGACACCGGCTGTTTACTACCACTATATAATAAAACATCCCTACGAAAATGGAGATAACGTACAAAAAAACGCTTAAACAAGCCACCGGTCTACCGGTATCTTTTCCAACTGCCGATCTGTGGATTATGACGGGCGAGAAACCCTTTCTCGAGCGCCTCTGCGAGATACACCGAAACAATCTGGACAAACTCGAAAATCACGCCTGCCCCTATTTACGTGGACTCACACCAGAAGATCGCCGGCCATACGACAACCCATCGGCGAAACCTAACATTCTTTGCCCGATCCAACTCCCCCTCCTCTACATCCCCCCTCCTAAATTACCTATTCCATTTTTATTATATTTATTAGAATTAAGTAAAAAAAAAGATGCAGAAAAGCAAAAAATATCAGCCCGAAGGCAAATAAAACACTGTAACATATGTAAATAAAAGAATACCCTATCCCATAAATGGAGAGAAACCTTAGAGACAATACTCGAAAAATGTAAATAAACTAAATCAAAACAATAAAGAAGAAATTGAAAAAAAAAATAGGCGGAAAAAATTCTTGGGATTTTAATAAATAATTTCAACGAAGAGTACAGCGTTTTGTCTGTCTCGTTATCGAGATTTTCGTGAAATACAACGGGAAATTTTAGCTGCTCCGCGTAAATCGATAAAGCGGACGTGGCAACGCTGTTGTCAAGCCAGACATTTTGAATAGGCGCCAAATTTTGAAACGGATTAACTATTGCTTCCTTGCTATACATTTTTTACCGCGGTTTCATAAAGAGTATTTAAATACTTTGAATCATTCTTAACAGAAGCTGCAGTGCGCGTGTTTCGATATAACCTTCAAATCAATTACGCGTTGTCCCTCGACTGCACATTCATTTTCCGGCTCAACTACTTTTTTCCGCCGCTTTCCAGGTTGTACTTGCTCCAACCGTCGATTGTACTGTTTTTCGGTTTGCATTTTTCCCTTCCATCTTTTCATTTTCACCGAACAAAAAAAACGGAATTCGCGAAGGATGTTTGACAGCTACGCGCTCACGATGTGGCGTTCGTATCTGAGCTCAGTGATACCAGTTCCTGAGAACTAAATTGCGCGTTTGCCACATTTCGACTTGGTTAATAACATGTTCGCGATGTAAATAAACAAAAAAAGGTTGATAACATTTATAAACAGTCAATGATATGCATTCCGCATATTTATTAGCGGAAACTTATTTATTTTACGTAACCGAAAATTTGGTTATTCGGGGTTGGCAGCCGTTACAGGTGCCCGTGTATAAGCATATGCGCTCCCCTCTTGCCGTCTGCTCTGCAAAGACCCTGAGCAGCCTCCTTAACACTACTTCTTGTCAGACCCAGTGGTGTGGCACGGAATTACCGTTTCCCGAGTTCAACTGTCACAGATTCTGAATGCGGCCTGGAGTTCATTTATAACCTTTCTGACGTTGAAATACAGTCGCGTATTCTTATTAAGAGCTATTCTTAGTTTAATAATTGATTTATACTTCCGAAGGTCCCGTTTTGAAGAAATATACGCGTAAACGCAGCCCTGTTTACAACGGCGCATCGTGTAAGACCAGAAGGCGAGACTGCTCGAGACTGCTCGAGTCTACTGGAATGAATCTTGTTTTTCGCGGGTGGTGGCAAAGTGGCTTGATTTTATAGAACTACTTTTCACAATACTTTCGTTCCGGAGATGTTCGTCCCGTAAACTATCGGCCTAGACATCGGCCACGTTGGCAATGCTATATTGCGGAATCTTCAATATGATTGTCCTTTTTTACATTTTCTTTAATTGAGGTATTTTTTCACACAATGCACATTTTGTACATGTTGTGTCCAATGAGCACCTAAACGAATAATTGTAATTATAATACGTAGAACTCGGACACTTAGTATATAAATTGCTTTGGTTGCTGCAATTGCCAGATTTGTAATAGCCATTCGTTACTGATACTCCCTTTTGGGGATGTTTGAAAAAGTTTCGATTAAGTCTATGTAGCTTGCAATCACGCAAATATTTTGGCTCTGGAGTTCAAAGGCTGAGAGGCCTTTGCGTGTTGCGCATTCCCCAACCGTTGTGATATTGATGCCTTGCGGCCTTGATCATTGAGCCCGTACTCACAATCACCATGCTGCTCTCATGTGCAATCCATGAGCAACCTTGCAATTACTGTAGATCCAACATTTTTCAACAGATTTGGGTACATAGACATCAAAACTAAAGCTACATTGTCGTCAACGGCGGGCTACCCAGGTAGGAATTGACGATGAAAGAACGGCTCGTCAAGCTCTGAAACAAGGCTCACATTTTTTAATTCAGGCTGAGCACCAGCCTGATTTCAGGCCTAGCTGAACCTCTGAATGATAACGCGGTTTCAGACTCTTGCACACAGGCTTGACCAAAGGCTGGTAGAAAAGCCTGTACTAAGCCTGAAACGACGAAACAACAAGGCTCAAAACGAGCCTTAATGAAGCCTTCACGAGCATTTATGACCAGGCTTATCCTTAACTCTTCTCGAGGCTATATAAGGCCTGTTTTTAGTTTTCTATATTCTACATTGGGGTAAATTTAATAAATTTGTAAAGAATATTTATTGCGTCAAATTGATTTAGAAAATTAAGATAGAGGATGAAGTAAAATGTCAGTAGTGTATTTTTTTTGCAGATACACAATTTCAAAATATTCTCGCATTTATTGCTAATTTTTTTTTTTTCATAAAAGTGCAGAAAAAATATTATTTTAAACTTATTTTATTTTATCACAACCTGAAACAAGCCTGCACCCAGCCTTGATTTTTTAGCCTTAAAATTCACCGGCTGAATAAAGCTTGAAATAGCTCTGCGTTTAGGCTAAGCAGCCAGTCTTGGTTCCAGGCTGCTCCAAACGATGCAATGAAACCTGGCCCAGGTCTGTCTCTCTCAGGCTCGGTGAAACAAGGCTCGCACAAGTTTGTTTCCATCGTCAGCCTTTTGATTTTCTACCTGGGTATCCCCTTTCTATCCCCTTGATACTTATTTTACGTGATATTTGTTGATTTCACTGACAATGATTGATCAATCGTAATAGCCTCCTTATTTGGATGAGGCCTGGTGGTTGGACTTTGTACGTTAATAAAAAATCCTGGACATTCTTTCGAAGGCGACAAACTCTAGCCGAGCTGATAATGTTTCAAAAAAGTCTGTTTATTCACCGTGATCATTATTTTTGCCGTCTTTAACCCTGGCTTGATGCCGAGGTTTTTGCTTTTCTGTTCCGCTCGGGTGGCTGCTTCCTGCCGGTGGTTCCGCTTCTGGCAAAGTAAGTCTCCATGGATGGGTTCTTCGCTTCCGTATTCGAAGCTTTCTTTTCACATGGATGTTCTCAACCACCCTGTTACTTGTTGGGAATTGCTAAGCTAAGGGAACAGCCCAGTGACTTGTTCCTCGTCGGGATTAGAATTTATGATCTTGAGTTCGTTGTACACGTGCTAGGCTATTTTTCCATCAGTATACCGCCATTTTCCGAGTGGCCGTACGTTTTTCGTCTCGAATATTTTTCAATAGCGATCACGTGTCGTCCTCCGAAGGAGAAACGTCTCGTCTCGGCTCGATTTCTGGCTTGCGTTAAGTGTCCAACTCTTTTATATTGCCTTGATCTTTCAAAAAAACGTGATTACATTGCGATTAGCTAAGGATTGGATGACATAATGTGACCGAAAATTTCACTTCGACAGGAATCATACGCACAAGTTTCGCCTGAGTTGGTAATCCTATGGCTTCACACTAGTCATACCACTGATCATACTTGAGATTTGTACAATCCATATCTTTAACATGTGCAAAAAATTGTAATAACTAAAATTTTCCATGTGTAAACTGTTGGACGAATGTTCACATTTAACTAGAAAAATGAAAAGAATAGTTATTCCAACGATTCGCGCAGTATTTCTAGGTTTGATATTTGGCAACATTGGTTCTATCTCCGTCTCTTTCTACTCAACCAGGCGAGTTTAACCTCCATGCTTTTCAACGTCGATTGGTAAAAAGCGTGGAAAATTTGTGTCGGCGAAATATGTCGGTTAAAGATGGAATATGTGTGGAATTTCGAATGAGTGAGATGAGGTTAGGACTACACTCAGCTGTTGCCTTGCTGTCACGTCTCTTTATCGTAGCAAGTGGTAATAAATCCAATACCGGAAGTTCAAATTAAACTTGATATTACATAAAATTTCGGTCACTAAGCGTAATTTTTTCTCAGAGCATTAAATCTGATTATTTTTAAGAATCTGACGGATTCCCACCATTATATACACTATTGTAGCAACCGAAAATTGGGTTTTTGCATGTCGTTTCGGAATTCCTTCACAAAAATACGCAATATTAGTTTTTTTTCTCTGTAATTAGGTCGATAACCGACCCGGAAATTTTACAGGGACGATTATTAATATATTTAGTAAAGCTCAAAAAAGATATATATATGAAAATCCTATGGATTGAAGCCTGGCGATAGGATTACCTTTAAGGGGTGAGATGCAGTCAGAATTTTCAAAAAAGTGATTTTTGAACATTTTCTTGAAGCATGATATTTCGAAAACATTCCCTGAAAATTTCCAGTCAATCCGATGAATAGTTTCCGGGATATCCCACAATTAGTGAAGGGGCGTCGGGACCCCAACGTATAGACGTGGCTGACAAACGCGCAACCGATAATACCAGGGAAGGCAGAATGCTTCGAAGACAACAACAAATTGATTTTATCGAAGCTTCCACATCGGCAGAAGCCCTATTGTATGGGCCAGGAAGTGATTATTCGATGTAAGTAATTTCTTAATTAGTATTTCTATACATAAATCAAGTGTAAAATTGGAAAACTCTTTCAGAAATTTTCAAAAATTTATTACTCGAAAACTATGAACTTTAGCAAAATTTTATAAAGAATACTTTCGTTTTTAAATTGCCCAAACTGTCAAAAAAAAATTCATCCCGAAAAACTTTAATTTTTTGAAAAATTGTTTTAACAATTGGCTATAAACAATTCAATGCTCGACCTTTCGGGAAAAACTTGTGATATTCAGATTCAACGGATCAAAATACGTAAATAAAGTTTAGCTTCATCTATCGAGCTCAAAATTTTACGAACGTATAATACCGTATCCACATCGAAAAACTTTGAACGCGTTTTTCTCGAAACTATGTTTTTCAAGTCGGTGACCACTATAATCCGAAAACGACTCGATGGATTTTGATGAAATTTGGTGTGCTTATTGATAGCATTAAAAACTAGTTCTTAATCGAGGGATTTTCATTTTTGCTGAAAATTTCAACTTTTAAAAACAATAAACAAGCGATTTTTTGGTCGAAAATCGAAAGTTATCTGTCGAAACCCGCCATTTTGTTAATTTTTGAAAAAAAAGCTTCGACTAAGGACTAGATTTATTATTAAACTAATTATTTTTTTTTGTTTTTTTTTTTATTTCAGATGATCCATTAAAATTTTATGATGGTCACCGCAAAGCATTACATGCCGAGGGGGGTGCGACAAAAATGGCGATATTCTAATAAATAATCGATATTTTTCTTTAGAAATTTGTACACGCCAAATTGAAATATAACATAAAAAGTCTGTATAGGCACTTTTGTAAAATAAACTTAATTACTATAGAGCCTATATAATAATATAATAATTATTACATTACGCCTCTGACTGCATGTCACCCCTTAATGATTTCGTGCTTCGATAAACATAAATAAAAAGCGACTCGTGGTCGTGATATTTGATCTTAGTAACGGAAGCTTTTGCGCAGGGTAGCGATACTTCGCAATGCACACGGATTCATGTAGAACACGATACAAGGCGAAATGTGTAGCCCATTGTACATGAAGAACAGTATTTTTTTGCTTTGATATTCCATACTTCGCACCCGATTCGGCAAGAATCGTCAGCCTTGTAAATATTTTTCTACCCTGAAGGCCCGGAAATCAATAAAACGGAGCTCGAATTCCCCCCTAGTGTCAAGAGTAATTTGAAAATTATGCACAAGTAGAAAGAGTTAACAAAAGAACAGATGTACACTTTTTTCAAGTTTAAATGATTGGACAAAGGGCCTACGATTTTAAATGGTGGATGAAAATCTAAAGGGAGACCTCATTCGACACTTTTTCGCCGAGTTTTGTCTTTTTTTCGCGACATTCGAGACAAGAACTTAGAGCTCGTCTTTCATTGTGAGTTGGATCGATATTTGTAACGGCGTTGGAGGCGTTAAGTACATGCGTTTTTTTCAGTCAGGAAGTGGCAATTGTTGTATGCCCTGTTCTTTATTTTACTTTCTGTGGAGGTTCCAATTTCGAAGTTGACTTGGCCGCTTCTCTACTCGTTCCACTGTCTATTGTTCCAAGTTCGGAGTTTAAAGGGTTACGTGCGTTTCGAAACCAAAAAAAGCATATTTTCTCTATTAAAAAAATATGATATATACATTATTTTATTCAAAATGTTAAGCAGATAAAGGAGCAACATTTCAATGATATTAAAAAGAATTACGCGGAATAATCGTGGATACGATTTCTCAAAAGAGAATGCACTGAAATTTTGCACACTTCTGCAAACTAGCATTGACTAGTGATTGAACCAAGGTTATTTCTCCGATTACAACGAATTTTACAAGGCTATATGTAGTGTAAATTGTACCAAAAACTAAAATATTTTGCATACAACTCTGCCCTACATTCAAATGTCAATTTAAAAAAAAATCATTCATTCAATCACGAGCTATATATTTATCTACTAACAGAAAAAGTTAGGTTTTTTAATTTCAGATAAAGCTATCATGAGTTATCTTGACCACCACGAGGACATTTTTTTAGGGGTCTCCGGAAACCAGCTCCCACAGGCTGAATTTCCTAAATTTTTGGATGAACATTTTTTACCGTATTGTTCAAATGTTGCTCGTTTATGTGCTTCACATTTTGAATAAAATAATTTATATATTACATTTATAAGAAATTAGGAAAATATGCTTTTTTTGGCTTCGAAGCCCACGTACCCCCTTAAGGGGTTACCCCCACTTGCGATTTTGAAAAAATCGATTTATTTTATTGCATTTTTTTGAAGTTCAAGTATCCGGGCCCATACTTCTGTATGGGCCCGGAATAGATGACTCTATGTAAGTTTACAAAAAAAAATATTTTCTTCGTGTAAATTGAAATCGAAACTTTAAACGCGTTTTTCTCAAAATGGCATTTCTGAAGTCGGTGACCAAGATTACTCGAACACTAATGAACCGATCTTCTTGAAATTTTGCAGGCTTATTTAATATATAAAAATGTAGTCTTTAATCGTTCGATTTTTTTTTCGAAAAAAAAATCGCCGTTTTGTAGCCAAAAAACGGCCGTTTTTTTTCGTTAAAATCGAACCATTAACTTTGACTGTCCGCCATTTTGTGAAAAATGAATATTTTTAAAATCCTTCGATTAAAGATTAGTTTATACTTATATTTGACTAAATCCATCCGCATTTTTTTTTTTTCAGATGATCCACTTCGCCGCAATGTTGGTCACCGCAAACCGTGTATATAAAAACATTATTTCATTGACGGCCATTTGCCACTAAACAATGTAATATTTTTCAATACAAAAATTACTGAAAGTTCTTCAAGATGTGTTCTTTAAGATGGTATATTGATCGATCAAAAAAGTTTTGTAGTTTTCTTTAAAAAAATTCATGAAAAAGGCCTTTTTTTGCGCTACAAGTGGGGGTAACGCCTTAAAGTCCCAAGTATCGCGCGTGTCCGCCCTCTCTTTCTCTCTCACCCTCTTTCAGGAGGATAGCTATGGCTGTTTTATTTAAAGAATAAACACGCATGGTTATAGGAGATTGATGAGCTCAATCTTTATTTAGCTTGACAACGTGTTGCGCCCTAATTAAACGAAATGAAAGCGTACTGAAAAGAGGGGAAGGCCACTAGAATCCGCGGTCTTTTCTACCGCACCGCTTAACAACAATCTTATTGCGATTTTTATTAATACGAGATTGTTCAAGCAGCTGCGGCACTTTCAACTTTCGGGGCCGGGTTGAAATTCCGAACTTTGAATGATCAGAACGCTCAAAACTCCGAAAGAATACTAACCCGAAAGATCAAAACTCTGAAAGAATTTTACACGAAAGACCACAACTCCGAGAATCCGAACACCGTCAAAATAATTCGGCTATGGGAGTTTTTAAAGTTTCAAAATTTTCAATTATCGACGAATTATTTGAAAAAATTTTTTGATTGAGGAGTGATTTTGCGTCAATTTTGAAATTTGTATAGACAATGTTATACGTTCTACATCATTTACGGTCAACTGTGTAGACTTTCGCTTGCATGATCTTGACATGAGGGTCGGGTTGAAATTCCGAACTTTGAATGCGCCGACGGTTTATAATTCCCAATTTTAATGTTCCGAAATTACAAGGTTCGTCCAGATCATGCCACCGAAAGCTTACACAGTTGATTGTAAATGATGCAGAACGTATAACATTGTCTAGAGAAATTTGAAAATTAGGTAAAAACACTTCTCAGTCAAAAAAAATTCTTGTAATAATTCGTCGATTTATTGAAAATTTTGAAACTTTAAAAACTTCCACGGTCGAATTATTTTGATGGTGTTTAGATTTTCGGAGTTTTGACCTTTCGGATTTTTGAGCGTTCTGATCATTCAAAGTTTGGAATTTCAACCCGACCCCATTCAGATTTTCGGAGTTTTAGTCTTTCGGGTAAAATTTTTTCGGAGTTTTGATCTTTCGGGGTAGTATCCTTTGGGAGTTTTGAGCGTTCTGATCATTCCAAGTTCGGAATTTCAAAGTTTTCGATAAGCCACGTTCTTTTGGAAAACCAGTGTCTTGGGTATGGGAATTTTTCGCAATGTCGACTACTTGGTTCTCAATCAATTCGAGAAATATTCATCAACTTTTTGCTCATTCCTTTTTCGACTATTAAAATATAGAAATGGTGGTGAAAATATATCTCACAAAATAAACGTGGGCACGTGTTAACGGGGTCATCCCATGTGACTGCTATTTTTTTCGCTATTTTTGGGATTTTTTTTATGAACCATTAAAACACCCTATATTTGAATTTCTACCACACATTTATTAATATTTTTACAGTCCCTCAGAATTTTATCGAACAAAAATAACGAGTTGAATCGACTTTGCACCGTTCGGAAGCCACTCATGTGTAAAAAAAAGTTGATTGACGGCTGCCATCATTCCGGAGGTATTACTCATCTGGAATGAAAAGATCAAACGGCATTTTAATTTGTAGACCTGACGCTATCGCCGGAACTAGATTAAAGTAAAAATATCGAAAATTGAATTTCTGGCACGATTTTAAAATTTAAGTTCCAAGTTTCATCATTTTGTTTCGACTTTTTCAGCTTAAAGAAACTATGGCAGGTATCAGAAGTATTCTAGTTCGGGTGAGAACTGTGGATGCGCTGACTATACCATAAAAATTTGAGCGAAATCCGTCCAATAGTCTTTAAGATATCATCGAAGCTAATTTAAAAAACACAGTTTCGGGAGAAACGCGTTTAAAAGTTCTTCAAGTACGATTTACACAAAGAAAATGTTGACTCACCATAAGCCTGTTACGCCGGGTCTATATAACACGCACATATTTTTGTAATGGTCACAAACCATTTTTTTCGATTTTCGGAACCTACCACATGGGACGACCGCCTTAAGGAAATTTTTGGGATATCTTTTTTTGTGGCACCACCGAATTTTTTGATATACGCAAAGTTTTCTTTATGATGAAACACACTCCCACTTGCTGTGGGAAAAGCTCCGAGAACGGTAGAAATTTATGACGATTTAATGTGGCAACTCTAAATTGATAAGGTTTTTTTCGTCGTATTCGTGTTTTGTGACAACAGCTTGTATTTTTCTCGAGCGAGCTGATATTTATCATGAGCACATGTGTGTAGATAAGTACAATCGTGTGTGATAGCAATAGTCATCTAATAGTGTGCAATGATATTTAATGGTGTATGTAGGCGAACTCGGGGCAAGACGAATACGCGGGGTAAGAGGAATCATAAGCCTAGCCACTAAACAGTGTGTCCGAGCACAGTGCTTCCATTGGAGTTTGAAGAGGCGGCGGGAAAGTGAATGAGTGTGAAAGTACCAACTTTGGCGGAAGCACGCGTCTCGAGTGAGAAAACAATATCGATTTTTTGTCAAATCGCTGTAATTTTTGGCAAAGTTTAACATTGTTTCCGTTCATTTGAGTTGCTGATATTGATGAAAGACAGGTAGGTAAACACAATGAAAGTACTAATTATTAATATAATAAGAATGCTTTGTCAGAAAATTTCAAGGTTATTGGGTGATTTTTTGTTAATTCGTTAACCACATAATGGGGCAAGATGAATACAAGCTATCGCAAAGCCGCAATATTTTACAACGCACCACTATTTACGTTAGAAAGGGTGAAATGAAACTAGTAAAGCATTTGTTTCCTCTTCAACCGGTGTTTCTACCAGGGGAAGAAAAAGGACTTACAAATAATAAAAGTGATATGGAAGCAAGATTTTTCGGGCTAATCCTACAGAACTTAGACGATTGGCTTATCAAATTGCTGGTTTTGAGAATAAAATCACTTTCATATGCGAAAGATGCCAATAATTTGTATCCCATCATTCTCCCTGCGCTGTTTCATTTTGCCCCGCATACGGGTTAAGATGGGAAAAATAAAAGTTTAATTAAAAATATAGGTTGTATGGTACAAATGAGAAAGACGATTTTTTTGCTTCTAAAATTGAAAGATTAATAAATGTTGATTAGTTTAAAAAATAATTAACGTTGACTGACTCATATGTATTTTTTTATTTGGACATGACCTTAGCGTTATCATCTTGCCCTTACCTCCCCTATATGTTTGTGTGTGTGCGTTCACGTTCCCTCGCAATAAGAGGCAATCTTCTAAGTAGTCACCAGATGATTCACACACACACACGTGCGCGCGTGCACCATAGGGGCACCTGCTGGCTAGCTGGAAGATTGCCTCGTACCGCTAGTGTAAATTAAGTAATATATGACAACGAGAGTCCATACGGTTGCAAAATAGATAGAAAACTGTTGTTAGCCGTGAACCCTAGAGCACGTCGCCAACGTTTTTGCAGTTATCGCAACAACATGGTTTCAGTAATCCTGTCTAGTTTAAGGTGGCCATCCCATGTGACAGATAGAAAAAAGAAAAAAAATGTTTTGCACAAATTGCAAAACATGTGTGCGTGTTATATGGACCCGGCATAGCAGACTAGTGGTGAATCAACATTTTTTTTGTGTAAATCGTACTTCAACTTTCAACGCGTTTTTATCAAAATTGAATTCTTCAAATTGGCTTCCATGATATCTCAAAAACTATTGACCGGATTTCACTCAAATTTTTATGGTATAGTTAGCAAATCTATATTTCTCAGCCGAACTAGAATATTTCTGATATCGACCATAGTTTTTTTTAAACTGAAAAAGTCGAAAAAAATTAAACTTGGCACTTAACTTTTTAAACCGTGCCCAAAAAATACGATTTTCGATATTTTTACTTTACTCTAGTTCCGGCGATAGCCTCAGGTCTACAAATTAAAATGCCGTTTGATTTTTTTTCTTCAGATGAGCAAAACCTCCGGAATCATGGCCGCCGTCGATCACCTTTTTTTTTGCACATGTGTGTCGGCCGACCGGGGCAAAGTCGATTCAACTCGTTATTTTTGTTTGATAAAATTCACAGGGCCTGTAAAAATGTTGATAAATGTGTGGTCAAAATGCAAAGTTAGTGTGTTTTAATAGTCCATAAAGAAAATCCCAAAAAAGCGAAAAAACAATAGCTGTCACATGGAATTACCTCCTTAAGGTAGTTCTGTAGGTACACGTATAGGCCAAAAGTTTCGATCGAAGCGTATAGTAACATCCAACGCCTATACGATGCTGTTGGTTGTACATTTTTGACAGAGCTTGTATCCTCTATATGTCCCACACATTCGCACCTCATGCATAGATAGGTCTCATACTCGTATAGAGAGAGCGGCGCTGTAATCGTGGCAACAGTGCGATTTTCCTGCAGTCATAGCGTTGAGCTTCCTACGATCCGTCTTTCATGAAATATTTTATATAAATAAAAAAAAGGTGAAAATGTCAACCCAAATGCGATACAAAGGAAAGTTTACAAGAAAGAAGGCGCTTGCTAAAAGACTGAAAGTTGTGTCAGCCATGTGTCAAGCAAATGCGGCTAAACGCGATGAGAATAACCATAACCTCAACGATCAGCAACAAAAATTCGCTGTCGAATGACGTCGGATCGTGGATTTACAACATCTTGCCGACAGTTTAAATTGTACTCGCTGCACGGAGAGAATTTTTAAGTAATTTTTACTGTGAAATCACAGTAACTTGGTGACAAATGTGCAATTCTTCAGGTTTTTAGGAAATAAATTATAAAATTTCATGGAAATGAATCAAAATTTACTTTTGCGTAACAGAAATTTAAAATGTTTTCCAGAATTTTTACTGAAATTAATAGTAAAATTTCATGAAACGTAAAGATTACGACAATAAGTTAAAAAAGTGCTAATATAAATGAAATTTTTCAGTGGAACATTGAGAAATTTGCGTGTTTTCCATAAAAATTTAAAAAAGGCAGCCGAAATTTTCCGTGCGTCCACCGGAATTTTACGTTCTTTATAGTAAAATCAGTTAGGGCTAGGTCGCCTGACCGTACGCGTGAGCTCTGTGTGTGAGCGTGCGTATACGTGAACGGAAGCTGTGAGAGTGTGCTTGTGTATGACGCAGTATGACGAGCACGAACGACGCCGACCCGCGTTGCTTAGCAACAGCGGTACCGGGCATGCGCATTATAGTACGAAGCATGGGCCAAGAAAGCCTCATGGTCCCGTGCAGTCTAACGTGTTCTACGCAGATCTACGCAAGAAAACAAAGAAACGTGAAAAGAAACTACGATAAAGGACGTCTACAATGGTACGGAAAGATGATATGCTAAAATAAGTAGCAATCAAGAACACAAATGTTCAGAAACGCCGATGAATACAGTATATAGAGTATTTATTTAATCATAGGGAATACATTTTTCTCTAGGGATTTTAGAAATTTCAAGTTTGTCCAGGTTATTTTTACTGTAGAAACTTGGAATTTTTGCGGCAGCCCATTGTTAAAATTCTACATGAGAATGTGTCAGAATTTTTACTGAAAGAAATGTAAAAAAATATGCTACTTGCTTAAATTTTTACATGAATGAAAGCAAAATATTAAAAGCTGGTGTCAATTTTTGACTATGTGCACATTTGTCACCGGTTTCAAATTTTTTATGTAATTTTTACGGAGATTTCACCGTAAAAAATACTTAAAAATTCTCTCCGTGTGTAACAAAGACAAATACATGCATAAATTGAACAAAGTAAATTTGTTTGCAGAATAAATTTATTTCACATCCGTCTCAGGGGGAACTCGGGGGAAAAAACACGCTTCGACTTCCCAGACCACGTGCCGATCAGCTGGCTGCAGCGTACACTGTTGCCATTCCGTTACAGATGGTTGGGCCCGAGTCCGGTGTGGAATAAAATGACCACATTCCATAAGTCGATATCTCCGAAACTAAACGGTCAAAGTTCGTCATTTTTTTTTAATCAATCCCACAATAGTACTGCGTACACGTGTTTTTATTTTGAAATCCTAAGATCCGTTTAGAACCTATATCGAGAAATGCGAGCAAACTCTTATCGGTTTACGTGTTAGGTATAGGGATCGCGTACAAAAATACCCACATTCAATTGCAATTATCTCATGAACTAAACGGTGAATCGAATTGAATTTTTGGGCATCAGTCCATGAAGGTCATATCTACACCATACTTAGATTTCAGCCAATTCCTAAGATTTGACCAAAACTACAGAACTACCTTAAAAAAAGAAAACACAGTACAGGAAAAGTGTTGTTAGATCGGCGGCTAACCATCTTCTTCATATTAATCTGCATTGGCAAGGCAGGAGGTTTTTGGGCTAGCGGTCAGCTTGAAACTAAAGTATTGAGTTGTTCGGAAGGTTCGTGCCAATTTTCGGTAGGTGGCACATTGAAAAATGGGCACGGATTTTCCGGACAACCCAATAGATCAGTGGCCATGCGATCCGCCTACTTTTGGGACAGCGGCTTTTCATGAATCACTGTGTGCAAGACAAAGTTTCAGCGACTTCCGGAAGAATTTCAGGCAGTATGTAAATGTCGACGGTCTATCAATTTCTCGCGGTTCTATGTTTAATCATAGAGTACTCTGATCTGAGGTTCGAATAACGTGTCTAAGTCCAAGTCTAAGAGTCAACCAAGAGTTAATGAAATTGGTGCGAAAATTTCATAAGAGGGCCGAAAGCATCAGGAGGTTGGAGTATTACGTCAAGCAATGAACTGAGAAACCTTATACATGAGATTTAAGAGAGTTACTTTATTGTTGCTTTATTAGTAGAAGGGCTGGTTTACGAAGAGCTTATAAAATTATTCTTCCTTAAATAAATAGGTTTCTGAGAGCTTATATAAAAGAATGTAGCCTTGTAAGATGTCTGTACAGGAGTGAGAAAATTACGCCCGAGGGAACTTAATGATTAGAACCGGCGAGAAAGCACAGACAAAGCTGAAGAGGAAGCACGCGCTTAATAAGCTCATTTCCTTAATGTGCGACTTTAAAAAAGTTTTTCCATCCCATGCACGTATATAATGTGTATATAATCGTGCCTTTCCACTCTCAACTCCTTTTTATCCAGTCAATTACCAACGAGGACTGAGATTAAAAAATTGCAAATAGTTCGCGCGCAGAAAATTTTGGATCAATAAATAGAGTCAGCAAAGGTCTAAAACATGCATTAAGGGTTGTAATTAAATCAATTTAATTACACCCAGTTGACATTTTTGAAAATATCGATTTTTACTTTTCGACGGATTCTCAAAGTATAACATTTTTTAAATACTCTCGAAAAATTTCAAGTCGATCAACTTAAAATTAAGGGAGTTATGGGCGTTTATAGGTACGTCCCGCGAGCCTGTAAAGCGCGATCCGGCGAACTTTAAACGCGTTTTTCTCAAAATAAATAACTTTTTCAAAATCGGTGACCACGGCATCTAAACATTAACTGCGCCGATGAACTTTACATTTTTGTAAAGCTTCTTTTACAGATAAAAAAGTAGTGCCTGAACGAAGAAAGTTTTTTTTATGATGCATAGGTTTTTTTATCAACGGAAATTAAGCGTTTTTTTCACGAAAAATCGATACTTTTAATTCAGACGGCCGCCATTTTTCAAAAATCAATATTCTATTAAATCCTTCGCCCTAGCACTAGATAATTTCATGCAAAAACTGTTTTTTTTTATGAGAAGAGTATGTGGCTTCCGGATGGTCCTGTTTTTTATTTTGGAATATTTGTTTCCGAGCATATTTGGAGCAAGCATAATTGTAGCATATATTGAGCAAACAGCGGTCTGCACCAACCATTGTATCTACTATATTTATAAATTTTGTGTCAAGAAAAAAATGTAAATGATGCTTGAAACCATACTCTTTAATGTAAAAGAAAATTGAAAAGCTACGTTTTCCGACCAAAACTCACGAAAATTCTTCTTTATCCGGCCATGAACTAGGGTAACCCGTAAAGGCGGGACACCGCTGTGACAGATTAAAAAGTCGATTTTTTTTTTTAATTTCGTAAACTATACATATTCGAGATTACGTGAAATAATTGCCAAGCTAAAACATTGAAAATTGACCAAGTTACAGACGATTTACTGCGAGCAGGTAGCGCAACGACTCACGTATATAAAAACTTTCAATCGCGTTTTTCTCGAAACGACTTTTCTCGACCTGGCCGAAATCATAACTCTAGCTATAATTGACCGATTTTCTATTTTTAAAAACCAAAACTTTCGTAAATGCAGCAGCTATCGTCGTACGTAGTCATTTTTATTTGCTTGACATTTAGTATTTTTTAAGCCCCCGAATATAAGTTAAAATTTCGCCAAAATTACACTTTTTGTAACACCCGCCATTTTGTGATTTTTTTTAGAAAACGGCTACATACAATGAGAACTTCATTTATATAGATTGTAGAACTTTTTTATTCATTTTTTTCAGGCCATTGCCAAGTTATCGATCCGGTCGTTGGACCACATTTTTTTATACAGAGGTTCTATTATACCCAGAGTTGTGAATAATGCATTATTTTGATAGTGCATTACTGTATACATTACAAATTACAAAAGTAATGTGTAATGGATATATGTTCCATTACAAATTACAAAAGGAATGTGTAATGGATATACGTTCCATTATAAATTACAAAAGTAATGTGTAATGGACATATGTTCCATTACAAATGACAAAAGTAATGTGTAATGGATGTGTGTTCCATTACAAATAAGAAAAGTAATGTACAATGAATGCATGTTCCGTTACAAATTACAAAAAGTAATGTGTAATGGTTGCATGATCCATTACAAATTTCAAAAGGTAATGTGTAATGGACGCATGTTCCATTACAAATTGAAAAAGTAATGTATGATTAATGAGTGCTTCATTACAAAATACAATTACAATAAGGTAATTCGTAGCGGAGAATATTCCATCACAAATAGAAAAATTGCCGTGCTCACATTAGAAATTTGCACATTGCTATCTCATTATTTTATTTCGCTAATTGAAATTTGTTTTAAGTAAATTCGTTTTTCTTCTGCATAAAACTCGACAACACAAAAAAAAGGTTTATACAAGCCAGATTTGTATCATCAAAAAAAAATTACTTCTCAATACAAAGTCATGATCTCCCATACTTTTATGTGCACTCTTTCAGAATCCGGGGTCAAAATTGAGTTTTGTGCATTAGAAAAATAAATATGGCCGTTAAAAAAAACTCATGTTACAATTATAACGACAGAAGCGAGAAAAAGATCGAGAGAGAAAGAGAAAAGAGTGGCTAAGATGATGCTAAGAAATTATACTTAACACAATTATAAGCATTCTAATAAAATATACGTAACCTAGCTAATAATAAAAGATGTAAATAATAATATAAGTAATATAACAAAAATGAATACAAGTTACTGAAACAAAATATGTCGCTTTATATAGTTTCTGCATGATATACCTATTTTATTATTTCAGATAACTATATAGATCGTTTGAAATTTATAACTCCTTGAATGGATTGTTCAGTAGACCAAACAGTTTCGATCTATTTGAATTTGAAGTGGAGTTTTATAAGTTTGCAACGCGTAATCTGTTACACGTTGCTTTTATAATCGATATCCATTATCAATTGATAATAATAATAGTAATTGCTCTTTGCATTTATTCATGGTATATTACTTTTTCAATGCTCAATGAGGCACGCATTCATTACACATAATTTTTGCTTTTTTAAAGAGGAAGCTTTGTGATAAAAAGAGTTTGTTTTCCAGTTTTCAATGTTAATGCTCGAAAAATTCTTATATATCTCAAAACTTCGAAAAATCATGCGAGACAATATATCATATCAGATCAATTTCAATATGCAGTTTTTTTCATTATTTGTAACCAGCTTTTGCTTGCAACTTCGTCCATGTCTTTAAAAGTATCGACTTTCTCGTGTAGATAGCTTTGTCTGTGTAAAAAAGCAAGGTGAAAGTAATGTGCGAACTTCTAATTTGAACGTTTTTCGTCTGCATTATTGAGCTTCAAGCAAAAAAAATAAATTAGTCTTGAAAGAACTTTTAGTGAGCGAAATTAAATAATAAGACAGCAACTTTTAGCAAATGTGCAAATTTCTAATGCAAGCACGGCAATTTTGTTATTTGTAATGGAATATTCTCCACTACAGATTACTTTTTATCAATTGTAATTTGTAATCGAACATGCATCCATTGCAAATTACTTTTTAAAATTTGTAATGGAACGTGCATCCATTACTCATTACTTTTTGAAATTTGTAATGGATCATGCAACCATTACACATTACTTTTTGAAATTTGTAATGGATCATGCAACCATTACACACTACTTTTTAAACTTTGTAATGGATCATGCAACCATTACACATTACTTTTTGAAATTTGTAATGGCACATGCATTCATTGCACGTTACTTTTCTCATTTGTCATGAAACACACATCCATTACACATTACTTTTGTAATTTGTAATGGAGAACTTATCCAATACACATTATTTAAAGTAATGAGTAATGCATTATTTTAAAATTACTATTTTCACAACTCTGATTATACCTCAATAACGTTGTTAATTTCCTGTTTTTTTTTTAATAAACAATTAGACGAAATAAGTACAATGTATGCTTAATAACATATCATTTTTCCAAATCCCAAATAAATAATCTAGTGGACAAAAATAATTGGAAAAACGACCTTTTTTCGGACCGTCACAGTGGTGTCCTCCCTAAATCTCACCGAATTCTCGTCTTTATAATCTCTTTTTTTCGCTGAAAATCTCGATCATCTCTGAGAGTGAGTTATCGGAAACTTTCAACTTTCTTTATTTTGGTACTCGTGCAAGGAGAAGTGAATTCCATTCCATCATATCGTCGAGGGACAAGAATACATTTTCTTTACGCAGAATGGAAGAAAACGAAGTAGCAAGAGTCGGTAAGGAGGTTGATAGTTAGCAGTTGAGTTAGAGTAGACGATTCAACTTTGGGCATCGAATACTATGATCGATCACTTTTAGCAACTGCGACTCCTCCCGCTCCTCCTTTTCTCACACCCTTTCGTTCTCTTCTCTCCTTCGCTTGGTCTGTAATGCGATGGATTATGAACTCAAACTTTGAAGAGCTCGTCGCTGTATGTTCACGCACGAAGTAAGCCCGCATTATTCACTTCCATTTAGGTTTACCCGAACGTAACGATTGTTCCATAAGTAGCGAAAGCGAAAGGTTCTACTTCTCGCAGAGTATAGTCGCTGTTCGGCAATTGAAGTATCCAGCATATTATACGTCACTTTTGAGGCATATAGTTGTTTTTGTTCATCCCTTACAGACTCCCATTCTCCCAACCATACATGTTGAGGAAAACTTTGATGCATTCATTTATACTTTCATTTGAATCATTTTGGAGTGAAATAAATTATTTAAATAAAAAAATGTTAACCACAGTTTTTAAAACGGACTAAAAAGTACAAAATAATTTCCCCTAACCCCATACCGATTTTACCGAAAATTTGTGATTGTGAATTTTTGATAGCTACGAAAATACTTGTAAGATTTAAAACATGCAATAGATAATTGATGCAACCATAGTACATCTAGGTCACTAACAATTGTATTGCACTGCAAAAAATATGAACTGTTTTGTGAGTTTTCTCAACGGCAGCTACTCCCAATTGCACAATTGTATTTCGCGCCTCTTCCTCGAGATCAACTCGTAGTGCTTCTACTTCATGCCAATAACTTCACACTATTTAAAGCTTGCATCATAATGCATTCCTTGTTTTGTTTTTTTTTTTTGGTCGTCCTGGCATTCGGGTATTGATTACGTTTCATTCTTCTTTTTTGTGCCAATAAGAACACACGTAATAAAAATAAGTTATGAGCGAACGAAAAAGAAAACGTGAACGATCAGATATATCGGATACATCCGATGACGAAGAAAACAAACTCCGAAGCCGGATTGAACATTACGAAAGGAAATTACGAAAACATAAGAAAAGATCAAGGGAGACAAGATCGCGACATGGTAAGTGAAGAAGCGATTTCATTTCTTTGCTGGTCTCTATGTTCCAGGTTCTTATGTTGGAACAAATTTGGTGTGCGAATTCCCAATCTCTTCCTTTTTCTAACGTGTCGGTCCAACCGACACGTAGAAAGATCCTTCGCTATCCAATTCTGCACGAGACCAAGGCTCGCGAGACGTCAGGCGTGTCTATGTCAGTCCAACTGCATACACAATTGATGTCAGTACAGAAAACATATAATTCGTAACCTATGAGGGTCCAACCCTCTAATGGTTATTTGTTAAAAAATTATCCGTCCGCGAGTTCGGAATTTTCCTTTCGTCAAAATGTGTATGCTGGTCCAACTAGCACACAAAATCTCACATCATCGCATGATCGCCAACCTAAGAAGGTCCAACCCTCTGAAGGTTTTCACTCCTTCCTCAAACTGAAAAGAGATTACTCTCTTAATCAGGCGCGGATTGCACACGTGATTCTTCACCACATAAACACGCGAGAGTACGATGCCGCGACCACTCCGATGAGGAAAGATATCGGCACGAAACTTTCGAAGAGGATAACGAGGTTCAGGAAAATAATGAAATTGCTTCTCACCATCAACAAATAATCTAAGACGTGAGGGAAAATTCAACAGTCGCGGGCGACATCGTCCGAACACCAAACCGTACTTTACAAACAAATTCCCAGACTGCACATAAGCAGATGCTTTCCGAAGGGATCGAACCCGCTAATTCTGAGCAGACAGAATTAGATGTGGGAATTCTGAAGATCTTGGGAAAGCGATTCACGGAGGATGCAACATTCAGCCGGCCTATACAGAAAGATCTGGCTGTGAGGCTCAACGAGGTAATATTATCCGGCCTCCCGAAAGAAGTCAGGGTTGAATTAATCAAAAAATATTCGCCGCCCGAAAACTGCAAGTGAATAAGACCGCCATTGCTGAACCCTGAAATTAAAGGATCATTACAAGAAAACATTCGAAGAAGAGATGAACGCATCATGGCGACAGAAAACCAAATTGCCGCCAGCCCGGGGGCAATCTCAAAAGTTACGACGGAAGTCCTCAACAGTGACACGTACAAGGAAAAACTTGAAGGGATAGAAGGTCTAAGTGATGCAGGCTGAATGTTATCGGACCTGATATATGAAGAAACGGATATTAGGAAGAGCCTCATTCTACAGAATGTAAATCAAGTTCTACGAGACACACTACGGGAATGTACAGCAAACGGACTTCTATTTGGAGATAAACTGGAAGATCAAATAAAGTCAGCAAAACCACTACATAAATCAACCCAGGACTTGAAAGTGACATGAAAGAATTTCGGAATAGCGCATTATATGGTTCCCTAAATTGCATCAGGTCAGCTATTTCCTTCCTTCACGACCAGGAAATTGGTCAAAACCCAAAAGTTAAAATGTTTTTTAGAGGTATCGCAAAACAACGCCCAACAAACCCAAAATACGACGTTACATGGAACCCGAAACTTGTATTAGATCATATGTCGAAATGGCCAAACGATGAGACCACCAACTTAAAGAACTTATCAAGGAAACTCGTCACTTTCTTGGCTTTAGTGACAGGTCAAAGGATTCAGACATTATCTCTGATCGACATAAGAAATCTCATAGATGTTGATAATATAATTGAAATTGAGGTTCCAAATCGAATAAAAACTTCAGGAAGAACACGAATGCAACCAAACCTAATTATACCGTTTCTTATCGAAAACCATTCGTTGAGTGTAGCATCAACGCTGGTGTATTATAATCAGAGGACGAAAACATTGCATAATGATGAATTTTCATTGTTTATATCATTCAAGAAACCATACAAGAAAGTTAATAAACAAACCCTTAGCCGTTAGGTAATAGATGCCCTTAATGAGAGCGATATTGACACAAACATCTTTACGGCTCATAGCACCAGACATGCATCTACTTCAGCAGTGCGTAGAACGAACGTTAGTATAGAAAGTATTCGAAAAGCTGCGGGGTGGACTGGAAAATCTGAAACCTTGCAAGATTTTACGATTTACAAATTGCTCCAAAAAAGGATTTATTCGCGAAATCGATCCTTCACTTGTAAGCTTACTTATGTTCACAAAAATAATAATAGTAAAGAAAACTTTATTGTTCGGTAGTCAAAGACTACAAAACTATGCTGTAACCAACTTTAAACATCTACGAGTTGATCTCGAGGAAGAGGCGCGAAATACAATTACATGATTAAACGAACTTACCTGTAAGTGAAGTTCTATCATGATTGTATGAAGCGCCTCTTCCGAAGAGATCAAACGCACCCAAACTCAACTTTAATAACCAAAGTATTAAGCCCGAAGAAAGCTTACAGCAATAACACAAAGAAGAATGAAACCGGTGCGATGGTCTAGTGGTTAGCGTGCTCGCCACTAAACCAGCGGACCGGGAGGTCCCGGATTCGAATCCCAGTCGCGTACATTTCGTCGTGAAATGTTTTTCTTCGGCATTTCGCGGCGAAATAAGACTAGTTCCACGACTGGGGGGCGAACTCGATGACCGGCTGTATTGGTATAGGTTTTCCGCAGTTTCCCTATATCCATGACAGAAATGTCATGATAAATATAATACAGAGGGGGAAGTCGGCTGCGGCCGCAAGAGGGGGAACAGGGAGAAAGATGGAGAAAAAAGGAGTAAACAGTAGAGGAAGAACGGTCATAATGATGGGAAAGAATAGGTAACAAACGCGACAAGCGTGTAATCTAAGGAAAAAACAAAAAAAAACCACAAAGAAGAGTGAGACGTAATCAATACCCGAATGCCAGGACGACCAAAACAAAAAAAGAAATGCATTATGATGCAAGCTTTAAACAGTGTGAAGTTATTGGCATGAAGTAGGAGTACTACGAGTTGATCTCTTCGGAAGAGGCGCTTCATACAATTATGATAGAACTTCACTTACAGGTAAGGTCGTTTTATCATGCAATTGCATGCGCCCCGCGTTTTTTGTTTTAAATCTTACAAGTATTTTCATAGCTATTAAAAATTCACAATCACCAATTTTCAGGACAATCGATATGGGGCTAGGAGAAATTATTTTATACTTTTTAGTCCGTTTTAAAAAAGTTCTTTAATTTTTTTTTAATTTAAATAATTTTATTTCCTGCTTTTTAGGCTTGTGTGTGTGAAATTTTGCTTCCCCTTCTCTAGTCGTCGCATGTGTTAGGGGACTGTCTCCTTAACCATCGTAGAAATTGTTACTGATGCACGATTAGTATTATTATTATTAAAATAAAAAATCTCTTTTACTAAACTATATTTTTTATTGATTTTTTTCTTTTTTTTCTCTCTCTGTGACAGACTTGCATGTCTGTTTCTTTGTCTGTCATCCAGATCCGAGCTATGTTCAAAGTTTCAAGACTCTAGCTCATTCGGAAGTTAGCTTAAAATCGATGGCAAAATTTTTACCGAATAGACACACAGACAACCAAGAAAGCGAGTTAATAAAAACATGGTAAAAATGTCAAACTCGGATGGAGTTGGATTTATTATTTCAATCACGTCGAAATAATACAAATAAGAGGAATATCAATTATTGCCATAGCACTCAATAATTAAAAAACCATGTTCTTTTCATTTACATTGGCAACGACCAAAGTGCGTAGAAATATGGAAGTGAAGAAAAGGGTGGGAGAAAAATATACTACCCCATTTGAACAATTGATATAACTCTCGAAACTTTGCAGACCTGCATAAACCAGTCTGACCAATCAACATGACTGATCTCCTCAGGTACAACTCTCGTATATATGCGCGTTACTTGTACAGGAAACTGGATCTTACTGATGGAATTAAATTCATTTGCCGTTTATGTCGTACATTAAGGAACTTTCGAATTGTGTCAAAAGTTTAGTGTCAGAAGGCATAGGGCAATTGAGGGCAAAAGTTACACTATATGAACGCACACTAGTGTATGCGCGCACTGGCAACAGCTTACAAACTTGTATATACACAACTGTAACTTCATGTAGGTCAATCCAGCTAAGTTCTACATGGACGAGTTGCAGAACAGTCGATTTTTTAAAATTGTTAATATTTTGTGACGCAATTGAAAAAATGCTGCGACGTGGCGGCGTTCCCACAGTATTGTCCTCTAATTATACATTTTTCATGGGAATTTATTTTAGATTATATTAGGTGTACAAATAAGGTCACGGCCTTTTTGCATGAAAATAATGATTTATTTTGAATTTATTTTGCATTTCGATTATTATGAAAGTAGTCTCCGTTTGCTTGCACACATTTTCCCCACCTGTCAGGCACATTGCGAATTCCTTGGCCCTAAAGAGATGGTCGTGTTGAGTCGATAAGGTCGGTTATGGAATTTTTTACTTTATCGGACGTTTTAAAGTGGCTATCAGCCAAATGATGTTGGAGCGATCGGAATAAGTGAACATCCGATGGAGCCAAGTCTGGTGAATACGCCGGGTGTGGCAAAACTTTCCAGCCCAACAAATCTAAAGCGTCCCTGGTCCTTTTTGCTGTTTGTGGTCTGGCATTGTCATGGAGTTTTTTTGGATTATCATACAACACCAACTTCCCATTACTAGTCACTATTTTCTGCAAAAAGTCTTTCCTTTTGTAGCGAGACAACAAAGGCAACGATGTTTCGCATCGTTTGGCTTTGTTGCTTTCCGAAAGCACGTGCGGAACCCAGTGGCCCTCCTTTTGAATCTTGCCGAGCTTTTTTAAACGACTGGAAATGTTCTGTTAGGTAACTCCAAATGTAGTAGCAAGCTCCGATTGCGTTTGGCAAAGATCTCCATTCAGCAACTGCTCCAAATCCTCGTCTTCAATTGTTTTTGTCAACCCGCTCTCTCGCCATCCTCGAGTTTGAAATTCACGGTTCAAAGCCTTTGAAACCACTTCTTCACGGTACTGATGGATACGCCATCTTCCCCCAATGCCTGACACATAATCTCCTTAGCCTCAAAATTGTTTTCTTTTTAATTCGAACGCGAAAAGCATATAGTGTTTAAGGGAAGGTTCTGCCTTGTTGCATCAAAAAATGTTCAATTTTTCATCAATTTTTTATGCGAAAACTATTGATTATAGAATGTTGATATTTGGTATGTTCACTAAGCGATCTTTATTGAACATCAAAATATTTTTTAAAGTTTGGCGAAACATGGTGGTGGGAGTGGGAGGAGCCACGTATGTCGCTGCGCGGGCGATGACATTCTTCGCTTGCGGAAGTCCCGGACAGGTGATCTGAAGCAAAAAATCAAACACATTTTTACTTTGTACAATATTGTGTATAAGTTGACCTAGAAACAAGAAGAAAAATAAAAAATAGTGCGCAAAAAACTGCGAAAATTTTTGGGAAAAAAACAAACTTCCTTTCGATCGCTCACTATTTTTTTATTTTTCAATTTTTCTTCTTGATTCTGGGGCAACTTATACACAATATTGTAGAAAGTAAAAATATGTTTGATTTTTTTGCTTCATATCAACTGTCCGGGACTTAGGACTTCCGCAAACGAAGAATGTCATCGCTCGCGCACCGAAATACGTGGCTTCTCCCACTCCCACCATCATGTTTTGTCAAACTTTAAAAAATATTTTGATGTTTGATAAAAAAAATAACAACATTCTATAATTAATACTTTTCGCATAAAAAATTGGTGAAAAATCGAACCTTTTTGGCCCAACAAGGCAGAACCTTCCCTTAATATGCGCGTTATTGCAACTTATTTTACGCACTCTGCTCAGGATGTATATTTTTAGTTTATGTTAAGCTTTTGATCCGGAAAAAAGTCTACTAGGTTGATATTATATGGCACTAGACCTGGAAGGAAAATGTTTTCGTTTAAATAATCAACACAGCTGTTTTTACTTTCAGGCCGGTAACTTGTTGGTACACCTATTAGGAGAACTCGGGGCAAGATGGATACGCGGGATAAGATGAATCATAAGCCTAGCTACTAAACAGTGTGTGCAAGCACAGTACTCTCGTTGGAGTTTGGAGGGGCGGCGGGGAGGTGAATGAGGATGAAAGTATCAACTGTGGCGGAAACACGCGTCTCGAGTGAGAAAACAATATCGATTTTTTGACAAATCGATGTAATCTTTGGTCAAGTTTAACATCGTTTCAGTTCATTTGAATTGCTGATATTGATTAGAGATAGGTAGGTAAACACCATGAAAGTACTAATTGTTAATATAATAAGAACGGTTTGTCAGGCATTTTCAAGGTTATTGCGTGATTTTTTGTTAATTCGTTAACCGTCTAATGGGGCAAGATGAATACAAGCTATCGGAAAGCCGCAATATTTTACAACGCACTACTATTTACATTAGAAAGGGTGAAATGAAACGAGTAAAGAATTTGGTTCCTCTTCAACCGGTGTTTCTACCAGGGGAAGAAAAAAGAACTTACAAATGATAAAAGTGATATGGAAGCAAGATTTTTCGGGCTAATCCTACAGAACTTAGACGATTGGCTTATCAAATAGCTGGTATTGAGAATGAAACCACTTTTATATGCGAAAGATGCCAATAATTCGTGTCTCATCATTCTCCCAGCGCTGTTTCATTTTGCCCCGCATACGGGGTAAGATGGGGAAAATAAAGGTTTAATTAAAAATATATATTGTATGGTACGAATAAAAAAGACTGATTTTTTTTGCTTCCAAAATGAAAAGATTAATGAATGATGATTAGGTTAAAAAATAATTAAAGATGACTGACTCGTATATGGATTGTTTTATGTGAACATGACCTTAGCGTTATCATCTTGCCCCTACTTCCCCTACTTATTTCAATGACTATTAATCAATTCCAGGTAACAAGAATAATAATTAAATACGAAAACTGGAAGACGTAAATAATTATAACAAAATACTATTGGAACAGATATTAACGTGGAATTTTAACGAAAAATGTAATTAACGAATTGAATAAAAATGCTTTTTATAAATCCATCATGTACACTAGGGTGTGCGGAAAAAAAATCGATATTTTTTTCCGTTGTATCCACCAAAAAAGGTGAATTAAGGTAAAAAAAGAAGAATCCTCGAAGGAGAGCTTAAAAAAAAAGTTATTTCGCACGGCGCATTGCATTTGAATACTTTCCATGAGAATAACACAGGAAAGTATTGGCACTTCTGAACGTCGTAGTAAGACTCTTCAGAAAAAATATCACAAAAATGTCATTAAGATATATAGATATAAGGATAGTTCCAACGAACAATTAGCTTAGAACAACCGTTCAAGTAGTATCGTTGTCTGAAATTAAATTTTATTATTTAAGCGACGTTCGCGCCATAGCACACGCTGCCACCTGGCAGCAGCATGCAGTAAGCTCATAGTGCAAAATTACAAGCTTCACAGTAGCGCCACGAACGGGAAACCGCGACATTTTCCCCCCATTTTGGCCCCAAATCAAGATCTGTCATTGCTACAAAATTTCATTTGTTATTGCGAAGTGAATCCTGCAGTAGAGGCGGGCGCCTCGAAAAAATGAGCTAGTCACTTGTGGTACTTTAACGAGAAAATTGTTGCTTTGTCGTTTTTCGACAATGCTGTGCCGATAAGTGTGAAGGCATAAATGGTACAAGCTCTGCAATCTCGAGAAAAATCTAAAAATCCTTCCGAGTGAGTAGTGGTTAAATAAAAGATTGGGAAATGTTGCTGAAAAAAGACATAAGCGATTTCGTTACTCAAGAATCCTTATTTCTTTTCCAGCAATTCAATTTACCTCATGATTTTTTGAGAGTAAATATTGAATTATGGCCGGAAAATGCCAGTTATTTGAGTTGCTTAGATTTTTTTTAAATCCAAAAGTCGTTAATGACGTAGCCGAACGTGGTGTCACTTTGATAGAAGCATATAGCGGTTCATTAACAAAAAACGAAGAGCAGCTACAAAATTTATTGGGCGTAGTGCAAAATCATCGACAGAAATACCCTAATTGCAACAAACAGACTCTTAAAAAAAGGAATGATGATTATTAAGCACTATAATGTAAAAAAAATTATTTTATCTTATTAAATCAAATTCATTGAATAAAACTATTCGAAACACGATCAATGATGGACGTCGTTTCTTTTATATTTCTTGTTCTACTTGATTCTTTTTTATATCAGAGAAATATTTTGAGAACGATTCCATGCAAATTTTATGTTAGAGAAGAACATTCTCTACAAAAAAAACCCCAAAAAGTTTTTTCGTGAAGCGAAAAATTCGATTTTTACAGCCTTTTGAATTATTATTTTTCTATCAATTCAATTTCAGACGGCGATTCCACCTGAACGGTTGTTCTAAGCTAATTTTTCGTAAAAACTTTTTTGTTGGCAATTCGATTCTCCATGAGAATATGTTAATGACATCTTTGTGTGATTTTTTCTGACGAATTGCACTACCACATTCAGAAATCAAAATATTTTCCTGGGTTATTCTTATAGAAAATATTCAAATGCAATGCGCCATTCGAAATCATTTTTCTTTGAGCTCTCCTTCAAGAATTCTTCATTTTTTACCTTAATTCACCTTTTTTTGGTGGATGCAACCGAAAAAAAATATCGATTTTTTCCCGCACACCCTAATGTACACGAATTTCGAACGCTTTTTCCCACTAATACTTGAGTACATTATCGAATGTTCCTTGGCATACACCGTTTCGTGCTTTTAGAATACCATCCCTCGTGCTTTTACCCCGTTCCTGTGAGAATCCTTCGTAGTATTTCCCACAGGGTCTCTTCCCCAATGTACTGCTCCGTCGCGTTTGCACGAGCACACAGGGAAACTATGCAAAATCTGCGCCGTTAAAGGCGGCTATATTTTACCAAGTTTGAATCGGGAACTTGGTAAAATTGCACACCCGCTCAGCAGTCGACACGCAAGCCAGTTTGCAGTTAAGCGGTCGCCCATTCCAATACAGGGCCCAGGTTAATTCTGCTTAACATGTGAATATTATGGATCGAGACTATTCAGTATATGTCGAGTACTCTGGCATACTATATCATGTGTTTAGACACGGATGCGTCTCTTTTTGACACCTCGTTGACAAAAAGGTAACGGAAAACTGCGAGAACGACACGGAGGATTCGATTAAAATTTCGTGTGTGTACGTGTTCATAAGATAGTTAAGGTGGGATATACATTTAGACGAGAAAAAATTAAGCAATTTCCAGGGCTTTTGAAACTAAGAAATAATTATTCTACAATTATCAAACTGTTGGTGTACTTTAATAGTATATTTAAGTTTAAAAACCATTTTTTTTAAATTAATTCATCATCAAAATCGCGGAGCTGTAGCAGAGTTTTACAGATAGGTTGCCGTGGGAGTTGCGAATCGGCGTGCAGTCTAGCTTTCCGTAGACTGATATGCAAAAAAATTCAAATTTTTTTTAGTTCCAACATGGATAGCTTTTATTTTACCGTTTTTAAAATGAAGATAATGGCACACATTCACAAAAAAATCAAATTGTCACGCAAGATTTCTGTAAAATTTAGATTCAAAAGGTAGTATTTTTCCGGATTTTGCAAAAACAATTCTCGTCAAGTAGAAGGCAGTAATATTATCAATATTTGTACTAAGTTTCGACTCAATCGGCTCAATAGTTTCTAAGTAGTCCTGCACGTCAATTTAAAACAGCCAGTTTTGAGAACAAACGCGTCAAAAATTTACATTGAATTTTAATTAAATTGCACTCGGTACTTGTGGTGACTAATTACTTAAGTAATCTGTTACAAAGTAATTAAATTATCAATTACAGTGCTGACTGTAATTGTTGGTTGTTAATGTGATTTACTTTTTGCCCATCTCTGCCTGCCCCTCTGCGCTCGCAGTTTAACCTGACACGAGCTTCGAATCCGAGCGGTGAGGCACACCGTTGACGTTTGCGATGAGCGGTAAGGGACACCGAATTTCGTTTTGAAACTTTAGGAAAATATTCTACATATATAGTTCTATTGTTTAAGGAAAAAAAAGCAATCGATTGTTTGATCGTTGTAAATGTATATCCCGCCTTAAATTATAATGTATTAGGAGTACAACTTTGCAGTGACCGTTTTACTTAGAGAGCCACTGCGGCCGAAGTAGTGGCCCTAGCTCAATAAAAAAAGTGGCATTTTAAACTAGAGGCTCTGCCAATGTAAACAATTTAAAAAAGCTAACGGATACGTGTATGCATTATAAAGTTATAGGCACTCAAATATGGCAACCTACGAACCGAATTCTCAGCATTTGCGGGAGGTTATGATTTACTTCTTCAACATCAAGAAATCTGCGGCTGAGGCCCACCGTTTGCTTGTAGTTGCTTACGGGGAGGATTCTATTAGTGAGAAAACGTGTCGGCGGTGGTTTCAACGCTTCAAAAGTGGAGATTTTGAGGTCGAGAACAAGCATGGTGGCGGAAGGCAGAAAGTTTTTGAAGACGGGCTGACAGCTGGGCGTTGTGTACTATGAGCTGCTTAAACCATCCGAAACCATCACAGGGGAACTCTCCCGACGTCAATTGATGCGCTTGAGTAAGGCACTCAAAGAGAAACGGCCACAATTCAACGAAAGACATGACAAGGTGATACTGCAGCATGACAATGCCCGACCCCATGTTGCAAATGTCGTGAAAAAGTACTTGGAAACGCTGAAATGGGAGGTTTTATCCCACCCGCCGTACTCTCCAGACATTGCCCCTTCCGACTATCACTTGTTCCGGTCAATGGCACACGATTTGGCTGACCTGCACTTCGGTACTTACGAAGAAGTCAAAAATTGGGTCGATCCCTGGATTGCCTCCAAGGACCAAGACTTTTATCGACGCGGGATTCGAATGCTACCTGAAAGATGGGCCGAGGTCGTAGCTAGCGACGGGCAGTACTTTGATTAAAAAATATGTAGCCACTTTTTTATAATAAAGCCTTAAACTTTTGAAAAAAACGGTCACTGCAAAGTTGTACTCCTTATATTTTGTTCTAATATCGTACGTTTTTTTGTAAGTATTTACATACTTTACCCTTAGTAGTCACACTTAGCTAGAATCACGTTATAGTTATACTGGGTACATGGGACCTAGGCGTTTTTAAATTGTTATAAATAATGAAATAATTCATTGAGCGATATAAAAAAAAATAGTGAGGTATAATTTGAACCTCGTTTAATACAAGGATATTGGTTAGAAATCAAAAATTAAATTTTAAATAAGCAAAAAAAATTATGCAAAAAAAACGTTACAAATTACTTGTTTTTTACAAAAGTTGCTGTCACTCTTGTAGTTATTGACCAAAAAAAAAATGGTTTTATAATCTCTAAACAATGTACTTTGAAATAGACATAGCGGTTTCTGTGGACTTTTCAAAATGCATATTTATTTCATCCACCGCAGGTGCGATTTGGAAGGAAAGAATGAAACGCTAACGCATATAAAAATTACATGTTTTATTGGAAAAAAGTTGTACGGCATCAAAATAATTTGTTAAGTCCCGTGGACCCAGTGTGATTATTAAGGGTTAATTTTTTTATTTGCTCCGCAATCGCAGTACGTTGGGAAAATATTCTACATATACAGTTCTATCGATAAAAAAAAATCGATTTTTGAAATCGTTTAAATGTATATCTTGCCTTAAGGCGGGATATACATTTAGACAGGAAAAAATAAGCAACATTGAGGGATTTTCTAAACTAAGAAATAATTATACTACAATTATCAAACTTTGGGCATACTTTAATAGTGTATTTAAGTATAGGAAACAATTTTTAAAAATTAATTCATCATCAAAATGGCGGAGCTGTGGCAGAGTGTTACAGCAAGGTCGCCGCTGGAGTTGCGAATCGGCGTGCAGTCTAGCTTTCCGTAGACTTTGATTTGCAAAAAAGTTCAAACATTTTTCAATTAGAACTTGTATAGTTTCTATGTGACGGTAATGAAAAAGAAGAAAATGGCACACATTTACAACAAAAAATCAATATTTTACGCAACATTTCTGTAAAATGTGGATTAAAAAAGTAGTTTTTTTTTCAAATTTTTCAAAAACAATTCTCGTCAAGTAGAAGGTACCAATATTATCAATATTTCTACCAAGTTTCAACTCAATCGGCTTAATAGTTTTTGAGTCCCCTGCATGCCCATTTCGATAATGCAGTTTTGAGCAAAATGCGTTTAACGTTCACGCCCGCTCTGAATCTGAGCGGTGAAGCACACACGTTGACAGGCTGTAACGTTTGAAGTTTTTCGAATTTCGCTTTGAAACTTTGGGAAAATATTATATATACAAAGTTCTATCGTTGAAAGAAAAAAAAGAAATCGTTTTTTTGATCGTTGTAAATGTATATCCCGCATTAAGTGCGAAGACAGTGACGGACCACAACGAACACTTTATAAAAAGTGGGCTAATTTACAACATTTTTCTCTTGTGGATTCGAACATATCGAGCATTTTTCTCGAGGCGCAATTCGGTTCTCGCGTATTTCCTTTTTTTTCCACACCAATCTGTCGAGACTTCTTTATTCACTACTTCGTGACGTTCGTGACTGAACTACGAGAATACTCGTTATCCAGAACAGCGGCAATTTCGTTTTTTTTTAGTCCCGACGATGTCTGACAAAATTTTGCAAGCAGGCAGACCGGACGAGAGATTGAGGGAGAAGTGACGCCGGAAGAGTATGAGAAAGATGGGAAAACTCTTTTCGTCTGTTCAAGAAAAAAAGGTAGGAGTAGGTGGTGTTGCAGGAGTTCGGGGCGGAACAGGGGTAGACAAAAGTGCTGTAATGGCAAGGACGGAGAGAATGAGAGCCTAAAAGAAGCAACGAGAACCGAATTACCCGCACCGCGGGCTATATTGCATACGCTATGAGTGAACGTGAACTGTTAATTTTTTGTTAATAACAGAAAAAGGCAGTATACTCCAGGGGTTTCTAGTTATGTTGTCGACTGGTCACCGATTTACCAACTTCGATCTCATTGACTGATTTTTAGGAAGCTTCTCAAAGGAAAGGTTTTTAAAAGAAAAGTGACGGCCTCGACAGTTGAAGACCGCTGGGTTATGAGAAACCTTAACAAAATGGCGAACAGTTCCAGAGTATTCATTGCGACTGAAGGCTCTACAGAATGTCACGTACCCCGAAGCATTCTTCGAAAGGAGTGTTTCTGAAACGAAATGTATGGTGCTGAGACATAATCATTACGCATTTATAGCGTTGCTTGCGCTCTTTTGTGATTAAGACGAAGAGGGTCGACGCGTTGAGTTAGTCAATTTGATAATTTGGTAAGCTATTAGCTAGTTCGTGAAGAACGAACTCCCGTATACAATTCTTGTATAATTGATGGTAAATCTTGTACTGCGATTGCGGAGCGAATAAAAAAATTTAGTATGTAAATACTTACAAAAAAAGTACGAAATTAGAACAAAAATTTCAAGCCCGTATCTCTAATCATTTAATCTTGCAAATATCGATAGTTAAATCTTGAAACGCGTTTTTCTCGAAATAAGATTTTTCAAATTTGCTGACATTGTAACTCAACGAGCAATTATCCGATTGACTTGACATTTGTGAGTACGCTTCAATATATTTACTCTACAATGACGTAGGATATTTTTGATTGGATGAAAATTGACGATTTGGCATTGAAAAAAACGACCATTTTATAAGCAAGAAAACAGACTTTTTTTCATAACTACGCCATTTTGTTAGATATTTATATTCTTTGAAAATCCTACGTCATTGTACAGGAAATACTTTCCGGTTTAACGACATTTTTTCCTTTTTCGGTTTCAGCTACTCAATCGGCCGGAATCATGTCAGCAGTGGAGGAACTTTTTTTTTGGCGCCTCCGAAGGCAGCGCATAAGTCGCTTGGATCTCAATATATTTCTATGAAAAAACGATGTAATATAGGTCAAATATAGCCAAATATATTCTTAATTTTCCAAAACAGTTCATCGAGTACTTTTCTTCCAAAAAATTCCCGAAAATCACCCAAATTTTCAGCGTTCACACTGGTATAGCCCCTTAAGCCGATTGAGATGAAATTTGGTAGAAATATCGATGATATTGGCACCTTCTACTTGACCAGAATTGTTTTTGAAAAATTGAAAAAAAAAACGCCTTTTTAAATCCACATTTTACAGAAATATTGCGTGAAATGTTGTTTTTTTGTAAATGCGTGCCATTTTCTTAAATTTGCATTTTCTTCATTTTAATTATCGTCACATAGAAATTATACATGTTCTAATTGAAAAAAATGTTTGAACTTCTTTGCAAGTCAAAGTCTACGGGAAGCTAGACTGCACGCTGATTCGCAACTCCCGCGGCGACCTTGCTGTAACACTCTGCCACAGCATCGTCATTTTGATGATGAATTGATTTAAAAAAACGTTTTGTATACTTAAATATACTATTAAAGTATATCTAAAGTTTGATAATTGTAGAATTATTATTTCTTTCTTTAAAAAATCCCTCAATATTGCTTATTTTTTTCCTGTCTAAATGTATATCCCGCCTTAAAGCCGCATTCAATAACGCAGCCGTAACAAATTGATAACATTGATCATTTCTATATTAACCCTTCGACTGCACACTGAGTCGTTTTGAATAGACGGTAATACATTTTTTTGTTCGACTTCTACTCAACAACGCATCACCGCAAGTGAGCGCCCTATCATTTTGATGATGAATTGATTTTGATGACGCATTCAATGTTGCAGCCGTAACAAATTTATTATTTTTATGTTAACCCTCCGACTGCACACTGGGTCCTTTTAACCCCATTTTTGTTTCAACTGACTGTATCGCAAAACGGGGTAATCTATTCGGCCGCAAGGCGGCGCTCGAATGTGCCCCCACTCCTACTCTACAGGTGGACGGTCGACCCCTAACCTACATCCTCCCGTGTGCTGAGGACTGCTGTCGAAAAAGGACCTGGGGTCGAGTCGACCCCGTTTATGCAGTAGTGCGGTGAAAGTGAAACATTTTTTTTTGTGAAATTTGGTGTTTCATTACTACACATAAGTGAGTTAAGGTCTGCATAGACTACGAAACTTATTGCGACACATATGTCTGACACTAATGTCCGTTCTGTTGACACATAAGACGGTTTCGGTGTCTCAGAAAGTGTCTGTACTGTGATGTCGCTACACAAGTGTCTCAGATGTTCACACACAAAACTACTGACACGTCTGCAGTACCCGCTCGGACGCCATGGAGAAACGCCGTGCAGCCGTAATTTTGTACGCTGTTATTAAGGGGCTATACCAGTGTGACACTTAAAAAAAATCGATTTTTTTCCCCTTTTTCGACAGTTTATTCTTTCAAGAATATCAGTATCATTCATATAATATACATCAATATCATTTTATCTTGCAAAAATCGATGGTTAAATCTTCAAACGCATTTTTCTCGAAATGAGATTTTTGAAATTTGCTGACATTGTAACTCAAGGAGATCCGATTGACTTGAAATTTGAACTGAGTACCCTTGAATATATTTACTCTACAATGACCTAGGATATTTTTGATTGGATGAAAATTGACGATTTGGCATTGAAAAAAACGACCATTTTACAGGCAAGAAAACAGACTTTTTTCATAATTACGCCATTTTGTTAGATTTTGATATTTTTCAAAAATCCTACGTCATTGTACAGGAAACACCTTCCAGTTTAACGACATTTTTTTCCTTTTTCGGTTTCAGCTACTCAATCAGCCGAAATCATGTCAGCAGTGGAGGAACTTTTTTTTGCGCCTGAGAAGGCAGCGCATAAGTCGCTTGGATCTCAATATTTTTCAATGAAAAAACTATGTAATATAGGTCAAATATATTTTTAATTTTCCAAAACATTTAATTGAATACTTGTCTTCCAAAAAAATCCTGAAAATCACCCAAATTTCCAGCGTTCACACTGGTATAGCCCCTTAAGCTGTGTTCTTAAATTATAATTTTTTCTGCCGACTTTAGCCGATATTATATCAAACTGTTCCGCTCAGTATTGAAGTGCTGCCTGTTTTTTTACTCTATTTTTATAATCAGCACAACATATTTGCCAAAGTTCAGGCAGTCCTTCCACAAGAGATATCAAATTTTTAAGGTAGTACCTCCACAGAAGAGTTGAATTAAGAAATGGTTGAAATTTGACATATATGTTATTTAATACATTATCCAAACATCTGTGCAATTTGAATAAGTTTGACCACTCCAAACCTGAGATATTTACACTTAAAGTTGGCTTGGTTTACACGTAACAAATGCGTTATGATGGGCAAACAGAGCATCATTAATTTTACCGCCAAAACTAAAATTAAGAAATTGCTAAAAAACGAGGATAAGCTAGAGTAAGATAGCACGAATAATGTGAAAAAAAATGAGAATGATTCACCATCTAGTTTCCAAGATATAACCATGAAAAGCCCTCACAATTTTGGTGCAAAGCCTGGCAAAGCCTGGCAAAGCCTGGAAAAAAAAACAATTGGGGCAAAGCCTCGACAGTCCCGGCAAAAAGTTTACTGGCAATGGTAGATCAAAAACACAATATAAAATATATTTTACGACAATAAATGATATCCATCGTATTATCTACTAGTACCGAGTCAATATTGCGTAGTTTTTAATTTTATTTATTACTAATTAAACCAATTATCAATCTTTTAAACACGAACATGGTATGTAAACTTTTGGTTGAGATTTTCGCAGAGGAACTACCTTAATGCTCTTCTTGCTCCACGTAATGGCCATTTTGATTTAACGCGGGTCGCGAGTGTCTGGATAATTTCGCGCCGGTTCGAAAACTTGAACACTGCGACAGACACTCCGACACAACCTGTTCACACGGCGCTCGGCGCGACACCTAGCGAGATGTCGCAATAAATGTCGCGAGATCAGACAGTGGGGTTCACACACAGACACTCGATGTATACATTGAGTATATACACCAAAGTGTCGTAGTGTAAACATACCTTAAGGATAGAAAATGCTCATAGATATTTTTTATTTCGCGCTACTATAATAAACGATGTATTCGGAATGCCGATCATAAAATTAAAAGCAAGTGTCCGTTATGCAGGAGGGCTATGTGCAACTAGCACCGAATGTAGTTATGTGTTGATTGCGGTAAATGTCATTAATTATAAGTTGTTGAAGTAAAAATGCGGAAAATATAAGTTTTCAATAATTGATCTGCCGAAGGAGTCGACTTTTTCCATTTTGATGAAAAAAAAACGCTCAAGTTCAAACCTCCGAATAAATATACTTTTTGGAAAAACGGTTGACATTGTCTTTTTTCGTATGGGGGCGTACACAAATTACGTAACCCATAATTTCCCAATTTTGCCCCCCCCCCCCGGCCAACGTAACGGGACCGTGACGCTTGGCCAACACCCCCCCCCCCCCTATTCCGTTACGTAACGGGTGCTTCGTCGTCAATAATTCCGATTTTTTTTTCATAGACATAGCTAATTATGAAAGGATCGGGTTTATACTCATTTTATGAAGTATATATTCATCTAGTTTTATACCAATTTTTATGACAAAATCTTGAAAATTAACCGAGATGTATGCCTTGATTTGACGACGAAAAAAAATTCTCTTCATTGTCTCATCGATATCTTTATGAAAGGTTATCTGTGAATGAAAAGTCAACAATTTATCGATATCTATACAAATGTAGCTATCGTTATGCGTAGCCGTTTTTTTATTTTGTTTTTTTTTTTACAAAATGCCGACAGTGTGGAATTTTTTTGTCCTTTTTCAAGTCTCTTTTTCTGTATTCAAGTAGTCCTTAGAAATAGTAATTATAAAATGTTAAAAACGCGGATACGTACAACCCTAGTCACTGCGATTACAAAAATGTTTTTAAAAAATTGAAAATCGGTTGATTAGTTTTTATCGAAAAAACTAGTTTCGAGAAAAACGCGTTCGAAGTTTTCGTTCCGTGTTCCTCGATAGAAAGTTATGTTTTTTTTTCTAGAATATTGATACTTACATTGAAGTATCTATTCGCGGGTGTTATGAGGGTTCTCCATCTTCATGATAGTTCACAAAATAATAAGAGCCTGTACTTTATATCTATTGTAAATGATGCCACATCTGTAAGGACTGAGGGCACTAACCGGTCGCGGTACCTGTTCTCACTAAAGCGACTATAAATACGTCAATTTTCGGACTTGTGAATAAAAATGTTGCCAACATATTTTTCAATACATGTACTTTCAAGAATTACAAACAAAAAAATTCCCTCAAATTTTGCTCGGAGGATGTGGGAAACCTAGTGTGCAAGTTCTTGCACAGTGACTTTCCCCCTTAACTGACATTGCGTATAGAAAGCTCTGAGCTGTCCACGGTAAAATTGCACGCGAGGTTTAAATAAAAAACTTGAACATGTAGAAATTTTGCTATTTCTGTCAGTTTTAAAATCGTTACGTAACGCAAACCTTGCCCCCCCCCTCCCCCCATTGCGTTACGTAATTTGCGTACGGTCCCTATCTAAAAACCTTCCTTTTTAAAAATCTCAAAGGATTTTTTTTTATATTCCGAAAAAAAATCAACGCATTTCCCACTTCGAACGAATACTTGGGCACTTACTTTTTGTTTTTCTTAAAAAAGAAATTTTGGGCCATAAAATAAGGATACATATTTACTGAACATACGAGGGTGGGGTGAAAAGTTTCCGGACTGACCAAGAAAAACGATGTTAAAAAAATTTTTTTTGCTTTATTTTTCAACATAATCTCCATCAACACTGATAAATTTCTCATAACGGTGTACTAATTTAGTTATACCAGTTTTAAACGTAGATTCGTCAAGCTCCTTAAAATACTGATATACAGCTTCGATAACTTCTTCGTTGCTCTTAAATCTTTTTCCGCCAAGCCATTTTTTGAGGTTAGGAAACAGGTAATAGTCGCTGGGGGCTAAGTCTGGAGAGTAGGGAGGATGCGGCATCAATTCAAACTTCAATTCGTGGATTTTGGACATGGCAACAATCGACGAATGCGCTGGTGCGTTATCGTGATGAAACAAAACTTTTTTCTTCGCCAAATGAGGTCGTTTAATTTGCACCTCGTGCTTCAAACCTTGCAATAACTCTGCGTAGTATTGACCAGTGATAGTCTTACCCTTTTCAAGGTAATCAATGTAGATAATTCCTCTCGCATCCCAAAAAACAGTAGCCATAACCGATAAGTTTGCCGATAAAATTGTTTTTGCCTTCTTTGGGGTTGGTTCCCCTTTTCCAACCCACTGTTTTGACTGTTCTTTATTTTCAGGAGTGTAGTGGCGGACCCATGTCTCATCAACAGTTATGAATCGACGCAAAAATTCGTTTGTATTACGCCTATACAGCGCCAAATTGTCGGTAGAAATGGTTTTTCGAAGCAGTTTTTGGTCGAGCGTTAGCAAACGCGGCACCCACCTTGCACACAGCTTTTCCATGTTCAAATGGTTGTGCAAAATATTTCGCACACGTTCAGCTGACATCCTACAGGTCTCAGCTATCTTATGCACTTTCAACCTGCGGTCTTCCAACACTATTTTGTGGATTTTTTCAACCATCTCTGAAGTTGTGACTTCAACGGGCCGTCCTGAGCGAGGCTCGTCAGAGGTGCTCACACGACCCATTTTAAATTCAGAAACCGACTGCTTAATAGTTGAATATGATGGGGAGGAGTCTCCTAGTGCTGAATCCATCTCTTCTTTTATTTGTTTTGGTGTAAAACCTTTCAAATGGAAGTATTTGATGACAGCAGGTTTTTCCAATTTTTCCATTTTTACGAAAACAACGGAAGCGTCTCGCGCAATGTGCTCTCAAACACAAACTAACGTAGCGACTGGGCTGAAACTGTACATACAAGCTTGGTAGGAACGGTACTGTAGGACGCCGCTCCAAAACTAGACCTAGTGGCACCATCTCTTGGTCAGGCCGGAAACTTTTCACCCCACCCTTGTATTTACTGAAATACGAGCTGAAAAACATATGGGGTCTAATTGACCCCATATGCAGTCAGAGGTTCGCGGCGGAAGTGTGCAGTCGAAGAATTAAAAGCATATGATACGAAGATACGATGATAAAGATACGAAGCATCTAGTTTCAGTGCAACGAAACCCATAAGTAAAATAATCATCATAATTGATACGTGTGTACGATAAATTTCGTCGCTTTTCTTGAAGAGTCGAGTTTGCTGTAGCGTAGAATAATCTACGCCGTTCGTCGAGTCGTCGATGTAATCGAGAAATGTTCTTTTGAATTTTTTCCATAACTGATCGGGTCAACTCCAAATATCAAATTACGACAACTGCAACTGATTTTCGGCGAAAATTGGCTCCCGGTGCATTGGCAACATCGCAACGTAGAAGGGTGAAACGGTGCCGCAATTTCATTAGACGTTATATCGTGTGCCAATGCCATTTGCGTTTACGATAAGGTCTTCTGCGTATATACGAATGAATAAAGAGAGATCTGGAGATGAGATTCGATCGAGCGAGAGGGTCTAATACCTTCAAATTTTCTCCTACGTAATCATTTCACTACTACAACGCAAAAATACACAGGGGGAGAATCAGCGACGTGTTATCGTATGCCACTGAAGTAACGTTCTCTTGTCACGTGACCAAGTCCCGAGCATTTGACCGACCAGTTCACGAAAATAAATTCCCTTATTTCTTTTGTGTTATCCTTATCCTTTCGCCATGCTGAATTTTCATTAGCAATTTTAATGAACGAAAACGTTTTTCGGCATATCTGAACCAAATATACTGAGAATATGCACGTACATTACATATTTGGTATTTTATATTCTGCTCCCTTTCTTCAACACCTTCAGGAAACGGAACAATACCTTGGAACTTTAGAACCATACACTTCAAGGATTTCGTATTTTTTATGCGTGAATTTTTTTATGATGCATCTGTCCGGGGGCATGTCCCCTAGAGAGACGGACATATACAGACCAATGAAAAGGAATGAAAAATACAATAAGCTAGAATGGCTCCTATCTCAAACGATTCAGCGTTCTTTTTTCGACGACCTCGGCTGTTCGACTGCATAAACGCTGATTTTATACTGGTCTGCATGTCTACCACATACATCCGATTACAAGCGACTGCAATATACGTTTTTGCACGGTAAGCGAGGGCATGCAGGACTCTACGGTCTGTAGTTTGACCGCAACATTTAGAAGCTTTTGGGTACCGAAATTTGAACTCTTCCATATATGCGTTTCGGTCAATCAACACATTTCAAAGTCAATTGTCCCGAATTTTTATTTTGCAAATCGAGTTACACGAATATAGTTAACGGCTCGACTTTAACGAACCAGTCTGTTGTGGAATACACGGGAATATATTTTTTTGATAGACTGCTACTCAACAACACATCACCGCAAGTGCGCGCCCTAGCAGTATCGTTGAAAAAAAACTCGCGACTTTCGTCAGTTTCGTCAAGTGTACGAAGAAAATATTTTGACATGTGTCATGATTGGTGAAAAATGAACGGTGAATTCCTGGCGAGCAAGTTTTCCCTCTACGTGTTGAACGAGAGAAACTATTTTTTTCCACACTTCATTGAGCCAAACACTTTTTGGTTAAATGGAGTGTTGCAGTTCAGATTTGCCCGAGCGATGGAACGGTTGTTTTGTTTTATTGTTTCCGTTTTATTATCTATTGGGTTCCAATAGACAAGAAACAGTTTGGATAAAATCTTTTACTTCTTGACAACTTGATTTTTCGATATTTTTTGGATTAGCGATTTATTTTGGCGAAGGCTGATGTGAGCCGGAATAGAATATTCATATGCGTCGATAAATCCTCCGCTTTTGGAATTTATGCATACGCCCGCTTTGATCGCGCCGTGCGTCCCGTATAACGGAAGTGCACACGGTTTGCGACTCGGCTGCGTTTATAAACACGCAATATCGATCTACCCGTTACAACCTGACTGAAAACTCGTTGAAGCGCTTCGGCTATTTCTACTGAGGGGTCTGTATAAACTTGACATTTTTTAGATACGATTTTTTTCATTTGCACACTTTTATAGCTCAGGGTCTTAAGTTGAATTTGCGACAAAGATTTTGTCAAAATTACGAACATTGACCGAGTGATGAGAATTTTTGTGAAAGGTCAGATCGCCCACTGCGCCACGGGCGAATCCTTCCACTACCTTTACTACCCTTTTTTTCTTTTGCGTTCTTCCCGATACTATGTTCAACGAAACGGTGTAAGTAACCGGATGATTTTCTGATATGTTTATTCATTTATGAATGAGCAAATGATTTTAGATGTTTTTTGGTAAAAAATTGAACTTTTTTCTACGGCTCGCCATTTTTGTAGTTTTTGGAATTTATAAAAAGTATCCGAACATACGAAAATTGTATTGTTATACTTAGAGTACGTTTTTTTATTTTTTATTTCAGATCACCCTAGTTGCCAGAACCACCTATAGCGATTGGCCATACAGCAACGGCGGTACTTTCTTCAAATAATAATAACTGCAGGGGTCTTCTCACTGTAGACGCTAAAAGAGGCTATTTTCATGAATTTTTTTGAAAGCTTTATATTATAGATGTTGATATAATAGTTGTTACACTTAATGAATACACTTGCGAAATACATTTTTTTAAATTTGATTTATTGAAGTCACTATTTATAAACGAAAATGGTAGTTAATGAAATGTTCTAAAAAGTGGTAGGTCTGTGCTGTTGGTGAAACCTCGGAGACGGATCATCCGAAAAAAAAAAATCAAACGGTTATAGATTCGGCATGTTAATGGCTATAGCGCATATCCTACGATTTTTGATATATGCAAAAATAACAAAACGGCGGACATTTTTCGAAAAAAAAAAAAAAACGTGTTTTTTTCACCGTTTTTGGCAAAAAAGTAGTAAATATCAAAATTAAAAAAAATCCTTAACATGCGCTATAGCTATGGATGTAAATAATTAGTAGTTAAATTTTCATAAGGATCGATTCAGTAGTTTCGAAAATTTGATCAACAAGCCGTCGAAAAACGTTGTTTAGAGAAAAACGCGATTGAAGTTTATTTGGGTTACATAAATACATGAAAAAAAATTTAATATATTTCGAAAGTGTATTTATTAAGTGTAACAACTTTTATATCCATATCTAAAATATAAACCTATCATAAAAATTCATGAAAATAGCCTTTTTTAGCGTCTAAAGTGAGAAGACCCCTTCATTACTTATCAATATTCTTCAATAAAAGAAAATCAAACTTGGCAAGACTATGTATCAATTGTGTGTATCAAATCGACCGCGTCATCCCAGTACTTTCAACAGCAAAAATATTGAAAACCGACCTGTTTTCGGTTCCCAAGTTTATGCAGACCCGCTGAAGAGAAATGCTTCACGCGAATAGATGCGGCGGTATATGCGTCGAAGTAATTTTAAGGTATTCCTCTTACGAACCCGAATATTTAACAATTAACTGATTTTCGTCTATAATTAAGTAAAAAGACATCCTAGTATGCTGGTAAAATTGGAAGCCAAGTTACCGAACTTTTAATGAAAAATTACAACTCTAAAAATCTTCTCGTTTATACCGCACTTTATGGAGATGACGCACTGGCAACATTTTTATCTAATAATGAATACACTGAATAACTCTAGATACCTGACATGAACTGCTCAACGTGTGTAAAAAATTCTATACATTCCGTAATGACCATAAAAGTAAGGGGTTTTTGATTTCTTCGATTAAAAATAAAGTTTTTTGATTTCTTCGAGATTTAGACAGCTTTAGTACACACTTTTTCTTTCCAGCGATTTTTTTTTACTTGCACCGATATTTATTTTTGACAGCTCCTTGTGTCGATATTGAGGTTACGAACGGGGCCCCTATGCCTCTAACTTCACGACGCTTCTGCCAACCTGGCCAATATGATATACCACGATTTACGAAGTTGCCAATTGGTCTCGCGTTGATTGAGCGAGAAAAAGTTATAGAAAATAATTATGCAAAGTAATGCAAACATTTAAAATCACCCAATGTGCAAGAATGCATATTTTTACAAATAGATGTAAAAAAATAGTTCGAGAACGTACATTTAGTATGAAGATTATTTGAAAGCTAACAGTTCGTAACAGTCAACTGGCTCCATGCATAAGCATAGGGCGCTGCCCTCGTACGTCACCCTCGATGGCTAAACCCCATAATAACCTTAATGCGTGCTCCGACGAGCACTCGATCGCTTTTATTCTCATCGGTTAATGCAATCATTTTTTGCCCAATAGTTGAACTATTTCCAAGCGGAAGATAATCGTTTTAGTCGAGTTCCGTAGTTAGCATTGAGTATGCGTGAAATTTCAATCAAACCAAAGTTTTGGTGGGATAAGCGGTTGCGACGGAGTGAACACGAGTTCCTAATGTACATAATGTAGTTGCGTCAATTGTGTGCCGGGTACATATACATATATACTATAGACGAAGCCGCGAATGATGAGGACCGAAACTAGAATCGAAAGCAACCACCAATATTGCCAGTAGCGCAGGCCAGCCCATCAAATTTTGGATCCACTCATGCATTAACCCTCCACGTCGATGACGGTGATAGTTTAAAAGCATCATATGAAAATAGGTAATCATTTCTGTACGTAAAAAAATTCATCACTACAATTATTGCGCTGAATATAACTATACAGGATGTAACTATAGTTATTACATAACGTAGAGTTATGGTTTCATAAAATAAAATCAAGTAATCCGGCATGAAGACGTTCTTTTCCTCGAAATTTAAACATCGCTTTTTTTACAAATTGCTTCAAAAACCGCCAAATTGCCTGGGAGGCTTTCCTCACAGGTTTGTAAGATAATAATTGAAAACGATTTATCTCTTGTAATTAAAAAATTATTATCCTTATACTTATAAGACCGAATTTAAAAGTGTGAAGGCCCTGAGGCAATGAAGAAGTTGGAGGCCCCTAGTTATTTTTCAAGCAAGATGAAAACTTCTTTTATAGTTTTTAAATAATTCATTGCGAAAAAACGAGATCCTTTTAACCAACGTACGTTGTTTGAAGTTACGGAATTACAGTAAAACCCCCCTTAAGTGAGGTCGGGTTATCCGTGGAGCGGATGAACCGTGCGTCACAGCGACCAGGTACGGTCGCCTGCGTCAAGCGCGAAACCAAAAAAGAACGAAAAATATGACGAAATATAGGTTAAATGATTACCATCAAATATAAGAAGTCATGTGTACCCTACAATAAAATTGAGATTGGATTTATAATTATAAAACGTTGTATAACATTTATTTCGGATTAACCATGGTTTCAGTTATCCGTGGATCACTCGGTCCGGAGCACCCCGGTTAATCAGGGGGTCCTACTGTACAATGTTTTTCCATTTTTTGTCATGTGTGTAAATTCATTTTTTCAATGTGTAATTATATACTTTATGGTGTACTATAGTGCAACTATATAGTACACATGAATTAGACTTACCGATTTGAATGTCTTTTTCTCTTTTGATTTGTATTGGGATGTTGAATAAGTTTTCGCTGTTTTTTTCGTGATAATCAATACGTTACTTTTCAAAATCATTCCTAATGCTTTTAAACATTTCGAAACTATTGTGTGATCAACTCCCAATGATGCTGCAAGTTAAGCTAGCGTTTGACATGAGTCTCCATGAAGTCATGCCTCCAATTCAACAAGCATTCTGTGTGCTTCAGCTGCAGATTAAAGAAAAATAAAGTAGTGCAGTAAAATTCCCCGTAAGTACTCCTTTTTTGGCACGAAATTTGACATGTTTAACAATATGAAGAAAAAAAGTTGTTTACTCTTTGGCGAAATGACATACACTGAATTTGAAGCTTGCTTATAGTACTTCTTTGAAGATGCGTTACCATTTTAAACTACACCGAATAACATACCGATATTACATGGAAGCACAGGCCTTTTGGGGGCGCTGCCACGATTTCTTGGGGTGATCGCTCAGTTATCACCCCAGCCACTTAAGGCCATGTGCCACACGCCAGAAAATTTCGACGCGGCCTCTCATTACGTCGGTAGCGCAGATCTCGTAGTTTTTAGCTACGAGTCGCTACCGACGGACAGCGCAGCGATCGCGAATTCGGTCTCGATGCTTCGCACTGAGACGAAGAGTCGAAGCCAAATAGACGGCGATCGCTGAGCGCGCGCGTGTGTGTGTGTGTGTGTTTGCTACGCCGCGGCAACCGCGTGGAGAAAGAACGAATACATTCTCGCACGCCGTTCGGTCGTACGCAAGCACCTTACGTCTATGTGTGTATCACACAATTCATACAACTATGCGTAGCGACTATGGTACGCTTGTATTGGAAGCATGCGCTCGCTCGGCAGGAGAGCGGGGTGAAACTTTGTTGCATTTTACTTTGTATATGCAGCCATCGAATCGATTTTTTTTCGACGATGGCCACAACCAAAAGAGTCAGGCATTTTCCCATACTTATTTATATCATTTAAACAAATAAGCTCGAGCACAATTTGTAACATCGATGCCGCTTATCGTTAACGATATCGATCTCTGCCAAAATTTCGAGCGACCGAAATTGCTCGAAACTCACTCTACAAAAGAGTGGTAAAATTGTACAATGCTTATTATTTAAACAAATGCGTTCAGCATTTTTATCTCTGCCAGGGTTCACATTTGGCAGCATTTCTGCTGGTCAGCTTCTTGAACAATCAAGATCGCTAGCCTCGCTCTATGGAAGAGCGGTGAAATTTTGCGATCGCGCATTGTTTAAACAAATGCCCTCGAATCGATTTTTTTGTCGACGGCGGTCATCGGTGGAAATTTCTTTATGGTTGAACTTTCTAGCAAACGGGGTTTGCTAGAAACTCGTATGGTGGAAGGGTGCTAGCATTTTCCCATTCTTTTTTAATTAATTTAAACAAATAAGCTCAAAGACTATTTGGCATCTCGATGTCGCTCATCGTCGACAAATTCGATCTCTGCTAATATCTCGAGTCACGACCGAGATCGCTCGAGACTCACTCTACAAAAGAGTTGTAAAATTTTACAATGCTCTTTGTTTAAACAATTACGATCGGCATTTTTTTCTCTGCCATGGCTTATCTTCGGCAGGTTGTCTGCGGCCGACCAAATTCGCGAGCGAACGAGATCGACCGGGTCTCACTCTGCGAAAGAGTGGTAACATTTTATTATTACTAAATTATTTCTAATTATGCTAAAAAAAAATCGTTTAGCATTTTTTCTCTCTGCCGGAATTCATCTTCGGCAGGTTTCTCCAACGATCGAATTTTCTAGCAATGACGATCGGAGAAGTCTCGCTCTACAGAAGAGCGGTAAAATTTTACAATCGCAAATTGTTTAGAGGTCATCGGTGTAAAATTTTCGAAAAATCGTTTTGTTGGAAGCACTTTTCAAAAATCCTTGGAAACTTAAAAAATGTTACAATGCTCTTTGTTTAAACAATTGCGATCGGCATTTTTTTCTCTGCCACGGCTTATCTTCGGCAGGTTGTCTGCGGCCGACCAAATTCGCGAGCGAACGAGATCGACCGGGTCTCACTCCGCGAAAGAGTGGTAAAATTTTATTATTACTAAATTATTACTAATTACGCTAAAAAAAATCGTTTAGCATGTTTTCTCTCTGCCGGAATTCATCTTCGGCAGGTTTCTCCAAAGATCGAATTTTCTAGCAATGACGATCGGAGAAGTCTCGCTCTACAGAAGAGCGGTAAAATATTACTATCGCGAATTGTTTAGAGGTCATCGGTGTAAAATTTTTGAAAAATCGTTTTGTTGGAAGCACTTTAAAAAAATCCTTGGAAACTTAAAAAAATTTACAATGATCTTTGTTTAAACAATTGCGATCGGCATTTTTTTCTCTGCCGCGGCTTATCTTCGATAGGCTGTCTGCGGCCGACCAAATTCGCGAGCGAACGAGATCGACCGGGTCTCACTCCGCGAAAGAGTGGTAAAATTTTATTATTACTAAATTATTACTAATTACGCTAAAAAAAATCGTTTAGCATGTTTTCTCTCTGCCGGAATTCATCTTCGGCAGGTTTCTCCAAAGATCGAATTTTCTAGCAATGACGATCGGAGAAGTCTCGCTCTACAGAAGAGCGGTAAAATATTACTATCGCGAATTGTTTAGAGGTCATCGGTGTAAAATTTTTGAAAAATCGTTTTGTTGGAAGCACTTTAAAAAAATCCTTGGAAACTTAAAAAAATTTACAATGATCTTTGTTTAAACAATTGCGATCGGCATTTTTTTCTCTGCCGCGGCTTATCTTCGATAGGCTGTCTGCGGCCGACCAAATTCGCGAGCGAACGAGATCGACCGGGTCTCACTCCGCGAAAGAGTGGTAAAATTTTATTATTACTAAATTATTACTAATTACGCTAAAACAAATTCGTTTAGCATGTTTTCTCTCTGCCGGAATTCATCTTCGGCAGGTTTCTCCAAAGATCGAATTTTCTAGCAATGACGATCGGAAAAGTCTCGCTCTACAGAAGAGCGGTAAAATTTTACTATCGCGAATTGTTTAGAGGTCATCGGTGTAAAATTTTCGAAAAATCGTTTTGTTGGAAGCACTTTAAAAAAATCCTTGGAAACTTAAACAATTTTACAATGCTCTTTGTTTAAACAATTGCGATCGGCATTTTTTTCTCTGCCATGGCTTATCTTCGGCAGGTTGTCTGCGGCCGACCAAATTCGCGAGCGAATGAGATCGACCGGGTCTCACTCTGCGAAAGAGTGGTAAAATTTTATTATTACTAAATTATTACTAATTATGCAAAAAAAAATACGTTTTGCATATTTCCTCTGCCGGAATTCATCTTCGGCAGGTTTCTCCAAGGATCGAATTTTCTAGCAATGACGATCGGAGAAGTCTCCCTCTACAGAAGAGCCGTAAAATTTTACTATCGCGAATTGTTTAGAGGTCATCGGTGTAAAATTTTCACAAAATCGTTTTGTTTGAAACACTTTTAAGAAATCCTTGGAACCTTAAAAAATATGATGCATATTCCTTTGTAGCTGAAAAAAAAACCATTATAAAGTGGTTTTGGACCTATTTTTTAAGGAAGTCTCCGCCGCTGAAAACCGTCTTTGGCGATGTCTCATGCCGGTAGGCGCAGTTCTCAACTCTTGTAAGCCTATTGTGGGAACGAAATGACCGACTAAAAATAGTTTTATTTTCGACCAATAGGTGGCATTAGGGGGCGTCCATTAATTACGTGAGGCGTTTAGGGGAGGGGGGGGGGGGGTCGAGCGAAATCTCACCCAATCTCACGTGGAGGAGAGGGGGGCTTCGGCAAATATCACGTACTTTTAGTAATTTTAGTAATTTTAGTAATCATATAATTTTTATCACGTAGGGAGAGTCTCCCTACTACTTTACATGGTGGAGTAAATGGTACTACAACCGCAGTTACTTCTACTACAATTTATTTTCCATGAACGTATGCATTTTGAAAAATTTCACGTGAGATTAGGGGAGGGGGGAGGGGGTCGAGCAAAATCTCACGACATCTCACCAGGGGAAGAGGGGGGGGGGGGGGGGGGTCGAAAATCGCCAAAATCACCTCACGTAATTAGTGGATGCCCCCTTAGATTACGGGAAAAAAAAACTTGTTCAGCTGTAGCGTCTTTGAAACCGTTGGCTTCAAATACGTTTTTTTCGAAACCATGTTTTTGATATCGGGACGGAGCAAAACTCAAACAATGTTCGACCAATCGACTTGAAATTTTAACTGTAGTTTCTTAGATTGCTCTAACAGTCAAGGACGAGCGCTTTTTTTCGATTGACTGAAAATTGTCAAAAATATATCACTTTTTATACCCAACCCCAAAAAATTAAAGAAACAAAAAATTTCTTCACTTTTTAAAGTGTTTTTTGAAAGGCTGTATCAATGTTAAAAATAGTCGTATCAAGATGAAAAAGAAAAACATTATTAAGCTTCAAGTCTATAGTTTGAGATCTTTTGGCAAAATAATTTTGTGAGCTACGGTTATCGCGCAATCATAAGAGTAGCGAGAAAATTATTTTTCCAATTTTATTTTTCAAGGGATTTTTTACAGTCAAATCAATGCATAGGTCCGTTAGCTTGTTTATTCAGTTCCAATTTGGTTTTTTTGTGGTCTCTCTACGTCAACTTTTTGCTGAGATATCCGACTTGTAATAAAAAATGTTCCTTTTGTGTTTGATCAATGATATCACAGCAACCAATGATCGCACAGGAAATTATTGGGCAGCCTTAAGAAAGTTGAATCAACTTCGTACAAGACGCTTTCGTTGATTTTTGAGAAAAAAAAATTATTTTTCACCATTAACAATAGTTTGAAAAATAGGACAAAAAATGACCTTTTATGGTTTTTTAGTAAATCTACTACTCCATTACAAATATTGGTAGAAAGACTAATGTCACCACGTTTATTTTTCAGCTTAATGTACCCCCAATAGCCGTGTAAATTTTCAAATTGATCCACTGACCCGTTTTTCCGGACCGATCGATCAAATTTTTACAAAAGAATTAAAGGATCAAGTGTTCCTAAACATCGTGTAATCATGATCAAAATGAAAACACCCATTTTTTCGACTATTTTTAGAACTTTGCAGTAATTGCTTGTTAAATTTAAGAAAAAAAATTGAAAAATTAAAAAAAAATTCTAATCTGTTTAAATTTGTAACATTTTTCAGGAAACAATGGTGACTCGTTGTTGCCACGCTTCGGCTTTGGCGCACCATAATTTCACTCATCTTTGAACTTGTATGCCATTAATTGTCAATATTTTCTGCGAAGGTTATTAGGGTTACAAAAAAACACTTTTTTTCAAAAATGATCTCTCGTTTAGAAGGAAAAACCAATGAACAATTTTTTTCAAAAACTAATCTTTTTTTGGTCAATTTTTTCTACGTTTTGGTAAACAAAATTAATCTAATGTTTTTGTAAACTCTCATTTTTTTTCAATTTTTTATCATGCCTAGTTTTGAAAAAAAGATTTTTTTCCATAACCCTAATAACCTTCGTAGAAAATATTGAGAATTAATTGCATAAATGTTCTCAGATCGACTATTAAATACAGCTTGGGAGTATCAATTTTAATTGATGCAATTAAAGACGAGTGAAATTAAAGAGCGCAAAGGGCGAATCGTGTAAAAAATGAGTCAGTATTGTTTCCTGAAATATTTTACAAATTAAAAAAAAATGTCCATCTCTCGATTTTTTTTCTTATATTTAACAAGCAACTAGTGCCAAGTTGTGAAAAAAGTCGAAGAAAATTAGTATTTTTATTTTGATGATGATTACAAGATGTTTAGGAATAATACACTTGTTCCTTTAATTGTTTTGTAAAACTTCGATTGACTTTTGATGGAAAACGGTTCGATGAATCAATTTGCAGACTAACAGGGGTATTGGGGGTCACATTAGTCTTTGCATCAATATTTGTAACGTAGTGGTAGATTTACTGAAAATCCAGAAAAAGTCATTTTTTGTCCTTTACCAAATAACGGTTAAGGGTGAAAAAAATCACAAAAACCAACGGGAGGGGCTGGCAAGAAATTCATTCGACTTTTCAAAGCTGCCCTCTAATTCCCGTTGCGATAATTGGTTGCTGAGATATCGATAATCAAAGACAAAAGGATCTTTTTTCATTCGAAGTCGGATATCTCAGCAAAAAAATTGACGTAGAGAGATAACCAAATTAAAGCTGTATAAACAAGCTAACTGACCTATACATTGAGTTAACTGAAACAAAATTCCTTAGTCCGATGACCCCTGAAAAAAAAAACAAATTTAGAATTTTTTCTCCCGGTATTTCTTATGATTGCGCGATAGCCGTAGATCACAATTTTTTTGCCGAAAGAACTCGAAACTATGATCTTGAAGCTTCAAAAGGCTTTTTTCATCTCGATGCGACAATTTTTCACATAGACACAGCGCATAAATCAAACCAAACAAACAGACCTAAACAAACCCTAAAAAATGAAGAAATTTTGTTCCTGCAATTTTTGGAGTCGTATATAAAAAATTATGGTTCAAAAAACGAACTTTTTTTTAACTCGTCTCTTTTCTTTAATTATTTTAAAGTTTCCCCTCATTTAACTGCTAAAACTAACGTAATAAACGAAAATATTTTACTCTTAGTTCCACGATTAAATTGACGATAGTTTACTGCGTTCCATGGAGAGGGTATGAGGTTGAAGTTTGCAACGTTGGAACGCAATAAAAATTAAAATTTGTTAAGTCCTTTTTTATATTTCGGCAACCTTTGCTTACAATAATCCTCCAACCATGTTTCAAGATTGTTGAAAAAAATCGTCACCGTGTACTCCCATCTAAGGGGTCACACCACTGTAGAATTTAAAAAAAATTGTTTTTTTTTTACTTGACTTAAACGATGCTTTGAACCAACTATAATAAGGGGAAAGAGTTTGGTACCTGTAAAACAAGATCCGCAGGCCCGTATGGGTCTGCGGTGGCAGTGGCTGGCCCGTGTGCGAGACATCGACCGTTTTTCTCGAAACACAATTTTCAAAACGGCACGCAGCATAGCTCCAACAATTTTCATCATTTTCACTCTCAATTTTGGGTACATGTTTAAAATAACATTCCGAAGAGAAATAAGTACGGGCTTTTGTATGAGTTAGTTATAACATTAGTTATTACCGAATGATTGTCCTTTTTTTCTGTCGAAAATTAAGTTTTTAGTTTAATGCTTGCCAATTACACAAAAATTAATATTTTCACAATTCTCTACGTATTTCTCTAGCTATACTCGTGTAAATTAATAGATTTTTTAAAATTTTATTCTAAAATGAAATTTGCGTCAGCTATACTGCGTGCCGCAGAGCGTCTCAAATTCAACATGCCTCGCCAGAATGGCTCCAGCGTCACCTTTTGGCATAATTTTTTAATGTAAATTTCATTTTGTTCACTTGAAAGATATGGCTAATAACATCCTTGAATATTAATATTCTCTTATTCCTCCTTCTACAAAAAAAACTCTACTCTTATGGTAAAACGAGCGTGCGCTCTTGATTTCTATCGATTTTGTTCAAATTTAAAGCAGACATTGTTCATATTATTATGCAAGTTTGAGTGAAATTTCAGAACAGTTGACTATTTAGATTGGGAGATAATGGATTTTTGAATTGCAACTTTTAACACTGCAGGGTCTGCATAGGCCGAAAGTCAGGTCACATAATTCGGCGTACCATTCTATTGTGTTTATGGATTTTGAAAAAAAAAAAAATATGATTATATAACAAACTAGTTAGGGAACGAGTGGAAAAGTTTGAATTGTCTTCACTATTCAGTTTTTCTAAAGACGTTCAGTAACGACAGAATAACTCTCGGTAAAAAACATTTATCCCCTATAATAAGAAGACATTATGCAACACCGCAGAACAGCATTGTTCAATATTTCGATAAAAAAGATAATTATTGTGTTCCTAAAGTTAAACACGTTTAACGTGAAGAAAAAGATTTGCGTTCTAAACATTAATATTTCATATTGTTTATGTTATTGCATTGTGTCTTCTCATAGAGGACAAATATTTTTCATGGAAAATTACTCTGTCTAAATTTCAATACAGACCCTAGAGTGTTAAAAGTTACAATTTAAAAATCCATTATCTCCGAATCTAAATAGTCGACTGACCTGCCATTTCACTGAAACATGCATAATGATACGAATAATGTCTGGTTAAAATTTGAACAAAATCTATAAAAATCGAGAGTGCACGCTTGTTCTACCTTAACGCGTTCAACCATTGACCATTCAATTCTGTTGCCCTGGAGGTTTGGACCCGTCGACTCTGAGTATGAGATGATGGTAGCCGTAAACATTGAGATGCAAGAAGGACGTTGCGTCCTCGCCCTTTGTTTTGAAACGTACATACGTAAGCGAAAGACCTTGCATAGATTGGTGGTGCGATCCATGAGATATTGTTTCTGAGCGAAGCCGAAGGGTTCAACAAGTTCCTTGAGGTCAGCCTCGCTGGTGCTCTCGCAGAGATTGGAGACAGCGGTGATATCCGGGTGGATACTGGGACTGTATACTGTGGCCGCAACAATTGATGCGGTTTCTCATCCTCGGCAGTATGTACTTGCTGCCTTGGATAAATCCAATGGTCCATCTAGATGGTAAATCGATGCTACATTAGTTCTGTTTTCTACATGATAGCCCAGGTACCGTACCTACCATGTGTATGCGTACGTTATCGGTACCAGTTTAGTATGGTGAGGATACGGAACCGGTATATTTTACTATTGCACAGTGTACCAGTACTATGCTAGTAACACATACATTTGCGTGTAGTGGTGTACTACCGTACAGGTTCACCGAGGGTCTTCTATCTTTGTACATCATACCAATAGTACTCTCGGTCATCAGGGTGAAGCTATCGAGGAATCGCCAAAGGTCCACAAATAATCCGTGTTTGAGACGTGACAGTTTTGCGTTCGTAGGCAAAGGGTGTTGAACTTTCGTGCATAATTTTGGTCGCACACTGATCAGGAAATCGAGGATTTCGAGGGGTAATGGAAATGGCTACGGATCATCGAAAAATATGCTATCTGCGATTTTTTCACGAATAAATACCGAGGTATTTCTGCGAAGAGCAAATAAGCTTGAGTTTTTTGCACCGGAGCCGTTGGCTGTTTGACACATCGGCGAGCGAGAAAACAATGCGAGGGAAGATCGTGGCAAATTGCAAAGAACGTAAATTGAGGTTATAGCACGTACGTACCTTGAATTCCGGTGTTTTCTCCTTCGACTTCTCGCTGTCACTGTGTTTCTCGATCTTCTTCATGTAATCGGCCGCGGCGGTTTTCTCGTAGATTATTTCTTTGTCGTCGATGGTGTGCCGGCGTCTTGATGCGTTCTTCACAGCAAAAAAAACTCACCAAAACGCGACGAAAACAAACTTCACTCGATCACACACACTATTTACATTCTATCACACACATCGTATGAAATATATTTCGAACGAATGTTCGAGGTTATGGCCGGAGGTTATGGCTCCGGCTTTCGACCTGTCAAAAAATAAATTGTTCCGGGAGGAGGCGAGCGCGGTCGGTAAACACAGGACGAAGCGAGCTGCGCGCCGCCAGTGAGAAAACGGATGCACTGAACGCTCGCTCCGGTACCTGATATTTTGAGCTTTGTTGGTACATTTTTGCTAAATTGATGTAAAAATTTCAAAATGCTTTTTCTCCGCCATTTGTTCATGAAAACAGGTGAAACGAAGCTCAAAATGTGTGCTCTTTCACTGTCGAGAGCATGATTCGCGCCAAATTAACGAAAATGCGATGCAATGGTTAATAATTCACAGTTTTTCGCATCGTAACCACAAACTGCAAATTTTTTTTCGAAATTTTGGAAAATTTCGCGAATCATGCTCTCGGAGCAAGCGCCCTGCATGCACACAACAAATTTCATTCCAATTGGTTGATCCGTTCGGGAGAAATCCCATTTCAAAATTTCGATGCGGTCGGTGGCATGTGGCACATGGCCTTAAAGCGCTACCTGTATCAATGTGCATGAACACATCGCAGGCATGCTTGACTCCACCCCTTGCTATGCCAGAGCCGACTACGGCTGGGGTGATGTCACGTCTCGCTCGCACTCTTGCAATTTCCAATGGTTGAAGTGATGATGCGTTCTCCCTTGCACTTATGTACTTTGCATGCTTCAAAGGATGGTATGTTATTAGCGTTATGATGCTCAATTTCACGATGAAGTAAGTAGTGCTGTACACAAAAATACCTTCGACAGTTTATTGATGTACACAGAATGAATTTAAAATCCTTTATAATCGTACAGTCGTCATTGGAATTAGTCAACTCTCACCATTTGTATTAGTTTCGCATCATATCCTATCACAGCAGCGAGGGTCGAGCGGTCTAAGGCACATCCTCGTTATCGTGAGAAGAGAGGGATCTCAGTTCGATTCCTAAGGCTTTTTTGTTACAGTGTTAATTTTGTTTTATAAAAACGAAGATACTGAATCAGATTTTTGTTCTCAGATAGCAAGTTTATCAAATTTAATACACGATATCTGGAGAAAACTTCCTATTAAATATATTAGTTTTTTTTACACATTTGAAACAGTGCAGTCAACGAGAAACCACGAAAGTTCGGATGGAAATGTTCATGTTTGTTTTAAAGTGTGTATGTGCGATTGAATATTTTCATTTGAGAAAATGCATACCATTTTTTAAATAACATTGCAAAACTTTCACTAAATTCACAACGTCGCCTTCAAACTTCTAGATGAAGATTATACGCCGTATCATTTGTACTTTAGTATCCCTGTCTTAATAAAACATTAATTTCGTTTTGGATGAGTCTGTAGCTTCATCATATTAATTTTGAAAGCCCATCCTTTTAAATGCGAGGCTACAGTATTAAACTCATGGCGGCTTTAACTGCCGGGGAGGCCCGGCTTTTAAGCGATCTGTTTTCGATCCTACTCTCTCGCTCCTTTTCACCTCACTTGTTCCATCTCTTCTTAACATGCTCCCAGCGACTTCTTCCAACAAAAGTGCTATGCGGTGAAGGATTCTGTTGCCACGTCGCTTACATCTGCCAGAGACTTGACAAGCCTCGGACGTGTTCTCGATTCATAATACTGAATGCCAATTCAACTCATTAAGTTACTATCTATTCGTGTATTTCGTGCTATTCTGTTAAACGCTATGCACACGGAAAACTGGCTCTTTACACCTGTGCGTCGATTGCAACTTTGTCAACGATGCCATCAACTAATATAATTCCAGAATTCCAAGTTGAGCTTCTATCACTTCCCTAACGACGGTGACACGTAAGTATATATACAATGAGAAATTAAATTTTTTTAAAATAATTTCTTTATAAAGTAAGCTTTGTTTGGAGAAAAATGATATGAAAGGAGCGGTGTATAATTTATCTTTTGTAGCTTTTTAAAATCATGTTAAATAATTGAAATGAGCTCGAATTTGACAAACAACCCACATAACTGACATAGCTCGCTCGATAACTGTCTGGTAATTTCTGTCAGTTATTGTTCAATATAAAACTGTAAAAATAATTAGAAAATTAGTATACTTGTATTGGAAGCTTCGTTGCATACACCGGTATATTCATTTCAACAGGCAATTATGAAGCAATATTAAGGTACTTTTGCATTAATTATAAGTATCGCGTGTTAATTTGAGAAATGTTTATTGATTGTACTATACATTTATTAACTTTACATCAGACTTGTATATAAAATTCAATCTACCGGTTTATGCACCAAAACTTGCGATAAAAGTATAACTCTTACAAATAATTTTTTTACAGTGTACTCAGTATGCATAAAAAGTTCCAGTGCGATATTAGGAAATTACTCGCGTGCTGAATACCCATTCAGACGTTTTGTAATCCACGTTTCTCGACGCTTTGTATCAGTCTAGTATGCTGACATAAAAATCAGGAATTTTCATTTCATGACAAAAAAGCGGCAGGGCAGAAGCAAAACACATGTCTAATAAACAAACCTACTCCAAGGATCTACGGATTCATCGCTAAAACAATGTGCCAGGAGTATTGTGAGTGACTAGCGATAGCGATATTTTTCAACCTATACTAATTGCTCCCGCGTGGTAAAGTATTCGTGGTTAATAACATTGTGAATAAACATTGTAACTGTGAAGTAAGCGGCGGTTGAACTTGCATGAAACTAATGCCTTCGATAACTAATGCAAGGCTCATCTCATTTTAGTTTGAAATATTCTTAGTATTAAGCGACGTGGGAGCGTATTGATACCAATCATTAAGAAAAGCAAAATGTTTAAAATGCTTTTTTTTTGTTCGTGTATGGGTGTTTCTCTACTAATTGAAAAATTGATGTCCCAGGCAAATTTTATGTATTTGAAGTTATTAATACTGAGTTAAGGCGTTCCTCTAGTTTCTCGGGTCGAAAAAATCGATTTTTTTTTCATAAATCACATCTACAACATGTGCAAAAAATGTGTGCCAAAGGATTTTTCGATATTCGAAGTGGTTCACAAGTTACGGCCCTGGAACGGAGCAGGTATACGGAGCGCGCGCCGGGCTGCTCCGAAAGCCGAGCGAAACAAACACAATAAACCGCCTCTTTCTGAAGCAGTTCAAAAAGTTATAAAGCCAATTTATGAGGATTTATCCAAATAAGAATTGTTAAGCAGATGCCTGGGAGCGGAAACTCAAAATAATAACGAGTCGCTCAATTCGTTAATCTGGACTTTTGCTCCGAAGCACCTCCATTCTGGGCCAAAAGTGGTTGAAATCGCCACGTTTCTCGCTGTCACAATCTTCAACGAAGGATTCAAATCTATCCTGAAGACCTTGGAAACCATGGGAGTGAAAATCGGCCCACAAGCTACAAGCGGATCGACCGTTCAGAAAGGCGCACGAGTGATGTTGTAAAACAGGCCCGAATCGCGAAAAGGGAAGACGGAGTAGCTCTGCGTGACTTCCAAGAAGAAGAGGAAGGCCTATTGTATGGTGCAGGCATAGCAGATTGACGGTGAGATGAAATTTTTAGTATAAATCACGTGCGCGAACTTTCAAACGCGTTTTTCTCGAAACACCATTTTTCGAAACGGTGACCACGATATTTCAGAAACTACTGCACCGATCTTGTTCAAATTTATACAGCATCTTTAATATATTATAAGCCAGCGATTGAACTAGGATTATCATGATTGCTTCGATGGTTTTTTTTGTACGAGCGAAAAACTTAAGAAAAAATGAGTAAAAAATAGAATGTAATTTTCAAAAGTGTATAAAAAAGTCAATTTTTGTAATTTAGAATTCACTCTAGTTCAATCGCTAGCCTTAAATATGAAGATTAAAATGCCGTTTGGTTTTTTGATTTCAGATAAGCAGAACAGCCGCAATCTTGGTCACCGTCAAGTACCTCTTTTACTTGATGTCTTCCGGTCGGCCACTATAACATTTATTCTATTATATATTTTGACTTCAAAAAATTTGTAAAGCTTATTTAAATGTTAATAAAGATTATGCAAAAACAATGAGATTGATTATTTTGATGCTTTGCCCGTAAAAAATTATTGAAAAAGCGTTAAATATATCTGAAACGATAATTTGTTACCTATTCTTGGTGCGCCATAACTCATATAAGACGTAATATCTTGATATTCATTTAAATGTCTCGAACATTCTGAAACACAGTCCCCTGTTGTGTCCCATTTCTAGAATAACAAGGTTCACGGCTAATATTCATTTTTAGTATTAACGGTACCTAATTCTTACATTTATAAGTTTAACTAGAATAGAGTACATGTTTTTATAACATACAACCGTAACTTTAAATACTTTTTTAATATGAAAAACCATCACTCAAATGTTGTCCTAAAAATTTCAAAACAGTCCCCTGGTTTAACTTAAAAATCACGCCCAATTCGTATTTCGTTTAGTAGACATCATTTATTGCGATAAACGAAATGCAAACGGGGTAAAGTTCGTCCGAATGCCGAGCTAAGCCAGCTAAGCTAGCCATATTATTCCGTGTGAACGCTGCCTTTGTGGCTGAACGACGTGACAGAGTCGTTTGATTTAACAGTCCGTTGGTAAGTAGCTTTTCTATTATTTCATGTGATTAAATAAAAATTATTTGATACATTATTTATTCAGTTGATAAGTTAGCATGTGTGACTCTTAATTCTAGAAAGATTTCAAATGATTTAGAACTAGATAACTTTTTTTGCAAAAATAACAGTTCCCTGGGCACAGTTCCCTGTCATGTTGTTTGTGACTCTAGAGTAGAGACTGTAGAGACTGAAGTTTCGTATGATATTCCATCCAATACCGAATTCGAGAATGTTGTTGGGCCAAGTTCAATTTCAATCAGCCAATATAACATCGCAGACTACATGTTAGTTAAGTTTCCTGTATAAAATAACGAATGTAGGCCTATCGGTGTAATTAATCAGATAGACAATGAGGATGGCGAATCTACTGTGTCTTTTCTGAAAATTTGTGATAAATAACGGGTCACACGTTCAGAGTTGATGATACTGATATAGCTTTCGGCCAAATATTGCAAAAATTACCGAATCCAGATTGGACCCTAAAAGGAAAAAGAATATTTTATTGCTTGAAGTTACCTGTACCGATCTATGGGAAATAAATTAGGTATAATTGTCTGCAAAAAACAACGATAAGACTGATTCCATTGTAGCCATAATGATAATTATTTTATTACACACTACTAAAAGTATTAGTAATAAGATGTTGATTGTGATACTTAATAGTATAAGATAATGTTTGTTTTGTACGAAGTAGTTAGCGTTCCTTTATGAAGATTGTGACAAGGCTGACCTTGTTATTTTTTAGAGGGAGAGGTTCAATAATGAACACGTTATGGAGGTAAAATTTTATTTCAATAAGTTTAATTCGTTATGCTGGAATGCTGCTTCACTTGAGAAGATTAGGTGAAAATATGTTCGACCGATAAAACATTTATAATTCAGTTTTCGTTTTTTTACTTGATTTAGCATTGGTTATACATAATAAGCTATGTTAAAGTTTTAACAAAAATAAAGACATTCGATTGGTTGAATTGAATAAAAAATACGTTTTTAAAATTTAAACCGTGCCCTGGAAGATTTTACAGTCCCCTGACACGATTTTTCACAAAATCGTGCATAAGTTGCAACATAAAAGGAAAAGGTGTGGGCTTTTAAATGATATATGTTTAATTTATTACTGTCTTCCGTTGTACATACTTTGTTTTTTATTTTTAAGAAAAAAACATGCATCCCATGTAGGGTGATCGGTAGTGGCCAATGATTGGCCGATGCTCGACGCCAAGCTTGCCAACATTGGCACTCGAGCTTGGCCCGATCATCGACCGAGCCTTGGATGATAAGAGCGGCCCGATATTCGCAATCAATATTGGCCCTAGAATGGCTTATGAGAATCGGCCGAGCATCGCGTAGGAGTTCATTCGAGAATCGGCCAACAATAAGCCCCCTCAAGATTGCCATCATTGGCACTCGAGCTCGGCCCGATTATCGACCGAGTCTTGGCGGATAATTGTGACCCAATATAGATCACCAAAATTGGGCCTGCACCGCCAAAAAAAAATTAATTATTTTTGTATTGTAATTCGTCATTACCTGGTCTTTCGAAATGATTAGTTCGAAGAAAATATTTCACCCCATAATGGGGCTCGAACCTTGAACTTCCCTACTCATAGCCAAACACGCTGCCCCTATGCTACCGAGTGCTTGTAACATTTGAATCGCAGATATGGCATAAGATACCAAATGGATTCTGATCATTATTTGTATGACATAAACTATATCAATTAGTTAATATCATTGTGATAATTAGAGAGTGTTATCGAATGACATGTTATAGAATTTTCAAACCTAACCTATATATATAATTCTCTCTCCACCTTCTCTACCCCCACAACCCGTTAATATGTGTGTTGCGATAAAGACAGACCATTAGTTCATTAGTTCAAGTTTACTTTGAATAAATAAATATATTTAAAATTAATAATTCCAATAATGGAATGCAATAGGAAAAATTTGATTTCACGAAAAATCTAGTTAATTCAAATAAAAAATAAATAAATAGACGCGGTTAGTTAATATTAATAGACTTTTTCTGTCAGTGTAGGATGGTTCATAAAAATCGGCAGAATATCGCGTATGAGCTCGTTCGAGAATCGGCCAACAATGAGTGCATTGATTTGGTAGTATATTTGTTAAGAAAAATGGCCAATGGACTCGTAAAAAGTATTTATCTCGTCTCTCAATGATTTCAACGCGAAACAATGAATCGTCAATATACGAATTGCGGTTCGATCATGCGTTACTCGGCCGAACATTGGCCTCGTATCGGTACAAACATGATTGGCGAGTCTATACTTCGCCAAACGTCGACCTCGTATCGATAAGCCAATGGTTAGAGAGCCTATATTGGGCCGAACATTGTCCTCGTATCGGCAAACCAATGATTGGCGAGTCTATACTTCGCCAAACATCGGCCTCATATCGATAAACCAATAATGAACAAGTCTATACTTGGCCGAACATTGGCCTCGTATTGGCAAACCAATGATTGGCCAGTCTATACTTCGCCAAACATCGGCCTCGTATCGACAAGCCAATGATTAGCGAGTCTACGTTTGGCCGAACATTGGCCGCGTATCGGCAAACCAATGATTGGCGAGTCTATCCTTCGCCAAACATCGGCCTCGTATCGACAAGCCAATGCTATATTTGGCGAGCGAGTCTATATTTGGCCGAACATTGGCCTCGTATCAGCAAACCAATGTTGGCTAGTCAATACTCAGCCGAGCATTGGCGTACAATTGGTTAATCGATCATCGTCCCGCCAACATTGGTCCAAGTATTGGCCGTTACGGTTCGATTGGCGAAACCTACATGGGATGGGACAGTGTTGTCTGGGCGACTTTCCAATTAGTAGAGAAACACCTGTATATTGCAATTACGAGCAAATATTCTTTTTCACTCTTTTACCGTCACTATTTTTAACAGTGCGCCGAATGCGTCTAATTTGCATTATTATTGGATACTTAATTAATAATGAAGAACACCGGAATACAACGACTGTAGTATGCTATCATGCAGCACTTTTGAAGTTTGTTTTTTTTGGATATGTACTTTACTTCGTCATTGCATGTGGTACTAGATGTAATGGGTTTTTTCTAGTTTGCAGGAGTGGACCGTTTGAGTTGGAAGAGTTGAGTGGTTGCAGCTTGAGGCTGGGAAGCTGAAGAATAAACGCATCTGTTTGGCGCATTTTCAGCGGGGCGATTTTATAAATAGTGATCACAAATAGACTTTAGAACTTTAGTCTTTAGACTTTAGACACAAATAGAAATAGACTTTAATAACAAAGACCACGACACTTAACGCCAAGTTAAGACAAGCTTGGCAAGAGATGCGTAATATAACGGGTAAATCGATTAAAAACTTGTCAATTATCGGCAAGTGATCTTCGGGTGCCGCGAATTATTTGGACGGGAACCGATTGCTGCTACTGAAGATGCAGCTTAATCACATGAAAGTTTCAGTGTCAAGTGAAGACGAGAAGCCTTTTGCTTTAATTTTATTTTACAAGTCACCCAAGGCCTACGAATTCACGAGGAAAAATAGAATTGCTCTGCCGTGCGTCACTCTCATCAGAAAGTGGGCCAACGAAATAAACTTAACAACGGGTATCAGCAGTTTGTTCTGATGTTGGATGAAATATCCATCAAGAAACTGCTCGAGTATAGCCCAAAAGAAGACCTTATCGAAGTGTTCGAAGATCGTTCGTAAAAACAAAATCGCAAACTACGCACTCGTATTTGTGCGTATGTAGTATAAAATAAGAAGTATTTATAATACATTAGGCAAAAAAATAAAAGGATATGAAAAAAAATCCGCAATTTTTCACGGATTTTCAAAAGGCTGTCACGGTGTGAAAAATGGTCGTAGAGCAAAAACAAAAAGGCAAATTGATGCTTCAAGCCTCTAGTTTTGAGATCTTGAGGTCAAATATTTTTATCGTTGATCATTTTAGAGTAATCACAAAAAATAGCGGAAAATATTCGCAAATTTTAGCTCATATTTCGAAAGGTGCAGGCGCGTCAACGATTTTTTTTCGATCGTTTCATTTAAAAACTCTTTTAGCTTGATTCTGTCTCTTTAATTTGACTGGTCGGAGAGCTCTGTACAATGGTTTTTCGCCGAGTTATCGATGTTCAATGCAAAAAAGACACTTGACTTTGATCATCAATTACTCAGGAACCAATGGTCGCACAGAAAATAAAAGGAGGGTCCTGAAAACTTCAGAGTATTCTCTGTAAGTTCCTTTTATTGTATTTTCATGCATTTTTTTCTTCGTTTCGACAAATGTGTTTTTAAAAAAGGTAAAAAATAACTTTTCACGATGTTTCATTTAACTTGGAATAACTGTGCAAATGATGAACAGACGAACATTTTATTTTTCTTTTACCTCAAAGTATCCCAAAGAAACCCACAAAAGTTCAAACCACTAGGATTTTCTTTCATAGTGCTCCGAATGATTAAAATTGCAACTTTTGTTGAAAAGACAATTAAAGGATAAATTTTTCGCTTTTCATGCTTTTCTTCAAGATGAAATTTGTTTTTGTCATTATCCATATTTTTATCACCAAAAGAGTTAATTATTGAACAGTAAAAAAATTTCGAGGAAAGTTTCCAAAAAAAATGTTTTCAACACTGTCCAACTTTTTTACGACCATGCGTGTGTATGTGTGTGATTTTTCTTAACGGTGTGACACCCCACGGCTTGTCAGTTTCGCAGTATTTACCGACTCCAAACTCATTCCGTTAGATGTGTATGTGTGGTCATGTGTGACTAGGACGCGATTTAATACCGCGTATTGCCGCTTCTGTTGCGAATTACTGCATCCAGATGTTCTCGCGTGTTTATGCAAATCCGGATATCTCGTTACGTGATCCCTCGCCAAACTCGAAGAAGCGCCTGGGTCAAGTGTCGAAGATTTTGTAATCGCGGATAATCACGACCCAATCGACGACCAACCATGCCCCAGACATGTTCAATGGGGTTTAAATCAGGACTCAGGGCTGGGTGGTTGAGAGTCATCACGTTGTTCTCAACAAGAAAATCTCATGTCAGCCTTGCGCTATGAAGACGAGCATTATCCCACATAAGAATGAAACGGTTTCCCATGCGTCTACGCATGGACAGAACATATGTTCCAGGATTTCATTGATGTACCTTTGAACATTCAATGTTCCTCAAAGATTACCAACGTTTTGGTATTGATGGATACGCCTGCCCAAACTATCACTGACCCACCAATAAAAACCGCGATTGGCTGCGTGAAATTGTAGCGATCACGTTCCCCACAGCGGCGCCATACGTGAGAACGTTTGTCACTGCCATAAAGAGGTAAATCTTGATTCGTCAGTGAATAGTACACTTGTCCACTGTCGACGACCCCAATGGCGGTGATTTCTGGCGTAAGCTAATCGGTTTCTTCGATGATTTAGGGTAAGCATTGGCACGCGGTTTGCGCGTCGAGCATGTAGTCTTCGCTCGTGGAAATGATTTCGGACCGTTGAGGCCGAAATGTGTCGCTGAGAATGTCGTTGTTGACGATTTCGGAACTAGTGAGTAACTGTATGGGCATGCACTGTAGGATCTCGACGAGCCTGTCGAACGACAGCTCGCCCATCCCACTCATTGTCAGTAGTGATTCGCCATCTACCTTGGATTAAACGTCGCTCATAGTAATTTTTCTCCTGAAATCGGGAATAAGCACGACTAACTATTGATTTTGGGTCACTCCCATGATGGTCGCAACTTGAACTTGATTATTACCCTCTTCAAGAAGGCTGATAAGACGAGCAACTTTTGTTGCGGACTTTTGTGGTAACTTTTGTCAAAAGTTGTGCTTTTACTTTACAACGATCTTTTTTCAGTCGAATTATACTGCAAGAACGAGTTAATAGATAATATTTGCACGTTCACTGCGCGTATTATCTTTGCCTTAAGGTAATACTAGCGGATTGAGTAGTCAACAGAAAATCTGTAAATTTTCGAATCGGAAAAAAAGTAAAATATAATACATTTAGGTCAACCGATGTGCTGGTCTAGTGGTTAGCGTGCTTGCCTCTGAAATCAGCACATTGGGAGGTTGTGGGTTCGAATCGCCGTCTCGTAGTTTCGGAGAAAAATAACCGCGTTTTTATTTTTGACGTAGCTCCAGTTCTACACGGACATCGTGCACACGGACCGGTACGTGTGTGTGTCGTGTGTGTATGGATGTAGCCTGTGAGCTATTTCTCGATGAAACGCGACTAGCTCCAAGGCTGGGAAGCGAATTCGTGACCGGCTGTATGGGTATAGATTTTCCGCAGTTTCCCTATACCCATGACAGAAAATGTCATGGCGAATGCGATACAGAGGGGGAAGTCGGCTGCGGCTGCAAGGTGGGGATCGATTGGGAATGTGGAGTGGAGAAAATGGTGAGAAATGTAATAAGGGGAAATACCCCGTATATGGAAACTACAATACTCCTCTTGGATATCGTGGCAAAGCGACGGCAACGCCGTCTGTCACTTAACGGCGGCAACTCGAGGTCGTTCTTCTCATAACAGTAAACATATGATTCGCATACAAATCACTGCACATTTAGGATTATTTATTTATTTAATGCAATACGTAATTGTCAAAAGTGAGCCAATTATGAGCCACACCGTTATCAAGTATGACTTCCAGAATATTTATCGAGCTTTCTTTCGCCGAAAATTTGTATCTAAAATCTGAAAAGTAAATACACAAAACATGGGATATTCTGTCAAATTCATTGTAATTTGTACTACGTATTTATTTTTAGAATTATCGTATCACTAATAACAAGATGAGCAATTAATAAAAAATGTATAGTGCATAAACTATTTTTTTTTATTGTATCTGCTACGGCGAACGCTTCGCCATTTTGTAGCTTCCATGTACAGGGATTTCCCCTTTTTACATTTCCCACCATTTTTCTCCAATCCACATCCCTGATCGATCCCCACCTTGCGGCCGCAGCCGACTTCCCCCTCTGTATCGCATTCACCATGACATTTTCTGTCATGGGTATAGGGAAACTGCGGAAAACCTATACCAATACAGCCGGTCACGGGTTCGCTTCCCAGCCTCGGAGCTAGTCCCGTTTCGTCGAGAAATAGCTCACAGGCTACAGCCATACACACCCGACACACACACGTACCGGTCCGTGTGCGCGACATCTGTGTAGAACTGGAGCTACGTCACGCCTGTGTTTTTATTTCTCTCCGAAACTACGAGACGGTGATTCGAACCCGCGACCTCCCGATGTGTTGATTCCAGAGGCAAGTACTCTAACCACTAGACCAACACATCGGTTTTGAGGGCATAAACTATTTCAAAGCCAATACGTTTAAGGGGTCGTCGAAATCCATGATACAGATAGGGGAGAAGGAATTGTCAGTGGGAAAGTAATACCACAGACTAGAGTGAATAATCTACCGTACGACGTAAAAGTAGAGGTATGCATTAATTATGAGATCAATTAACAGTTGAACAATAATGTAAAAAAAAATATTTTCAGCAACTTTTCAACGATACATGTAAAACAGAAATGGAAAACGAAAATGTATTTCCGCATCAAATAAATAGGAATAATAAAGGAATAAGTATATTGGTAATTGAAATTGATTTACTAAAACCCATTTTTATTTCACTATATTAGCAAATTTATTTGCTAATATAGTTGCTAATATAGTTATTTCACTATATTAGCACAGCATTATCAAATGACAGATTTTCTTAAGAATGAGTATGAAATGTTAATTTAATAATATTTATATCATAGATGAAAAACATTGAAGTAAAAGATAATTTGCACGTGATTCTCTAAAAATGTTGATGCAAGATTTAAAATTAAACATGATTAACCCTTGGATGCCACACTTATTTTTTCGGGACATACTTGCCACACTCGGGTTTGTGGGGCCCCATTCAGATTTTCAATAATTACTCCGAGTAAATAGTCGTATTTCGATGGCTTTTTTAAATCAATAGCCAATTAGTCGAAAAATCTGTCTATGCATTGACCGAATCGTCAAAGTTAAGAACTTCTGATATACACTCGTTAAGAAAATATTTTCTCTCGAGAAAATTGATTTTACGAGTTTTGTTCGGGTTTCTCAAACCGCAGTGGGGCATGCGAGGGTGAACATTCTGCACGCTTGTTTCTATTTTTATTTCTGCTGGCTTTAGTACACGTATTACTTAAAAACATTTCATACCGTAAACACTGTAATGAGTATTGGGTACTGTATATTTTGATTTGAAGTTCCTGTTTCTGTCTACATGTTTGTGTACATTTTTTGTGCTTTCTTAATCTTTATGTTTCCTTTCCAATAGGAATTGATTTTTGTACAGGGGAACGTAGATCTTACGATACGAAGAACAGAATGTACCTGCACGGCTGGCTTATCGGTTCGAGGATGCAAACGTGTAGAAGCGGTCTGCATTTTGATAAATAACGAATGTACGTAATCAAAAACCGATCAACCGCAATGCTGGAATTAGCCTAGTGTGAACCAATAAGTTGACAAATATAAAAACGGTTGCACTATTCTAAAAATGTTCCCGGCAAAAATAAAAAGTGAATTTCCGATTTCGAGATTGGGAATTCTTGCACCCCACAACACAATGATACCTTGTACCACCCATTTATTCGTTATTTCACCGAGCCCTTTTTAACGAAATTGATACGTAAACCGCACAGCTGACCGGAGTCGAACGTCCGAGAGTTGCCTGAATCTACCACCAAGCCGCGCCACTAGAGATATCCAAGAGGCGTATAAGCAAAGCGTTCGCCGTAGCAGAGACGATAAAAATTAAAAAAAAAAATACATTTAGGTCTAATAATAATCAAGACACGGAAAATAATTATTTAAGAAGTTTATTTGATAGCTGCGTATATTATATTATGAAAAGGGAAGTATTAAGATAACAATCAGATTTGACTTGAGTTGTCTCACCGCCATCTCATAATTCTGGCAATATCCGTGGCAACGCTGTACTCAGGCGCTTCCGATAACTGTCAAGCGTGTGTGTGTAGTGTGTGCAATGTGCGGATTACAACTTCGGTCTTACATACATTGTAACAACTTATATGAATCGACGTAACATTCGTTCGAATCTCGGACGTAATAAAATTTCGTTAAGGCAGTCCTCTAATTTCTCGGGTCGAAAAAATCGATTTTTTTTCTTCATAAATCACATCTACAACATGTGTAGAAAATGTGTGCCAAAGGATTTTTCGATATTCGAAGTGGTTCACAAGTTACAGCCCTGGAACGGAGCAGGTATACGGAGCAGGTATACTTTCAAACGCGTTTTTCTCGAAACACCATTTTTCGAAATGGTGACCACGATATTTCAGAAACTACTGCACCGATCTTGTTCAAATTTATACAGCATCTTTAATATGTTATAAGCCAGCGATTGAACTAGGATTATCATGATTGCTTCGATAGTTTTTTTTGTACGAGCGAAAAACTTAAGAGAAAATGAGTAAAAAATAGAATGTAATTTTCAAAAGTGTATAAAAAAGTCAATTTTTGTAATTTAGAATTCACTCTAGTTTAATCGCTAGTCTTAAATATGAAGATTAAAATGCCGTTTGGTTTTTTGATTTCAGATAAGCAGAACAGCCGCAATCTTGATCACCGTCAAGCACCTCTTTTACTTGATGTCTTCCTGTCGACCACTATAACGTTTATTCTATTATATATTTTGACTTCAAAAAATTTGTACAGCTTATTTAAATGTTAATAAAGATTATGCAAAAACAATGAAATTGATTATTTCGATGCTTTGCCCGTAAAAAATTATTGAAAAAGCCGTAAAAAAACAGCCGAGAAACTACAGGACCGCGTTAAGAACCTACAACTTTTCGCGGTGCATGCAAATTGACCGGCTCGATTCGGCCTTTCGGATACGAGCACCGTTGACGGCATGCGGCGTTGCCAAATCTACGCCATCTCTCCCGTCATGGCAGACGCGGCTAGCCAATGCGAAAATTAGTCGATTCAATCGATAACATCTGCTCGAAATTTCCCGTAACATATATTTTTATGGAACATACGAGACCGCGAAAGTTTTCTCGTTATTTATCGATTTCGCATAGCTCCGTATCTATTCGCGGAGTATTATTATTTCCATCTCAAAGGTCGATCCGCACGGATTCCCGATATGGTGTGGGTTAAATGCATTGATTTCATGAGTTAATTACTATCGTATTTAGCCGGTAAGGCATGCGGAGTTTTCGCGAACGTCATTATGTATGTTTATACTACAGCATACAAAAAATCCCTTTTTTTTCTAATGAGGAGGTTGGTGCTCTTACCAAAGCACCCAATGCTTGGTCGGCCATTAATACAAGCCGGACAGCACTATAGCCCGATGGGCATACGCTAGAGAGAGATAATCGCGAGAGGCGTGGCTTGAATCTCTGTCATTGTGCGTGGCACACCGATACGTCGCCGCGCAGTCTATCGGCGGAAATATACACTATATTTTCTGTGCCAAATATTAATACGGGACTTGTGTTTCCATCCAATATATGATCTTTGACTACACGCATTCAGTTCTGGTAACGCCATCTATTGGAAAACAGTGACCACGTATTCAACGTCCTAATGCATTTTTGAAGTAAACTATTTTTAGATTAATAGCACACTCCGACCGGTGTAAGTGTCTGGCGCCAAGTATTACAACTTTCATAAGCGTTTTTTAGCGGTTGTAAAAAACAATAATAACAAACAAAAATATTCCTTCTTTTCCGGGTACACAGCCAAATTTTAAGAAATGAATGGTCGGCTCAATTCACGTGATCTGAAGGCCCCAAACCACGGTAAAACAATTTTTTTTTCATTTTCTGAAAGATACATTCGTTTAGAATGCTCTTACCAAACTTTTAAAAAGAAATTTGTAAAATTAGCGGACATACAGCATTTTATGTGAAACCGTTCGAAGCTCACGACCGCACCGAGCGGCAGATGTGCGACTGTCGAACGCGTCTGCTAACTGGCGACCCCTTGTTGGCCTCTATGAACCCTAATTCTTGGAATATATTTCGATTAAAGTATTGTATTTGTTACTAGTGGACAGGTGGGAAATTCCCATTTTTGAATTGGATAGAAACCCGTTAACCAAGCGTAGAAGAATCCGACACGAATAGGTCCGTTGATTTCCGGCAATCATACGGTTCATATCTATAATTTGATTCGTATCGTGTATTCTGTGTATCGTGATGGATAAAAAATAAAAAAGACATGTCGTCGGAGAACACACAAGAAGGGGTGATAGGAAACGGAAGAAATCGGGTCCACCTAATAGATATGAAGTGGAGAGAGAAGAGCCGAGAGCTAGCAGCTCTGCGACAAAGTTGAGCCGTGGCCAACTAGATTCCGTTACAATAAATCCAAGTATCGGGTACAGACTGATAAATTTCATTGCTGTGTTTACAGCAATAAGTGAGCACGTGAAATGTAAATTGTGTGGAAGTAATGTAGAATTTTGCGAATCTAGTCGAAGAGGTCTTGGATTTAAAATGGTGGTAAACTGCAAGTCCTTTACGCCAAAAGAAATCACGTCATGCCCGTTAATCCAAATACGAAGTTAATCGTCGATTTATTTTTGCGATGCGATTGCTTGGAGTGTCATTGGCTGGAGCAGAAAATTTTGGTGCTTTCACGAACTTGCCGCGCCCTATCTTTCAATCTTTCTACGATGCTATTGTGGGACAGATTCGCGATGCTACAGAATCTATAAAGACAATGTCATTAAAACTTGCTGGTGAAGAAGCGCAACGCGCAACGCAAACGCGGTTTTAGCTCGTTACATGGTGTGACGACACTCATCGGTTATTACTCTAAAAAAGTTAATGATATTTGTGTGAAATCTGCATGCTGCAAGGCATGTGCTCTGTGGAAAAACAAAACCGATTCAAAGAAATATCAAAATTGACTAGAAAACCACGCTGAATCCTGTGACGCAAATCACGTCGGTTGTGCAGCCAAAATGGAAACTGATGCTGTGCTTGAAATGTTTCAAAGAGCGGAGGAATTACACGAAACGAAGTACGTAAATTATATCGGGGACGGCGATTCGAAAACTTATAACAAAGTCGTGCAAGCTCTTCCGTATGATGTGAAGAAAAAAGAATGTGTCAACCATGTTCAAAAACGGATGGGAATAAGATTGCGAAATGATGAGTCTATGGATGCTGAGGAGCTGTTGCGTCCTCCAGGAATAGCTGACTGACGGTGAGAAACAAAAAAGGAGACAAATAAAAAATTTTGTTTGTATGTTGAATTATCCTTCAGCAAAACTTTGAACGCGTTTTTCTCGAAACTACGTTTATCAACCTGGTTGACAACATATTAAAAAAACTATTCATCCGATTTGCATGCGCTAAGTCTCAAACTGTTCGAAAATCTAGTCTCTATGGCAACATGTAGGGATTTTTTTTTATAAAGGGCCCCCTTCTATTTGTTTAACGACGAAAATTTTTCATGGAAATCGGAAACAAAATTCACTGGTCGGCAACTTTTTTTTAGATATCGAAATTCCCCTACGTGATGCTGTAAACCTAAATGTTTAGTTTCTGAATATATTTTTATTTTATTTTTCAGATGAACCGTATAGCTTAATCGCTGTCAACCGCCGAGCATCAATTTTGTCGGAGTGTCCTCTTGGAAGCAGCGTACACCGCAAACTATACTTTAGATTAGAGTACAAAAATTTGTATACAGTCTTTTATATGTATATATTGATTATGAGTATTAAAAAACCATTCATCGTTTGCTTGAAAATAATTACGAAAAATGCACCCTCGTACCGCGCACGAACCGTGGTGTGGGGCTTTAAACAAATAATGACGATAAAAAACTGAGATGTTATAAATAAGTACTTGAAGACGTTAAAAAAAATTACCACCTTTACCACATACTTCGTGACCGCCCGAATGAGCCGTCGCGGCCGACTCGTAGTCTAGTAAATGAGACGAAAACCCAGCAGTTTTTAGTGTAGAATATGAATTTTTGACTGAAGGTAGATAGTTGCATACTGAAAGTGACCCCAATAAAATGTTGCCCCTCAACTCGCCTCAACCCTAAGGAATAAGCGTTGAAAACTCAAAATAGCCGTTTCAAACAAAGGTTGTTTGGAATAATAAGATACGTATGAAGTTGTGTGACGTCCAATCCCCTATCTTTGAAAATAGCGGCACATAAATAGGAGAGCACCACTGACCCAGGCAAGGACGCAGCGATATGTCTACTCCGCTCACACACGCATTAACTCCGAATTTTCAAATCGTTTTTGTGCCGTTATTTTCAAAGATAGGGGGTTGAACTTCAGATACCTTTATACGAAATTTATTATTCCAAACAACTTTTGTTTGATACCTTTTTTGATCGCGCTATTGATTATCGAAATACGGCAATTTTTAAGTTTTCAACCCCGTATTCTTAGGGTTAGGGCGAGTTAAGGGGCAATATTTTATTGGGGTTACTTTCAGTATGCAATCATCTACCTTCAGTCAAAAACTCATATTCGACGCTAAAAAGTGCTGGGTTTCCGTCTCTTTTACTAGACTACCCGAGTCGAAATTTTCAGCCTATTTTGCCCCTCGAGATCCTCACAGTGGTAGGAGATAAAGGCAGTAAAGTAGCTTCGTATTCAATATAAAATGAGCTCCTACTTAGGGCCTAGAACGGGAACAAATTTCCCTTTTCTCCACTTGCAGGCGCTAAGGAGGACGTCGGTTGGCACACGTATACACGCACACGCATACACTCTATTACGCACATAGAGATACATATGCCTGAATACGCGCATGCGTAGACACACGTATATACTCGTGCACATGCACGCCTAAGCATACACCAACACACGTATACTAGTACCTATACGTATGCATGCGTGCCTGCTATAGGTACCCGCGTATACGTGCATACGTGAGGGCAATTCCTATCAAAAATATTGTAACTGTTTGCCCAAGATCCATTTCTTCCGGTTTGGAGAGTTGCTGGAGCTGCAGGGGCAAGTTTGAAGCGAATGCGAAAGGTTCGCTGGGTGGAGATAATGGAAAGGCCATTGGAAAGGTCAGCCTCTACGTCGAACGCGAGGTTCTACCTAGTCCAACGCATGATGGTTACTGAAAACTATCAGACGCTCTCTTTCGAATGCGACCATCCCCACCGTAGTTTCGTCGAAACAGCCAAATGCGCGATAGGTCCAAACGCAATCAAAAGAGGAGCTGCAACGACTTTAGGTAGGTCAGGTAGGAGTATAAGGGCCTATGTAGGAGGTAAGCAGCAAAGGGAGAGCATATTAGGGTCCATAGTAGGACTTCTAGTAGCAAAAGAGGTGCTGCAACGACTTCAGCAAGGTTAGGTATGAGTATAAGGGCCTATGCAGGAGGTGAGCAGCAAAGAAAGAGCATATTACGAGCCCATAGTAGGACTTCCAGCAGTAAACAGACTTAAGTGTGGCTGACATAGGATCAAAAGCCTTTACAATAGGCTGAAAATTTCGACTCGGGTATATACAACCTTGCAAATAGTGCGTGTTCGATGGAACAAAGAATGTGTGTGTGTGTGTGTGTGTGTGTGTATATATATAGTATGGCCGTATACAAGAAATCTTCTTCCGTTGTGCACCAACTTATTCGAAAATTTTAAGTAAGGAAAAGGAACGCGTTAATATTTTGCATCAATATTCATTATTTTATTGTACCTTATTATAATTGAGCTTGCAAACTCATTCAACAGAATTACACATGAACATAACATCGTAAAATTATTTTAAAATAACGATTCAATAATATCTAAACAAATTCTCTTTAGTAAGAACATAATATTATAAAATATACTAACTTTGAGGTCGATAAATATAAGATTTGAAAGTTATCGAGACGCAAAAATGTCATAACATAATCTTCTTTAAAGTTTTTTTTGTAGGAACTTAGTACGATGAAACTTTCTAACTTTGAGGTTAATGTTTTTGGCATTAATTATTATTTTTGAGAAAATTGCTTATTTGTTGCCATATTCTCTTATTTTTGGTGACTCGCGGCTTATTGCCTGCTTTCTCGGACAAAAAATCTTCGCGCGTTTTTTACCACTCGCAGCGTATATTTCTTTCAATGTTTCAAAAGTTATTCCAGCCATTGCAATTTTTTTTAACATGCCATCTAACACATTTTCCTTTAAAACATTTAATGAACGCACGATAATAGTCGCTTTTTTCGGATTGTTTGAACTGCGAATAATGTTCGGTAAAACATTTCGCATTACAGAAAATATTTTTGATCGGTATGATCGCCGAAGCGTCGAATGGTTCTAATAATCCATCTCAATTTAATCACTATGTCATGTTTGGACTTTTTAATGATAAAATATTGTCCATATGTAGCTTGAGGATAGTTTTATGCATACATTTATAGAAATATCGTCCATTCGAGAATCTCAAATCATGTTCACTTTTGAACTTGACTGTCGCGCCTGTTCTGCCTTAAGCGATCCAGCGTACATTTCGGATGAAGCGTGATGACGCAGAATCGCTCGTTAGCTCGAACTTTTAGATGTATGGAGCTACGTCAGATGTTTAATTCTATTGTTTCGCAATCTCCATATTCGAAAAGTCTAGAAATGCGTTTCCACGGTTTTTGCGGCACAATAAACTCGATTAAACCGTTTTACATAACGTACTGAGAGTTTCAACCGAATCACACACTATAGGGATGTTAATTCCTGACTTAGTTGAAGGCGTATTCAGAGTTTTCAAAGACTTGTCTGTAATATCGGGACAAACTCAACGTCACTTTGCGATCTCTTTGATTCTCTTACTTTTCAGTATATAGGCCATTTCACGCTGAAGGAGCAGTTCGAAAATGGTGATCACACGCAAACGAAAATGGCATAGATTCAAATTATCTGAGTGCAATGAGTCTGTTATGCTTTAGTCTTTGTTTCGTTTGCTTTTTTAGGTACATATGAGTGCGTGTGTGTTTGTGTATCACCCTGCGGTCCGCTGATTGCCAGAGTGTATGAATAAATATTCATAGCGGAACATAATTTCAAATTAATCGCTAATGTGTTGGGATAGGAAATAATAAAATTGTGCAGGACGCGTAAAGAGCTATTTTTGTACGCATCCTTTTTCAATAACGAGATATGTAAAAAGTGCTATCTTGTGCTCTCGCGTATCTCGATTAAACAGAACGTAACGGCATGGCATTTTTCATTCTCCATGAAGGGTTTGGACCCCTGTGATATGGTATTCTCTCTTCGTCGCTCTCTTAGTGATGAAAAGAGAAAAAGTACCACTCATCCTAATTGGATTCGAATATGGAAACGAAATTTACATTCTTTGTAGGTTGTGCCGTTGAAACAATTTTAGCTGATTCGTGTCTAATTTCCAAGTTGTATGTGTCAACTGTATTCTGAGGACACGTATCAGCTGAGATTTTGAAACATCGTTTTGCCAGTTGACGCGAATTAGCTGTAGAATTATAAGAGAATTTGAAATATAATTTTCGCGGAACTTGGTGCATGGACAGACGATAAGAAAAGATTAATATTCTCCTATGTGCTAGTAACAGGATGGAATATTTCGAGCGATGTACTAAAAAAGTCTAGCAAATTAGAAACTTGGTCTGTGGTTTTTTATTACCTTATTACGGTCACAGAGTTTCCTCTGCGAGCAAGCAGTTTTTTTCAATAGTCATTTCTTTATAGGGAACTCCGAAATATATAACTTCTAATTAGCCTGACGGTTTTTTCTAAACCTTCATTCAATTTTAGCCTATTTATGTAAAAACAAATCTTCCGTTATCTCGGTATTTTGTAAAACTTGAACTCCGTGAGTGATGGTCGCTTAATTGAAACGAATCAGTCATCTATGCTACATGGACATGTATGTTAATATTTCAAGGAATCAGACCCTTTAAAATTCGCGCAAGTTGAAGCGTTAACTGGACTTTTCGATTAAACTCAAAATTTAATGAAACGTGCGAACAGTCTCGTCGAATCTCCCCAAATTCGATCCGGCAATGCTGTACAGCAGTGTTCATGTGTAAAATAATTCATCTTGACGTCTCAATTTTGCTAAAGTTACGGGGTGAACAAAAAAATCCGTATACGGGTATACACCCAACGTCTACCCAGAAGATGTTGAACTGAACCTTTGTTTTCAGTTAGGTAGGAATAATTGTCCCGAATTGGCAAATACAGCTTTATTTGTTCCTTGCAGCGCATGCAGATAAATGTTTCGCGCAGTCCGTATGCATCAGAACTTCCACTCCAAGTTTTTCGATTCTTAAGCATAAACGTAGGGTTCTTATGTTGGGGAAGAAACTAGTAATTTTTTCGGAGGTAGACAAGGCCGAACCTAGTGCAGCTCTAGTACGCCTTTATGATGTTGGGAAAGCGACGATTTCCTATATTTATAAAGAGAAATGGAGACACGCTGACATCTTTTGGATCTAAAATGGATAGTGGTGCTGCTTCTGAGAAGGGTCTCGGGTGGTTCGAGAAGCAGGTATAGTGTTACCCTACGCAGCTCCTGCTTCTTAGGGGATGCCTAGTTGTAGAAGTAAAAAAATCTTTTTCAAAACTAAAATATAACCTATATATATATATATATATATATATATATATATATATATATATTTGACAGTATATCATCTTATAAATGTAACCCTGAAAATTTAAAGGTGATCGAATCAAAATTGACAGATTTATAGGCTGCTACATTGACGTCCATCGGAACGCTCAGAGCTTGATTCGAAACTATCAGCGCTTTTTTCTCGGAAGTACGTTTTCAAAGTCGGTGAGGAAAATATCTCAAAAACTGCTACATCGATCTTTCTGAAATTTGAGAGCTTTTCCTGGACGTGAAGATATAGTATTTGATCGAAGGGTTTTATTTCCCGATCTATACTTTCTGCTTGATGAACTAAAATTGCCCACTTTTTTGCAAACATCAAGACTCACTTTGAACGAGCGCCAATTTTTTAAAACTTGGTATTGCGGGAATTCCTTCGATTAATCATAGGCTAAACTAATATACTAACGGAATCCGTTTGATTTTTTTGAGATTCGATAACCAGGTCCAGAAGGGAATTGCTCACCGCAAAAGACGTTTTGGAAAGGCGCTTCCCGGACAACAGCTGTAAATGCATTATAATACAATATTTTTATACAAAAAATTATAGTGCTCTCCAGATGGTACTTATACAAATACCTAATTTTTGTACAAATGTATCGTCACGATTTTAAAAAAATCCCAAAAGTAAGCTGTTTTCGACTTTTACAACTACGCATAACCTGTTAAACGGCTGCAAGATTTATCCGCCCAAAAATAAATGTAGTAGCTGGTCGTCAATCGACGATGGATAACTGTATAAAACCAAAAAATTAAGTGAGCATTCGATGTTTGAAAGAGGTTGAATATATATATATCTTCTATAGAGACATAGAGAGATTAATGATAATAGAGATTGTGTAGCTATTTCCATTTCTGTTGTATATTGTCCCTTGAGAAAAAAAATGCGTTCCGATTATCCGAAACAAGTTCACTCCCAATAGGTTCGGCTAATCGAGGTTTTATCGTATGAACAAAAACATTACTTCGTAATTCGACTCGGCCCGAGTTAAAATCTCGATGAAATTTTTGCGAATGTATAATATATCTTTTAGATATATTTAAGAGCAGCAGATATGTTTCGAAATATTTGAGATGGAATGGAAAGTACCATAGATATCTTGTCTTCGTCGTTGCGCTTCGAAATGTGTAGAGTTGGCGGCGCGTGCGGAAAATCTCGATCGTAATGGACAGATGCTGCACTGTATTAGCGTTATGGAAAGCTTGTCCCATGTAGTGTTCCGTGGTTGAATCCTTCAACCACTAACGGGCGTGTTTGCTTCTTCGTACACGAATAGCAACTTGCAAGGATGTGGGGAGTTCCTCGCCTCGCAAGCATTTTCCCGTTTACTACGATCGCACTGTTTGGTCTTGCACGTATTACGGCAGGAAATGCTTATCCAAGAGGAAAAACTTTCGTAGGTGTAATTACTGAAGTCCTAGGGTAGAACAACATGGGTATGAAGACACAAGGATAGGCGAAAGTCGTAAACACGCGGTGGAGTCGGAGATCAAGGCGACATGAGTTCCTTTGATCTGAGGTCGCCCTTTGTCTTCCTCTATCTTACTCACGCCCTCTAATACCGCGTTGCGACAACTAGAGTCTGGATCTATTAGAAATCGGTAACCTTTGGTGAGAATAAATTACTTGAAAATTCACAGTCGCTGCCAAAATTATAGCAACACATTTGGTACGTTTCAATACGTTTTACAAATTTTATTTACGATCAATCAATGCTAGTAAAAACTGGTCCACCTGAGTCGAGATTTTCAGCCTATTTTAAAGGCCTTTGATCCTATGTCAGCCTCACTTGAGTCCGTTTACTGCTAGAAGTCCTACTATGGGTCCTAACATTCTCTTCCTTTGCTGCTTACCTCCTGCATAGGCCCTTATACTCCTACTTAACCTAGCTGAAGTCGTTGCAGCTCCTCTTTTGATTGCGTTTGGACCTATCGCGCATTTGGCTGTTTCGACGAAACGAGGGTGGGGGTGGTCGCATTCGAAAGAGGGGGTCTGATAGTTTTCAGTAACCATCATGCGTTGGACTAGGTAGGACCGCGCGTTTGACGTAGAGGCGTACTTTTCCAATGGCCTTTCCATTATCTCCACCCAGCGAACCTTTCGCATTCGCTTCAAACTTGCCCCTGCAGCTCCAGCAACACTCCAAAGAGGAAGAAATGGATCTTGGGCAAACAGTTACAATATTTTTTATAGAAATTGCCCTCACGTATGCATGTATACGCGGATCCTTATCCTTAGAGCAGGCACGCATGCATACGTATAGGTACTAGTATACGTGTGTTGGTGTATGCTTAGGCATGTATGTGTGCGGGTATATACGTGTGTCTACGCATGCGCGTATTCAGGCATATGTATCTCTATATGCGTAATAGGGTGTATGCGTGTGTTTGTATACGTGTGCCAATCGACGTCTTCCTTAGCGCCCGCAAGTGGAGAAACGGGAAATTTGTTCCCGTTCTAGGCGTTAAGTAGGAGCTCATTTTATATTGAATACGAAGCTACTTTACTGCCTTTATCTTCTACCACTGTGAGGATCTCGAGGGGCAAAATAGGCTGAAAATTTTGACTTGGGTAAGCCTAGTTGTAAAAGTCGAAAAATCACTTTTTTCAAAACCAATACATTTTGAGGTTTTCAAAGTTGGTGAGAAAAATATCCCAAGAACTACTGCATCGATATTTCTGGAACTTGTAGGGCTTTTTCTAGATGTAAAAACATAGGATTTGATAAAAAAAAAAAGAATTTTTTTCCGATGTATATCATGTATAGCACTTTCGATTTGGGGCACGAAAAATGCTCATTTATTTCGAAAAAATCGAGACGCCCACTTTGAACACGAGCTCGGAAAATCCTTCGATTAATAATAGAATAAACTTATATAATAACGAAATCTGTTTGATTTTTTGAGTTTCGATAACTTGGTTCAGAAGGGCATGGCTCAGGGCAAAAGACGTTTTCGAGAGGTGCTTCCCGGACATCGGCTGTAAATGTATTGCGATTAAATATTTTTGCACAAAATAATTACAGAATGTTCTTCAGATGACACTTTTTCAAATACCTAGTTTTTGTAGAAATTTATCATCGCGATCTGCTAAAAAGAAATCTCAGAAATCAGCTATTTGCGACTGCTACACCTAGGCATAACCCGTAAACCGAACAGCGCACAATAAAATTGGCTCAATCATCTATTAATTTGCCGCAAAAAGTATATAAAATTTACTCATGTTCACTAAGGTTGCAAATGGTTGTAAATGCTGAGATCTGTGACGATTCTGGTGGTCGAAAGAATGATTGAAAAGAGATTTTTCAAGCGAGTCTCTTCTCACCATAGGAGGTTTCAGACCTGTACGTAAGACCGTCATCACACCATGCGCTTAAAAAGCTCGTGTGATGTACTTTTATAATTATTTCGCGTTTCTACATGAAAATGTTTGGGGCGTGGGAGTAAGTAGTTGATCGTTTGGGCTGGATATAATATAGCCCACTTGTGTCTTCCAAAATCTGTTCAGTTGTTAAACTCTTATTATAAAATCCTGTACGAGCTTCGATTTTTTGTATTATTCTTCACAGAGATATTACACTGTACGTATATGTGGCTGTACAATATTTCAATGTGTTGCATAAAACTATTTCCACATGACGTCCATTTACGAGTGCCACTTTAGGCAAGCGTTGTCGATGTCAAGCCTTCTCGTAAATGACTGCACTCCTGCTCATTTTAGTCTGTTTGCTTCCAGACCTACTGTGCGCAAGAAACCTCAGAACGTAGCACAAATATTTGCGACGGTTTCCCCGTGCGACAACAGAAAGCTCGCACTCGAGGTTTGACAATCCTTAAATCTCCTGCGGCCCGCAATATTTCGTTGGCAAACCAGTCAGAGACAGCTGCACACGAGTGGGAAAACGGTTCGAGTATTTGAGTAATTGTACTTGAGCAAACATCCTACCTAAAGAGAATCCATAATCTGCCTTAGCCGGCTCAAACCGAACGATTATCTTTGCTTTGCCGTGCTCGGAAAATAAAGTCGGAATAAATAGTTGAGGTCCTTTTAGTGAAAAATAATCGTTCGGAAGAACTCTCGAGTGCGTATTGGACCACGCATCAAAGTGGTGCTTCGTAACTTTTTAGATGCATAAGTAACTTTTACATTAAGATAATTACTCAATTGCTTTGGAAAAGTTTGCTAATCAATTTTTAGTTTATTAAACAGCAGTATTTTACAAACACCAATAATCGTCGACATTTTTCGCATAATGTCAAAACTATGGCAGTAGAACCTTGCCAAATTAGAAGCGATGTTTGTTTTTTTCGAAACCTTTTACTTTACATGGTGTTAAAGTTGCATGCCTTGCTTCGTCGATAAGCAAATAATTTTGTCTCATTTCTTTGTTTTTATCACATTATCTTTATTTGCTGATTTGAGAAGCTGATCTATTATGCGAATCTTGAAAAAGGTTCCAATGATCGACGTAGTCGACATTAGCTGTGGAATCACAGATAAATCCCTGTCTTATATGAAAACACGGTTACTACATCCGATCATTAATGTTTTCATCATCCTCTTGCTCTGTAATATTCACTCGGGCGTGTTAGTGTTTCCGATGGCAAATGTTGCGATGGCAGCTTACCGTGCTTTATGGGGCAAATTCTCTTCGGAGGCGAGCTTCAAATCCTCGAGCGCGAAATCATAGTCTCCGAGGGCCATGAGGGTTTCTCCACGGGCGAGCAGTCCCAGAGGTAAACTAAATCCTTGATCTACTGCTGGGAATTTACCTGGAAGCAGACTTTATTGGAAGAACTAAACCGTGTCACGTGAGTGGCTCTTCAAAATGAGGGTATTATGAAATTAAGGATAATGCAAGGATAACGAAATAAGGTGAAAAATGATTGTACGGTATTTAGGATAATTGCTTGATTTTGAATAAGTTATCTATGCATCAATGGTGCAACTGCTATTATACGTTCAAAACTCAAAGTGCAGATCACGCAGTGATATTACCGGAATCTCGAATAATCCACTCATATTCTAGTTATCCAAATATTATTTACGTGCATCATTACATATTCGTATGACAACTATGGATAGTAGTGATGCAAGTTCAAAAACCGGAAGTGGTGGACGCGGATTAGATGTGCAACTTTGGCAATCTCTATGGCAAGCAGCATTTGTCTAGGCCCATGCATGGTTGGGTGACTGCATAGCGTTTTGCGGGTCGCCTACCGAGTGTGAGGTAGTTTTACTGACAAGGAACATCGCCTTCGATTTTATTGAAACGCATGTATGTGATAAAACATTGAAAACCATTAGACATGTATTTTTTGTCGGCAGAAAAACGGTCTTGAACGGGGAAACCACCCCTGAAATAAAGGTGTGTCAAGCCCCTTAGTGAAGTTTTGTTCAATATTTCTATAGTAGATGTTTCATCACTTTACATCAGAAGAACTTTGTTTTTGTTTCATTGAGATCGGTGAGCGGCTTGTGGGTGGAACTGCATGATCACCCCTTAACACGCCTTTCTTTGAAAAATGATTTCCCGCTTAAAACCGTTTTTCCGCGAACAAAAATATGCTTGTCTAATAGTTTTTAATGCTTTATCACGTATATGTTTCAACAAACTCGAAGGCGGACACTTAAGGTAGTACGAGCGCGCAGGCTTGATTTCTATAGATTTTGTTCAAATTTTAACCAGCCATTGTTCTTATCATTATGCACGTTTGAGTGAAATTTTAGAACAGTCTTAATTTAAAAATTGCAACTTTTAACACTACAGGGTCTGCATTGAAATTTAGACAGAATAATTTTCCGTCTAAAATATTTGTCCCCTATAATAAGAAGACACATGGCAACACCGCATCGTTCCACGTATCCAATGACGTGAGTTCGCGCGGCATATTTAAAATAATACTGCAACACAAATTTTTATTTGGAAGTAATTTTCAATCGAACAAAGTTTTTAATTAGTTATGAATGAACCAACACTTTTATTTGTTAATGAATATAACATAAACAATATAAAATATCAATATTTATAATGCAAATATTTTTTATGACAACATTTTTAACTTTCGAAACGCGATAATTATTTTTTTTCGAAATATTGAACAATACTGTTCTGCGGTGTTGCCATATGTCTTCTTATTATAGGAGATAAATATTTTTTACGGAAAATTATTCTGTCTAAATTTCAATGCAGACTCTGCAGTGTTAAAAGTTGCAATTTAAAACCCATTGTCTCCCAATGTAAATAGTCGACTGTTCTGAAATTTCACTCAAACACGCATAATGATATGAACAATGTCTGCTTAAAATTTTAAGAAAATCTATAGAAATCAAGATTGCGCGCTCGTACTACCTTAAGTGATGTTCTTTGTGAGTTTCCTATGGTAACACGACTGAAGCTCACAAGTAGGTATCTATATATCTCTAGATATACCTCTAGCGGCACGGGTATCCTACAGTAGATCTTTTCCCTCGTGCAAATTTTATACAACAGTGCAATAGGAAATAATGACTGAGGGCAACATTCTGGAAGTTAGTGAATATAAAGGCACAGCAAGGTGACGAGTGTGGAGTAAAAGGGATAGGGTTGTTAAAGCGCGCAAAAAAACGTACAAGCTGTGAATAAAATAATGATTAAAACATTATAAGTAATAAAAATTACGATATATAATATACCAATAAACAAATGAGCCCTCTGAATAAATATTTTCACGGATAGCAAGATATTCCGAAAGATTTATCCTCAATATCGACTTCAATCGAATATTATAACTAAATCGAGCCATTATCAAATTCTCAAAATCATAAATTTAATTGAATATATACATTTAAATTGAAAATATGAAATTTGACTGTCTCCAGCTCGAAAGAAATAATTTTGTTACGCTATCGTGAATATTTTGCCTGAAGGAATATAATTCGTGCGTGCCTTAATTTTTCCGTGCTCGTGAATTCATTATCTTGTATTGCTTGTCGAAGACAAATATGAAGTTCAAAAAGACCGAGCTTGTTCTGAAGAAAGAAATCAAACGGATATATCTTGCTCAACGATTGTCCTCGGTGACCATTGCAAGATCTTGAGAGGTCATTAATATGCAAAGTGGATCGAGTGTTAACGTCAATAATACCTGTTACAGGCGCTCGGAGAACGGCTTGACTGAATAGCAGAAGAGCTTTCTCGTGGCTCCCTTTGGCGGCAGTTTCGAGACCTTCGAGTCTCTTGCATCTCGATATCGCGGCATCCTTGTCCCGATAGAGATGTTGAACTCTATCAAGAGTTTCCGACACAATACCCTTGACTCGGGGATCAGTCAGCACCAGCTTAACGCGGTCTTCGTCGTTGTTTAGTCTACCGAAGATTTTCCCTATCCAAGCCTCGCCTGCTTCGTGAATCACGGACTCGCTGAATTCTCGAAAGAAACCTTTGCTTCCTGATCGCAGCGTCTCGGAAGAGCAAAGCGTTCTGTAGAAGCCCTCCTCCGGATCTTCTGCCATCTCGACCTTTCATGCAAATAAAAACAACCGCAAGTCCACTGAGCTGCCGCGATTTCGATGAATATTCGATGCAGCGCGTCTTTCATTTTATTCGATAGAATCGTCAGTTTATTGCAGTATGGAGAAAAAGGTTGAAAAGGAAAAAAAGGCAATATAAACCCACTTTTCATTGGTGTTTCTGCTTGCTTGGCGGGAAAAGTTGTCGCAAAAAGTGTGGTTATGCTGATTCTGCTTTCAATTTTGCATTGACTCTACGGTTACCTAGGATTTTATGATTTGCTGCCGTGTTTGAAAATTGCAAAAACGGGTGGGTGATCATTACTTAAGACTATGCGAAAGCCGCTCAAACGGTAATAATTTCGGATATTCTTTTACAGCATCGAAATTTGTGTAAAATAAACAAAACAAAAACGTCTTGCTTGGTTGTCATTCGCATCAAGTGCGAAAAGAGACTTTCATTTTATCCGAAATATTAATGTTCTGGGAGAAAAGTGAGAAACGGATTTGCAGCTATGTTTCTCGCACTCTCAAGTCAGGTGGTTTATTCACTTAATGATAGCCTTAAGAGTTAAAACATCTGCTTGGTAAGGGTTGTAACGATGCGACTTCAATTTTAATAGTTTTATTCGTTGTTAACAGTCGTTGACAATAAACGAGGTTATGTTGTCACTGTTTCGGATTTTCAGTTACTCTCCTGTTACGTTCAATTTTACAATTTATACATTGTCGAGTTGAAAATCTAGAAGGGTGACAACATTCCCCTATTGAGGGTTGTAACAATGTAATTTCAATTCATATTGCATTGTTCGTTATCGTTAAAAATAGACGATAAAAAGTGAACCCTTGCAGAAAATTGACCAGCTCCCACCAGGCTTGCTTCGACTGATTCACCTGACTGGGCCCTTTCATGGAACAGACCAGGAAGATCACAAAATCGTTTCTTACGGCTAACCTCTATGTTTGGAAATTACAATGTTCCCGCCGGGACACATTGCGAACACGTCCACTCTCATGTAATATATACCCGGCCTGAATATTGACATTTCCTGAAAAGTGGAGCATGACTTTAAAAACTGTGTAAAGCTGCTTTACTTTCTAACCCATCAAAGGTATTTATAATTGATTGCGATGGAACTATTTCATCTGTTGTAATTGTATTCACCATTATAAAAATTCTTTTCATCAATGATAATCTACCAGATTGAAAATGCATATCACAAATACCGGTATTACAATAACTATTAATTTGAACATAACGAATAATCAAATGATTTAATGAGGCGAAAAAGTAAAGCAGATGCTGCGTGGTTTTTGAACGTCTTGTCGCCTTGTCAGGAAATATCAATGTTCTAGCCGTGAAGCATTACCTGAACGTTATTTGCCAACAATCCGCCAGGTGGCTTCAAGCAAACGGCTTCGCGTAACCAAGGTACTATCGTATGACGATAAGACTTCGACCCGTTGCTATATCACATATAGAATTACGCTTATGATTTTGTGATACTTGTGAAATAGTAAGTATCAGTACGACCTAATAGTATCTATTTTACTCCGGTATATTGGAAAAAGCTCTTCCAGTACATGATTATTTCTCTGTTCAGTCCCGGTTATTTCCCGATTCATTCAGTATTATTTTCCTGGAAATTTCACACTCGTTTCTCAGCCAGTTCCGGAACAGTTTCCGAAAAAGAGAACGGCGGATCGGGGCCTGGCCTGAGGCCTGCTACATGGCGAACCTGATCCACACTGGTAGGCCTCCCCATGGCCTAATATTATCTAGGGAAGGCAGATAAAGGGCAGTACGTTTCCATGACTCAAATTTTTAGACGGGAAGTTGTGAGTAGTTTACATTTCAAGCTTCTCTCTTCGTAGCGATAAGTATAACAAAATGTATACGCCATTGAATTATATTTTATCCCATTACCCTGTCCTGCTATTCAACGGGCAATTTTGTACACTACTACAATAAAGTGGACTGACCGCTTTCGGGCGACAGAAGGCGATTCAGTTAAATAGGGACTTTGTCCCTATCTAGGCACATAAAGGAATAAAGGCAATGTGTTTCCGAGGTGTCTTTAATTATTCCTTGAGGATGTTGATTTTGAAAAATCAGGAAAATATTTAAAAAGTAGTATGCCTGTAGCCCCCCTTTAGTGAACGCTGTCCTGTCTTCAAGGTACTACGATCTTAAATTTAGATAACTGCGGATAGTTTTTCGTGAAAGTAAACCGCCAGACTCAGAGGATGTTCAGGGAAGATAGGGCCGAATTTTATCACCCCGTAAACATATTCAATACCAACATAATTACACGAAACCCATCGTTCTTAGATGTCTATAGTAATTTCTTTTTCCGATAGCAGTAAAGTTAGCAATGACCTGGGATGTTAGTGGCGCTTTCTCTTGACTGTCCATGAAAAATAACGGCGCCAAAATTTTGAAAGCGAAAAATTATTGATAAAAATTGTAATGAACCACGATTCGATCATTCGAAAACGTATAATAGAACAATTACATTTTTTAAATTTATAATCGAAATATAAAAAATGTAACACTTCTGGAGTACAAATTAATGGCAGTCTTTAGTATTCGTAGGTAACTGAATGATATTATTTGTTTTTGAAAGAACTAAAAGTAAGTTGAAAATATTTTACTATTTCAACTTCTTACTATTTTCATTTTTTAACTATAAAATGATAGTTATAGAAACTAAAATTATCTTCATTTTCTCGTCGCATATAGGAGGTATCACGGTACTAAATTGCGTTGGAATAACTTCAGATAAAGAGATATTTTCTGCCACTCTTATAATCTTCATCTGTAAAATGACAACCGCAAACTTGTTTACTGTCATGAAGAGTTCGAATATTCAAATATAAGAAGTCTTCGTCTTCTACGACGCGGACCCACTGTTTACAACTAAAGATAAATATTTATATTCAAACAACTTTTCATTTGACAACTGTAGTATAATACAAAATTAACAGAATATGTTTTTTCAAATAAAAATCAGTATCCTCCAATTTAGTTTTAGTCTACAAGTTTTATATTTATATTTGAATACATCTGTACTTGAAGTTCTTCATTTGTTAGAAAACGATAAAATTTACACGCGCTTTTTATTTCGCTGTGTTGATAACTTAAAACACGGCAACTTGATATTGCTAAAAGAAACAATAACAATTTACCACGATTACTCTCTAATATAAATTTTAAAAGACAACAGAAAGCAAGGAAGGAAATAAGCTAAAAGAGAAAAGTGTCAAAAAATTGAAGAGATAACCTATTTCCACATGGGATCGCAGTAAAATTGCTAACAAGAATGACATAATATGTTTTGCCGGCAGAGGGACGCACCTATTATTGTTATTTTCATTGCTGCTACACTTACGCTATCGGGATATTGATACTTTTATTCTGTCAAGTTGTCACTTGGATGTCCGTGAGATCCATGACAAAATTCGGCATGATCATGACCAAAGCGTTACAAGGCTGGGTAGTCAATCGCTAAAACGGCTAGCTAATGCCGATTCGAAACATCACTCTATTAGCTTGTGGCTAGGCGGTGATGACTTACGTTTTCCACTCGGGTAGACGATATCATTTTCAAAACGTCATGAAAAAAACGGTATCATGTGTACTTTTGAACAATTAAAATCTTTTCTATGTATCTTGAAGCGTTTTTTTTTCAATTCACCCTTCAAATCAGGGACTGCATTCTGCCCCACCCTGTACAACAGTCATGCATATGTAGTGATTTTTGTTTCTCCCGCAATATTAAAAGGCTTTGAAACCGCGTTTTGCTGTCTTCACACTTTTCCTCTTCGAAGGCGAACATGTTACGCGTAACCTCAAAATATCGTTGTCCGATCGGATGTTGTCAAGTTATACGTTGTCGGGCATTGGGTCTCTTACCTCTAGAGGATCTTCGCACAATTGAGAGAATGTACGATCTTACGAGCTCCTTTGGGAACAACGACACCTGCTAAACCCCGTAACGCACACTCTTCAAGCTGTTGCGGTTTATAGGACTCCACGCTTACGGAACCCGAGAATAATATATTCGTTTGAAATACCGCGGTGCACTCGTTGTACACTCTTCACTCGTGGAAACGATGCAAACTGAACTCAACCACTCTCGACCCACAACGATGTAATTTTAGCCTGACTGTCGGATCCTCCGTGAGGCTCGTTAAACCACGTGACATGTGCTTCGCCTATTTTGGTCGACGGGCAGCATCGACGAGTATCACGTTGCGATTGGAAAAATGGATTATAAGTCGATAAAATGGATAATAATCGTTCAATTATATTTGAGCGATAGTGCACTTAAAATTTTGTTATTATTTATTCTTAAATATAATTCGTTTTAACACTTTTGAAAAAATTAACAATTGGAAAATACGAATAAAAAACGGATCCTGTAGAAAAAAGCTAGACGAAAGTTGACTAGCCTCTTCAAGGGCATGCACACGGTAAACATAACCTCACAAATTTTGTATTGGTGTTTTCTCGTAGATCGTTAAGTTTTTAAGGATAAACAAAGCATAAGGTTCTGTAGAACTCACAGGCGCAGAGCTTGACGAATTTCTTTTGCCCAAAATGTTATTAAACTCTGAGAAATTTATTTTCGAAAATTTAGAATGTGTCTCTCGCACTCATGTGCCACGTGGTAAAGCTCCTATTTCGCCTTGACGTAATACATGCATAAAATGGTGTGAGACAGAATGTTTTGTAATTTAATACTAATGTTGTCCAGGGTATATACTGCATACATTTGTAAAATTTGAAATACATTGACGATCGCGTTATCGAGATATTCGCTCTCGAAATTGGTTCTCGAATACGGTGGAATGATTCATGGATGTTTTACGGTTATTATTCTTAAAAAATGAGTACTTTGAACCATAATGTTTCCAATTTATGAGTGTCCAAAGTATGAAATACATGATGAAACGTGATTGGCCAAAAGATGCGGACGATTTGGCAACGTTGCGAACGACGGGCGTTCCATGGACATGGTTTTAAAAATGTTAGTCTTTACAAATAGCTTTTTTTTAGCGCAGTCGATTTTCCATTTTATTCAATCTGTGATTTGTACACTGCACGAGTTGCACGAACTGCACGAACTGCACGGTCAACAACGGTAATAAGTATGGTTGGGGTGAGGGGTTGATGGTATTGAATGTTGCATCGTTGGATTGCAACGAAATTATTATTTGTTCTCGTATTGCCCAATTTTTTCGACACTTTTAGTCGACAAATATTGATAAAATATTTATGAATATCGTTCTCAGGGATCCATAATCTGAATCTGTAAAGGTGGAGTTTAGATAGTAATAAAAATAGAGAAATGTAAAAATAAGAAAGGATTTTCGTTGCATTCTAACGATACAAGCTTCAACACCATACGGGATTGATTGTGCTGCCCACCGACATGGCTACATATAGAAACCGTATGTTCGGATGATAGTATGCGAGCATGCGTATTCACAAACTTTCTAAATGTTGGCGGGACCGGGTTCAAATTCTGAACTTTGAATGATCAGAACGCTCAAAACTCCAAAAGAATACTACCCCGAAAGATCAAAACTCCGAAAGAACTTTACACGAAAGACCAAAACCCCGAAAATCTGAACACCGTCAAAATAATTCGGCAATCGAAATCTTAAATGTTTCCAAATTTTCCACAAATTGACGAATTATTTCAAGAATTATTTTTTATTGAGAAGTGATTTCACGTCAATTTTGATATTTGTCTAGACAGTGTTATACGTTCAAATGTGTATAATGTTATACGTTCTACATCATTTACATTCAGATGTGTAGACTTTCGTTGGCATAATCTTGATGAACCTTGTAATTTCGAAACACTAAAATTAGGAATTTATACTGTCAAGATCATGCCAGCGAAAGTCTACACAGTTGACTGTAAATTATGTGGAACGTATAACATTGTCTAGACAAATTTCAAAATTGGCGCAAAATCACTTCTTAATAAATAAAAATCTTGAAATAATTCGTCGATTTATTGAAAATTTTGAAACATTAAAAACATTCATAGCCGAATTATTTTGACGGTGTTCAGATTTTCGGAGTTTTGGTATTTCGTGTAAAATTCTTTCAGAGTCTTCATCTTTCGGGGTAGTACTCTTTCGGGGTTTTGAACGTTCTGATCATTCAAAGTTCGGAATTTCAAGCCAGCCCCATCTTGAATTTCGGAATATCAAAATTCGGAATTTTAAACCGTCGGAGCATTCCAAGTTTGGAATTTCAACCCGGCCCCCGTGTTGGTATGTGCCCCGGGCAAGCCCTGCTAAAAGTTTGCTACCACAGACAAGAAGAGCGCTCTAAAACTTGTCATGTAATTTACCATGTCATTTTTCAACTTTTAAATATAAAAAATATTTGCTGTGTGTAGGGCTGTACTTCCGAATAGCGTTTACCTCCAATTTGGCTGAAATTTTGTACAGACATTCTTTTTGTTGATATAAGATAGTGTGTAGAAGGATTTTTGGCGCATCGCAATAGTTTCCTCAGTATCGAATTTTGAAAATGTCGAAATTGCATGCACTCCTAGCCTTATTCTATCTAGATGTTTGGCTACTGGAGCCCGTGGTCGGGCGGGGACGGGAGTCCGGGGGGTAGAATATTCAAAAAATCGTTTTTTGTTCTCGCTATAAATGGTGCTTTATCATCACAAGAATAAGTTACTATTCGATTTATAGCAAGAACATTTTTTTCACCGACTTTGAGCGTATAACGTAAGCCCACCTCTGGCACGGTCAGAGGTATATGTAAAACTTTTAACGCGTTTTTCTCGAAACAGCTTTTTTCCAAATGGCGTGACACATAACTTTAACAATGTTCATTCGATTTACTTCAAATTTAAATGTTATGTTCCTAATTGCATTTCGCAGAGAATACGTACGGAATTTCTGATTAATCGAAAACTTTTCATTTTATGAGCAGTTTTATACGAAATTTATTACTGAAAATTGAAGTTCAAATACCTACAACTTTTGAATAAAACAATGTTTTTTAAATTCCATACCTACTTCTCTAGGTATTCTAATGTAGATTGACGAGAATTTTTGTTTTTCGTTCTAGGTAAAAAAGTGTGGATGCTAAATGTCACGCCGCGGAGCGCCTAAAAAAAGATAACAAAAGAAAATATTAGTAGTCTGTCATTTTGTACATCGAAAAAAAATTCTAACAGCTTGATATTCATACTAAATAGATGTGTAATTAATTTTATGAGTGAATCACGTTTTCATACGGAAAAAAGGTTAAATTCGCACATGATTTTATATCCGTTACTGTGGCCTAACCCCTTAAGCTTTCTCTATGAGGAAGTTTGGGCTGGAATATTGGGGAGGAGGATGGAACTTTGAGCATCGTGTGGAATACCGAATTTGCAGCCTCTTTTCCATTATTGTTCTGCCAATAACAGTTCACAGACCATTTGCATTACCGAGTAAGCACCACGTGGAGGTTGTCTGCTTAGCATTCCTAGTCCTGATAAGGGGTGTTTTAGTGTAAATGTATATGTGTGTATGTGGACCCCACGGCTCGTCAATTCCGCGGTATTTTTTACTCCAAACCACGTGTGTGTGTGTGTGTTTTTTACACGCCCCCTTTATCCCCCCTCCTCCATCCCCTTAACATGTTGTAGGGATAGGAGTGGGTGCTAGTAGATATAGATATATATACGCGCACATTTTAATTTTGCAATATTCAAAATTCGATATTGAGAAAACTATTGCGATGCGCCAATAGTATGTTACGACCCTAGCCCCGAAAGTCGGATTTCCTTGCCTCGGCTTCGCCTCGGCCTTCATATCGCACATGCCAGGGCATCCAACATTTGGGCCGTGGGTTGTATGCTATTTTTCTTGATCCCGCAGCCGAAAGTACGGGCCTAATTAATGTATGTAATTCCGTGCAATTAATACTGTCATTGGTGCTGTCAGCTGTCATTTGTCGGCTGTTAGCCGGCCATCTCGTGAAATGCAATTAAGCTGTCGTTCTCCCAGGGAGGCGAGCGAAAGGGGGGGGGGGGGGGCGCTGCCCGCCCGACTTTTGCAAGACCGAGGCGAAGCCGAGGTTTTGCTGGTCGGGGCGGGCATTGAAAACATCAAGATGAAACAAAACCAACATTACTAACATAAACATCAAATCAACGTTCTACATTTTTTTGTCAATTTCAACGCTTGTTTTCTTTATTATATTCACATGAAACGACGTTGAACACACAATTATTGAAAGTGCAGTTGGAAAATTCTAAACGGCCTGTCTTCAGTGTTGATCTTATATCGTTGTAAACTTTATTGCCCGAATCTTCATTGTTTTTTTTTTCTTTTAAATTTTATGTCGTCCAATGGCAATTCGGGCACATTTGCCTTCTGCATACTTGATAAAAAAGCGGTCCCTGAATTTCTCCGATGGTCTCAATGAGATATATTTCTTTAATGTGTCGTAAAAAAGTTTCCCTATGACAAACTGCCCAGCATAGTCATTTTTATTTTGATTGATGGACACCAGATATTTATTCGTTAAATCTTCCACATCTTCAACCTTGATGTTCGTTATTTCATCACATCGAAGGCAACCGCAGATCCCAAATATCAGTATGACCTGTAAAAATTTCAATGAACAAATTGAACGGCACTAACTAAAAAAGTATTATTCGAGAAGGGAAAACGTAAATGACTCTTACCTTCATTGCTAAATACGTTTGATCCGGAGCCTCGTTCATAAATTTCATGATTTGGTCCCATCTTAAAACGAAAGCTTTCTTTGGTCTGTAACCTTTGGCATTCGTTTTTATGAGTCTTTTCAAGCTCACAAAGTTATTAATATTGATGCCCTCTTTTACACTTAGCGTTTTTTTCAGCATGCTCCAGATGCTCCACAAAGTTGGTGGTTTGAGCTTTCCTTTCAGTTGTTGAAAATACATAATTAAATTATTCTCTTCAGAACTGGACAGAGATCTTTTATTTCCTTCTCGCCATATGTTATATGTGTTGTAAACGAGGAGGTATCGATCAGAAGGCTTTTTTGCAATTGTTTCTGATTTGGCAATTATTTTCGCCTCTTCCTCAAAATTCCTTAACATTTCTTCCTCGTCTGCGGAACCTTCTGATGAGGATTCTTCCATTTTTTTTTCGACACTTGAACGAAATTCTTCGCGAGACCACGACATGACTGTGACAGGAGCGAGCACAAGATAAAAGAATAACGTGCATATGTAAATCTCGCCGGCCGCGAAAATCCTGTCAGAGCGAGCGGTCGTCAGCCGGCCACGAAAAATGCTCTTCCCGCCTGAAATGCGGCCGGAAAGTGCGTACTTTCGGCTAGGGGAGCAAAAAAAATCATTTTACACATTATCTTATATCGTTAAAAAGAAGGTCTGTACCAAATCGGAGATAACAGCTATTTGGAAGTTTATCCGTATGTAGTATCAAAGTAGGTAAATTCATTAGTTTTTCAAAATTATTGCGCATTTAAAAAGTTGAACATATGTTTCCTTTTGAATAGGATTGTTCCGCGTGTACTACCTTAATTGTACAGTTTTACATGAGGTCGGCGACTTTTTCGTACGATTATTTTTCCTCCGTTATCCTTTCAACACAAATTTACACACTGTATTATTATAATTTATCGCCTTCATTAACATGTTGTCGAATGTCACTTTACACGGGGTACGACGTGAGAACAGCCGTTCGCGACTTTGGGGCTGGGAAACACAGGATTTTTGTGTTGAATCGAATAACTGAATTTTCGATAAACTCTTTGTTAGTCAATTTTCCACTTATACGACGGATGCGATAAATCTTATTCCACTAAACAATCAATACCTTGCGGATAAACAATCCATTGGATGAAATGTTGTCAAATCAAAGAGGTGTCTCTTCGAATGGCAGAATTGACATTGCAACGACATAAAGAGTAAGTTCACTGAAAATTGGCTTCGACGTCCCCGGAAGTCACAGGATCTTTGGCCAAGAGAATTTAGCGTCATTTCTCCAATGATCTTGCCGAGTTAGAAAGGAGACAGAGTCACTCGCGCACTCTCGACGATAAGGAAAAACCTCGGGAGCTCGTGTAGGAACTTTTACGCTGTCGCCTTAGTTCCACAAACGTCCAATAGTGGAGCGGTGCTGTGTCGCCTGACGGTTGCTGCCGTGAGGCTGGCCGCTGGGCAAGGGGGGGCGGTCCATGGAAGGTATTCGAATAGGAATCTTCATCGATATCTTTGTAGGAAAAAATATGTATGATAAATAAAAAAATCCTAATGACTATATCATGCTTTTGCAAAAATAATTTTTCACTTTTATCAACCGTGAAGACTGGTAGGAATCTACACACGCGAACCAATCATGTTACAATACGCGCAAAGACCCCTCATTCTCCCCTCTCCCACCTCGTGTAATATTTTTTAACGGTTCTTTATGATCTCAGTTCGTTGGGACGACACATGAGGTAGGTACGCTTGATACTTGCGCAGAACAAAAAGTTGTACGTTAAAAATCAGCACGATTTATCCGTGCCTGTGTCTGACAGGTTATGTTATAAAAGCTACGTGGATGCAAGTTAGTCGACATTTGTAACGTTAAACAAATGTTCATTAGTTTTAATCTTGCAGTAAGTAGTAATTTTTCTTTCTTACACTCAAAGGCACTGTGCTGACCTTTTCGTCAACTGTGTTAAAGTATTTTTACAATTATTTGCGTTTGCAATCACGAACAGTTTTTTTTTATCTCACGGTTCTACGCATTTACCGAAATCGTCGGTTCGCTGGCCCCATCCCGAAACGCAGTGTATCGCGGTGGTTGATGACACGTTTTTCGTAGCGTGTACGGGCTTGCGCGCCATTTTTTCTGTTGTTTAGCGAGACCGCAACGAGTGCCAACGCGCTTGTCCATTTTTTCTTTTCGACCCCTACACATTACCTCGCGAATGAGTGACTCCCGAGTAAACACGCTCGTCGTCGCGTCAGCCACAAACGTAGGGCTCTCGACATGTGAAAACGGAACAAGTCTGACGAAAGACAAAATTTCTCGCTATTTTGACCGCAGAGTCAGCACGAAACGAGCATCTCGTAACCTTGGTACCATAGATATCCAATTTGCGCAAGGTTTTTTTCTTCTTGTCTCCATTCCACAATTAACAAGGTGTTTTGTCCGGAGTGCTCGTGCATCGCGGACGATTGTGCGAGAATGCTCATCCCCGTTGAAGGCGACTATGTCTCTTCTGTCTGGTGTTGAAGTTTGCATCGTTGGAATGCAACGAAAATGCTTCTTGAACTTTTTATTCTTCATTTTTACCATTATATAAAATCATTTTTTTTGCAGCTTTTAATCATACATTTTAAATCAGGATTCTCATAACTGTTCCAGTGATTTTCGTAGCCTGAATGTGCAAAAAAAAAAAAATACGGCAATACGCCAAAATTATATTTTCGTTGCATTTCGACCATGCAACCTTCAACACCATCAATAATTTCTCGTGTTTCCTTCGTCCGTTTCGATTGTTTGTGCGTCTAACAATGCCCAACGTAATTTCTCTTTCTAACGCGTTGCTAAAACCATCTGCGTACGGGCGAAAGATATACCGGTATTGTGAAACGTCGGTCAGTGTCGAGCGTTTCCTTCGTTGACCGTCAGGCGCTATTTTTATTGTTGCGCGAGGACCAGCCGAACGCGAGCGCGTTTGTCGATGTTTTTTCCGCATCGTGCATTACGTCGCGAGTACATGGCAAAGAGACACGCCCGATATTTCTTCAACCGTAAACTTAGGGGTCTCTGCACGGGAATTCGGAAGAATTAGGTCCCAAAGTATCGATGATATAATAATAATGTAACGGTGCGTGCGGCGTCGTAATAAAAATTGTTACAATGGAGTTTCTATCTTGTAAACTTGATGTCTCGAATGTAAATGTTTCACATTTGCTTGATTTTCTATTTCAAGTCCGATCAAACCCAAACAAACATAAACAAGCCCAAACAAACACAGCCAAGCCGAAACAAAACTTTAGAAAACCCTACAACACAATCAAGGCTAATCAAACCCAAACAAACACAACTGGACCCGAGAACACCCCAGCACAATCAAGTGCAATGAAATCCAAATAAATACAACCGAATCCCACAAGATCCGAGAAAAACAAAACAAACCCAAACACCAAAGCAATCCCCAAAAAAACACAACTGAACCCCGCAAAACCCAAACAACACCAAAACAAACACACGATCCCACACGAGCGACGACCGTGTATGATCATGTCGATAAAGTAGAGTATTCCTACTAGCACGCCATGATGGGTATAGAAATCTTATTTTTTTTAATATATTTTTTTAATTGGAGCTTCCGAAATTATATGTCGAAAACTATTGTGATACGCCAACAATTATTCGCGCAGTGACTGATATCAACAAAAAAATATCTGTGCAAAATTTCAGCCAAATCGGAGGTACTAACTGTTTCGAATTACATCCTTTTTTTCTAATGCCTTTTCATTATACAGTTGCAATTTTCGGAGTTTCGCGTTACGGATGCGAATTGCGAGTGTCGTTTTTTTGCTTTGCGGTGGATTTCGGGTGTTTCCTCAGTTAATCGTAAGGTGGCGTCGCTGCCACGTCCTCTATTGTTTCGCCGGGACGAGTGAATTGTTTTTTTTGTTCCCGTATAACTTCGCGATGCCAGATTGAGTCGTAAACAACTTCGGCATCTCGTAAAACTTTATTACTAGATTTTGTTCTCCATTTTCATTCATGTCACGTAAAATTAAATTCTCTTTGGAAATTAAACGTCGCGCAAATATCGCGGCCGCGAACGGTCGCAATATTTTTTTCTTTGCTCGAACAGTGCGGTGAGCGCGTGCAAAACACATGAAGAATCGTGCGCGAGCGATGATCCGGCCGGGCAACGATGGATCCTAGGAATGTGGTGAGAAAAATTACAAGCCGAGAAAAAAGTCACGTCCTCTGTTAGACCGCATATACTCAGAAAAAAGGTTTATTATGTCCTAATAAATTGGCATATTAGATCATAATTTATTAGAAATTAATAAATGTTTACTCGTATGGAGACACTTTTTGTGATTGTAACTGCAGCATTTATTCGGCGTCACTAGATATTTTTTTTTACGTGCCGATTTTTCACAAAAATTAAAAGCCTTATTTAAAATACAACATTTGAAAAAATATTTCCTCAAATCAAATGAGTACTACTATCCAATCACGAAAACCTCTTATTTCGCGAGTATGATACTAATGCGCGCATGCGCACTTGGCCCCTCAACGCGACGGGCCTGACAGCAGGCCGCTCATCAGATGTAAACAAGTGTCAGTGTTCCATTTCGGAAGTGAGGAATGTTTTAAGTGTAAGTAAGTGTAAGTATAAGTGTAAGTAAGTGAGAAAAAACCGTTCAAGTGAGCAAATAATGACGGACGAAATGACACAATGCCTCGAAAAAACCAGCTGGGGGATTATGAAGAATCCTATTAGATGTTAAGAAAACCTCTATTTGTCGGATATAAAGCACCTATTCCTTCTAACTTATATATCCTATAAGATGTTAAGAAAAATGCTTAGTAAATCTTAAACATAACCTTAAATAAAAATGTTCTTAGCTGTTAACAGAATCGTAGTAGGCCGACATACAAATAAGAAAACTTATTCGCCGGGAGATAAACTTCTTTGTCCTTAACAAATATTTTTTCTGAGTGTAGGAATGTTTCAATTTTACGAAGCCGTCGCAGGGGTGAGTGATTTTTTAACATGATTTTCGCCCAACGGAAAATCATAGTCTGCACAATGCTTATCACATGCGTCGCTGGTGCGCTTCAAAAAAATTTGCTCGGTAAAGAATAATCCCGAAACTTTTGAAATGCTTACGTTATCTTTCAATATATTTCTGAATAATGTTTTTCGTTTTTCACAACATTTTGTAATGAGTAGTTTTGATTTCGTAAACATCAAAATCTTCTATATATGAAAAAAAAACATGTCCTGATTCATCATCGCCGAACTGAAACTACTGAAGCTAGGAACGTGAAATTTGGACAACAGGCTCATTTTGTGACGTAAGCACTCACTAAGAAAATATTCTTGGAAATGTATCCCTTAAGGGGGTAGAAAGGCTGAATAACTGTTGTATGGAAATTCGAAACCTCTGAACGTTAAGTCCTGAAAATTTGTATTTAGACTCTCTATTAGAAATGAATAAATACATGTTTCATCGTTTTTTTATAATCAACCGTTAAGTGGGCGAAATAGGAGATGAAAGTTTGTACGGGAGTCCCGTCATTCTTGCCAATAGGGACGTGAAAATTGGTTTCTTGGTTCTCGGTTTCAATTCAAGAAAAACGTTATGACAGCAATTGCGATTACTACACTAATATTATTATACCTCACTGTCGCGAACGGAGCAGTCCCTACGACTTATCTCCCATCAATGTGGCGTCAAATAAAGCGTGTAGAATAAGTGGGGCGTAGATACGCCGTGGAAAGGACGAAATCGCGAAGAGAGATAGGAGGAATTTAATTCTGGACGAAAAACTCTTCTCCAGGCCGACGAGCAAAATTGTAATAGGGAGATTCAATGTCCATGTATCGTTTCTGTATTAGTTTAAATTATCGCGAAATATTATTTATTGAGTGACCGTTTATTGTTAATTATTTGAGTTTAGATAACGTGTGGGTAGAGGAGATTGTGAAGCGCCAGCCGTCGACTAAGGTCGCCGAATTATCCGTTAAGGTACTGTGAAATGTAATTGCCTGAAAATTATTTCTTTTGTTTACATTGAAAATCAAAAAGCGCTTCACTTGATTGCCGAGGGTCACCCAATTGAACTCCCATGAAATAGCGTTCGTACCTAATAGCCGTTAATTAACTTTTAAATTTTGTCTAGTTCGTAACTTGACTGGCGCCCGACGAATAAAGTTACCTATATATTGCTGAGCCCTGGCCAACCGTGGACCCAGGTCACGTCAGGTGAGTACTCTACATTCTCCTTACACCAAAAAGAGTTCGTTCTCAACGTGTTTCAGCGTTAAAAAAAAACAATCCCAAAGGGGAGTGAAAAGGGAATAATATTGGAGAAAGTAATAGAAACTCGCAAGAATTAAAATAACGGAGCGAAATAACCAGGTTATAACTTTTTTTCCGTAGTTTCGCAAGTTGCTTACGTTTTCGCGGTATTTTTTTTTTCTTATTCTCGCAAACAAATTTGCAATATTTTCGATCAAGCATTCGAACAAGCACGGCTTTGAATTCGACTATGTCCTGTGACAGATAATCTTTTGCTTCAGAAAAATGTACCGTGCAGCCTTAAGCAGTTTCGGGACAATTGACGATATGTTACCTTTGATTCAAATTTATACAGTAAATTCTTTGTCATATACTGAATGCACCATCCAAAATTTAAATCGATCGTCTACGCCGTTTCTATAAAATTTAAAATTGAAGAAACAATTTTTAACATAGGGGATGCCTACGCTCATTGCTAAATGGCAGTTTTACGCAGGAAATAGTGGAAAAAAATGTTTAAATATTATTAAAAACTGTCAAATCACTCAGTACATTATGACAATTTCGTCTCCCTTTTCATTATGACGATTAGGCAGCCACTTATGTCAAAAAGTGTTTCTTTAGTTGTAAATTTTATAGAAACAGTGTAAACGATCGATTAAAAATTTAGAGAGTGTATTCAGTATGGGGCCGTACGCAAATTATGTAACGCAATTAGGGGGGGGGTCAAGGTTTGCGTTACGTCACGATTTTGAAACTACCAGAAATAATCGAATTTCTGCATGTTTAAGTTCTAAATTTAAACCTCGCGTGCAATTTTACCGTGGACAGCTCACAGCTTTCTATACGCAATGTCAGTTAAAGGGAAAAGTCACTGTGCAAGAACTTGCACAGTAGCTTTCCCACATCGCGCAAGCAAAATTTGAAGGATTTTTTCTCTATAATTCTTGGAAGTACATGTATTGAAAAATATGTTGGCAACATTTTTATTCACAAGTCCGAAAAATGACGGAGTTATAGTCACTTTAGTGAAATCAGGTAGCGCTACCGGTTAGTGCCCTCAGTCCCTACAGGTGTGGCATCATTTACAGTAGATAAAGTACAGACTCTTATTATTTTGTAAACTATCATGAAAATTAAGAACCATCATATCGCCCGCGACTAGATACTTCAATGTGAGTACAGAGTGCGGCAGCATAACTTTTTTTTCAAAACTTAATAAAACCCATTGTATGAATTAGAACATTTGTATTTGTTTTTTATAATGTAGGCCCATGCCTAAAGTTTTGTTTTACACAGTTTTGAAGATCAAATCAGATAGGTGACGTCCCCCATTCTCCATACACTGAGTAAACCGATTTCTGCCGTTTGTCATGACTCTTGCCAGCATAGCAGGTGTTATGTTGGCAATTTCTTTCCGGATGTTGGTCTTTAGCTATTGTAGGGTCCTTGGACGCTTCACATAAACACGGGATTTCAAAAAACCCCATAGAAAAAAATCACAAGGGGCCAAATCGGGAGAGCGGGCCGGCCACTCCAAATCGCCCCTAATTGCGATGAGGCGCTCTGGGAAGTGTTCCCTTAAAACAGCCATTGTTCCCGCACAATGGCCATTTTGTACGGATGGAAATGAAGATCATCATGAAGAACTCTCCTCACAGAACGATCGGAAAGTCCAAGGGCAGACGCATGTTTGCGCGCAGAACGCCGTGGTGATCGCAACATTGAAGCTCTCACTGCCTCAATGTTATCAGGTGATCTAATGGGCCGAGGGGCTTTAGTTCTTCGTCTTGTCGCACTTGCAGTTTGTCTGAACATAGTGACCTACGTAACAATTGATTTCCGGTCCGGGACAGGGGCCAACGCGGCTAAATTAAAGCGATTCCGAAAGGCACGCTGGGTTGCGATCACAGAACATCCACTCGAAAAGAAGGCCTCAACGGCAACAGCACGCTTCTCACTGTTCCAACGCATGATAGCGATTGAACTGTGTCGGGATAAAACATTAGAGTCCTTCCTATCGAACGAGACCACTAGCGCTTCGTTATGACATCAACCGACTGAATGGCGCGCATTTGAAAAAAGGAAGTTATGTTGCCGCACCCTATATCAATATTCTAGAAAAACGTAACGTTATATCAAGAAATGCGGAACAAAAACTTTGTGAGCGTTTTTCTCGAAATTAGTTTTTTCGACCTTGTCCGAGTGAATACTTAAGGGGGGATTGTCTTTTTTTTTCGCAAAATTTACCGCTTTTTGGGAATTTTTTTGTGAAGAAAGTATACAACGGAATACTTGTGAAACTTGGCATATAGTTTTATTGATCTGTTTACTACATACAAAAAATTTTTTAAACAATTTCATCAAAAAATTCGCCTCCCACCCCCCTCGACGCGCGATGGTCCTTTTTTGATGGTGTGCACGATTACAGCCTTTACGTCCATCCCGCAACAAAAACCCAAAAAGCATTTTACTTTAGACACATATAGCTATCGTTCGATGAAGGGAAAAAAAATTGACGATTTGGTGACGTTTTGAACTTGAAGTATCGATTTTTCGAAAAAAATTGATCGATTTTTTCTTATAAATAAAAAACTATTAAACGTATTGCTTTTTTGCTTCATCAAACGATAAAAGGATGTCAGCTGAGCATTCTGTCCAAATTTGAAGGTAATCGGTTGAATAGTTTTTGAGAAATCGTGCACACCATCAAAAAAGGACCATCGCACGTCGAGGGGGGTGGGAGGCGGATTTTTTGATGAAATTGTTTAAAAAATTTTTTGTATGTAGTAAACAGATCAATAAAACTATATGCCAAGTTTCACAAGTTTTCCGTTGTATACTTTCTTCACAAAAAAATTCCCAAAAAGCGGTAAATTTTGCGAAAAAAAAAGACAATCCCCCCTTAAAAACTTAGGAAAGGATTTTAAAAAAACATTTTTGTAATCGCAGTGACTAAGGTTGTACGTATCCGCGTTTTTAACATTTGATAATTACTATTTTTAAAGACTGCTTGAATACAGAAAAAGGGCCTTGAAAATAGAAACAAATGTCCAAAGTGTCGGCATTTTGTAAAAAAAAAAACAAAATAAAATACGGCTACGCATAACGATAGCTACATTTGTATAGATACCGATAAATTGTTGACTTTTAATTTACAGATAACCTTTCATAAAGATATCAATGGGAAAATAAAGAGAAATTGCTTTTTTTCGTCGTCAAATCAAGGCATATATCTCAGTTAATTTTCCAGATTTTGTCATAAAAATTAGTATAAAACTAGATGAATATATACTTCGTAAAATGAGTATAAACCCGATCCTTTCATAATTAGTTGTGTCTATGAAAAAAAATCGCAATTATTGACGACAATGCACCCGTTGCGTAACGGAATAGGGGGGGGGGGGTTCTGGCCAAGCGTTACGGTCCCGTTACGTCTGGGGGGGGGGGCTAAATTGGGAAATTTTGCGTTACGTAATTTGTGTACGCCCCCTATATGGCAAATAATTTACTGTATAAATTTGAATCAAATGATAACATACCGTCAATTGTCCCGAAACTCCTCAAAGATGAATAAATTCACTACAAGGGACGACCATACAAAATGTTTATACCGATGTTAATAATACTAACAATTCATTATTAATATTTTCATCTCCTGAGTTCCAACGTTTATCCTTCACGTATTACCCGTACCAATTGAACCTTTTTAAAAATAATTCCCTACCCGTATTTCGCTAATCTAACCTAACTTTCGTCGCGTCCACAGCCGTCTTAAGCTACACTATACCGGATTTCACGAGGACATGTAGAACCCGTAGAAAGCCCGTACCGATACAGACGGCCTCATATTCGTCGAATTCTCTGGCGCACAGACTTTTACTTAAGTATCTACACCAAGGTCTCAGAAGTATTGGCCTTTCGTTCATTGGTTGATGCCGCCAGACAGTGCACGGCAAAGCGGTCACCGCTCGGAGTATCGGCGATGCACAACGCTGCTTAAGGAATCATCACAGTGTGACCGCCTTAAAAATAACCAATTATCGCGATTCTTTTTTAGGTGGATAGACTAAGCTAATCGGTCTATTTTTTTGTTTACAAACAGAAGCACCGATAAAGAATACAAAATGATTTTTTTAAATCGTTTCTCGTTTCGCGCTTGACGCGACCCACGGTGCCGGTTGCATGTGGGAGGCGCTTGAGAGACACAAGGTTAATCTCCCCCACGGATGACCCGACCCCGGTTAATCAGGGTTATACCGTATATCTTCTTTTATATATTTGAAGCCGAAAATTGCTTGGGGACAAGTTGATCCATCTGCACTTCAACGTTCCCGGCGGACGTGTGTACTCGAAGGGATAATACAAAAAATGTAAATCTTAGAAAATGTTGACGGGGCATAAGGAAAAAATCTTATACGAGGTCATCGTAAACGTATGTACAATATGTACGCCACGGACAGTTATTCTTCAGGGTATCGCGTATGCGTAGCAGTCAACAATTTCTATTATGTCCTCGCTTCCCAATTACAGCGGCGACTTTATCTCCTCTTCGACGATATAAAAAGCTTCAATTGAATTGTTCGCCTGTAGAGTTCGCATTCTTTCGTCTTGTTTTCTCTTGCTACGTGTGAGAAGGCAACCGTATATGTTTAATGAGCAGCGCGATCAGGGACTTTTTTCTCGATCTCTGCAAATTTGTCGTGCTCGGTAGAGTGCAGAGAAAGAGAGATAGAAATTAAAGGTAAACTGCGCACGTCCTTCATCACAGGATGAGTTTTTTTGCTACCCATCCGCATAGCCCACATGAAAGTCCCGTAACAAGGACATCACCAAGAAAAATCATAATAGCGGCACGAAGACAAAAATACCCGAGCGGTGATGTCCTGTTGCGTCCGTATAGTTCAGGAGTATTTATGAGATGTGTTTTCAACGTGCTGTAGAACTTTCGTTTACGGTCTACCCCCTACTCTAAATCTTAGATTCAACTGTTTTCATGAGTGGGTGAACTTTTCGGGACGAACACAGGACCAGCGTCAGTAGAGTCGAGAAGCACAGGGTACGAAACCCAACAATCCCACCAAAACTCGAACAGCTTCGAAAATAGTCCGTTAGAGGTTTCTTACCGATTGTTTGAGCATGCCGTCACTCTAAATAGGTATTTTAGTTCAGACAATCTTCGTAATGATAGATTGTATCAAGAATATTTGTATGAAATTTATATCGTCGGATCAGATTTGATCCACGCGCGCGTGCACACACAAGCACATACCCTAGTGGAAT